>CM053152.1:67773235-68378950 GCA_028571685.1 Heterohyrax brucei
ACCTAGGGGCTTCACCTTCTAATGCTGTATTGGATAATGTTCTTTGGAAATCCTTGGGGTTTTTATTGTTTAATTTTTGGATTGCCAAGCCTTTCTCCCTAATTTCTCTTAGTCTGGAAGCTCTGCTAAGACCCCTCCACCATGGGTGGTAACCTTGCTGATATTTGTAATAGTGGTGGCATGACTTCTAACACCATAGCAACACACTAGCAACCATAATAAGTCAAACTGATGCATGAGCAGTAAACTACCAAGGCAATCTCTGCTTCTTCGGTATCATTCGATAGCATTCTAAATGATACGTTATGCTTATTTTCTCTTAATGTTTCTAAAATTGCTTACTTACCTAGTTATTCACAGCCATTAGTGGTGATCTCTATGTTTAGAAAATAAACTTTTTACTGAAACAACGATACTAGAAATATTATTTATTTTGAGAATCGGTAGCTTTTAATAATCAATGAACATGATGCCTAATACTGTTGCAAGATGTTTGCAGATTGACATTCTTATAACAAAAAAATGGTGAGTCCCACAAGCCCTGTCCGTGTGCTTCATTCTGCGTTCTCTTAGTTACTGTGAAGCAAATACGAGTTTCCATGGAATCTATGGATAAACTGAGAACTAACACTAAATTGATTTTGGGGGGGCTTTAACTAGTTAAGGCCATTGCATCTTATAAATCTCAAAGGTAATTTCAGAGTCAATTGATTATTTATAAAACTTACATAAAAAATAGTACTTATTTATCTTTTAGCAAAAAAAAGGTAACATTTTTATAGTCATCTGCTCCTCAGTCAGAAACTTAGCATTGTCTCTCTGTTTGCCAAATCTAGGGGCAAGAAGAAGTCACCAGGCATTGCCCGTGCAATCAATGAATCAGTTAACAGTGGCAATCTCAGCTTCCATCTGCTGCCCAAAGCTACATCACTGGAGCATACTATCTACAGAAAAATTAGTGTTCTCATTTTGTATACTCATTGTGAAAACAGTGTTTCACTCTTCCATGATACAATACATTTCACATACTTTGGATATGTTATCATGTCCACATCATTATAACATGTCCAAAGTTGATTAAGTTTAACAAATCATTTGAGACAACCCTCTTTACAGGAATTCCTAATGGCCTCTTTCTCTCAGACCTTCCAATCTGACAGAGAAGAAAACACAAGAGAATCTGAAATATTTGAGATTTTACATGCTAGATTCAACATAGAGTTTGTTATTGACTACTTTTCAGGAAAAAAAAAAACTTCTTAAGAAGGCAGTACTTGGTCTGCAGCTACAGAATGTGTGTAGGATTTAAAGTGTTCAAGACTATGGGCTTATTATTTCACAAGGGAAAAGCAACCTGAATAAAGGCATCAAAATCATGAATTTGTTCTCTTCAGTCTTTGAGAAAATTCATCAGACTGATGTGCAGAAGTTACATTAGAAATTATTGGATAATAAACATCAGATTGTGAAAGTGAGGCAGAAAAGTATATTTAATGTAGAAATTAAGGAACAAAGTTTTGAGAAATGGAACAGAATACCCATGCATACACATTAAGTTAACTAAAAGAAACCATACTCAAAATGTTATACAGTGTGTGATTCAATTTACATTGCATTCTTGCAAAGGCAAAACCCTGGAGACAGAAAAGGGATCACTGATTGCCTGAGGCTAGAGTAAGGGGCACAGAAGACTTTGGGGGGATGATAGAACTGTACCTTATCCTCACTATACTGGTGATCAAAGTACTGTATGTAATTATCAAAATTGCAGACATGTATACTAGAAGGGTAAATTCTACTGTAAGAAAAGTATACTTTAAAATAGAAAAAAATCTATTTGAGAGCATATTTGGGGTAGAATAGAAATAAAAAATGATAGGAGCAAATAAAAGAAAGGATTGTTAAAATTTGGTGCTACAATACATGAATCTCAGATAATTTTGAAATTTTCAGACCTGTAAAGTGAGAGAATATAAATAAAATATAAATATGAGGTCTAACAATTAGGTTTGTGAACTTGCCATTGTGTGCTTACATTGGCAGCACTGTGTAAAACTTAGTAATGTTTCATAACATTGCTATATCAGTTCATGTGGATGTATGGCAGTGTTTTGCTGAGTGGCATTCATTGTTGTTGTTGCATGTTTTTGTGTGCTGTTGTGAGAATGTCAGCTTGAATTAGAGCAATGAACAAAATTAAATTTCTTGTTACACTTAGCAAGCATAACGTGAAATCGGGTATATGTTAATCCAAGGTTATAGGGGTAATTCTATGAAGAAAATGGCAGTGAACAAATGGATTCAATGTTTTTCTCAGGGGAGAGAAAGTGACACTGATGAGCAGAGCTCAGGGCAGCCAGTGATGAGTAGAACTGACAAAACACATTGCAAAAATTCATTGTTATGCGTGAAATTCATTGGCTGACCATGAGAAGAATAGCAGACCATGTAAACATCAATAAACAGGAAAATCTGAACTGAAAATCTTGACATGAGAAAGGTGTGTGCAAAAACGGTTCCAAAGGAGCTCACCGATGAACAAAAGCAAAAGAGAGCAGAAGTTTGCCAAGAACTTTTAAAGAGGAAACACAATGTTTGCGGCAGTGTTACCACAGGTGCTGAAACATGAGTACACCAATAAGAACCTGAAACAAAACATCAAGTTGCACAGTGGAAGTCAGCTAATTCTGTACAACCAAAAGAGTTCCGGTCCAAATCAATTGTCAAAACAATATTGCTAAAAAAATTTTTTATGTCAGAGGGATTGCTCATTATGAATTTGTACCAACTGGACAGTTAACCAAGTTTGCCACTTAGCCAAGCCAAGCCAAGTGCCGAGGGTTGCCATGAGTTTGCTACTTGGAAATGCTGAAAAGCCTACATGAAAACATCAGACAAAAATGAGCTGAAGTTTTGTCAGTAACTCATGGTTCCTGCATCACGACGATGCACCAGCTCACACATCACTGTCTGTGAGGGTAGTTTTTAGCCAGTAAACACATAACTGCTTTGAAACACCTTCTCTATTCAACTGACCTGACCACCCAGTGACTTTTCTTTACCTGAAGATAAAGGAAATACTGAAAGGAAGATATCTGGACAACATTCAGGACCTCAAGGGTGTACAACAATAGCTCTAATGACCATTCCAGAAAAAGAGTTCCCAAATTGCTTTGATGGGTAGACTAGGTGCTGGCATTGGTACATAGCTTCCCAAAGGGTGTACTTTGAAGGTGACCATGGCGATATTCAGCAGTGAGGTATGTAGCACTTTTTTTAGGATGAGTTTGAGAACGTAACTGTCAGCCTGCATATACGTATCAGGAATATATAGATAACTTTATATCGTAGCATCTTTCAGCTATAAAATATTACTGTTAGATGAGCTGTAAAATAATATAGGATGTTTGGTTGGTTACTATCAAAATGAGATGGTTAAGTGGAAACATGAGTCATTAAAATATCCAAAATGTTAACTTTCAGTTAAAAAAAAAATTCTAAAAACTAAAGAATTATAGGCAGCCCCCTGCTTATGAATGAGCTTTTTGTCTAAAATGGATTTGAACATAAGTCAGACAGTTATGTGCAGTTCGTCTCTTGCATCAGTTAGTCAAATGTTGGTAGTAGTATATAGCACATAGTGTACTTTTAAAGACTTCCACACACACTAAAACATCTTTAAAGTAATAATACAGTGATAATGATGTTTTGATGTGTATTGCAAAATAGCACCCATTTGTTAGCACAAACCATTGTAGGTACCTCAGATTTTTAATCCAATACATACAACCCATAACTGTGGATTGTATGCCACATGAAAATGTCAGACATCTGTAACCAAGTGACTTTCTGTACATCAGTACTAACCTGCTTAGGATCAAAAATCAAACATTTGAAACTGATTGAAAGCAAAACCCAGTAGGTCTGAACAAATACAATTGCCTAGATACTAAGTTCGTTCTGAAATGTCAGAGCATATTTTGAGATTTAGTAAAATTAACTGGCATTTAATTTTTATTTCTGTTTAATTCATATGCAGTGTCAATATTCAGGATAAAAAGTCTCTGAATATTTTCACAGGCACTGACTTTGAAGACAAGGGTGAAACTTTTCTTCCAGGATTGGACAGCTGGCAGCAGGGTTAGGTGAGCGCTATACAAATGCTCACCTTTTTGCTCCAGCAGCAGCAACTGCTCAGGAGCTTGGGGTTTCTCCAGGAAGGACCACAGTGACCTGACTCATAGCATTAAACACCCAGTCACTGAAAAGGAAACAGCTAATTTCTTAAGTCTGTCCAGATGCATATTATTTAACAGTCAACCACAGAAACAGCCCACCTTGTAAGAGTGAGTGTGAGTAACAACAGCTTTGTGGAGTTTAAGTACCTCTGGCATGTCTTGTTAGTGATGTTTTAGTAGTTGGCTCATGAACACTTACTGGGGATTGACTGAGTATACCAGGTACCTAAGCTGCACCCATAGGCACCTTGGGTAATATGAAACGCTATGCTGGCAGAGGGCAAACTGTGAAAACCACTCATGTCTGAGCTAGGGGAGAAAGAGAGTTCGGAAAAGAAATGAGACATAGAAAAAGAAAAAAGCCTTACTATATCACCTTAAATTCTTGCTTATTTCCTAGGTAATACTCTATAGCCCTTTGCTTCCATCTAGATAGGTTCCTTCATGCCATGGAAACGAACAGTCCGCACACCTGAGCATTTACTATGTACTTTATAAGCCAGGCCACCCTCAGGAAGGCTATCCTCCAGGTGCTGGCCCAGCAATCCTGGTGACCCTGCTCTTGTTTTTCACCGGAAGTGCCACACATTGCCCCTGTTGTTATTTCATTGACCTAAACCGATCACATCCCCTTGCTCCAACTCATATCAACCCTATAGGGCAGGGTGGAACTCCTCCGTAGAGCTTCCAAGGAGAACCTGGTGGATTCAAACTGCCAACATTTCGGTCAGCAGCATTTAACCATGATGCCACCGGGGATTTCTTGCTGTTGAGTGGATTCCAATTCATAGCAATCTGATAGGACTAGTTGAACCACCCTACAAGGTTTCCAAGGCTGTAAAACCTTTATGGAAGCTGACTGCTATATCTGTCACCTGCAGAGCAGCTGGTGAGTTTGCGCTGTCAACCTTTCAGCTAGCAGCCGAGAACCTTACCACTGTACTACCACAGCTCCTGACAGATCACATCGCCAATCCACATTTCCAAGAGTGAGAAATTGTAAAAAATTATTTATGCAGGAGTAGAGAGGAAGGGGATGTTTGGGGGGAATTAGGAATGTCCACTATAATTGGCCAGAGGTCAATGTACTACATGTCTTAACCTGTTCAAACAAACCCAGGGAACTAGGAAATATATATACATATTTTTAAAATGATTTGTTTATGATTGATTGTGCAGCCATTTTTTGACAAAACAAAATCAATTTAGTCTCCTAATCTATAGTCAAAAAGTAAAGTTATTGTTATATGTACACATAGCCAAGCCAAGTGCCGTCGAGTTGGATCCAACATACACATATTATAAAATTTTAATTTTAAGATGGTGTACTAGAAACCAAGAGGATGCATATACAGATAAATTCATCACCTCACTAAATCCATGAAAACAATAGAAAAAATTTAAAAGTAGTAAATTGCTATGCTCAAAAATGAGAAGGGACTCTAATAAGCCAGAAACTGTAAAGAACTGCTAAGTATTTAAGCTTAATTCTATGTTTCTTATTTTTGTTTAGACAGCCTTGTGTAAGTATAATTGACATAAAACATACTGTACATAATTAAAATGTATAATCTGATACGTGTTAAAGTATTAAGGTACCCATAAAACCATCATCATAATCAAAATGATGAACATATTCAGCATTTAAATTTTCCCATGCTCATTTGTAGTCCTGCCTATATTCCCCACTCAGTTTGAGCAAAATTGGTACCTTCTCAATAAATTAGGCTTGACAGAAGTGAATACTTGGGCATACGGTGTTTATATACATATATGTATGTGTGTATATATATATATACACACACATTTATATTTGCATTTATAATCATATTTATTTTATTTATCTAAAAAGCAAAACTATCAAAACATGTTTCAAACATGCCACCCAATGAAGCAGTTATTATTATTACTTTTATGTAGAGGCCCACACAGGTGGTTAATAGAGGTTATGCAATATGTCTGAACTAATACTGTTCTTGAATGAAAGTCAGAACTTCATATTCACATTGCTTGTCCGTGCTATTAAAAACTCGTTAAACTAATGGCTAAAAAGAAAAATTTGGAAAACTTTCTGAATCCTCCCACTATTGCAACTGTAAACTCCTTGAGATTGGGAATCACATATTTTATATGAACTTTGTTGTTAAATAACCTTTTTATCTCCAATATCTGGTTCATTACTTTTTTGTATTTGGTGTTTAATAAATGTTAGCTGAATGAATGATTTTCCTGTTGAAAAATCAATACTCCTTGAAATCTAGTATTTATTACTTTTCTATAGACCTTCTCCATTCTTCCTCATCCACTTAAGAATCTTCCCAGAAATAGTCATTTTGTAAGCATTTTGGTTGGGAGAGGAAGTGTTTGCATGGAGACATTCACTTGATCACTGTATTTCAATTTAATATCCACCCTGTTGGAAACCTTGGTGGTGTAGCAGTTAAGTGTTACTGCTGCTAACAGAAGACAGGCAATCTCAGTCTGCCAGGCATTCTCTGGAAACTCTATCCAACAGTCTACTCTGCCTATAGGATCACTACAAGTCAGAATCGACTTGATAGCAGTGGTTCTTGGATCCACCTTGATGGTTTTTGTAGTTTCTGTTGTCTCTGGACACTAAGCAACTCCAGGAGTACTGTGAGACAATCAGCTCACCCTCACTGGTATTCCCAGGGCAGAGACTTCCTCTCAGGTTACTCTACTCTGCTCAGGCACTTAGCACTCTTCTGTTTGCTAAAGTCAAAACATCTCTCATATTTTTTGCTCCGTATTGTATTTATAATATGGTGACACATTAACAGCCCTTGGCTGCCAACCAAAGGGTCAACAGTTTGAACCCACTAGGCATTCCATGGGAGAAAGATGTGGCAGTGTGCTCACATAAGGACGATAGCCTTAGAAACCCTATGGGGTAGTTCTGTTCTGTCCTAGAGGGTCCTATGGGTCAGAATCGACTCGATGGTACTTAATGCATTAATGCCTAACTTCTTCCTTTTGGGATAGAAAAGTAATAGGCATATTGTGTTCAATGGTACTTTAGAGACATGAGGTACTTCTGTGAGCCATGTTTGGCACAGAGAAATGAATTAAGGACATGAGTTGCTGTGTTTACTTTTTTGTCATATGCAATTTATTTTCTCGTCTACAGACTGAGTGAAGTAAGCTACAGATGTCCTGGGAGCAATAATTCTAGATGTTAACTAAGAGTATTATGAAAAAAGAAACTTCATTGTCAAATTACTTTGGATGAGACAGAGTAAATAAGAGCAAAAAGGGTTTATTATTGCACAGACTTTAATATGTTAGTTTTAACTGTGGATTTTCAGAGGTAGCAGCAGAAGCATCATTTGGCAAAGTAGTCTGACCATGGAAACTTGTTTGCACACATGCAAAATTAGAAATGCCTCACAGATGTAGGGTTTGTTGGAGGAAGGTTTTGGAAATTCTAACCTAGAGGATCACTTGCAAATTTGGGGTTTGCGTGATTCCAAATTACATACCAAAGATATTTAAGGACCTACGTTCGACAATACCTTTCTTATTTCTAGTGGCTTAATAGATTCAGTGAAGAAGATGTTAACTTTTTATATAAGATAAATATATTTACAAACAGACATACTTATATAAATATGTACATGTACAATGGATATTTTATTTCAAAATTTATAACAGAAGTTTTTAAAATGGGTAACAGTTCTATCTTTATAGTGGTAAGTCCCAAGCAGGAAAAAGTAACAAATCCTGAAAACACTAGATAGCCAGTAAAAGAAATAAGATTTCAAATTGTGGTGGCCATTGTTAGAGGTAGAATCATTAAATGTAAGTTTGTCTATTAAAAGACCAGACTTGATGGCCCATCACCCTCTAAGGTCCCCTGAGAAAGTGGCCTCCAGACTTGTGGCTAGCCCAGAGCTGAAGCCGGTACTAAAGCCAATGCTTCAAGGAACGGACTGGACTTGGGGACACAGAGGGATGCAGCTGGTGTCTGTACTTTGTGGTTTCTTACTTTTTAGAGGGTAGAGGGGAGGGTGGAGAGGAGCAGACAAGTGTTGATTGAACGGATACTGAAACTAAAGAGTGGCAAAGAAGAATGTGCTGTCACAGGGTGATGGGAGCAGATAGTGTTGCAGAGAGGTGAGTGCTCGGAATTTTCTTTATATGGCAAATTGTCTTGGATTGTAAACTCAATCATAATTCAAAAAATTTAAAAATATGTAAGTTTGGATCACTTATTTTGATTGTATAAACCCAGTTCCATTGCCAATGAGTTTGAGGAAAGGCTGAGGGTACAGAGCATCTTTCTCTCCTATAAATTCTTCATTTATCATAAATCTCCTGAGTCATTAAGTACTAGAAGCACGAGTGCTTTGTTTCACATCTGGAGCAATTGGAGACCCTGGCAGATACTCATAATTGACTTACAGCCACCCACTCAAATATACCAACTACTAGGATCTTTATCTATTTGATTATTTGAAGTCAACATCTGAATAAACTTACAAATAATTCACTGTCCATTCTTGCAAATCCATCCATCTTTTATACTGGTCAATATAGAATCTAAGAAGTGTGATGTGATGAGAATCACCCCCTTGTGTCATTCAAGGTCTTAATGGTGGCACTAATCTGTGAAGTTCTTTCAGATGTGGACTATAGACTATTTTTTTCCCCCATAAGTTTGGAGGCACAACTTCAGGCCCTCCAGCTTCAACTTTATATCTCATTATCCCTTAATCCATGTAATTGTTAGATGCCATCAAGTTTATTCTGACTCATAGCAGCCCTATGTACAAGAGAAACACTGCCTAGTTCTGTTCCATCCTCAAAATCATTGTTATATTTGAGCCCACAATTGCACCCACTGTGTCAGTTCATTTCATTGAGAGTCTTTCCCTTTTACACTGATGGTCTGCTTGACTAAGCACAATGTCATTCTCCAACGGCTGGTCCCTCCTGACAACATGTCCAAAGTATGTGAGATGAAGTATCACCATCCTGGCTTCTAAGGAGAATTCTGACTATTTTTCTCCCACAATAGATTTATTGGTTCTTCTAGAAGTCCATGGTATATTCAGTATTCTTCATCAATACTATAATTCATGTGTCAGTTCTTCTTTAGCCTCCCTTATTTAGTTTTTCCTGTTGAACACAGTTTTAACATAATCATGCAGTGTGAAATATTTCTGACCCTGCATGATTACTTTCTAAAACTATATTTTAAGTTCTAAGAAATGGTAGGAGTGTCTTAATAAGTTTACATTATAATTATGTGAAACATACTAGAATCTATTTTTATCATCAATAAAGTAAAGATTCATAAGCCCATAATGAATTTCAAATAAATATGTTAAAATGTTCTATTTCCAAATTTCCAAAATTAAAAACATTGTTCTTATGTTTACTTTTTTTCCCACTATTCTATAAATTATTTTTTAAAATTACTACCTTACTTTGCCTTTTTTAGAAATACTTTAATCTATGTTGTTTTTGTTGTTGTTGTTAGGTGCTGTTGAGTCAGCACCCTATGTACAGCAGAAAGAAACCCTGCCCAGTCTTGTACGAAGTCCACAACTGTTTTTATGTTCAAGCACATTGTGGAGGCCACTGTGTCAATCTATCTCAGCAAGGGTCTTCCTCTTTTTCACTGACACTCCACTCTACTAACCATGATGTCCTTCTCTAGCAACGGATCCTTCCTGACAACATATCCAAAGTATGTGAGATGCAGTCTTGCCATCTTTGATTCCAAGGAGTACTCTAGTTGTACTTCTTCCAGAACAAATCTGTTTGTTCTTTTGGCAGTCCTGGTATATTCAACATTTTTCTCCAATACCATGATTCAGAAGCATCAACTCTTACTCTGTCGCCTTTGTTCACTGTCCAGCTTTTGCACGTATATGATGTGATTGAGAATACCATGGCTTAGGGTAGGCATACTTTAGTTTTCAAGGTGAATCTTTACTTTTGAATACTTTAAAGAGATCCCTTGCAGCAGATTTTCCCAATGTAATGCATTTTTGATTTCTTGACTACTGCTTCTATGGGCATTGATTGTGGAACCCAGTAAAATGAAATGTTTGTCAGCCTCAATCCTTTCTCCATTTATGATGATGTTGCTTACTGGTCCATTTAGGAGGATTTTTATTTTCTTGATATTGAGATGCAATCCATACTGAAAATGCAGTGGTCCTTGATCTTCATCAGTGTTTCAAACCTTCTTCACTTCCAGCAAGTAAGGTGGTGTTGTCTGCATAATGCATGTTGTTAATGAGTTATCCTCTAATCCCAATGCATTGCTCTTCTTTGTATAATCCAGTTTATTGGATTATTTGCTCAGCATATAGATTGAAAAGTTATGGTGAAAGGATACAACCCTGACTCACACCTTTCCTGACTAAACCGTGCAGTGTCCCCTCGTTCTGTTTGCACAATTGCCTCTTGATCCATATACAGATTTCTTGAGAGCATAATTAAGTGTTCTGGAATTCCCGTTTTACATAATGTTAGCCATAGTTTGTTATGATCCACACAGTCAAATGCCTTTGTGTAGTCAATGAAACACGAGTAAACATCTTTCTGGTATTCTCTGCTTTCAGCCAAGATCCATCCGACGTCAATGATGATATTCCTGTTTCCACATTCTCTTCTGAATCCAGCTTGAATTTATGGCAGATCTTTGTCAGTATACTGTTGCAGTAGCTTTGGAATGATCTTTAGCAAAATTTTTACTTGTGTGTGTTATTAGTGATATTATTCGGTAATTTCTGCCTTCGGTTGGACCATCTTTCTTTGGAACAGTCATAAAGATGGATCTCTTCTAGTCAGTTGGCCAGGTAGCTGTCCTCCAAACTTCTTGGCATAGATGAGTGAGCACTTCCAGTGCTGTATCTGTTTGTTGAAATATGTCAGCTGATGTTCCACCAGTTCCTGGAGCCTTGTTT
The DNA here is from genome assembly GCA_028571685.1 of Heterohyrax brucei. Lineage (NCBI taxonomy): Eukaryota > Metazoa > Chordata > Mammalia > Hyracoidea > Procaviidae > Heterohyrax > Heterohyrax brucei. Next base: position 67,784,415 of record CM053152.1, read on the forward strand.
TCTGCCAATGCCGTCAATGCAGCTTCTGCACCATTGGGTCCTGATCACATGCTACCTCTTCAAACAGCTGAACATCAACCAGTTCTTTCTGGTATAATGACTCTGTGTATTTCTTCCATCTTCTTTTGATGCTCCCTGAGTTGTTTAATATTTTCCCCGTAGAATACTTCAGTGTTGCAACTCAAGGCTTGATTTTATTTTTCTTCAGTTCTTTCAGCTTAAGAAATACAGAATGTGTTCCTCCCTTCTGGTTTTCCATTACCAACTCCTTGCACATGTCATTAGAATACCTGATTTTGTCTTCTCAAGCTGTCCTTTTAAACCTTTGGTTTGGATCTTTTACTTTGCCATTGCTTCCTTTTTACTTTAGCTCTTCAATGTTTGAGAGCAAATTTCAGAGTTTCTGACATGCAGTTTGATCTTTTCTTTCCTATCTTTTTAATGACTTCTTGCTGTCTTCGTGAAAGATGTCTTTGAGGTCATTCCACAGGTCATCTAGTCTTCAGTCATTAGTGGTCAACACATCAAATATGCTCTTCAGGTGATCTCTAAACTCAGGACAGATATACTCAAGGTCACACTTTGGCTCTTGTGGACTTGTTTTAATTTTCTTCAGTTTCAATTTGAATTCGCATAAGGGCAATTGATGATCTATGTCCCAGTCAGCACCTGGTCTTGTTCTGACTGCTGATATCAAGTTTTTCCACCATCTTTTTCCACAAGTGTAGTCAATTTGTTCCTGTGTGTATTCCATCTGGTGAGGTCCCTGTGTACAGTTGCCATTTATGTTGGTTAAAAAAGATATTTGCAGTGAATAAGTCGTTAGTCTTGCAAAATTCTACTATGCAATCTCCGGCATTGTTTCTGTCTCCAATGCTGTATTTCCAACTACCAGTTCTTCTTCCTTGCTTCCAACATATGCATCCCGGTCACCAGTAATTATCAATGCATGCTGATTGCAGGATCAATCAATTTCAGATGCAGAAGCTGGTATAAATCTTTAAACTCTTCATCTTTGACCTTAGTGGTTGGGGAGTAAATTTGAATAATAATTGTAGTAACTGGCCTTGCTTATAGGCATATGGATATTATCCTATCACTGACAGCATTCTATTTCAGGTCAGATCTTGGAAATGTTCTTTTCGATGATGAACACCACACCATTCCTCTTCAAGTTTTTGTTACCAGCATAGTAGATTGTATGGGTGTGGAATTCAGAATGGCCAATACTGCTCCATTTCAGCTGGCTAATGCCTTGGATATCAATGTTTATGCATTCCATCTCATTTTTGATGATTTCCAATTTTCCTAGATTCATACTTGATACATTCCATGTTCTGGTCATTAATGGATATTTGCAGCTGTTTCTTCTCCTTTTCAGTCATGCCATATCAGCAAATGAAAATCTTGAAGGCTTTACCCAATTGCCATCATTAAGGTCAACTCTACTTTGAGGAGGCACCTCTTCCCCAGCTGTCTTCTGCGTGCCTTCCAACCTAAGGGGCTCATTTTCCAGCACTGTGTCTGACAGTGTTCCCCTGCTATTCATAAGTTTTCCATGGCTAGTTCTTTTCAGAAGTAGACCGCTGGGTCCTTCTTCCCAGTCTGCCTTACTGTGGAAGCTCAGCTGAACCTATCATGGGTGACCCTGCTGGAACCTAAATACCAGTAGCTTAACTTCCAGCATCACAGCAACAAGCAAGCCTCCGCTGACGACAAGTGGGGGCTGCTCACTCTCTCTTTACCCCATCTATCAACTAAGACACCCAATCAATGCAATCAGCCCAGAACTCCACAGGGCAGTACAGTCTCCTACCAGCCAAGACACCCAATCAACACTTTAATCTATATTTCCGGGGGGAAAATGCCAAGGTAAACATGAGAACAATGGTTTTGAATTTTCTTGTCATTTTAGAACTAGAACCCTTAAACATTAGAAATGCAACAGAAATTCATTCTGAGATTATGAACACTTACCATATCGACAAGAAAAATGTCATGTTTCACATAATTATAATGTAAGCTTACTTTAGATACTCTTGCTATTTCTTAGAAATACAATTTTTAAAAAATCATGTAGTATGAATATTTTGCTATAACTAAACCTTCATTCCCTAGCAATTATTTTTGTGACTTGTCTTTCGTATCACATACGATCAAGCATAACACAAGATCATTTCCCAAAATACTCACTAAACCCTACTGCCTTCGAGTTGTGTCTGAGTTGTACCGACCCTAGAGGCCAGACTAGAACTGTCCCATAGCGTTTCCAAGGATCACCTGGTGGATTTGAACTGCTGACCTTTTGGTTAGCCGACATAGCATTAACCCACTATGCCAATGGTAACTCAAAAAAGAGATAGGTGTCTTATATTGGAGTCTTTACAGGATTTCTTACATAAACAAAGTTTGGCACAGTATTTCATTTTGAATGAAAGAATATTTGGGAAGGAAGACATGTTCACCTGAAATGACTGCAGTGTTAGGTTAGATACTTGGAAAAACTACCTAGTAAGTGGTTGAAACGCTGGCAAAGAAATTGGAGAAAATCTTAGTCATTATCTCTGAGTTTGTTACACCACAGTTTGAAGTGTTGACTATTTTCCAGTTAAAAGAAGCAAAAGTTGTCAACAAAGAATGCTGTTTTCTGATAACACCTTTTTTTTTTTATTAAATAAAAATGAGTGTACATACTCTGTGCTTACAATATTGGGTTAAGAAAGGAGGAGTACACAAGTTGTGTTGAAGTCTCATTAATATTGATCTTCTTACTAATGTGAATTGTCACCAATTTCACCCTACCAAATTTCTAACAATTAGCTAATCTAAACCCTTGACCCTTGCCTTCCCATCCTCCCACCTTCCCCACCCTTGTAGCCATCAAAGAGTTTTCTATTATGTATGAGTATGCTTTTATGTTTTTATCTTAGGGGTCTCATATAATAATTGTCCTTCTGTCACTGACTAGTTTCACTCAATATAATGTCCTCCAGTTGAGACCCAACTGAGAGATGTTTCCTGCTATCATCATTGTTCTTAATCAGTGAATAGTACTCCATGGAGTATATATACCAAAGTTTACCTATCCACTCTTCCGTTGTTGGGCATCTGGGTTGATTCCAACTTTTTGCTATCGTGGACTGTGCTGCAACGAATATTCGTGTGCATGTAGCAGTCGGTGTGAATGGCCTTGATTTTGTAGGATATATTCCAAGCACAGGAATAACTGGGTCAAATGTTATATCTATATTCATTATTTTAAGGTAACGCCAAATTGCTTTCCAAAGAGGTTGCACCATTCTGCAATCCCACCAACAGTGAAGGAGAGTTCCAATCTCTCCATAGCCTCTCCAACATTGGTTGTTTTGCATTTTTTGGATCATGGCCAATCTCATTGGGGTTAGGTGGTATCTCATTGTCATTTTGATTTGAATTTCTTTAATAATTAATGATCGTGAACATGTCTGTATGTGTTTTTTTGGCTGCCTGGATCTCCTCTTTAGAGAAGTGTCTGTCCATCTCCTTTGCCCGTCACTTAATTGGATGATTTGTCCCTTTCTTATTGATATTTTGTAGAACCTTATAGATTATGGAGATCAGGCATCGGTCTGACAGAGCTGCCAAATATTTTTTCCCATTCTGTAGGTGGTCTTTTAATTCTTTTGAAGAAGTCTTTGGATGAGCGGAAGTGTTTGATAACATCTTTTGAGATAATGAAGGAATCACCATGTAATAATATTCCATTTATATGGTAGGCACAAATGAAATTCCTTTTGTATCTATCTTCCTATGAAGATAGTAAGAAAACTAATATAATTTTACATATTTTGCCTGTACTTGTATACAGTTCTATTTACACATACAATTTTAGACAATGGTATATGGCTGCACATGTGCATATGTACATGTGTATGTGTGTATACATGTACCATAATTTCCTACACATTTAGTTTTGTTATTAATTTGGATTTCCATCTCTTCACTAAGTTTTATAATTGTAATTTTGTCCATAATCATACTTAGAGCATTTTGTTTTTCTTATAAAGAGGTCTAATGCCACCCATAGACAGGATCAAGGCCTACTCACATTATGCTACTGAGGCTTCTTGTTAAAGCACAAAGTTTGCATAAATGCTGTAGGCAAACATTAATCATGAGACCATTTGTGCTTTTCTTGAAGCAAAGAATCAGACTCAGCACACTCTCCATGTAAGGCTGTCATTCATTTTCATTTTGTATTTTAAGAAACTAAAGCAAGAAGGTTGGAAGTAGATAGATATTCTAGATATAATTGAATGAACAAGCTCAGTTTAATAAACTAATATCTAAAACAGACCTTGATGTACTAGACATTTAAAGCAATTTCCTGAGGAGAAAACCAATTAAACATATATACTTTGTGAAGTCACATCTTTGAAAGTGGTTAAGAAAACTAGCATGACCTGGGAGTCCAGTCTTGTGACATATTAGTCAGCCCTTGGGGTTTCCTCAAACTGGGAGGAGCTGATTTTTATTTTTGATTAGACAGACTCCACAGGAACTGAAGTGAGCCACACCCATGTCTGAATTCCTGCAAACCCTTCCCTGAAATTCCAGAAGAAGACCTATTTAGGAAACCTCTGATTTCATCAGCATGGGATTCAAGTCAAGACAGAAGATGACAATCTTTAAGAGGAACCTGAATGATGAAAGGTGTTATTTTGACCAAACTATGCTAAATCAATGGCTCACACTACCAAAGAGAGATGAAATCAAATGTAGTTTTTTAAAGCTTGAAAATTTTCATTTTTCTCTTACAACACCTTGTATCTTTGCCTCACGTTTCCTGCTTTGTCCCCAGTGCCTTGCAGATTCCAAGGCACAAGTTTCATAATACGTGTTGAATAAATAAATGATTATTCAAATGCCTCAGGTCTATCTACATTCTCCACCCCAAATTCACTTCACTTACATTGTATTAACGTATATAAATACGTTAATGAATTATAATGGTTTCTCTACTGAACTTCTTCATATATATTTTAGTGCTATTGTAGTATTGATTTTATTTTTTTATTAAGGTAATATGTTCTCATAATAAAATAAAATAAAATGGTGTTAAAGTTCTTATAAAGTAGAACTCATCACCCCCGAGGCAGCAGTCTCAATCTCCACAGGTAAACATTTTGACTCTTCTAGTGGTTTCTTACTGTATTTTCATATTTTTAATGGTTTACTTATTCTATGTTTTGTTTATTTTCTAATTTTACATATTATTCATTGACTTTATGTTACAATATTTGAGGACTGGTTGTCTTATACACATATATACAGGAGGTCCAACAATTAAGTCCTAGAAATGAATTGTTCTAACTGCCACATGCCTAACTGCTGAATATCGCTATGGTCACCTTGGAATTTCTCCCCTTGGGAAGCTATGCACCAACACCAGGATCTAGTCCACCCTTCAAAGCAATTTTGGAACTTTTTCTGGAATGGCCATCAGAGCTGTCATCGTATTAGCCTTGTTGTCCTGAATGTCATCAAAATGTCTTTCTTTCAATATTTCCTTTATCTTCAGGTACAGAAACAAGTCATTGGGGCCAGATCAGTTGAGTAGGGTGGGTGTTCCTATACTATTATTTTTTTACTAACTAAAAACTCCCTCACAGGCAATTACACAATTAAGTTTGCAAACTTTCCACCATGCTCAATGGACGATCTAGAAAGAGTTCAAAAACTGCTTTGAAGGATAAAGTAGGTGCTGGCATTAGTGCTTAGCTTCCCAAGGGGAGTACTTCAAGGGTGCTTGTATTGATACTCAGCAGTGAGGTATGCAGCACTTAGAACGATTGAGTTTGTGGACTTAATTGTCAGGCTGCGTACACAGGAAAAAGTAGCAATTAGGATTAAGGTTTTCAGTGAAGGCATAAACTAGGTCAAGTATACAGATGATCATCAGGCAGCATAGAAGATCACCATAAAATTAACAGGACATACGGTAGAGTAAATTCAACATTGTTCTGTTCTTCCTTTTAATTCTACCTAGCCCTGTGGGCACACACTTGCAGATACAGACATTGCTAATAGATGCAAAGCTGATTTACTATAAAAAGTGATTCCAGCATATATCATTTGAAAATCTACAACCTGAAATTCATACACTTTCTCCTAGTAGCTCAGAATTTTTTTTTTCAATGAATTGATCTGAATCACGGAAGGGTAGATTAAGTATACCAACATAGTAATAGTCAACACATATGTAAAGCTTACTGTGCCAAGCACTGTTCTATGCATTCTAATAAGATAACTAATTTACTCAAATTGACCTAGTGAAAGCATTGTTGTCATTCCTGTTTTAAAGACAATAACAGTGAGGCACAAAAACAGTTGAACTTTCTGAGATCACAAATAGCCAAAAATTACTTTAAAGAGAAGACGAGAAGGTATAGCAGGGAGAGAAACTAAAGTACTAGAAATCGGACAAGTAGAATGGGATAAAGGCAAACAATGACACACTGTGAAGAATGCAACCAGTATCACTGAATAATTTGCATAGAAATTGTTAACTGGGAACTGAATTTGATATGTAAATGTTCACCTTAAACACAATAAAATAATTTTAGAAATACGAAAAAGAACTTCTTTCATATTTTCCTAATTAATAAAGAAAACCACACCCCGGGCCATCAGACATTTCCAACTTAGATTTCTGTGAGACCCAGTGTTTCTTCCAACATCTTCGTCTTCAATGTGTTGTTTGATTTTTTGTTTGTTTGTTTGCTTTGTTCTTTTGTGGGGGGTGGTTCTTTTGCCTGCTCCCCACAGAACTGCTCAGGGGAAAGCAGCCTACCTGAAAATGCCAGTACCTCACAAAGTAAATCTCTAAGGCACCCTGTCAGAACTGGTCAAACAATTAACCTGTAAGGGGCCATCTCCCTGTTTACCAACACAATGCAAACACCAGGTTTGGGCCTTTTCAAGTTTTCTTACAGTGAATAAATTAACAGCTATTAATGTATATTCAGAAACCCTGGTGGCATAGTGGTTAAGTGCTATGTCTGCTAATCAAAAGGTCAGCAGTTCAAATCTGCCAGCTGCGCCTTGGAAACTTGACGGAGCGGTTCTGCTCTGCCCTGCAGAGTTGCTATGAGTCGGAACTGAGTCAACGGCAGTCGGTTTGGTTTTCTGGGTGTATTCTGTATATTCAAGGTATGTGGGTGATGCAAACAGTTTTGGCTCATTTAAGAGTTGAAAGATTGGCATTTCAAACCCACCCACCAGCACCCCAAAAGAAAAGCCTGGACAATTGCTTCTGTAGAGATGACAGCCGAGAAAATCTTGTGAAACTCTAAACACACGAGGTCACCTCGAGTCCGAATTGATTCCATGGCTACAAGGGTGGGTTTGGGTTTTGATTGTACGTATACAACCTTGTATTCTTATCTTTAACATCTGCCTGTAAAATGGGGGTGTCAGAATGTATCTGAAATGTAACCTCAAAGGGCCAGCTGGAGTTACTGTTTTGAGGAAGAGGGGTTCTAAGGTACCTAGAACATAGTAGATACTGAATAAATATTTGTTTAACAGGTGTGCATTCATTATTTTTACTGACCTCATAGACAAGGTCTTTGTTTCCCTACTTGCTGATATCTGAAATTAAGAGTAAGCCAGGGGCTTGCTATTGAGCTCCACTGAATCAACTCTCTCTGACTCATAGGGCCCAAGTGAGAGTTGAACAGCCCCGTAGGAAACAGATTGCCAGGTCTTTCTCCTGCCTAACCACTGTGTGGGTTCCAGTTGCTGAACCCTCTAGTTAGCAGCTGAGCTCTGAGTCCTGGCACCACCTTGGATCCTCTTTGATCTCTGAACTGATTTTTGAAAGCAAGGAAGGCTGGTGATACTGATTAATATATTCATACTAATATATCCTGATTTTTTTAAATAGGAATTTCTTTCCAGCTCTCCTTTGCTTTCTGCAGGCCCTTGTCTGTTCTGCGATGGCAATTTCTTGCTCTTGCTCTAGTTAATAAGGATCCTCATCTCCTCAAGAGAACATAATCTGCATTTGAAGCTGCTCTCCCAGCGCCTGCAGCTCTTTGAGTTAGAGACGTAGAAGAAAAAAACCCAGAGAAACAAGTGAATAAAAATGAACCCAGTGCTAGGGTATGAAGCCCCAGAGCACGGAAAAACATCACCCCCGTAGTTGGTTCACCAGCAGGACGTGCCTGACTGAGGTGAGCTCTTCACATCCGCGTTGGGGCTGGGAGACACGCCTTCTTCTCACACAAACCTTTCAGATCCCGGCGTGTCAGGCCGGCTGCAAGGGGTGGTGCTACACGCCCTGCCACTTGCCGTCCTGCTGGGCAGGGTCGGGACAGAACCAGGGTCAGAGGTTGGAGATCCAGGAGCTGTCCCCATGATCGTCGCCTTGCAGAGGCAGGTCCCAGGCTACTGCTGGTGTTGAAGCCCTGGGGTGCACGGCCTCGGGAGAGGGGCGGGAACCGCTCTGGAATCCGACCCCCAGCCCTGTCGGCCGAGGAAACTTCGCAGGCTGGCTGGTGAGTGGGGAAGCCGGGCTGTTCCTGCTGGAAAGCGCTGCCAGCCACCCAGGGAGCTCTCGGCGCTGCCTGCGAAAGGAAGTGAGACGTGGATGCGAGCAGCGGCCGGGGAGGGGGCGCGTCCGCAGGCTGTGCTCCGGCCGTGCTGGTACCGAGCAGAGCGCGGGGGACCTGACGTTTCCTGCAGACATGGTCAAAAAGGACACAGTGGTGTGTGCTGCACAGATGCCATCGGAAAACTCTGGCCGGCTGTCTTTATTTTGGTCTTTGATATTAAGCAGCTGGGTAGGACAGACTACTAGGCACAGCTATGCCGATAACCTTCCATCTGTTTATCTCAAAACCAGTAACCAAAACACCATCCCCAGTAACAATAATGAATATACCACTACAGCTACCACTAACAGTAATAATGTGTCTTAAGAAACATGGCACAGACAAGTGGTAGGACATGTCTTTGCACTTTTTCATGTGAAAATACCACTGAAAAATCAACAGTATTTTTTTGTTTTCCACGTTTTTTGCTCTGTTACTTTCTATTAAGAGTGTTGCAGGTGCTGGATATGTGTGTGTGTGTGTGCGTGCATGTCTGCGTGAGGTGTTTGAATGATCATAGTAAATTAGGGTCCAAGATGGTCCCACCTAAAAAAGCTTTACCTGATTAAGCACCTGAAAACTAATAAAGCAGGTGAAATATAACTAGCAAAAGCAGAGGTGGTGTTCCTAGGAAAAAGCTGTGTTTGGTTAAAGTCGTCACACCTGTAGCATGTTTACCAGTTTTTTTATTGAAGATATAAAGGTGTAAGATTTCAGTTTTTAAAATAGTACGTTATTAAATTAATAACATGACGTTTCTGAGTTATGAGCAACAGAATTGTTATTTAATATACCATCACTTGATTTAATTCTCTTTAAAAGAAAAAAATATACTGTTCTTAGCTTTTAGTTAAATGTGTTGTATAGAAATACACGCTTATTTATATGTCTTATATATAATCCATAACCTGCTGCTGTTGAGTCAGTTCCAACTCGTAGCAACACTATAGGACAGAATGGAATTGCCTCATAGAGTTTCCAGGGGGCACCTGGTGGGTCTGATATGCTGATATTTTGGTTAGCAATTGTAGCTCTTAACCAAACTAGTTTCCACACTTACATGTATATGTTTATTTATATATATTTACATAAATACATATATGTACACACATACAAAGTAGTAAATATGTCACTATATCAGAATTTTATAGTTTTAAACTTTGAAAAGTTGACTGAAAGGATGAACTTCAGCGTTGTGTCCTGAGGTATTTAAGTTTTTCGGATTTCGATCTGCTATAAAGGCCAAATCCTAATTACCAAGTGCAAGCTGTACTTGTCTTGTGTCATTACTTCTCACATAGTTATTTTTCATAGTTTGCAGGCATAATCCTCTATCCAGAACAGGTTAGCCCTTTTCAAAGGCAAAGGGGAATTCTTACGGATGATCAAAAAAGGGTAATTTTGACAGTTTAATATTAATAAGGCTTTTCTGCCTAAGAGCCAACTATGGACACTGTAGAATATTACCATCGCTGCTTTTGAAAGGAAAACAAAACATTTCAAACGAAACTGGATGAGCCTGTTCTCAAAGTTGCCAAGACGGGATAAAGGAGAATCTGTCAAATGTAAGCAAACCACAGCTCTCCTTTCTCATAGGCCTGCCTGGAACAGACGTACCTGACCTAATGAGGAAGGTAACCCTACTGTGATCTGTCTTCTCACCTCCTTGGCATACCATAGTATGCTAAAATTATCTGCTGGGTTCAGAACTGCTTTTCATTTATTTAACTGTTCTTCTGGAAAGGTGGCCGTGATCCAAAGCCCCAGGTGGCTCAGAACAGAAATCTGTTCCTTTCTCACCTTCACACTTGGAAATTTCTATTAGTCTCTTTGACCTTTCAGTTCAGTAGACTGTGAAATGTGGAGCAACTATTCACATAAAAGCTCTGCGCGCAATGACTCCAGTTTTGTGAGTTGATTCATCAAGGATCTGGCAGGTTAACCAATAGTTTGGCTCTTAAGCAAGTAATTACCATGTAGATGGGTAAGACAGTGAGGGCAGTAAAAGCAGACAGCACAGACCTAGGTGTTTCACATGAAGGGTATGCCACTGGCTAATGAGGGCTGTTAGAGAAGGATGATTTTTCACCCATTAGTGGGGGTACATGGAGCTTAGCTTTATTGTGTATTAGCAGAAAGGAGCAACATCGTTAAATATAATTAACAAAACTATTATAAACCCTATATATAGAGTTGAGAGTATTACTTATTTCACAGCTTTTGCCATCATTAGTCATGTTCTCCCTGTATTAACCTTGTCTCATCCCTCATCTCTCATGAGTACTCCTTGAACGAGCAAAACTTCTCTTGGTTACTAGTCATGAGAACAAAACTCAGTTTAGTTTTTAAATTAGCCACAAAATTTTCAGTCAGTTCAGTCTTTTTAGCTAAACAACCACTGAGTTTATTGAGACAGGTATTAAATTGTTCACTCATTTACAAATATTTATTAAGAATGTCAAGTGCTACTGTAGACACTGTATGTGGTGAACATGAGCAAAACAGGCAAAAATCCCTCCCTCGAGAGCTTACGTTTCCCCTGGGAGATAGAGAATAAAAAAATGAATAAGCTAAATCGATGACCCGGTACAAGTAAGTGCAAAAGAAAGAGTACGAAGCATAGGAGGAATGATGCAGAAATTTGTTTAAAATTTTAGATAGCATGTCCACGGAAGCCTCACTCAGATGACAGCTGAGTACTGATTGAAGAAGGTGAGGGGTAAGCCATGTGGACGTAAGTTAGAAGAGCGTTATAGACTGAGGCAACAGAAGCAAGCAGAAAGAAGCCCACGCAAATGGCACATAGGGAGCAAGTGGGAGAGTAGCAAGAAATGGGTCTGATCAGCCGTGGAACCAGATCACAGAGGGCTTTGAAGGTCATTCTAAACATGTTGACTTTTGGTTTTTATTCTGAGTGAAGTGAGGAGACACTATGATTCGGAGATAGCCCATCACAGATTTATTCAACAAATACTTGTTGAACATACTACAAACATTGCTACTCTCTAGGCACCATGTATAATCAGTCGCTGTCAAGTCCGTTCTGACTTATGGTGACCCCATGTGTATCAGAGGAGAAGGATGCTCCATACAGTTTTCAATGGCTGACTGTTCCAAAGTAAATCACCAGGGCTTTCTTCCATATCTGCGTCTGGGTAGGCTCGAACTGCCAGCTTTTCAGTTAGCAGCTGAGTAGGTTAAGTGTTTTCACCACCCAAAGACTCCGAAACACTGTGGACATCAGAGGTTAATCAAACACACAAGGCTTCTGCAATCGTGGAGCTTAACATTCTAGTGTGGGGAGACTGATACATAAGTGAATAATAAGCAGTTCTGTAAGTTTCAGTACTGTGAAGGAAAATAAAAACAAAGGGTGAAATAATGAGAATGAACTGTGGAGATTCTGTGTGATCAGCAGACAGGAAGAGTCTCAGGGAAGGTGACAATTATCATTTTAAAAGATCATCTGGCTACTCTGAAGAGGATTGTTGGGTATCCAAAAAGGACATGGAGAGACAGGTGAGGAGGGGGCTGTGCCTGTAGACCAGGGATGACAATGACATGGATTAGAGTTGGAATGTGGCCATGAAGAGACCTGGGTAGATTCAGGAAAGATTTTGCAGGTATTGCTGACTGGCTGTGTTGATAGCTTGGATAAAGGGTATAGAATGAAAGAGACAAGAAGCACAGTGATCGCTAGGTTTTCTACTGGACACACTGGATAGATGGTGGAGCCGTTTCTGAAGGGAAAACTAGGGGAGTAACAGGTCTTAAAGAAAAATTAAGAGTTCATTTCTATCTACTTTAGTATCTATCTACTTTGGGATATCTAGGTGGAAACACTGCTTTTGGCTTTTGGATGTAGGAACCTGGAGCACATGGAAGAAGTCAGTTATAGTTGAATATAGGAGTTTGGGGTTCAACTGCCTAGGGATGCTATTTAAAGCCATGGTTTTGAGGACATCACCCAGAAGAGATGGTAGAGACAGAAAAAAGTGCAGCACTGAGGACCAAGTTCGGCCTTTCTCTAACGCTTTTTCAGGCATGTTGCAGGGGTGGGTGCAATCAATTAGTAGGATTTGAATAAAACCATTAGAAAGTCTTATAACTGGCCAGAAATTGCTAATGCTGAGAGGTGTGCAGCTATGGCAATGACCTTCACCTCCTTAAGGCCTTGAGTTTCTCCCGTGTAGAATAAAAGAAGTAGATAATTTTAAGATCCCTATTGCATAGTGGGTTGAGTGCTACATCTGCTAACCAAAAGACCACAGTTCAAATCTGCCAAGTACTCCTTGGCAACTCTATGGGGCCGTTCTGCTCTGACCTCTAGGGTCACTATGAGTTAGACTGCACTTGACGACAGTGGGTTATTGCCCAGCTGTTCTCTGAAAGGTCAGTGGTTTGACTCCACCTGCCACTTTGCAGCAGAAAGATGTGGCAGTCTGCTTCCATAAAGATCACAGACTTGGAAATCCCACGGGAGAAGTTCTACTCTATCCTGTACTGTCACTATGAGTGGTAATCAACTCGACACAATGGGTATAGTCTGTCTCTAAGCCTGAATAACCTACAATTCTGGTTTCATGTTTGGCTCCTTGCTTCTTTTTTCTATTTGTAGGTAGGTAACTAAAGAGATATGGACATAGATACAGATATAAAACTAAACCAAAACCACACCCATTATTGTTGAGTTGATAGCTACTCATAGCAACCCTATAAGACAGAGTGGAACTTCCCCATACCATTTCCAAGGAGCTGCTGGTGAATTTGAACTGCCAACCTCTTGGTCAGTAGCCATAACTCTCATCTACTGCAGGACCAGGGCTCCAGTAAATATAGACAGATAAGTGTACATACACACACATACACACAGACAAAGAGACATAAAAAGAGAAATACGTAGAACTTATAAAATGAGAAAATCTTTTTGTAAATACCTTAAGGAAATGTAGAAGACTTTATTTTTCTCTTCTGTAGCCTGTAAATTTGTTTCCAATTCTAGTGAACTTGAACTTAACCTGATGTGCATTCCTGTTGTTCTCTCCTTAACTTGCTCAGAATAATGGAACTGTATATTAAATCTGACCTGGGAAACCTACTAGAACAAGCGTAATTACGAAAAGCAAAATTGGTTTGTATTATATTTGTCCAGTCTAGCTTATCTGAAGGCCCGGGTATTTCATTCAAAGAATAACTTAGTTTTTACTACTTAACATATGCAATTTTCTTAAACAAGATATACTGTTGATAAATGTTTCTGGACAAGTGAAAATGTGAAAAATATAGAACAAAATTAGATTTTGCAAGGAGAGAAAGAAAAGTGAGACTTTTGTTAGTGCTTTGCAAGATGTAGAGACCTTTTCCAATTATCAAGAGTTGCCACATATGGACAAGTGCCTCCTTGGTTTAGAGTATGTCTCTGATTTCCTGAAGTTTTCTCCAAAATGCTGAGAAGTACAGGAGCCATACAACCATTTGCTAAATTCTTGACTCCTTAAGTGGACTGTGTATAGCACAACTAACTATATAGAAACTATCATTCCTACCTTCAGTCCCATCCCATCTCCTATTCAGTCATCTTAATCTTCTACGGTTGGCAGAGCCCTTCATCAAACCCTACCCCTCAGGGTTTTGAGATAAACTGCCACTATTAGAAATAATACTGGACCCAACCCTACAGGGCATATCTTAGGGGGAAAAATCACTTTAAGGAAAATATTCTAGTATTTATAGGTAAAGATTACAACATAATGAAACAGACTGAGATAAGTAGGCCATTATATGAGGAAATGAGCTCTAGTGGCACAGTGGTTAATAGTTCAGCTGCTAACCAGAAGAATGACAGTTCAAAGCCACCAGCCACTCCTTGTGAAACCCTGTGGGATGGTTCTACTCTGTCCTATAGGATTGCTTTGAGTTAGAATCATTTGTATGGTAGGTTTTTTTAATGAGAATCTGTAATCTTTAGTAAGAAATGGTACTGATGTAGATGCCATAAAACCAGTTGCCATGCAGTGGGTTTGACTCATGGAGACTCCCTGTGTATCAGAATACAACTGTGCTCCATAGGGTTTTCAATAACTGATTTTTCAGAAGGAAACCACTATGCTTTTCTTCTAAGGCATTTTTGGGTGGACAACCCCCCAGACTTTTGGATAGCAGCCAAGTGGGCTAACTTTTGTACCATCCAAGGTGTCTGAAGATTGCATGGCCAAGCCAAGTGCCATCGAGTCGGATCCCACTCATGGCTAGCAGTAATAAAATAAAATGAGCAACTTTGGATTTGCTTTTGTCTCCCATTTCTCTCCTTTCCAAGACCATCCTCAAGTACCTTTTATTTTGAAATTTGCCATGCAGTCTCCCTACTTTTGTTAGATTTTAATATTTCACTTAATTACCAGAAAAAATTAAGCAAACAAATTTAGAATGAACTCACTAGTACAACTTCTGGAACTTGCCTTAAATCAGCACATTGATTTACATTATTTGTCTACATATTTTGTCTACATATTTGGTGACAGTTCATTCCATTTGAGATTACAAAGCTGAGTATTCCTAGATAAAGGTGAAGGTGAGATCACATATGAAGAGAATATTGTATATGGATCACTTGACTCAAAGAATGAAAATAAGAAATCTCAGACTTATTAACATTTTGGGAGAGCACAAATTCAGCCTATGGTATGTCAGCATAAACTTTAGGGAAAATGCCAAGTGAGTTATATTGAAATTGGCCACTTTGTACATTACAATAAAAGCTATGCTCAAAATGTTAAACTTGATAAAGCAGTTTCATCTCTGGTATTATTTCTATCTGATTTTCCAAAAAATATCATTAAGTGCTAACTGTATGTCAGCACCACACTTGGTACTGTGATTATACAGATGAATAAATCATAGTTCCTGCTCTTGAATAACTTAGAATTTGGTAAGGTAGAGGGACACATACGCAGTTAATTTTAGGGGAACCTCTTAAGATTAAAGTTGTTGGATTGAATGCAGTATTATGATGGCCAAATGGAAGATAAATTTAAGGGGTTAAAACAATGGAGAGATCAGTTAAGTGTGGGAAATAAAACATATTTGAAATTAGCTCAATGATTGTAAGATTGGAGAAGTCAGGTTAGAAAAATAATTAACAGGAGTGGGTATTGACCACATGTTGTGGAAAAGGAGAAACTTTTTGTTAAGTTTAAATTACTGGCATAATGATGAAATGGACGAATGGTGGTCTCATTACTTAAAATCAGGCACAAGGAAGCAAATTGGAGGAAGACGAAGAAGTGTTTACTTTCTGACAAATTGTATTTGAGGTTCCTGTGGAATCCAATCCAGTATGTTTAGCAGGAAAATAGCTCAGGAATCTGAACTTCCCAGGAGAGGTCAGGCTGGTATTAGTCATTGGAAAATACTAACAGAAACATGATCTCTAAAATCCCTGAGATCAAATGCCATCTCCCAGGAATACTTTGGAAACAGGGTAAAGCAGTAACTATAGAAAGCCATTACCATCAAGTTGATTCCAGCTTATAGCAACTCTATAGGACAGAATAGAACTGTTCCATAGAGTTTCCAAGGAGCACCTGGTGGATTTGAACTGCCAGCCTTTTTTGGTTGGCAGACACAGCACTTAACCACGACACCACCAGGGTTTCCAACTGTAAGAAAGGACTACTGATTTTCTTTCCTTTTCTGTCATCACTGATGTGCTTGCCCTAGTAATGACACTTAATTTTAGGATTTATTTATTTACCACTGTTAGTATTGTTGAATTGGAGAGAAATGTTAAATACACCTATAGTTCTTAGTTTCTGAATACAGCATCATGTATCCCATTTCGTGGGGACACTGTCAGATTCTAAGTTCTTCAAGAGGGGGAGTAATATTTTACTCATCTTTATAACCAGAGTGCCAAGTAAAATTTTCTTTAAAAAGTGTCATGAATTGACTTGTGTGCCCCCTAAAATATGTGTATCAGTTTGGCTAGGCCATGATTCCCAGTATTGTGTAACTGTCCACCACCTGATCCTCTGATTTAATTTTCCCATGTGTTGTAAACCCTTCACTGGGATATAATGAGAGGGACAGGCAGCAGTGATGTGGATGAGATCTACAAGATTAGGTTGAGTCTTAAATCAGTCTCTTTTGAGATATAAAAGAGAAAAGCAAGCAGAGAGACACGGGGATTTTATACTATCAAGAGAGCAACACTGAAAGCACAGCGCATTCTTTGGACTTGGCATTCCTCCTGCGGAGAAGCTCCCAGTCCAGAGGAAAGTGGATGACAAAGACCTTTCCCCAGAACTGACAGAAAAGGCCTTCCCCTGGAGCTGATGCCTTGAATTTGGACTTTTCACGTACTATACCATGAAAGAATCAATCTATCTTGCCAAATTCATCTACTTGTGGCATTTCCGTTATAATAGAACTAGAGGACTAAGACAAATTTTTCTTTTTCTCCAATTCTGCTCACCTATAGTAACTCCCAGCTCCTATATGAAAAGTGGCAAGTCATGCCTCACTTGGGATTATGTTTCAGACCCTCACAAAGGAAAAGCCCACATACTTGTAATGAAATTGACGTCAGTAGATTTGGTCTCACCCGTATCATGCTGTAATAACTGATAATCAAAACTAATTTTAGAGCAAATCGATGCTCACTCTGTACACTTTTATAGCTTTGCTATGGCCAACTTTATGACACTTTTAATCTCAAAATCTATCAACCAGAGCATAACTTAAAAATTTATCTTGATATTCTAAAAGAAATCACAGAATAATTCTGTGATAATAATTTTTGCAGGTTCCAAACACACTTTAGCAAAAAACTTGATTGGCAAAGTTTTGAGAAAGTAATTCTTTCTCTCCCATCTACTCTTCCTTATCCATTCCCATGTTAATGCTTTTTATAGTGTCGCTGTTAGAAAACACTGGATGCGTATGCTATTGCATTTATAAAGATCACTTATACACTTTATACACAGGCCTGGCTGCCTCTCATTCTCTATGACAAGTATTTCTGATTACTGAACAATTGCAGTGACAGTATACTGTATATCTACCTCCCTAATTGAGACACTCTCTCTTCTAGAGTCTAGGTGTGACAATCTTCCTTTGTTATGAAAACATCATTGAAGAACAATTTTCCCAAAAGAAGAAACTCCTTTTAATATGTTAATAGCCCAGTTATTTTGATTATTACAGATGGAGAAGCAAAGTCTTAAGAAAATATTTGAATGACTCATCCGTGAGTTAGACATACAATCCACGTCTATGAAAACCCCAGTCAAGATTTCTAATTAGAACCATGTCGGCTTTAATCCTCTTGTTCATTATTTTCCTCAAGTATTTGGTTACTTACATTATTCACTAGGATATTATCCAACTGTGAATCTTCTAAGTTATCCTTTGCTGGAAATTCATCAATATTTCATGCCATCTTGGGAAAGATAAAAGTTGTCAATATATCTATTTTTGAGTTTTAAATATAGATAAGCTAGCCTTATGGAAACCAGTCTCCTATTTTGAAAACTGTACTTGGGCATGTGGTAGGGTATAATAATAAACAGGAAGCAAAAGGGACAAATAGCATTACCACACACACACAAGTACTCCTAACTTATGAACATTTGTGAATCACTGTAAATGGTAATTCTTTGACATGATTGGTCAAGTAAGAAAAATGGTATTGTTTTTAATCTCTTGACTAAGGACTGATAACAATTGCCATCATGTTCAGCTTTAGAACACTCCTACCGAAGAATACATCTACTGAATGTATCAATTATAGAAGAAAATCAGAAATCTGATAACTTTTGTTTTAAGGGCATAGCTTTGCAAATTCTGATTTTTCCTACTTCTCCTTCCTGTTTGGAATACTTGTTCACATGTAGTGTGTTTTCCAGACATTCATGCAGTGTGTATGTGAATGGATGAAAAGGAAAGAGAGTTCAAGTAAATAAACATTTCTCCCATTCGAGCCATATTCTTTTGGGGTTTAGTATCAGCTAATCAAAGTCAACGCAAGGAAAATGGAACTGGATGATTCAAGTGATTGCTCTCCAGACTAGGGGGTCCCACAGAAAAGGACATACAGAGATATAAGTAAAAGTTTTCTGTCTATTTTAAGGCTTTATGTATTACCTTGGCTTGCTGTATTCTCTACCATCTCCAATTACTGGCATCATCTCTCCAATGTCCACCATAACTAAGAAAAGTCTAAGGAATATACTGGGTATTGAAGAGTATCTTTTTTTTTCCTTTTTCCCCAGTAGCAAAATCATTTAATTTCTATGACTTTAAAATTACCCTCTTTAATTGGACTGGAAATGAGTTAATACTAGAATTTAAGAGGGGAGTGGATATTTTATGATATTCATCAAGGGATGACTTTCTAAAACAGCTTACTCAATTATACTACAGCAGTAGCACTCATGCATAAACATCCATAATCCTATTAGGATAGTTGTTTTGTTGTGAATTTTTATTAAACAAAAGATCCTTTCTTGCAGACTTTTTAGAGACATGATATATCCCAACTTTTCTTACTCAACTGTAAATAATGAACCTTCTTATGAGGCCAAACATTTCCCAAAGCCCTTAAACTCCTATCTGGGAAAATAATTTTATTACATGTCTGTTTTGTCATTTTACCAAGGAGTTAAGATTGTCTGCTTGAGTTTTTTCTCTTTGGCATCCGCTGACGGTAGAACAAAAGGACTTTCTTTTTAGGACAAGTTTTGGGTAAAATTAATTTCTCTTAGAACTTTCACTCAGAGACCAATTTTCTCTCTCTTGAAATTTTTGTGCAGGGATTGGTATTATGTTTTGCTTAAGCTAGAAAATCGATGACTTGTCACCAGTTTTTCTAATGAATTAATCTTCTAAAGTAGTTATGGCTAAAACAGCTTATTCAATTGTCATTCCCACTAAACACATTTACTTTGTAACACGTAGCATAAATTCAAAGTTACATCTAATGTTGGAAGTTCCAGGCTTAAGAGTTACAGGGGAATAATTTGAAACAAAAATACTGTATCTGTCAATCAAAGCTAATGAGGCCTATGTGGATGATAATACTATAGAATGGAATTCCTAGAGCAGGTACCATTTAAAATCTTCCATTTCTTTGGCAGTTCCTGGGCTAGACAGCATTCAGATCCCTAGTTCTGGAAATATATTGCCACTAGCCTCTCATGTAGAAAGGCTATTTGGTCTCCTTCCTGTAGAGAGTTTCACATCCATCCTCAGGATGGGGATTGGCCTTTCCTAGGTCTTGAGGCTTGCCTGCCAATACAGTTCATGACATGTGACTACACATTCTTAGTATTAAGTTCTCAATTTCCTGTCTCTTGGGTGAACAGTGTATATAAAACCCAAACCAAACCCATTGCCACAAAGTTGATTCCAATTCACAGTGCCCCTACAGGACAGAGTAGAACTGCCCCATAGAGCTTGCAAGGAGCACCTGGTGGATTTGAACTGCCAATCTTTTGGTTAGCAGACATAGCACTTAACTATTCAGGAGCCAGGGTTTCCACAGTGTGTATAAGGTAGGTACAAGTGATGAGCTGACACACTGTAGTAAGTCTCTAGACTAAATTAACAGTAAACAATGAGCCACACTGAGCTTTTTTTTTCCAAGCAGGAATGGTTGCTTCTTTTTTTCAATTTTTTGACCAAAGTCATCCCAACGCCCATGTAAGAGACAGACTTTTCTTTCTTTCTTTTTCAATACTTCATTGTGCTTTAAGTAAAAGTTTACAATCCAGGTCAATCTGTGATACAAAAACTTGCACAGGCATTGCTATGTAGTCCTAGCTGCTCTCCCCACTCTGAGACAACACACTCCTCCTTTCTGCTATGTATTTTTCATGTCTGTTCAGGTAGCTCTTGTCCCCTTCACCCTCTTGTCTCCCCTCTGGATAGGAGCTGCCCAGTTAGCCTCATGTCTTTATTTAAGCCAAGAAGCACACTCTTCACAGTGTCATTGTATGTCTTCTAGTCCAGTCCAATTTTTGTCTGAAGAGTTGCCTTTAAGAATGGTTTCAGTTCTGGGCTAACAGAGAGCCCAGACCATGTTTTCTCAGTACCTTCTAGTCTGTCAGACTGTAAAGTCTGCTCTTTTTAATAGGCACCCTGTTTTTCTCCCACTTTGTCAGGAACTCTTTATTGTATTCTCTGTCAGGGCAGTCATTGGTGATGGCCAGGCACCATCTAGTTCTGGTGTTACGTTAATGTCGTTTCTGGATTATGTGACCCTTTTTGTCTCCTGGGCTCATGTTTTCCATATGTCTTTGATGTCCTTCATTTTCATCTGCTCCAGGTGAGTTGGGACCAATTGATGCTTCTTAGATGGCCACTTGCTAACTTTTTACACTCGGAATCTACTCATCAAAGTGGGATGCGTAACATTTTCTTAAAAAACTTGGTTATGCCAATTAATCTAGATGTCCCCTGAAACCATGGTCCCCAGACCTCTGTCTCCTGCTCTTCTGTCCTTTGAAATGTTTGGTTATGCTTAGGAAACATTTAAGATTTGGCTAATCCAGTTGTGCTGACTGGAAGACTTGTTTCTGGTTATCTATTTGTACTAGGCTTATGTCCAAACAATAATTAATTTCAAGTCAGTGAAACTCAGAAAACTAAAGGGAAAGTGGTTGGCCCGTTCTTTTATGAAAAGGGATATATGAGTAGTTTCTTATTTACCCATCTAAAAAGCCTCGCTCAGATAACTCCTCAAACTCTTAATCAGAAAGATGCTATGGGTTTTGCTTTACAAAATTGCTGCACACTTAACCAAAGGCACTGTTATTTCTGATACGAAAGACCTAAGCTTTTTTAAAAACTATTTTTAAATTAAAAAAAAATCACCGTAAAACTTTATGTGTAAAAAGAAATTTGGATATTCTTAACTAGTTGTTAAGCATAACCTGGTTTATCAGGCAGGACATTTTCAAGTCCTTCAGAGCTTAGGTGACAATATTCAGGAAGACAGAAAGTAGCCACTGGGAACATGTCTGTAGAACACATAGAAATTCTTTTACCTTTGGGTCAAAACAGATAAAAACACTGACTACTATATATTTTTAAATTGTCCAACATTGTTAAGGTTTTTTTTTGTCTGCCTTTACTTTCAAAAGTAAAATTCTTAGTTTGGAGGTCACCTACAACTAATAATTACAACTTAGATTTGTTAGCTTTAGAAAATGTGTGTGTTTGTTGTAAATGTCTTGAATTCATGGCGTTTATTTTTTAACGAACAAAAATTGCAAACCTCTGTGAAGTTGACCACTATTCTTCAAACTCACTTGTGTTATTGTCTCTAGTTACTGTGTCAGCAGGCAAGATGACCTGATGAGAGTCTGTGGTAAAACTGTCTCTGAGAATTGAGGCTTAGGAGGGCACTAAAATAAACTGGTACCCTGCAGAGCTGGCATTCGAGACCCTGGGTGATACAATCAATTTATGTGCTGAGCTACTAATCAGCAGGTTGGAGGCTTAAGTCCACCCAGATGCACATGAGAGGAAAGGCCTGATGATCTACCTGTGGAAAAGCAGCCACTGAAAACCCAGTGAGCAGGTGAGGAGAGCACATGGCTTTGCAGAGCGATGAGTGCTCAGGGCTTTATGTGGTCAATTTTAACTTTGACTGTAAACCTTCACTTAATCACAATAGAAAATCAAATGAAAGAAACAAACAGAGAGAGAAAGAAGCAGAAAGAGAGAGAGAGGAAGGAAGGAAGAAAGAGAGAGAGAGAAAGAGAAAACCACCCTGTGAACACTGTTCTGCTCTGGCAGAAATGGGGCACCATGAGCTGGAATTGGCTGGAAGGTAACTAGCGGTTACAGTGGATATTTGCTAAAATTTTGAGGTAACAGCCTACCTGTAATTTTAGACTTTCATCAAAAGTTACATATGATCAAAGATTGCATCTAAAAAGCAAAGTATAACTGAGGATTTTACGCTACTTTTCCTTTCGTTTTAGCAGTAGTAATTGACCCTGTATTAAAGAGATGCTTGTGGCTAACCTTAAGAAGAACTTCTATTTAAGCTGGTTTTTAAACTGGTGTTAGGGATGGAGCTGTACTCATCTCTTAGCAGTGCTGCCTTTCCCTGGATTCCCAGGGACCAGTGTTGATCTTAAACACATGTATCAATCAATGTGGTGTCTGCTGACAAACCAGGATAGAAGGGATCGTTGAAGCCCCACTTGTGTGAATTGGCTGTGTTATCAGCTGGGCCAGGGGACTCACATCAAATGCTTACAAGGCAAAGCCGAGCCAACTGGCCTCTTGGGGTATCAGAAATACTCAAACCTTCAGCTCAGTCTAGCAGAGCAACATTACTTATATATTAACATGTTACTTGACTCTAATATATTGAAATATTATATATTAATATGGTGTCATCTAATGCTGCCATAACAGAAATACCAGAAATGGATGGCTTTAACAACGAAAAAATGATTTTCCTACAGAGAAGGAGGCTCAAAGTCCAAACTCAGGGCATCAGCTCCAGGGGCTGTCTTTCTCTGTGGGCTTTGGAGAAGGGTCCTTGTGGTCAGTCTCCCCTGGATAGGGAGCTTCTGCAACACAGGGACCCTGGGTCCGCAGGACACACTCTGCTCCCAGTACTCGTTCCCAGGTGGTATGAGGCCCTCAACTCTGCTTGCTTCCCTTTCCTCTATATTCCAGGAGGTTGCCTGAAGGCACAATACAATCTTACAGATTGAGATCTGCCCCATCAACACGACACAACTGGCCACCCATCCTCCCTCATTAGCATCATTAAAGCAAGATTGGTAAAATATAGGAATGTTACACAGTGCTGGGAATCATGGGCTACACACATTTCTGAGGGGACACAATTCAGTCTGTGACTCTCGGGAACTATTTCTGTTCCTCTGAAATACAGAATGTTGCAAACAAAGTAGTCTTTGAAGTTCTTCTGTTTCCATATACTTTGGCCAGACTGAAGCTATACATTTTCCTTCCTTTTCAGATAAACAGAATTAAAACAGGTTTAGAACCACAGTTCACATGAAACACAGAACAAAAGCCACAGGATTTGGGAAAAGCCATTCCCTAATCCTGAGATGAAGCAGCCCTGGTGGTGCAGCGATTAAAGTACTCGAGTACTAACTGAGAAATGGGTGGTTCAAATCCATCAGGTACTCCATGGGAGAAAGATGTGGTGGGCTACTTCTGTAAAGATTTACAGCTTTGGAAACCTATAGGGCAGTCCTACTCTGCCCTGTATGGTCTCTCTGAGTCCCAGTGGATTGATTCCACAGCAGAGAATTCAGTCTGAAAGCCCTGAGAAGGCTGCAGTGAAGGGAGGAGCATCTTTTTAACCAGGGTGGGGTCTGAAATAACAAGGGTGTAACTTCAACAACAGACTCAAGTTCAAGAATAAAATGTAGTGTACAATTCTAGTTTATCTATTTATCCATATCTTCTGCAGGGAAGAAAGAAAACAACTCTGTGGAAAAGATGTGACTAATAGCTCTGAGTTTAAATATCTGCAGAACTTGGTGGTGCTAATAATTCTGATAATATTCACCAAATGAAAGATCCAAGAGAGGTAATTATTGTTGACTGTAAGCCCAGTACACACGGAAGATTTGGCTATGCAAACCAGTTGCCATAGAGTTGAACCCATGAATGTCAGAGTAGAGCTGTGTTCCGTAGGATCTTCAACAACTGTCGTTTTGGAAATAGATCAAAGATCTTTGATCCAGGGAGCCTCTGGTTAGACTCACACAGGCAACCTTTTGGTTAGCAGTCAGTACCGCCCACTGCCATCGAGTCAACTCACAATGACCTTAGAGATCAGAGTAGAACTGCCTCATAGAGATTCCAAGGAGTGCCCGGTGGATTTGAACTGCAGACTTTTTGGTTAGCAGACATGGCACTTAACCCACTATACCACCAGGGTTTCCAGCATGCAGTGCAGCAACTAACAATTACAACAGGGCTAGAGACACAAATACAACTGAATAGCTAAAGGAAGCATGAGATAACCAACTGATACTGATACATGTAGTCCAGAAGAGGAGAGAAGGGGAAGTCGTTTAGAGAAACTTTTCTTAACCGAATTCAAGAAAGTATACCAATTAAATAAGAGAAACATGTTTTTTGTTTCTGCTTTTTTGTATTGTTACATCCTACAAGTAACTTGTGATATGATTCCTTACTACACAAAACATATAATGGGCAAAATTTTTAATTTTGTTATATAAATTTTGGTATATAAATGATGTAAAAATGAATTTTACATAATTTTGTATCAGCAGTAACAAAAGTCAAGGCACTAATGCTAGTTTGTTCTATGATGGCATTTCTGCAGGGATCTAAAGTAACATGTTTCTCAGGCTCTGACATGAAATGTAGTATTATTACTGGTGAACATTACCGTAATATTTTCATGCTAAAGTATTTTGGATGAAATTTTTCTAATGGTGGCAATACACAGTTCTCTGGCAAACTGGAAAGGGAGAAATGTTTCATTAGACTGCAGTTTTAGTATCACTGAAATCACTATAATTAGAGGACATCTGCACTTGTCTAGGGAATGGAGAGCCAACCTGGGCCTTTCCAGAAAAATGAGGAAGGGTATGGCCACTAGCCTGTTACAAATGACTCCAAATAGAAACTCGAGGATAATTAGAAGTCTCCTGTCAATGAATGTTTAGATAGATCCAAAGCTGCCCCTTCCAAGTCCTTGTCTTTTTAATATCCATGTCCATTTTTATTTGTTAATTCCTTCTGTCACTGATGCTAACAATTTCCTGATATGATTTGGAGGAAGATAGAAAGCATGGGCTCAAAGGAGGAGGGAAGTGATGCTACGGGGAAAAAAAAGAAAGATTTTGCAAAAAGCTTATAAACTTATTTAAACCTCCTCACATATATTTCATAAATTATTCTTGGTATCCAGTTTTGTTGTTGTTGTTGTTTTTAGCTTAATTCGTCTTGTTTTTTTAAATGTAGTTGTTAACACAACTCATGTTAGAATTTATAAAATCAAATATTTGTGTTTATAGCTGTTATATAACCCTACATGGCCAGCACATGTTCTAGAGATTTCTGTACTGATTTGTGGTCCTTCATATCATTAAAAAGGGTTTTAGAAGAAAAATGTATGGCCCTTATACATAAGTTAATGCACATATATTTTCCAGATTCTAGACAACAAAAAAACCCAAACCCATTGCTGTTGAGTTGATTCCAACTCCTAGAAACCCTATAGGACAGAGTAGAACTGCCCCATCAAGTCTCTAAGGAGAGCCTGCTGGATTTTAACTACTTGATCTTTGCTTAGCAGTTTTAGCACTTAACCACTAAGCCACCAGTGTTCCCAGGATAAGGAGCTATTTAACAAGACCTCCCACTGCTGCTGACCTACAAGAAAAAAAAAAAAGGCTCCCAAAACTGGATGGAAAAAAATGTTTTAAAAACTCTCAGAATTTATAAAAGATAGAAACAAGCCAGTTCCCCTATTTTATTTTTTTGCATTAAAAGAATAAATAAGCAACTTGATTCAATTATATATAACAAATACAATTAAATGAAGATACAATTTGATATATTAGAAATAATATGAATTTTATGCAGATTAACTACAGGTATGGTCCTACTCTTTAATGCATGCTAGAAATTGTCCACTGACTCAAATGTATGGAATTTTTTTTTTAATTGATGCATTTTTGTATTTGGGTGGTGGTTGGTGGTGGGAGGTTGCTGGAGGCATGTCTCTTCCTATTACTTTCTTTGTTAAAAGTAATGCAAAATCCTCAGCTACAGTTTGCTTTTTAGATGCAATCTTTAATGACATATATCTAAAATATTATATATATTGCTTTATTTTGTTCTTTCCAATGAAGTACTCATGTAAGAAATTGTTGTTAGCTGCTGTTGAGCTAATTCTGACTCATGGAGACCCCATGTGGACAAGGTAGAAATGCTCCACGGGGTTTTCAAGGCTGTGACCTTTTCAATGTCTCTTTACTGGAGCATTCAGTCCATTCCCATTCAACGTAATTATTGATAGGGATGTGTTTAGTGTTGTGATTGTGATATGTTTATTTCTGTGTTGGTATTTTCTCTGTTGTCCTTATTAATCTTTTCTGGGACATTGTTTGTTGTGAGTTGGTTTTTCATCTTTTTCAGGGTTGGTTTTGTGGTTGTTGAGACTCCTGTATTATGTTTCTTGATTTGATACGTTGCATCTTTACTGTGCTTTATGGCTGCCCCTATGACCCCACTTAATAAACCATGTATAAACCCAATTTTAATTACTACAGTCTTATTAACTCCTCTCCTTCTGGAAGGAGTATAACTGTAGTACATCCCTCTTTTTAATAAGATGACATCATAGTTTTCATGATATGATCACCAGATCATTTCTTTCACTATTGTAAGTTTGACTGAGTTTGGAGCCTTCTGTAATTGAGTGGGTTTCTGGGTGATGTGTCCTGAGTTTGCTTCTAAAATGTAAAGCTAGTGGTTTTGTTCTTCTAAGCCAAGAGATTCTTTCAGTATTTCTAGTAGTTCTTGTGTAGTTTTTACAAAGTCTCTGAGCTTGTTTATCTGCGAATGTTTTAATTTAATTTTCACATTTGAAAGATAGCTTTGCAGGATATATAATTCTTCATTGGAAGTTCTAAGACTTTGAATGTGTCATGCCTCTGTGTACGTGCCAGCACTGTTTCTGCTAAGAAATCCAACAAAAGCTTACAGGATTTCCCTCTGAATGTTAGCTTTGCTTTGAGTCTTGCTGCCTTTAAGATTTTCTGTTTATGTTTCATTTTGTTAAGCTTCATTATAATATATCTTGGAGTCTTTCTTTTGAGATCTATGTTGAGTGGCATTCCATATGCATCTTGAATATCTATGTTCTCCCATCATTTTCTGGGAAGTTTTCTGTCAGCAGCTCAGCCACAGTACTCTCTGTATTCTCAGGTATCCCACCCTGTTCAGGAACTCCAATTAATCATAGATTTTTCCTCATAAGAGAGTCCCACATGTTTCTTAATGCTTTTTCATTTTTCTTGTTTATTTTTTCTGATTTCTCCTCATACATGCTGGAGTGAGCAGCTCTGTCTTCCAAGTCAGAAAGTCTGTTTTCCATTTGTTCCATTCTATTTTCTTGGCGTTGAATTGAAATTTCTATGTCTTTGATTTTGTTCTTGGTCTGTTGGATTTCCGAGTACTGATGTTCCATCAGATCAAACAGCTTGCTTAATTTTTCATTTCGCTCTGCTGCATTTTGAATATAGTCTAGGAGGGCTCTCTATATAGTCCTTTTGTATTCACCTTCTGATAGTTTCAGAAAGATTTCTTCATCTGGGAAATTCTGTGGTTGTTTCTTTTGTGGACGTTCTGAAGCCATGGGTGATTTCTTTGTTAAGGTTTTATCCAGAGTCTATTGTTTTTTGGGGCTTCATGTGAGTCAGTAAAGGCTGGGAGAGTTGCTGTGAGGATGGACCACAGTTGTTTCTCTAGGCTGTCTTAAAATGAAAGGTAAAAAGTATCTGACAACTTCCAAAATCAATCAGGTTTTCAGGTATACAAGTCCCTCTTCCCAGCTGGCAAAGTAAGCATCTCTATATCCAACCCCAGATGTTATAAAGTAGTTCAAAATACAGAATGGCTACCACTGTGCTGGCCTTTGCTGTTGGTTCCCAGCCATAGATGACACTGAGTAAAATACTGCTTTTCTGCCAGAAAAGTGCTCTCCTATGGGCAGGTGCTGCCTCCCAGCCTAGGAATTAGGTCCAGCTGAGGCCTCCATGTGGGTATTTCTGCCTTCAAGTGGAACAAGATGACATCCCTTACAACCTCCCCTGAGTACAGGCTACTCGATGGCAGAGGTGGAAAGAGAGGCCAAAGGTGCTGAGATACACAGAGTCCAAAGCTTGGCTCTCAAAATGTGGCAATTTTCACCCACTGATTTCACCAGCTGTGCATCTGAGAGTACCTGCTAGTCAAGTGTCAGCTCTGCCCGCCAGCTAAGACAGAGGAACAAAAGTAAAAATGCTGAGTTACCTTCGGTCTGTGAAAGCCAGCATCACCAAGAGTGGGGATGGCAAAAGAGAGGAGGTTTTCCGTTCAGTGGTATGAAGTCCAAATTAACAGCTCTATGCTGTGTCCTAGGGCTTACTAGGTGTCCAGAAGGCTCTGTTTAGTTATCAACTCAGGTCTTAGTTTCCAGAGGGATTTAGGGAGATGTGTGTTTAGTCTACGATCTTGACTCCGCTGCCCCTCAAGACTGTGACATTTTTGAAGGAAATGGCCAGGTGTGTCTTCTGCGGTGCCTCTGGGAGGGTTGGGAGCACCAAACTTTCTGCTAGTGGTTGTGTTCTTACTAGATTAAGAAACAGAATATTCAAATAGTGAAAGCTAGACACAGATGGTGGCACATACAAATAACAGCACTATACAAAGATGATGGCACTGAGAAGTGAAGTCACAGCCTGGCCAGCAATGACATGTCCATTCCTAAACTGATTTTTAGATGCATGAATTTGGAATTGCAATACTGACTGTTCAGAAGTGCTAATAGATAATGGGTGAAAGTGCAGAGTTTAAACATGAAGGAGGTGATGAATTGCTGTATTACCCTAAGGGAGCCCTGCTTGTTTGGTTGTTCCCAGGCTACAGAGAGCTGTAAGACAGGCTGGTTCCCTGCTAAGGACCACTGTGATCCCATTATCTGTCAGAAAGCCGGTTCAAGGAGGCCTTGGACCTCTTCTCAATAAGAAGATTGTTTTTTGGCCAGCTGTAAAGAGGGAAACCCTGGTGTCATAGTTGTTAAGTGCTACAGCCGTTAACCCAAAGGTTAGCAGTTCAAATCTCCCAGGTGTTTCTAGGAAACTCTGTAGGGCAGTCTATAGGGTCACTATGAGTCGGAATCAACTTGACGGCAGGGGGTTGGCTTTGGTTTGGCCTTTAAAATTACGAGTTTTAAAGGAGCTAGAGTTACACAACACTGTTCATGCAAGGTTTTGCATTTATAAACAACTCTGCTGGGTCATAGGCATTGCATAAACAGAAGTGTAACGACATGTATTTAAAAATCAAGAAAAACCCCACTCTGTCTTGTTTCATAGCTTGGTGTATGATGTTAGTGTATGAATGCATTTATTCATTATTCTTCATTTTTGCCTTGATTATCATGTGTAAAGATAAATTTTCTGACTTCAGGAAAACAACCTGCCAGACAATACGATGTTATTTTGTGTTACTTAAAAGCAATAAGAGATGGATTCTGTTACATTTGGATTCAAATCCCAGCCTTACCCATCTTTTGTGATATTAGGGAAGTTTTGTGTCAACAAATGTTCAGCAATCCTCTGTATTTTCTGTTATCTTTCCCCACACTCTGGTACTTGAATCACTCATAGATGATTCTTCTTGATAGAGTTTCACATCATTGTTAGTTTTTCTTGATTTTTTAAAATTCATTTCTCGAGTTTTCATCAAATATGTTGGTGTCACATGCTTTATCATCAATCTCATTAACTGAGCCTTCCATAGACTCAATTCAGCTTCTTTGACTTCCTATGAACTCTCAAAACTCACTGCCAACAAGTCTGTTCTGACTCATAGTGAACCTATAAGACAGAGTAGACTGTCCCCATAGAGTTTCCAAGCAGCATCTAGCAGATTTGACCTGCTGATCTTTTGGTTAACAGTTATAGCACTTAACCACTATGCCACGGGGCTTCTCAACTTTCTATAGAGTTGTCTAATTCTGTAATTTTACTACTGGCTGGCAGTGTGGCCTTGGGCACGTAACATAACCTTTCTGAATTTCAGCTTTTTCATTTGTAAAACCTGCAACTGTTAAATTAACTAATATATATAAAATGGTTAGCAAAATAGCAGCTCAACAAGAGTTGCTAATATTCTAATTGTAGGTTGTCAACTGTGACAAGTAATTATTTATTATTATTATTAACAAATAATAGCTACACTGAACAATCATCATAGGATACAATAATATATTTGGAATCTATTTTATTTTCTAATCTCTTATTTTATTTCTTTCAAGCCAAGTGCTGTCGAGTCAGATCTGACTCACAGCGACCCTAGGGGCCAGATACTATATTTATTAGTTTTATCAGCCTAGCATGAACCTTAGAAAATATTTATTTTTAAAAAGTATAATTTTAATTATTTTGTTTTAAAAATAAGTAGTATATTTTGCTTTAAATAAATAAATATTTACATGGTTCATAATTCCAAAGGCATAAAAAACTTACAGTGAAAATTGCCATTTCCTTTTTTGATTAACTGCTCTAATTCTCCTCCCCAGAAGCAAAACTTCAAAACATATTTTATGTATGAACAAACAGGTACATATATTCCACATTCTTTTTTCATACGAAACTTACCACACAGGGTAGCTAGATGAAACACAGACTCTTTAGTTAAATGTGCAATATATGAATTGTATATATACTGAAAAATGAGAAAAAAAATATTTTTTCTTAAATGCAAATTTAGCTGGGTGTCTCATATTTTTATTACTAATTCTAGCATTCCAAATTTACTATTCAGACTGTTCAGTATCTTATGTATCTGCTTTTTGTTTTTGATTCCCCCTCCCCACATTAAAGTAGCCTTGTTGCCTTAAAAAAAAATGCCAGTAGCCAAAGCATACTCAGGACAATTTCATCAGAACTGCTAAAGGTAGTAGTTGGGCACAGTTATTTTTCAGTGATTTTCTTTTATTAAGGCATAATTTACACACAAGAATTATACCCATTTTAAATGTACAGTTCAGTGAGTGTCAACAAATGTATACACCTGTTTTCACTCAACTATGTATTTTGGTGGCATAGTGGGTTAAGTGCTGCCTCTGCTAACAGAAAGGTCCGTGGTTCAAATCTTCCAGATGCTCCTTGGAAGCTCAAGGGGGCAGTTCCATTCTGTCTTGTAGTGTTGCTGTGAGTTAAACTAGACTTGATGACACTGGGTTTATATATCTTGGTAATCACTAGAAATCAGTTCTTCAATTGTAGCATCTTTAGAGTAGGCACTTTGTTTTTGCTATTTCTCTTCTTCATAATACCTGGGTACCAGTAGGTGTTTGGAATAAACCCAAGTTGAGTAATGACAGAGTTCTTCTCGGTAATCATTCTTTATTTAGGATTAATGTTCAAAATGAGAAATGTTATGATGAGTGTATGTTGCAAAGAAACAGTTGAAGACTGTGCTTTATCCCTAGAGATTATTTGCATCTACTCAGTGTCGCACCTTTGGCTAAGTATTGTTGTATGTGCTGTGGAGCTGATTCCACTCCTAAGGAGTCCATGACACAGAGTAGAACTGCCCAATAGTGGGTTTTTGGCTGTAACCTTGACCAAAGCAGATCACCAAATCATTCTTGCCCAAAGCTGCTGGGTGGTTTCCAGCCACCAAACTTTTGGTAGCAGCCTAGCCTTTAATCACTCAAACTCCAGTTCTTTTACATATATTATATGACATAAGCCTCTCAAGGACCCTACCATTTCTATTTAGAGCAGGAACTTAGAGCATCAACTTGAGATCCAGGTTAAGTAATTTGTTTAAGTCAATGTAGCTAATTAGAGTTGCTATGACTCAGAACTGACTGCATGGTAACAGGTTTGGGATTAGAACCACAAGTCTAGAACCCAGGGTTTGTGTTAGGTCCACGTCCCTGCGTGGTCTACGTTGATATTCCACGTTTTCTTAAAAGTCTCAAAAATTCCTACTTTTAATTTGGAAAATGACTCAGGACAGCTGTTTCTCAGTTCTCAGCTAAAAATCCCTTCTGTTGAGCTAGCTGAGAGAAGACCCACCCACTGCCTGGAGGTGATTCCCACTCACAGCCATACAAGACAGTAGAACTGCCCCAGAGGGTTTCCAAGACTGTAATCTTTACAGAAGCTTCCTGACACATCTTTCCCCTGTGGAGTGGCTGGTAAGTTCAAACTGCAGACCTTTCTGTTAGCAGCCTAGGAGTTTTAACCACTATGTCACCAGGGCTCTTTAGAAACCAAATGTGTAAAATTCTCTGGGGCTCGAATTTCTCTGATCTCTTAAATAAAGCCTTTACAAGGTTAATTCTGGATTCTGTGTCGATGTTCAACTGCCTTGGAACACCTGATCATGAAAGGCTTAGAAAAAGCATAGCTGAAAGGACATTTACTATGAGCTGTGATGTAGGAGGAAAGGACGTGCTCTCTTACGTTAATGAATCTTATCTTTCTTCTCAAACTGAGTATCTATCATACTTCTGTCTTTATGTGTAACTAAAATGAAGGAATTTAATTAAAACATGCAAGGAATGATTATCTTGTTCCTGGCCATGCCAAATATTTTCTTTCTCTTCCTTTCTGTACTGTTTTGTGAAATGTGTGATATAGAGACAGACCACAAAACCATTCCAATGTTTGCAGCAGAGAACACTGTGTGGGTATCTGTTTCAAGGTCATTTCCTGGTAATTATAGCTTCCAGCAAATGACAGGCATAAATTCAGGGAGAAGAGGAAAAACTGAATTCTGTTGCAGGCTTACCAGCTAACATTTATATCTTCACATTTACAAGATTCTGGAAGTTTCTTATATATAGTCTATGCGCAATAAATGTTTGCAGAGCTGTCTTGACCCTCTTTTTAAAAACTGAGGATTATTCTGTTTATTGAGTAGGTTAGCAATCGGGGGGATGTCAGCAGGGGCATCGTAGGCAAGCACACTTATCAAGAATCAAAGACCATAGAGGTGCAATGGAATCTCAGCTTCTTTTCATTTTGACCATCTCAGCTCACCCAGAAGGATCTTTGCAAAATCAACTAAACCGGAAAGCTTCACATTTAGCAGAAAGTAAATGAGACAGCACTCTTCAAAGTCCAATGAGTATCAGAGAGCTTGATGCCTAACTGGTAATGACAAGTGTAGACTTGATTGTCAAAAAAAAAAAGAGACAGAGAGAGAGATCCATGAAGCCATAATTTGAGTGATTCTAGCAGTTTGGAATTAGGTTTTGGCCCAGAATCCAAAGGCTAGAACTTTAATAGGTACAAATAAATTGTAAATAATGTTTTCCCTAAAGGCTATGAAAGGATTTAAAAAGGGAAAAGAAGGAAACCAGGGTAACTTCTTAGTGCTTTATTAATTCTCTTATATGTGTCTGTTGGTCTGAAGTTTTCTTGATTTTTCAGAAGTGTCATAACCAAGTGCTTTACCATACATGTTCAGTAGGTTTTCTTCTTTTGGTTGAAGGACTTACCTTTACAAGCTTGGAATGATATAAAGCTCTTGTCAGGAGTTTATAAAAATCCCCTTTGTCTGGCCAGGATCTTTATTATCTTACTTCTAATGTTTTTACCTCACTAGCTCTTCTTTCTTCACCTTACTTCATTTGTATTATGTTGTAGCATTTTGCCAGTGGTTGTTGTTTTTTTTTAATTTTTTTTAATGTTAGGATCCAGTAATACTGATATGAAACCCTGATGGTGTAGTTGTTAAGCACTCTGCTGCTAGCCAGAATGTCAATAGTTCTAATCCACGGGCTTCTACTTGGAGTCCTATAAATCAATTCTACTGTGCCCTACAGGGTTGCTATGAGTAAGAATCAATTCAATAGCAACAGGTAAAACTCATATGTCTTTCTGATTTCTAGTTGAACAGTATGGTATTTCCCCTTTCTTATTAGTACAGCTTATTGCAACACATGGTGTTAGAATTACTTATATTAGCAAATGCACAAATTATTATAGATTTAATTAAATGTCATGGTAAGGGGCAGAATGGTTTTTTGCAGGGTAGTAATTTACAGTAGCTTTTAGAATATGAAGATTTCAACAAGTGTGGGCTAAGTTCAACTACAATATTTAGAATTTGTTATGCAGCTGTAAGGCCACCCACCCGTGAACAAAATTATGGGGAAGGGGAGATTGGTGCTTTTTTGGCCTCCCAATTTTTTTAGCATCCTTCCATCTGCCCACTGACCATATTCTACAAGGTATATTCTCCACTTTCTGTTCAAGAATTCACTGATAGAAATTTCAATCCATTTGTTAATTATTTTCAATATTCATTCAGCAAAATCTGGTGTGCCTCTTTTTACCAGATACTCATCAAGGAGCCCTGATGGTACAGTGGTTAAGAGCCTGGCTGCTAACCAAACGATCAGCAGTTCAAATCCGTTAGCTGCTCCTTGGAAACCATAATGAGCAGTCCTAGTCTATTCTATAGTGTCACTATCGACTCAACGGGAATGGTTTTTTTTGTCTTTTCTGCTCATCGTAACTTGTCATGGAAGGGTTGGTTTAGGTGACTGAGGGAGGTAATGAGATTAATGAGTTAACTTAATCAATCCTAATGAGTAAACCATTTAATATGTGACCTCCTTGCTCTAACACAGTTAGTGCTACTTCTTTCCATGAGACCCTTGAAAGGTATCTACTCTTTTATGAAGATTTCCAAAGGATTTTGGGCAAGGTGGCTTAGCAGATGCTGAAAGTCAAGAAGTTTTTTTCAGCATACTTCAAAACAGCATTTAGGATTCCAGGAAAATTATTTGCAGGGAAAAATTTAGGAGAGCAAATACAGGAAAAAAAGAGGGGACAGGGAGTATCACTGGTTGATTTGTGTCCCCAGAAAAATGTGTGTTAATATAGCTAGGCCTTGATTCCTGATATTAGGTGTTGTTCCTGTGTGCTATAAACCCTGTGTCTATGATGTTCGTGGGAGAGAAGGGGGGCAGGGCTCAATGTGTAAGATTTCATTGTACTCAGAGGAAATCTCTTAAAATATAAAGGAAAAGGAAGCAAACAGAGAGTTGGGGACCTCGTGCCACCATAAAACAGTGCAAGGAGCCAAGTGCATCCTTTGGAAAGGACCCAGGGTCCCTATACCTCCAAAGCTCCCAGTCCAGAGTAAGATCAATGACAAAGACCTTCCTTCAGAGCCTATGGAGAAAGCCTACTCCTGGAGCTGGTGCCCTGAACTGGAACTTGTAGCCTACCAGACTGTGACAGAATAAAATTTCTCTTTTTAAAGCCATCCACTTGTGGTATTTCTGTTATGGCAACACTAGCCAAGTGCCTAGATGACTAAAACAGAAAGCATAGATGTTTTCTACTGGTTTGCTTTCATATCACATAGGAGAAGACTAACCATAACACTTATTTTTAAAATATGTGGAGGTTGAAAAATAAAACAGGTGAATTAAGTACAAAATGTCCTAATCCACAGAGAATTCACTATAGCTGTAATTTATCCAGACTATATCCCTTCTTTCACAATTACCAGTTGTTGAAACTCAAATCACCTATAAAAACAAGGCCAAGCCAAGTGCCGTCGAGAGTTGGATAAAAACAAGGGCTGAATAGCTAGTTCTATTCTCCCATTTACATGCAGCATGAGTTATCTGCATTCTATGATACTATTTTTTAATTCTCCTGAAACAGTAGCCACTTTATATGTTTACAGTATGCATGCTTATGTATTGCATATGCATGTATTTCTGGGTCTACAAATACTCACTGTGACCCTGATGCCCCCATATGATCAATTAACCGATTACGTGACCCGACGTAATCCAGTCAGTGCTGAGGGCTAGACAGAAGACTATCCCAACTTGTGTCCTTGCACTCATTCTTTCTGTTTTATCTTACTTCTATTGCTTAAGAAAATGTAACCCTGTCAACTGGGAGACAATATATTTGTGGGCATTTGAGGTTTTTCAACAAGAACATCTCACCTTAAGCTGAATTTATAAACCAAATTTCTGTTTTAGATAATAGAGAAAATCAGCTCTTTCTGATGGTATCGTCAGAGGTCCAGCCTTGGCTTCAGTAGAGGGAGGTAGGCGAAAGACAATAGACTTAGTATTAGCCTTGGTTTCTCATTGTGTAAATATGAACTAGATGATTAGCATCATCAGAAGAGTGCAGTACCACGTCTAACTATCATAAAATATAAGCCTAATAATTACATACAATGGTGTATTCCACTTAACGTATTCAACAGTGAAATATAGATAGAACAAAAGTACTCTCCGCTTTGTAATTCTGTATTTTTAGAATTTATTAATGTTACAAGCACTTAACTTTCACAAGTATGTCTTTTATTGTAATAATACCCGTTGCTGGCAAGCCAACTCCAACTCACGTGTACACAGTGTGTTGCAGAATAGAACTTCATTAGATTTTCTTGACTGTATTCTTTATGAAAATAGATTATCACACCTTTCTTCTGGGTTTCC
The DNA here is from genome assembly GCA_028571685.1 of Heterohyrax brucei. Lineage (NCBI taxonomy): Eukaryota > Metazoa > Chordata > Mammalia > Hyracoidea > Procaviidae > Heterohyrax > Heterohyrax brucei. The sequence continues at coordinate 67,821,297 of CM053152.1, forward strand.
CACTGTACTTTATATGAAGGTTTACAGAAAAAATTAGTTTCTGATTGAGCAATACACATAAATTAATTTGTGTCATTGGTTGCCAACCCGACAACGTGTCAACATTCTCGCCTTCTTGATCTTAGTTTCCCCATCTCCATTCAGCCAGCTGTCCTATCCCCACTGCCTTCTCATCCTTGTACCCGAGTTGGTGTGCTCATTTAAACTCATCTACATGAGTAAGTTACATGTATTATTATTTGTTTTATGGGCCTGTCTGTTCTTTGACTGAAATATGAACCTCAGCAGTGATCTCAGGACTGAATTAAAAGGGTGTTCAGGAGACATGCTCCTGGGGTTTTTCAGCCTCTGTCAGACCAGTAAGTCTGGTCTTTCTGAGACGAAGTTTTGTTCTACATTTTTCTCCAGCTCTGTCTAGGACCCTCTCTTGTGATCCTCACCAGAGCTGTCAGTGGTGGCAGCTGGGCACCATCTAGCTGTGCTGGACTCGGAGGCTGTGCTTGCCGTCCTGCACTGGTCCTTTGAGCTAATCTATCTCTCGGGTTTTGATTTTCTTCTTTCTGCAGCACCAACCTCTAGGTTACTAGTCAAGAGTGAACTGTTTATGCTACCCAAGGACCTTGATGTAATAATAACTGCAAAAATGGACTCCGCTATCAGGAAGAAAACCTTAGTGTACACATAAGGGACCCCTCGTTTGCAGTTAAGCTCGCTGGTGCCTTATGAATTAAAATGATTAAAGGAAGATATTCTTTTAAAAAATTAACAGCAATGGCACAGGGAGAACATTCTTTGATGTTGGTAAATAGACTGATTCCTAAGAATTTCTCTGAGACTTACAAATCTTCAGTAAGCTAGAATGTGTCGGATGCACCAAATGTATTCTTTGTGACAGACAGCAGATGGTGATTTTTTTGCCATGAAAATGTTAGCATTTGTTTACTTTTTAGCATTTTCTTTAATGTGGTAAATTATGATATTGATCTTTTGGTTCAGAAACAACAGAAACTAAAAAAAGTCATCTTTCTTGGAAAGTGTGGTGACATTTCTCCCCTGTCAGAAGCAGATTTCAGGGAGGTGACTTTGCAGAGACAAGAGGTAGCGTGACCTCTAACTTCGTCCATGTTTTTTCAACCAGCCACAAGCCTCTCTCTCCTTCTATATTAACTCTAGAAAATACAGACAAAGCTAATTTCGTAAGAACTGTCTTACAACAAATCTTAGTTGGTAAAAAATCCAACTTGCGGTATTTATTCCTTTGCTGATATTAGGATTCTATTTCAATGAGAACAGTCACTCTGGATGTAAGTAGCCAAAGATTCTGTATCCACACGAAGTTCTCTTTCTCAGTTTAAAGTAAAGTTGTACAAAAAACGTCATTCAAAATTCTGAGTAGCCAACATTTCAGAAATGTGATACTGGCAAACCATTTCGCGTGTTCTCGTATTTCAAGACTTTCCATTCTCAGCCAAAAGACGTTATTAACCAAGGAATGTTCACCAGCTCTATAATGAGAGACTGTTGTTGAAGGAGGAAGCCTCACCACCCTGATATAATTCTCTCCGTTGTGCGAACATCAGCAGGCTCTGAGTGAGCCTCTGATAAGCTGCCTTCTGCTGTGGTCTGATTAAACTTTAAAGCGCACCAAACAGCAGTGAAAGGTGATGGGGATGTAAATGTCTTTGTGCTAATGAGGACTTTTCTCACCAGTCACAGCTGGTAGTGAAAAGTGACAAAGGAAAATGGATGAATGTTTTATATTGGAAAATATTAGGTGAGCCTAAGACATGGGGTATTGATTAGGTGACTGCTGAGAAGTAAACAACAGACTCATTAAAGTCGTAATTAGTCATAGTTGCCATATATTTTTAACCAGAGCTCCAGCAGTGAATGGAATGGCTAAGATAATTGAGTCCTTGGTTAACTACAACCCAAACCAAACCTGTTGCTGTTGAGTCAATTCCAACTCATAGAGTAAAACCAGCTTTTTTTTTTTCAAATGAGCCATGCCTTTTCCTTGTGCTTTCTGTACCACCTTTGTTCTGAGAAATTGGGTGGCTTCATTTTAGACTAGAAAATAACCTATGTTGATTAGTTATTTTATGATTTTATTACATTTGATTGCATAAGAGATTTTTTATGGCTCTGTGTTTCCTGCCAAGACAAGAGTGGATGGCAGTTCAGTTCATGGAAGTTAGATACACTGAGCTAGGTGATTCACATACTTACAACAGCAGATAAACCCAGCCAGCCTACTGCTGTTCAGTCAATTCTGACTCATAGCAATCCTATAGGACACAGTAGAACTGCCCAATGGAATTTCTAAGAAACACCTGGTTAAGAACCTTAGCACTTAACCACTGCACCAGCAGGCTTTCCACAGCAGATAAAGACTCTCAAAATTAGAGGTTAAGTAATTTTCCCATGTTTAAAATTGGACTTCTAAGCCCAGTACTGTGTACTTCAAAGCCTATTACCATTGTACCGTGGTCCACCGTTGATTCTAGAGGTCCAGCCTCATCAGCTGGATCTCTTACGGCTGATGACACTCATGTGACACTCCAACTCTGGGACTGGTGCTCCTCACACTCTAATTCCCAATTCTGTCCCTTTACCTGTCAAGCCCTAGCCCTCATCTCACCTCTTCCATGAAGCCCTCCTGACCAGTTCTCCCCTGTCACATCCCTTTATGGGATTTTCTCTGTTCTTTGAACACCCATGAGACTTGGAGCCTTAGATTTTCTGAGGTAGACTTGATTTAAAATAACACCAAATGTTGAAGTTTGACATTTGTTTATTTTGTCTCCAACTGCCTAAAGGTTAAGAGTCTTGAGTAATAGTAATAATAAAAAGACATTTCTGTCTTGTCTACTCGGACGCATAGTGACCTGTAGGACAGAGCAGAATGACCCTGCAGGGGTTCCAAGGCTGTTTTTTATAGAAGCAGACTGCCGCATGTTTCTCTGTCAAAGTGTGTGGTGGGTTTCAGCTGAAGACTCTTCCATCAGCAGCCAAGGGCTTTAATCACTGAACCATCAGGCCTCCTTTCAGACCATGTAAAAGTTAAGTACTATGTGTAATAATAGCTGTTTCTATTCAGCCTAGTATCACACATATTGCACAACTAAGTTCTAATTCAGAAATGTAGATTAATACAAGCATCTATATAATGTAGGACAAGATTTTATAATGTAAGTAGTTTCTTTGGACTGACTCCACTCTCTACAGATGTAATCTTTCCAGTGTTTACTAAACTCATAAATGCTTCTTGTTAAATATCAGCTAAAACAATGACCGGGTAATGTTCTTTTCCTAAAGAAGTCTCATAATTCTTATCTTTCTTATTCTTGGCATTTTGTGGTTCTGTGAGTTAATCAGAATTCATTTTAAAAGAGAAAATGTTAAGATATGGCACTAGAGCTATTTTCCTAGATGTTTGCCTGGGAGTCTGTCGATGATATCCAGTTTGGCTCCCTTGCATCTCGGGAAGGCACAGTTTGTGGGTAGATATTTTGATCTTCATGCCCTTTCTCAGATAATGAAGCAAAGCCGTGGAACTTTGGTATGACTTCCTCAAGCAGCAGACAGAAAAGGAACCCAATTTGTAAGGTGGCCAGGGCATTGTTTGAAAATTTAGTAAAACGTCTTGTAAAACAAGAATTTCTTTAACATAGAGTGGTATCCTTTTTTTCTATGTGGAGATATAAAGAGTAGATATTTCAATATACATATATAAATTTCACGTCCTGTCACACATCAGGAAATCCTGGTAGCATAGTGGTTAAGTGCTACATCTGCTAAACAAAAGGTTGGCCATTCAAATCCACCAGGCGCTCCTTGAAAACTGTATGGGGCAGTTCTGCTCTGACCTCTCAGGTCTCAGTGAGTCAGACCGGACTCAACAGCAGTAAGGTTTATCATATATCAGGAAATGCTGATGACATAGTGCTTAGCAGCCACATCTGCTAACAAAAATGTTGGCAGTTCAAATCCACCAGTTGCTTCTTGGAAACTCTGTGAGGCAGTTCTACTCTACCCTAGCAGTTTGCTGTGAGTCGGGACTGACTTGACGGCCACAAGTTTGGTTTCGTGTTTGTCATATGTTGTACAAACTTATGAGCCCTTTACCCTTCCCTAACATGTTATCTCCTTATATAAAAGGGACGGAGAAAATGAATGAACTGACTGACTTCACAGAGGGTAGCATGTCTGTATCATGATCTGGGAAGGGAATAGTGCTATCCCTGATCCCGTTTGGTCCAGTGTAACAGGTACTTGTGGTAAGGAAAGGCACCATTTTCTCGGCCAGCCTTTGTCTTATGAAATGTATGTCTGCATGAGAGTGGTCAACGATTCTCTCCTAGTAGTAACACAAGAGATTGCTTCCAGCTTCTCACATTAGGAGAAACTGAGGTGAAGAGTCCCTGAGTTAGGGTGTAGGGGGCTGCGGTTCTCAACTTTGGCTGCACAGTAGAATCATATGAAGAGTATTAAAAAATATTAATGCTTTTATCTCACCATCAGGATATAGATTTAGTTGCTTTAGGTTGTGGCCTGGACATCAGGGAGTTTTAACAGCAGTCAACTTTGAGAATCGCTGAGCTCGGAAAGGCAAGTCTCTGGTCCTGGTGACTGATCTCAGGGAAGGCGCTGGTATCTTTCTAGTTCCCCATCTGCTCAATCGGAGATGCTCAATCGGAGATTAGTTCAGCTCTATTGCATCACAAGGTTGTTCTGAGTCTTGGAACTGTCTTAAGAGTAAAACTTTCTACTCTGTTTAAGTAAAAACAAATATGAATTGAAGATAGAGACAGCTCTAGTCAGGGAAACTCAGAGCTCCAAGGTGTCAAAGCTACAAACATATTTTTATAGAATGAGAACAATGAACTTCAGATATGCTATTCTGTTGGAAGTTACAAACTTAGTTCAGGTTAAGGTAGAATTACATGAATTAAGGACTTAATCTGAGAAGGAGTTCTCAGGGGTATGCAGGCATTCTGGATTGGCTGTTAAGTGTTTGTTTTAAGGCTCCTTGGGAGGAAGTTGTAGGTGAGCTGTTTCAAGTTCCATGGGAATAGTTAACAACATTCTAATTCATGCTCAGTGAGGTAAGCTAGTCAAGGGCGAGCTCCCTGGAAACAGGAATCCTAACATGATTGATTTAAGGAGTATATGAACACTTTGTTAATTAGTTAGTATTTGGTGATATGTGCTTGCAAGGGGTACAAGGTTGTCACAAGATGATTGTGTGATGGATCCCACGGAAACAAGGTAAACATTAACTTGGTCACTACGAGTCTGAGTGGATGTCAGCAGTAGGTTGTGTTTTTTAGAAGATAAGTTCTCCTATATCTTATACAGTAGGTTTTGATATGCTTCCTTCTCTTGGCTTTTATGATGCTGTTTTGACATTCTGTAGCCCAGCCATGAGGAAAAACCTTCCTTGGTTGTATAATTAAGTCTGTACAAAGATTAACTTTTTAGAATAGAGCAGGGTTTCCAAAATGGGGTTGAGGCAGCCTCCTTTTAGCCATGTTAAAGGCTCAGGTTAAGTGCTACTTCTGTTAACCAGAAAGTTGGCAGTTCAGATCTGCCAGGCTCTCCTTGGCAACTCCGTGGGGCAGTTCTAGTCTGTCTATAGGGTTGCTATGAGTCAGAAGAGATATATTTGAGTGATTCTTCTGATACACGATTTTACAGAGTTTCAAGGAAGTTGCATTTATTTTTCTTGCTCCCCAGCTTGAGACCCTGCTAAAATAATTCAGGGAAACATAAAAATATTATGACTTCCTTAGACAAAGTAAGTCATGCAGCACACTTCTGAACACAAGCAGGAAAGCTTTTTACTTACAATATCAAATACTTCAAAATGTTCCTGAGGCTTAGCTTATTTAATCCAAACATTTATGTAACATTTTTGGTGTCAGTTGTGCATGTGTTTTGAGTGAGTAAAATTATGTTTGGAGAGGCTATATTCCTAATTTTCAGGAAAACAAAATTTAGTATGTGAGGGAACAAAATTATCTATAGCCAAGAAAGAACGTTAAGGATGTTGTAATAATGGTTTTCAGCAAAAGAAGAGGTTAACTAGTATGTCAGACTTGGCTAATGGTAATCAGTAAGAGGAAATTGCTTGAAACTGTAATATGATCAAATTAGATAAACTGTTCTCTTGGCCAATGGATTTTTCTACAATGGAATAGTTTGCTAAAGGAGGTTATAGAGTCTCAACCTTTGAGAACCGTTTTCTCTCTAGATGTTCCTTAAGGCAAAGAATGATGCGCTGAACTTCTACTCCACCCCAGTGCTGTTGTTTGACGTTGCTTAGATAAGCAACCTTCTGCTCAATGAGTGTCAATCATATAGTCTTGATTTATATGGCTCTGACTCGACGGCACTTGGCTCTTGGCTGGCTATCTGTATGTTAGATGGGTTTTCAGAAGCTTACCAAGAGCAAAGCTTTTTATAAATAAGAAATTATTTGTGAGAACTATGCCTGCAGAGTAAATTCTAGACGTTGACTCCTGGGAGTAGAATTGCTGGTTTGTATGGTGGCTATGTTTAGCCTTTTAAAAAAATGCCAGCCTAATTTCTGAAAGAGCTATACCATTTTACATTCCCAGCAGGAGTATACCAGTACTCTAGCTTCTCCTTATCCTGATTAACAGTTATCATTATCTTTGTGATCATAACTGTCCCGATGGCTCTGAGGAGTAGAAATGGGGCAGGATATAATTTTGAAGGTATCCTTTGAAACACAAAACTTTTTAATTTTGATTTAGTCTAGTTTCTTGTTAAAAAAATTTGTCACCTGGGTTTTTGCTGTCACATATAAGAACCCATTGTGCAATTCATGGTCCTAAAAGTTTATTCATATGTTTTCTTCTAAGAATTTTAAAGGATTAGCACTTTTAATTCAGTCTACTATCCATTTTGAGTTAACTTTTATATGTGATATGAGGTAGGGGTCCAACTTCACTCTTCTGAATGTCATTATCCATTTTCCCCAGCACCATGTATTATAAAGGTGATTATTTGTCCATATAGTTGCCTTGGCACCCTTCTCTGTGTATTCTTTCAGAAATTTTAATGGGAAATATTAAAAGCATGCTTTAAAGTTGAGTAACTTAATGTTAAATGTTCACAACCATTTTGCAAGAGATATAAAACATTGCAATGAAACATGAAACCAGCACAGTTACAGTTACAGGCCAGCTCACTGAGAGACCCTGCCAACTGATTATCAGAATTTCTAAGTAACCCTTAACGTTTTATTGTATGGCTATCCTTCAGAACTGGAATTTGTGAGTTTAAAGTGAGTTGTGTAAAGCCAGATTTGATGTAGATGTCCAGTCCATGACAATATTTTAGCTACAACAATAACAACAATTGAATTTTCTACAGATTAAGTAAAGAAATAAATAAAAGCATGTATCTGAAGTAAGGAGCATCTATGACCAATATTCTGGAACTCTCTTATCAGTGAAGGCCAATCAATACCACTATGAGGGATGTGGAGTAAGGGATTTATGAATCATATTAGACCTTATGCACTTGTGGGAATCGGCTGGGCAGTCTATGTGCGGTCATTGCTTTTATGTTTGTTATTGTGTGTGGAGTCAGAAGAACCAAGATAGAGATGATGGACATGAGGAATAAGTGAGGGAGAACAACATCAAAAAGGAATCTATGGGGACAAACTAGAACCCATGAGGACAACTGGAACTTGCCTGTGTCTCTTGTTACCTTCAACCTGAATAGAATAGATGGCAGAGGAAGTTGGTGCCTTTGCAATGGGACTGCACACATCTGGCTCCAGATTCAGAAAAGCCAATAATTAAGGAGGAGATCTTGTGGGAGCTGGAGAAACTACAAATCTAGTTTTTTCTTCTGTGCCAATAGATGAACCTACAGATCATTGAAAATGTGTTCAAGCTTCCAACAGACCTGCGTCCATGGCACGACCCTGAGTACATCTGGGACTTCATACATTTAAGTTTCCAGTGTTGTAAAGCACTAAACTCTCTCTCTTTATTAATAGATATTTGAAGTTATCAGCATTATAAAGACTTTTCTCAGTTACCTTTAACTCACAAACACAAGTCCTAAGAGAAGCTGATTCGAATTTGAAATAACGAGTTTGCAAGGTACTGTTTCTTTTTCTCCTACTGACAACTTACACATTGGGGGCCAGAAACTTAAATTGTTTGAACTAACCTTGAGATTTGGATCGTGTCTACTAAACAATGTTTTTAAGTAAACACCAATTAGGAATTTGCTTCCTAGTCATGAATACACGTGAAACTCAGGATAATGCTGGGCTTTTGTTCCCATGTTCTTTTCAAAAATTTTCCATTAGAATGCCAGTCAATATGGTGCTCTAACCGGAGACAAAAGTGCTTTCTACTTGGCAGGCTCCTGCCAAGTGATAATGATCTGGTAATAGGGAAATTCATGAAACGAGTTGATCTGAATGGATCAATATTAGTAAACGGAGTGATTTAAAAGATCTTTCAGTTCTGTTAAAAGTATCTTGGATCTGAGTGCAGGGCTCCAACTTTACTGACTATGAGGACTATTAGCAAGCTGCAGGTTTCACAGCAAGAACACACCTCGAACAAATCTGTGTTTTAGTAACTTTAAGTACAGAATTCGAACGTCCACTAGAGCTTGATCCCACAGCACTCTCTCTTTACGAGTGTACAGAAGGTAGAGTAATATTGGAGAAATGTGCAAACTCGAAACAAGGAAGTTGTGAATGTGGTTGAATTTAGATGTTAAAGAATAGCATTAGAAAGGGTGTTCTAAGGGGAAAATGAATGACGTTGGTAGAAAATTCAGATCAATGGACTGTTATCAAAGTAAAAATGAACATATGAGGCAATAAGACTAGTGCCTTAAATGGTTTTCTAAAGCATTTCACAAATAAGTAGAAATATACAAAATTACGGCTGTTAGATATGTATCAGAACAGAGGAAACTGGAAAAACTGTGTCACAGTAGTTTATACAACTCCATACAACTCCATCTAAATTTCTAGATGAAACGGTTAGAAAATTACAAGTTTGCAAAATTGAATCGAGTAGAGAGAGAAGTTTAAAAATACCAATTACCAAAATAGAAATAGAAGAGATAATTAAAGAAAACTTCCCATACAAAATCATGTAAAGATCAGATAATCTTAACAATACTTAAATTACTATAAAGTGCAGAAGAAGAAAGCTTCCATATTTTTTGCTATGAAGCAAGTATAATAGACTTTAAAGCCAAGATTGTATCAAAAAATAAGATGAATCTTAGTTATGAATATTAATGTAAAAATTAAATGAAATATAAGACTCCAGTGACACCATTATAAACTACATTATAAACAAGTAGTGTTTACTTCAGAATTATAAAGATGGTTCAATATTAACAAATACATTCATAAACTCATGCTAAGGAGAAAAGCCATAATAAAGATACTAGCCAGTGAAAAACAGATGAGAGAAAATAGGGGTGTGAAAATTGAAACAAAGAACTAAAAGTGTATCTATTAATAAAAGATATGATTGTATATTTGAAAGGTCCAAAAATCAGTTTAAAAACCACTACAAATAATAAGAGAATTTAACAAAGTATCACATAATAAAATCAATATGCAACAATCAATAACCCTTATAGAAGCAACAATATTAGCACTAATATACAGTATATTACAGATGATCTCACTTACAAAAACAAATAAAATACTTAGATGGAAGTTTATCAAAAATATCTAAAATCTGTATGAGGCAAACTATTAAGTGACCCTGAAGGTCACCATAGGAGACTGGACCACGTGAAATGATACACCAAGGTTCAATATCATAAAGATGTCCCAAAAAGAACAGTGAGGAAGAGATAACACTTTCAGATATTAAATAAATTTATAAATAATTATGTTTAAAAATGGCACTGCATAAAGAGATAGTAAGGCCGATAGAACAGAAGAGAAAAATGCAGAAATAGATCTAATTGTCTATGAAATTTTAGTGTACAATGGAGGTGGCATCTCAAATCAGAGAAAAAGATGGACTTTTAAATAAGTTGTATTGGAACAACTCAGTGATCCTAAAGAGATGCATTTGGATCTGTTTTTTGTAACATTCATTATGATAAATATCCAAGGAGTCCGGGAATTAAATGTAAAAGTGACACCATTAAAGTAATAGAAGACTATCCTCTATATAGTCTGGGTGTGTCTGGGAAGAAGTACAACCAGAATGTTCCTTAGAAGCAGAGATGGCAAGACTATGTCTCACATACTTTGGACTTGTAGGCAGGACGGACCCATCTCATTAATACTTAATTTTGTCTTTATGAACCACCTTTTAAAACCTTCTGTTTCGCTCTTACACGTCATCATTTAGTTCTCACTGTCATTCTCTTCTACTTTCAAGAGCAATCTGAGAGTCTCTTCTGACATTCATTTTGGTCTTTTTTTTTTTTCATGTCTTTTTGTAGACCGTTTTTGTTTTCTCTGTGTCTGATATTCTTTATATAATCCTGCAACTAGTCTGATCTTCAATCTTTTGTGTTTGATGGGTCAAATCTGTTCTTGACATGGTCTCTAAACCCAGGTAGGATAGGCTCAGGTTTGTACTTTGTCTCTTGAGGACTTCTTTTAGTTTTCTTCGACTTCAGTTTGAATTTGGCTGTGAGCAGTTTATGGTCTGTTCTGCAGTTCACCGCTTGCCTTCTTCTTATTGACGGCAATAGGTTTCTCCATCATTTTATTCCATAGATGTAATTGATTTGATTCCTGTGTATTCCATCCAGTGAGGTCCACGTGTGTAGTTACTGTTTATGTTGTTGAAAAAGGTATTTGCTATGAATAAGTCATTGGTCTTGCAAAATTCTGTCATGCAGTCTCCACCATCCTTTTTGGCATTCCTTCTATCACAGTGGTTAAGTGCTGCATCTGCTAACCAAAAAGTCAGCAGTTTGAATCTGCCAGGCACTTCTTGGAAACTCTGTGGGCAAGTTCTGCTCTGACCTATAGAGTTGCTATGAGTCAGAATCCACCCATCAGTAGTATGTTTTCTATCACAAAGGCCATATTTTCTAACTACCAATCCTTTGTTTCTGACTTTTAAATTTCAATTATCTGTAATTATCAGTGCATTTTGATTGCCTGTTAATTTTAGACTGCAGAAGTTGGTAAAAATCTTTGATTTCTTCATCTTTGGCTTTAATGATTGGTACATAAATTTGAATAATAGTCACATTAGATTCTGATTGCTAACAATCCTGTAAGATAGAGTAGAACTGTCCCACAGAGTTTCCAAGGAGCATATGGTGGATTCAAACTGCCAACCCTTTGGTTAGCACCTGTATCACTAAACCACTACGCCACCAGGGTTTCTTATCTTCCTTATAGGTGTATAGATATTTTCCTATCAATGACAGCATTGCATTCCAAGATTAAAAAAGAAAATCATTGTCACCAAATCAATTCTCACTCATAGTGACCCTGTAGGATAGATCTTGAACTATTCTTTATGTGTATGATTGCCACACCATCCTCTTAAAGTTATCATTCTCAACATAGTACAGCATATGATTGTTCAAAATGGCCAGTCCATTTCTGCTCACTGCCTAGAATATCCATCTTTAAGTCTTACATTTCATGTTAAGAAAATGTCTAGAGAAATAAAATCACTCATAGGCTTAGAAGTGAGTTTCAGTTGTGCGATAATAGCATGTCAATGGAGATAAATCAATTCAAAGCTTACCTGCGCTGGTACTTTCATCCTTTTACTTCAACCGTGGGTAAGCTGAACTTCCGAGCTCAATCAGTTCTTGGTTTGTGTCTATTGTGTTAGAACACTTGATCACAAGGGCAAGCAAAATGGACACTTCGAGTTTTCAGAATAGATTTGATTGTTCCAGAAGACAGACTGACTATGTTCAACTTAAGCAAAAGTAGTTTGATCAAGTTGACATTGATTTATTTTCTCAGTTTGGTTCAAGTATTTCATATAGCATACATCCATTAATTCTAAGTAGCTTTTAAGAAGAATTGAAATAAAAATTAACTATAGTAAACTTTCCAACAGAACAAAATGCTAAAGCTGATTTTTTAAAAAAACACTCTTACGCCTTCCTGCAGTACACCTTCTGTACTACCGATGCATAGCCACAGGTCCCTAAGTAATACAGCTGTCTGTCATTTAACTATAACCTTCAGGACATGAATGTGATTATGGAAAGCAGTATTTCAAGGTCAGTTAGTGGGGACCACCCTCAAGCTATCATTCAGACAATGAAGTGTCTGCTAAGAGAACCAGACCTCAAAATGTACCAAACAATGAAGTCCAACACAAGCCCATCAAATAAAGATAAATGAGGAAATATTAAACATCTGTCCATTCCATGCTTGACATCATTTTTTATTGAAATCAACTATACTGAATGTAAAATGATATCATGTATAATTTATTTGCCAGTTTAAGCTTTTCAAAGTACCTTAAACATATTAAATTGGTTTTTATTAATTTAATAAGCTAAAAGTCACAAGATTTCATCTTCGTTGGTCATGGCATCCCTGAGATTGTTAATTATTGGATTAGCAAAGAACCTTGACGTTGGTATAGGTGATTCCATCTGTTTAGTACTCATCAGCACTAAACTGTAACATTTGCTAAACTCCTCACTAGAGAGAAATGAGTGTATCCTCAGTGTTATGCAAACTGTCATACAAATAAAAGACACCAATGAATGCTGTTAGATTAGTGAATGAATGTTTTCACTGAGAAGCCAGTCCTCTGAGCTATGACCTAGTCAACCCGCGGCTGTATGTGCTCTCTACAAACACAAATCTCACTTTCAAAAAGCAAATACACTGGTAGCTTCTTTTTCTTTCCCCCAGGCTGTTTGAAACTGCTCACCTGAAGATATAAGTATTCCATTTTGTGATTTATATACTCCTGGGCAACTTTTCTAAGTGAACTCAAAAATCTAGACCTGGAACATACCATGAAAACCAAGATTAAATCCATTGCCATCAAGGCAATTCCAACTCATAGCAAGCCTACAGCACAGAGTATACCTGTTCCATAGGGTTTTCAAGGAGTGACTGGTGGATTCAAACTTCTGACCTTTTGGTTAGTAGCCACAGCTAACCATAGCTTTTAACCACTGTGCCACGACGACTCTGGAAAATATCATAGTGGTCATTTAATCTAAATCACTTACCTCACAGATGAGAAAGAAAGGAGACTCTAGCTGCTCATGAGATTAATGTCATTAATATTAGGAATACTGGTCTAAACATTCCAATGTTAAACACTGAACGTTAAGTCAATATTTAACATAGAAGATAATGCCCATCTAGCCCGAATAGTTCATACATACATTGCTTAAATTTATTGATCTCTACTCTATGCCAGCTATTCTTCTGGGCTCTGTGAATCTAGTAATGGACAAAGATGATTCAGTCCTTCCACTAACAGAACTTACATTAAATAAGAACTAAATGTAGCAAAAAAAAAGAAAATGAGAAAAACTACAGGTAATCTTATTTGGGATATGCTAGTTATAAAAATCACATTCTTTTGAACACCCAGGAGGAAATACCCATCACCCATAGGATGAAAATATTTCTACCTCCTAGCTTTCCAGTTTACTTTTCATTTCAAATCATAATAAATGTTAATCTTGAGTTTTCTTCTGCTAGTAACCAGCTGTCACCATTGCAAGTCCCAAAATTTCTCAGCATGTGGCTTCCTTAGTGAACTCAAAAACTCACTTAGTGAACTCACTTCCTTAAACTGGTCTATGAGATTGCATGGGTTTTCTTTTGCCTTTAAGGAAGACTCATGAGTGTTAAGAAACGTGGGTGGCACAGTGGCCGTAAAGATTACAGCCTTAGAAACCCTATGAGGGCAACTCTAGTCTATTCTATAGGAACACTGTAAGTCAGAATCAATGCTATGGCAATAAATTTGGGCTTTCATGGATGCTGGTGAATTTTAACTGTTTCACTTATTCTCCCCAGTCCTTTGTCTCCTCATGAAGAGTTCTGGGGATGATGTTTTTAGCTTCTGTATCTAAAAGACCCCGAGGCTCTTGTGGTGTAGCTTGTGACACTGTGATAATGAGGTATAGTCAGACACATTTCCTGAAACTCTGAAATCGTCTGGTATTTTCTTCCTTTTTAGGTCCATTTAACCAAGAACAGACAAGACCATCAATCATTGTGCAGAAATAAACACTACTGCTAAACTTGTCAGCTTTTTGATCCTTCTCAGATCATTTTTTCAACCTAGTTCTTGGAAAAAGGAAACCTTATGAAGGCTTCCCCGCCCCCCACCCCCTTGCTCTCTCTCTTCGTGATGTTGTGTTTGCTGTGCCCAGGATAGAACTTTGAGGTCATAGGATTGTAGAACTGAGAAAATTACATAGTAATAAAAAAAGAAACAGAATTCCAAGGAGTTTTGTATATACGTAGTCTCTTATTTTATAAAAAATGAGAAATAAAATTCATTCTGAACAGAAATTTATAGGTAGACTTTCATGTCTACCTTATATGTCTATTGGAGGCTCTGTTAAGCTTTGCTGTCATTTTGGGTAGAATTTTTGCTAAATGCCATAGTGTCTGTCACTCTTAGCTTATGGAAAAGGGTCAGTGTGGATCACAGTGGAAAGGATCCACGTTAGCCTGGATTGTTCACTCAGGAATGTAACCTGACGGGGAGGCTGCCTCAGTGTTGGCCCCAGGCAGGTTTCTATACAAACAACAGAAACACAGATTGGCTGCTGACCAGGAATACCTGTAGGCCATGTGGTTGGCAGGTGGTGCTAGCCTCACTCTACAAGTGGGAAGCAATCTCCCATGTAGTGGCACTGTCTCATCTCCTTCCATAGCTAATTCTTCCTTCTGCTATGAAGTTATACACAATTTCATCTTTCTTGATAAAGTCTCCACAGACTAATGCAGTCCACGAAGACTACTGTGTTGTCTGAATCCAAAGCATGCCATCTACTTGACTCAAAGTTAACAATCTGTTAGGTCTGGTTTCGCAAAATTATGTTGAATTTTCTTGTGTCCTTATTTAACTTTTAAGTGTATTTCTGTCTTGTTGGGAACTAGATTATGAATTACAGTTTTTGAATTGGTACCTTTAGGCCTACTGCTGTATATTCCAAATATTTAACCAGATGTGTTCAAGGTACAGCCTTTCTTGACACTGTCAGGAAAAAATACTGCAAAAAATTTCAGTTAACATTAAGCGAAGTATTGAAATATGGAAATACCTTATTGATTCTTATTGTTCTAAGGAGTCATTCGCTTCTCCAGCTTTTCCTTCTATCTGAGCTTCCAGTGACTTCAGTTTCTTCCCTCTGACTGTCAAGGCTTTTTATTTGTTCTCCCAAGTGACTTAACAGTTTCCTCTAGTTTTAGCAGTAAAATGATGGACTCTGTTACCATTCAGATGAGCAAATTTGAAGAGAAAGCAGAATGATGGCGATGGTGAAGAACTTCAAGTGTTGTTGTTAGGTGCCATTGACTTGATCTTTTAACTCATAGCGACTCCATGTGACAGAATAGAACTGTCCTAGAGGGTTTTTTAGGCTGTAATCTTCATGGAAGCAGATTGCCAGGTCTCTCTCCTGCAGAGTTGTTGGGTAGGTTTGAACTGTCAGTCTTTTGGTTAGCAGCCAAACACTTAAATCATTGTACCAGCAGGTCTTCTTAGATCTTGAATAGGAGGAAACAAAAGTACTATCTCCACATTTTCATCTAGCACCCATTTGATCCAAAATTCTTAGCAGCATTGCCTTCAACTACAAAGTCTTGGCAAAACATTCAGAAAAGACCCCAACTAAGAAATAATCTCATCTAGTCCTTCAATCAGTACCATTAATAAAGCCATGATATTTTCCATGAAGGATTTCATGTCAATAATTGGAGATACTTGTATTCTTTTATTAAGGAAAGCTGGTTACTGATGGTTGCTATACATGTCCTCACGAGTCATGACTGTCTTCTGTCCAGCTATTAAAAAAGAAAAAGAATATTCAGGTCAGCAAACATCTGCCCTGAGAATTCTGCTCAATAATACAAGAGAGTAATGGTGAGAAGAAAGCTGTAGAGCAAAAGTATGTATTCGCAGCTCTCAAAAATCCTACCTCCAAAAACATTAATTAATGAAAGAAATATATATCTGTAATATATTTAGTAGGATGTAACAGTAGTATGGCTCAAATAGAAAAATATTTATGTAAAAAGAATCATAAATCCAACAAATCACATACTGATCCTGAATTATTTACTAAGTACCTAATTATCATTAAACAAATAATGAATTTTAATAAGAATCAGAATAAAGCTGGTTCCTATGAGGTAGTATTAAAGATGTCCCAAATGTCCAGCTTCTTCAAGCTGATACACCACTCATCTCTACTACCAAATACTTTGCCTCCCCTTAGTAGTCTAACTCCCATCTTTGGGTTCTGTAATTCAGTGCAGTGTCTCACACAGAACTCACTAATTGTGCTTATAGTTAAGTGGTTTGTTAGGGGTGTGATAGCTTATAACTCAGGAATCAGAGTCAACTTGAAAATCAGTGAATACAAGTTGGGATCAGTCAGCTCTGTCAATTATGACAATGTCCAAGCTGGATAACTCTGAGTTCCTGCTTGGATGTGCTAGCTGGAGGCCCCTCTCTCAGCCCTTCTCTGAGCTGTGCCCACAGGCTGGGCCCCAGGTGAGCCTCTGGCTCTGAGTGCCCGCCTCACCCTGGCCTCTGCCCTACTCAGGCCAGTGTTACAGCTCTTTTGGCTGGGCTGACTGTCAGCAAGCCTCCTTCCTAAAGGTATTCAACTCTCAGTTCATGGACTGGCAAGCCCACCACAATCAATTGTGCCAGTATCCTGGTTCCTGTCATTCATACCATGCCATTTGTGCTGTCTCAGGCCATCTGTGACTATCTTCAGTGTCACAGTTCCTTCTCTCTTTCTTTGCATCTCTCTGTTAAAACCTCTGTCCTGTTGGCTGCTTATATATATATATTTGTAAAAAGTTATTCATTCCTACCAGAGTATTTTATGTGTCCCATTTGCATAGTCTGATAGGGTTATTATGAGTTGGAATTGACTCGATGGCAGTGGTTTTTTGCTTTCTTTTGGCTTTATTTGTGTAGTAGACTGGCCAATCCCCTAAGTAGGCCACAGTCACTTAATTTGAATAGTATACTGACCAGTCCTCGCAGTGTGCATAAATCAGACTAATCACAGGGCAAGCTGTGGCCCAACCATTTGTCTCTGGTGGTGTTAGAAGCCCAAAGCCAGAAAGACCATGTATGAAAAGAAGCCCATCGTACTGTAACTGCCTTGCCTTGGTCGTTTTTTACCAAAGATATTAAACATTTTTATTCTGACTACTGATTAAAATGACAATGTAAATAGTAAAGTTTTGTTTTAAACTGATGTACATATACATCATGTACATCATTTTCCTACATTTAGAAAATGATTAGAATTATCTAGTGATTTTTAGATATGTTCGTGGCATAACCTACTATTGAAACTGAATTGCTCCAGGACTCTTAAAGGATACACCAAAGTATCCTGGATTTTACAGGGGTGGGAGAAATATTCCTTTTTCCTTTCTCTCACATAACAAGAAAACCCTGATGGTGTAGTGGTTACGTGCTACATCTGCTAACCAAGAGGTCAGCATTTCAAGTCCATCAGGCTTCCCTTGGAAACTCCATGGGGCAGTTCTGCTCTGTCCTGTAGGGTCTCTATGAGTCTGCATTGACTCAACAGCAGTGGGTTGGTTTGTTTGTTTTTTGGTTTCACACAACAAAGAAAACAATTGTTTCACTCTAGAAAATGATTCACAGCCTTTGTATAAACCCCGCCCATTGCCATAGAGTTGATTCCAACTCATAGTCAACTTAGAGAAAGAGTAGAACTGAGTCACAGTGTTTCCAAGGTGGATCTGAACTGCTGACCTTTTGGTTAGTGTCTGTTGCTCTTAGCGACTATACCACCACAGTTTTTTGATATGACAAACCCCTTCTATAATCTATGAATCAGAAATTTGTACCTAATAAGAAAGTCATTTGGCTTAACTCAGGAGTTGAAATGTAACCAAGTATTCAGTAGGGAAGGATTGTTCAAATGAATGTCATGTTGGTCTGGGTATAACCGGTGCTTTCCTTTCCCACGTCTCTTATAACAAATGACTGTATAAGATTGAGCCTGGAGAGGCAAGGGCACTGCAAGAAATGAGGAGAAGTAACATCGTTCCTTTAGTCGGGAAAAATACTAACTATGCCTCTTAACTGCTTTTTCCCTCATGTAAAACCAGACTCATTATCATCAAGTTGATTCCAACTTGGAGCCACCCGGTATGACAGAGTGGAGCTGCCCAGTAGAATTTCTAAGGAGTACCTGGTGGATTGAGAGTGCCAGCCTTTTGGTTAGCAGCTGTAGCTTTTAACCACTAGGCCATCAGGGTTTCCACCCTTCTTGCAAGACCTGGAAATTATACTACTGTACAGTTAATACAGCAGATTTGCCACTGGGAAGTAGAGGCTTTGATGTTTCTGAATAAAAGCTTATTCAACACTGATTTCAAATTAATGCTTTTTAAAGTTCGCCATCCCAGTTGTTAATTTTTTTTAATAAAGAATATTTTGTGTGTATATGATAGAAAGCTTACTCAGCGTAGTTAGATGTGAAATACTTCCCGAGACATTCCTTTTCTATTCACCCTGTGTAATGCTCGTCTGTTTATAACCTACCTGCCTGACCTGGGACTGGTTTTTCTGTTTTCTGTAACTCCTCTTTACAGCATCATATTTCTGACCCCAAAAAGCACTGATTTAAAAGGAAAGAAAGAATTTGTTACTGAAGTTCTCCTATTGCTATGGCTATTTCAGGTGTCATGTAACTTTTGTTCCATATTAACTGAAACGATGGAAAATATTTTAACCAAATGAAATAGAAGATGTACTCTCACCCCCAAAACAGCTCAGAACAAATTAACTCAGAATCTAGCAACATACAGGCATTTGATTTTTTTTTAATTTTGCTCCGTGTTGTGTTTTGATACAAGACAGAGGAAAACTAACTTCCATTATAATGTACTCTCTTTTCTTCTCCAACACAGGCCCACCAACACCATCACTATGACTGATGGGGACTATGATTATCTGATCAAACTCCTGGCCCTCGGAGACTCAGGTGTAGGGAAGACGACATTTCTCTATAGATACACGGATAATAAATTCAATCCCAAATTTATCACAACAGTCGGAATAGACTTTCGGGAAAAACGAGTGGTGAGTTTTTAATTCTCATGCTACTCTTGTTAATAATATAATACAAGAATTATATATCTAATTATTATATAATAATTATATTATCCCCCATATAATACAAGAATTAAGCAGTTATGCTGTTGTTGAACTTAATGCTCTTCTAAAATCTATCTATGTGGGATCTAATTGACAGCAGTAACTGAACATCAGATGAAGCCTAGAGGGTAGTGAGTTTATGTTACTGGAGAAGGAACTCAGAAAACAGGGGTGAAAACAGCTGCACAATTCAGACCATAATCAATGTCCCTGAACTGCACACGTAGAAACTGTCACAGTGGTATATTTTGCTGCATATATTATCAACAACAGTGACAAAAATAAATTATTTTAAAAAAAGAAGGTCTTCCTTTTCTTGGCCAGATGTTTTGCCTTTGTCAGGTGAGCTTCATAGTCTATTACTGTCATTTACTTTAGAAGACTATTTGTCACCTTGTCAACTATAAATACCACGTAACTTAGAAAACTGTTGAGTGGCACTGTGTTTTCACTCCAAAAGTATACAGGGCAGCTGACATTTTAAAATTTAGGGATTTGTATACTATGTTTTCTATGAATTCTAAAGGAAACTGGACTTGAGTTATTCAGAATCTAAGCACATCAACTCTCTTGATCGGAGTTGGATTCCTCAAGGAGAACAAGTGTTTACTTCCCTCCTCTTCAGAAAAAGGTTGACAAATATCATTGGCAAATGGCTGGAACATGAGCTTTATAATTTCCTCCTGCATTTTTATGTATGTGTAGACACAGCCATCAATCACTGGTTTATTATGAACAGAATGTGAGACCAATCCATGTTACTTTCCAAGATGAGGGATTTTAAGTGAGAATCACAGCCACTTCCTTCTCCCACGCTAGACGCTAATGACAGTAATAAGGGTAATTGTGACATGCAAGACGTGAAGCATAGGCACATAAGCTTAGCCAGGTTTATTGCCACCCAAGGCACCCTGGAATGCCAAGGTGGCTGTGGCTTCCAGGTGATGTCACAAACCTACTCAGCCCTTGAGAACTGGGAAGAAAACAAAAGAAACGGTGGTTGGAGGGCCATTGTCTGAGAAGTTAAATCATGATGCTGCATACTATCCTGTTCCTTGTCAGGAAGTCAGTGTGTTGTCAGTGTGTTGGGGTGTCATCTTAGCAAACTTGCTTTCAGCTCCACCTCGAGTTCTCCTGCCTCCTCCCGCTTCTTTGTTCCCCCTCTTCCCTGCTGACCCAAGCACATGTAAGTCCTTGTAAACATTTTCCTTTGAAATGTTTCCACTAAATCACATTTTGAGAAAGGTGATTAAATATTAAAATTGTTTTGTTTTGCTTAAAGATAAAAGTAGAAAATCTGCAGCCTTTAAACTTGAAATGTTTCTAAAAGGAGCTTATAATGAAATGGCTAGCAAAGTTTGAAATGTCCTGTGCCAACTTTCTGAGAAATTCTTTTTGCATGTTTCATAGATAAGTCATTGAAAAAATCCGTCTCTCAGTAAAAGGAATCCAGGTATTATTTGTAAAGCACTTTACTGTTGAAGAAATGCTTTCACATTTATTATTTCATTGGAGTTTGCAGCAACTCCGTGAAGTAGGAAGGGATTAAGGGTCTCAATTTACAGGTAAGATAATAAGACCCCAGCAGAGAAAATGCAGAGTTGAGGTGTGAACTTAGAACTTGGGTCCTAAATCTAATGTTTGCTGCCTCCAGGAGGAAATGACAGAAGGTGTCTAATTTAAGTTTGCAGTATGCCTAAATTGTGTTGAAAATCGTATTTGTACTTGACATTTCAAAGTGAGAGTATAAGTGATACTTCTGGAAAAGCAGAGCAAATATTTATTCTGCACTATGAACTTTGATTATAGCAATCGAGAAAAAAACATGCTGATTGAACCCAGAGAATCTGGATGTTGACAAAATCCAAGGCAGTGTCAGCTGATGCAAATTGTCTATTTCAGGTTTATAATACGCAAGGACCAAATGAATCTTCAGGGAAAGCCTTTAAGGTGCATCTTCAGCTTTGGGACACGGCAGGGCAAGAGAGGTAAATTACTTTGTTTCCAGCTATGTACATACCCTAGAACACATTATTTTAAACCCCATGCTGTAAGGGAGCTTGGGAGCATTGGGGATTCAGTGTTACAATTCTCGTCTCTTGTGTGGGAGACCAGGGGCAGTATACCTCCTGGACAGCTACCACCTGGCTGTCACTAGAAGTGTATGAGTTACTAGGAAGCTGAATGATGTCAACAGATCTTCCAACTAAGAGAGACTGAAGAAGAAAGATCTGGCTATCTACTTCCAAAATCAGCCCATGAAAACCTTATCAGTCACAGCTGTCCGATCAACAGCCAATCGTGAGAATGGTGCAGCATTTGTTCTATTGTGTATGGGGTGGCCACGAGTTTGGGAAACTTGAGAATAGCTAACAACAACGTGAATCTAAAAAACAATAGCAATGTGTGACTTTTCTCCTGGTTTTGAGGTACACCTTTGTATTGGGAAATAAATATAAATTCTTTTTAATCAACTCTAGTGTATTTGGCCCCAGATTTCAAAAATCAGATTTTCAAAAATTTCTATAAAGATTTTTGTTATGCATTGTCTTTGCTCTTTTCTGGAATGAGAACATTCTCTAGCATTTAGCTGAACAAAGATGGGAAGTTAACAATACTAGGACTCGACTCAACAGCAAAGAGTTGTAAGTGTTGCTTTAACAGAATTGAAGGAAAGTGTTAAAGTCTTTCTCATCTCTTGTTCTTCCGCATAGACTGACCAGTGCAGGTGACCTGACTGGTTTTGTCCTCTAAGGCTCTGATCACACCACTGTCCTTCAGAAAGAATGTTTTACCCACTTTCCATCTTCCCCGATTCTCTTCCCCAGGGCCCACCTCACATTCCACTTCACTCTAGGAAGATTTTCTGAACATCCCAGCTTAAGCTGACTCCCCCTTTCTCCTAAATTCCTGCAACACTGATTCTATCCTCCCTTTAGTTACTAAATGAATAAAATACTGCTTGTAATAAGCATATCTTCTATTTTTGTCTCTGTCAGTTGTCGAATGGTTCATCTAGTGACCTGACCTTGTCACCTCAACTAAACTATCATTGTAAGAGCAGACATCGTGCCTGCTTTTCAGTATTGTTTTTATTGTAATGCCTGAGAACAGATATTCTGTAGACAGGAGTAAGAGAGACCTAGTGGTACAGTGGTTAAGTGCTCTGCTGCTGTTATGTGCTTGGGAGAAAAGACTTGGTAATCTGCTCCCTGAAAGATTACAGACCAGGAAACCAACCCTATGTGGCAGTTCTACTCTGTCCTATAAGATTCCTCTGAATAGGAATCAGTTCTACACCATGTAACAACAAAAACCACAACCAATAGCAGTGATTGCCTAGGACCAGGGATGCTCTTCCGTTTTTGATGACAATATATTTCTTTGGGATCCAAGGTTTTGGAGTACTAAAGACCTGAAATTAATGTAGGTTTTCACTATCAAATTAAATAAAACTTGTCAATAGGTTAGCATAGAATACATTTAGAAGGCTCATACCTCCAAATTCTACATCACATATCTTAGTATGTTTATGCTTGTAAACACTTCAGTTTTTGAAATGCATCCAAAACGTTCTCACTTGCAGTGAGTGTAAATGCCAGGAGAGGTGCTGGGCCCTCTCTGTTAGCTTTTCTGACTGTGAATTCCATTTACACACACCCTTCAACACTGCTGCTTCCTCCCAAGTCATTCCTCACAAGAGTCTCTGCTCACATGTCAGTTTTGTTGTCACAAAGAGATATGTTTTATAGAGCAATTTGACTCATTTTTGAAGAAGTTATATGAGAAAATGTGGTTCCCATATGTCCTGGCGCCTGAGATGTCAGCCTAGCCTGATGGCAGGCTTCTCTCATCTGTCCGCATTAAGACAGCTGCTCAATGAGGGAAATGGGGAATACTAGGGACGTTCTTAGTAACACTTGGACTATTCATCCCTCGAGAATTTTTCATTCTGTTTATATAAGATGTAGCTAGGCAACAAGACAAACAGTGTCTCACACCTCAGCCCAGTGCCTGAGGACATCTTGCGCTCCAATCCTTATAAGATAATAGAAATTGATAAGAGTGGCATCATGGGAGGCAGAGAAAAACCATACCCCTTGTGTAAACCTAAAGCATACAGGGCAAGCCCTGGTCCCCAGGAGGAAGAGTGATGATGCCACTCTGGGACCTGTTTCTGTGTGTGGTTCTAGCTTTCCCACCCTACCAACTCACTGGACGGAATGAGATCTGTGGATGAAGCTAGTAACCAATTATGTTTCTCCTCGGAAGAACCTCTGAGAAGACTGTGGAATAGCAAAGATACTGAGCAGAATGATCCCAGGGATGAGCCTGGTCCAGTGTGAATGTGCACCTTCCACGGCACTGAAGATGCAAGACTCAAAGAGTGTTTGCTCCAACGAGATCAATACAAGCTGAAGGAACTCTGCCCTGTGCCACAGACAGTAAGAAAGGGAATAAGATATGGCTTTTTCCTCAAATGAGACACATATATACACACGTAACCAAAAAAAAAAACCAAATCCACTGCCATCAAGTCAATTCTGATCATGGTGACCCTGTTAACAGAGTAGAACTGCCCCATAGAGTTTCGGAGGAACACCGGATGGATTCAAACTGCTGACCTTTTGGTTGCCAGCTGGAGCACTTAACCACTGCACCACCAGGGTTTCCTTCTCTACAGGAGTCATTTTAAGTCTTTACTAATTCCATATCCTTTACTGGTCTGTCTGTCTTACTTTCTTTAATCTCATAAAGATTCAGTGAGCAACTACTATGCTCTGTGCCATGAAAATATATAATGGAGAACATATTGGAAACTCAGCTCCTTTTCCCTTGGACTTTACAGTGGAGTGTGGAATCTGGACAAATAGCTAGCAATTGCAATATAACTTGAGGATACTGACAGACAAACAAAAGGCTAGAGGCAGGCCCACCAGAAAGAGCCCAGAACCTACACTTGGGTATTGGGAAGGCTGTTTTGTGGATGACACTTCCTCTTATACCATTTAAAATATACTCATAAAGGATGTTTGAGTGAGTGTTAGCCAAGCAAATAAGAGGTGGGAGGTGTGGATATCAGTAGGGAGACAACAGGTGTGAAAGCCGCAGAGGAGAGGAAGGACTTCCTAAGAACTGACAAGATCAGCAGGCCTGTGAGCGGTCAAGGGGTGACCAGGGGGAGCTCCTACAAACCACTGACCGTCTGTTAAAGAGCTTGAGCATTGCCTGAAGAACAGTGCATAACCATTAAAATGCTGTTACCAGAGGACTAATAAAACCAATGGGAAGAAATGAAGAGGAGACAGGGAGCTTGTTTATTAAACTTTGGAAGTTATCCAAGTGGAAGATAAAGGTTTCGGGAAATAGGTAGTGGTAGGATGGATGGACTTAAATGGGCAGGTCAAGAGATTTTATATTGTAGGTGAAGAAACTGTGGGAAAAGGGAGGATGATGAGGTTGTTGATAGAGTGAGAATCACGGAGGGGCTGGTGTGGTTCCTCACACCATGTGAAGTCGCAGTTACCATGACATTTAGCCACGGAATATTTGTCTTGGTAAAGGAAATGCTTGCACTGCATCATAAGCCTGCACACTAACTTGCAGAACTACCCACTGTGCTTCCTTGGCAGGTTTCGGAGCCTCACCACCGCCTTTTTCAGAGATGCCATGGGCTTCTTATTAATGTTCGACCTCACCAGTCAACAGAGCTTCTTAAATGTCAGAAACTGGATGAGTAAGTGGGACTGAGTGACCTGTGTAGGCCCTTTAGGGCCCAAGAGATACAAACACAGCTTAGAACCCAGCAGCTCCATTTGCTTGGTTAGCTTACAAGCTATCATCAGACCAGACACCATAAACATGAGTTTAGGAAGCTGAGTTGAGTGTTTCTGTATTGCCTTCAAATTGGTGGCCTTTGTCTGGATCACCCAAGGCAGCTTGGAATTGTATTTTCCTTTGATGCCATTTTAAGGAGCATTAATCATCATCTATATTAGAAGTCTTTGTTTTTATGGTTGAAAGGTTACTAATTCTGCTTGTCTAGTAAGTCTTGAAGAACATCTTACGACTGACTGAGCTACACCATCCACTACAACTAGCCTGGAGACGGCACCAACAAAATAGGCTTTCCTGATGGAGACACTGTAACCAGAAATGTGTGTAAGAACTAATAGGTCAATTAGGCATTAATTTGTAGTTAAGGAACTAGTAATAGTTAAGTATTACTTAAACTATCCCAGGGCAAAGCACTGGCATGAAGATAAGATGTAATGTGCCGGTGAGTCATCCCACATTGGAGTTTTTAGCTTTAAAACAGGTTCAAACATGAGAACTTGCATGGAATAATCAGATTCTATAGAAATGTATGCATGATAAGGAGTTTAAAAGTTACCTAATGAATTATGTAAGCTGATTAATAAATCAATATAGAGGAAAGTAGTATTATAATTTTTTCCTCTGTTTTTAACTTTAAGTAGCACTATAGAGAATATTTCATTTGGCTTTTTTCATTACAAATAAGAATTTTGAGTGTAATGAAATAGACAAGTGATAGGACACATTACTTGTCCTACAGGCCTGGCGTCACTGTTGTCATTGCCAGACTTGTTAAGCAGTTGATGGCTACACACGTTTGTTTGTTTTTTTAATCTGGATCATGTTACTCCCCTACTCGGAATCCTTCTGTGATTTCTTATCTCACTTAGAATAAGATCCAGAATCCTTCCCCCAGCTCCAAGACCCCATGGGGTCAGGTCCTGGGCATCCTCTCCAATCCACTTCTCTCCCTGTGCGCTTGGCTTTCTGGGCTCCAGCTCCACGTGCTGTCACGCGGGTCCTCAGAACAAAACCCAGCTTCCTGCGGAAGGTCTTTGGCCCTTCCCGTCCATCAGCCTTGAGTTTCCTTCTTCCGTTTGCAGTCATGTGCTAGCTCCTTCCATTCCTTCAGCTGTCTGACCAAAACTTTTCTTGTAGGAGACGGCATCACTGACTGACCACTCATCTCCATCACTAGTGTCCTCGTCTTTCTCTGTCCCCTCAGTGAACGGACACTTGCCACCGCCTGATATTACATTATGTATTTCTTTGTTTACTTGTGTTTTACTTCTCCTACCACAAGTATGTGAGCTACAGGAGAGCACAGAGTCTCTGCTGTATTCCATCACCACACCCTAGAGGCTAGAAGGGTGCCTGATGAAGAGTGGATCCTCAAAACAATATATTATCATATATTAGCACATTTATTATTTTATATTATTGCGTCTGTAAAGATTGGACAGCCAATGGGACACTTCTACACTGTCCTAAAGGGTTGCTGTGAGTTGTATGGACTTGATGGCAATGAGTTTGGGGGTTTTTAGATTATTTTTTAGTATATGTGTATATCTATAAACACACATAGACACACCCACATAAAAGTGCTGTCAATGTGAGTTCAGTAGCACAACTGCTACCAGTGGGGGGAAATGAACAAATTATTACCATAACCACTTCTTCAAATAAGTATTTAGCCTAGGTTCTGTCTCTATTCCCTTTTATTATTGTATATCCTTACTAAAAATTTTGGTAGTATTACTAGATTCTGAAAGATTAGGACTTCTCAGCAAGTGATTCTTTTATTCTTTTTCAAGGAAGATGAGGCTCCCCCTTGTTTCTTAAGAATCTCCAGGAGGGTATTGATGGAATTTAAGATAATTAGATGCCATGTCTAATAATGTTTTCATTTCTAACACACAAATCATCATCAGTGTTATAGCATAAGCCTTTGGTTTCTTCCTCTGCATCCAGCAAGATAGCATACAAAGCACCTTAAGGCAGGCATTGGAGTAGCACCTGTAATCTCAGAGGTGCAGCTTGCTAGGTTTCTGGGGTTTTCGTTTTTGTTTTATTTCTCTCTCTCTCTTATCTGTTATCTTTTTCTTTCTTTCTTTTTTTCCTTTTTCTGTCTCTGTCTTTTTCTCTCCCCTCCTTTGAACAATGTTTCACGGAGAAAAAACAGAAAAACAAATTACCCATGGCTGAACAGTTTCTCCATGAGTTTGTAGTGGTTCAAAATATTCTACTCTTTTTAAATGATCACTTGACTTTGGGAGAGGGAAATGTACCCTTCTTCTAAAGGACACAGCAAACACTTCATATTCTATTATCCCCACTTGTATTTGAGGAACAAATGATGGAAGGCAGCCTGGCCTTCCCAGGGGGCATTTTCCAGATGTAGAAGAGCACTGGTAGATGATGGATGCCTCATATATATATTATACATACAGGTTATATTAATTATTCATATATTATATATTAATATATATTATATAATCTTCATAATTGGCTTGGCTCATAATATGTAGTTTGTGAGGCATTATCTTCATTTCACAGAGGAGGAAACTGAGGCTGGGAAAAGTCACTGAGCTAATTTAACATAACTAGTAAGCAGCCAAATTGGAGATGAATAATTAGACGAGGAATCTGGAATATGAGCAGTCATTTGACATAGCTTGTTTATAACTGACTCACTGGTTCCATCTGCTTTCTTTCCAAGGCCAACTGCAAGCCAATGCTTACTGTGAAAATCCAGATATAGTACTAATTGGCAACAAGGCAGACCTGCCAGACCAGAGGGAGGTTAATGAACGGCAAGCCCGAGACCTGGCAGAGAAATACGGGTAGGTGTGTTACACTGTGGTGCCACCTGACCTTGAAAACTGCTATTAAGTGAAGGAACAGAAACCCAACATTTATTCTAGGAGGAATCTTCTCAAGTTAAGAATGGCCCAGGAATTATAAAGATCTTCCAGAAGAACGTATAAAATATTACTGAATGACTTGACATTAGCAGTTAACCCTTAGTGTATTACTCTTACTATGTGCTGAGAACTCATTTAACTAGTGGCTCATTTAACATGGTGGCTCAGTGGTTAAGAGACAGGGCTGCAAACATAAGGTCAGCAGTTCAAATCCACCAGATGCTCTTTGGAAACACTATATAAGACAGGACTACTCTGTCATATAGGGTCACCAGGGGTTGGAATAGATTGTATAACATGTTGACAACTATATGCAGGAAATACTAGACTTACTCCGTTTTACAGATGAATTAGTCAGAGAGAGATTCAGTAACTAATACAAGATCATGTAACAACTAAGTGAGGACCTTTAATTCAATCAGGCCATCTGGGGTCAGAATTCGTGCTCTTAAACACTGCCCTACAAGACCCCAAGGAGGCATACCTGACACAGACATGGTATTGCAGTCTTTGACCTACCTGTGGTTGAATAACAGCCAAGACAAAACAAAACAAACAATTCATGCAATATCCATTGTTTACCCGAAATTCAAATTTAGCTGGGCACCTTGTATTTTTATTTGTTAAATCTGCAGCTCTACTTGTCCATGTTTTAATATAACATTTCTGTTTTGAACAATTTAAAAAATGTAGAGAAGCTTAAAGAAGAAGACAACAGAATGGAGTAGTAATCCCTGGTCCATACTGAGTAACAAGGTAACCAGACAAGGAAGAAATCCTATGATCCCTGCTTTACCCCATCTTACCTAGCACAGTTGAGCCAAGCTCCTTTTCTCTCAGCTCTCTTATCCTCACATTCTTCTACCCTGTGTTTGAAGCTACCAGCTGCCTTATGAGGTCATTCTGCTCCGTTGTATCGGGTCGCTATGGATTGGAATAGACTGTACAGCAATGGGTTTATAACTATATGCAGGAGGCACTAGACTTACTGCATTTTATATAAGACTGACTGAGTCACAGAGAGATTAAGCAACTCATTTAAGGCCATGCAGCTCCTAGGTAATAGACCCTTAATTCAACCAGGTGGTCTGGGATCAGAACTCATGCTCTTAAACATTATACCAAATTTTCTTTCTTTACAAACTTTCATCTTACTAACAACACACATAGCTTTTGTAACAGTTAGAAAACTCAAAAGAACTGTGGATAGAGAGGCCTCCAGGTTGTACTGCCACTTGCTAGGGCCATGGTGAGCTTGTAGTTACTAAAAATTACTAATGAACAACTAAGATGTCTCAACAGCAAAAAAAAAAAAAAAAAAAAAAAAATTCTTAAGAACCTTCATTTAATGTAAGCTCACTTGCAAACTGTCTTCCATAGCAGATTTTATCATTAATTTTTACATTTAAAGTCATTTTGTCACATCTGCCAGTGTTTCACTAAAATATTCTCCTTGAGAGCTATAAATAGTTGTATGTCTCCTTGGATTTATTCATTACAAATACGTATAGACTATATTCACATGAATATCCTACTCAGTTTCTAGAAGTCAGATTTCTAGATAGTTAATTGGAAGGATGTAAAATTTCAGTGGTAATGTTAATCACTAGTTTCAGCATTTTCTTCATCTTAAATTTTGTCAACAGCGATTAGGCATGGGCTTCAATTTCCTGAGTACCTCCTGTCTCAGTTTGCTTGCCCATAAAACATTTCTGCCCATACTAAAGAGCAGCCCACCAGTTTTTCATTCAGTGATGAG
This sequence comes from Heterohyrax brucei, assembly GCA_028571685.1. Classification (NCBI taxonomy): domain Eukaryota; kingdom Metazoa; phylum Chordata; class Mammalia; order Hyracoidea; family Procaviidae; genus Heterohyrax; species Heterohyrax brucei. Next base: position 67,851,191 of record CM053152.1, read on the forward strand.
AAACAAGGATACTTTCCAACTTAGCCAGCAAAACCATGATGATTTCCCCATCTCTCAGCCAGCCTTGTTTCTGCATGTGTGACTCATTTGTTCATCTGATTGTATATTTTTCTAATTTCTTTTTCTCAAAAACACCTTTCATCTTTTCTGCACTAGAATACCCTACTTTGAAACAAGTGCAGCAACTGGACAGAATGTGGAGAAAGCTGTGGAGACCCTTCTGGACTTAATAATGAAGCGAATGGAACAGTGTGTAGAGAAGACACAAGTCCCCGACAGCACTGCCAATGGAGGAAATTCGGGAAAACTTGATGGGGAGAAGCCAGCAGAGAAAAAATGCGCCTGCTAGACTCTACACGTGAACTGACAGTCAAGAGGCCCACCCAGATCTTACTCCACCAATGGTGACCCACAACGATTGCTGTTGAATAGACCACGCACGATGACATGTCATTCTTTGTCTGCCAGAAAGTCTATTTAAGAAACCAAAATAGTCAACACTGTGCAAAACAATTAAGTGGCTTTTACTGAGGCCACTCCAGACAAGATCAAAGATTTCCTGATGAGATCTCAGCACTGTAGATGCTCCATTTGTTTTTCTTACTAAGATGCGTGTGTAAGATAGTGTTTAAGAGGAAATCTTAAAGACTTGTTTTATTTTACTTTTTTTTAATCAACAAAATTTACCTTACTATGTTGAGGAAAGGGAGCAACTACTAAAAAGAGAACATAGAGAGATGATTTTTGTTTTTTAAATGCTTGAGCATCCTTCTTATATAGACTCTAATTTATACTATTAGGTTACCATCAGGGGGGGGAATATATCAGCTAAAAACGAATAAACAATGAAAAACTCCATGTAGTTTGCTAAGACCAGCATTACACCCAGTACGTTGTACTTGAATGACTACATTTCTAATCAGGTTATGAGAGGATGAATGTCAGAGTTCTGCTGAAATGTAGAGGATTATGTAATAATGCCATTTTTATATTCTTCATAAATAGCAGGTAGACAAGAACAGAACAATGAATGACAAAATACAAGAGAAGTGACCTGGCAGAAAATATGCAAATATGTGAACATGATATTTGGACAGCTGAAATGAAATGTATCTGTTACAGATGTCTGAGAGTATCGTGTAGCCAAATTTTACTCAAGCCAATTAGAAGCTGACATTATCAGCTGGGATTAAGAGAATCGCCAGAAGTTTTCATTTCAAAGAAACTTTTAGAAATTGGGTCAGTATCCAGCATTACATTTCATTTTTTTTCTCAGCAAATGTTGATAAATAAAATAATCACCAGGAGAAATTAAGGATTGCTGTTGATTTAGGATCTCTCTTGAAAACTAGCCTTAGTCATTTTTGTTTCAGACAAAATATTCTGGTATCCTGGAAACAAAGTGACAGCAATTGTGTGTTTCCTTTTAATTTGTGAGAGCACTGGAAACAAAAATGGTACTCCTTTTTTCATGGTAACCCATGCCTCTACTTGAATCAATTTTAGAAAAGCAAATGTGTTACTTTGTAGATCAACAATGTCGGAATAATGATGGATTAATTCTGTGGCCACTCTGAATTTTCATTGTTGCTAATCACATGCAAATTGATGATACCTCATGCTGTGTTACAGTACGTTTAGCATTTGTTTTTATTTTGTCTGTTAAGGTCAAAATATGCATGACTGACCTGTATTTGGGCATTGGGTGTGGATGGAGTTATGTCTTATGTCACCAAAAATTTTGTCAATTGCTTTATTTTTCATATAAAACTGCCCCATTGGCCCATTTTTATTATTATGCATGATTTAGTATTACAGTTCTTTTTTGCTCTCAGGTTATGATGAGCATGAGTCATTCCTATCACACTGATTACTACTTAAACATTTTAGTTTGATCAATCATTTGTGACTCACTGATTCTCTGTAACAAAGGCAAGGCATTTCAAATTTTCTCTTTTCCTTATAAGGATATGATTTTTCAACAGGGGGGCTTCTCTTTCTACATAATTTGCCGATGACACCTCATTTTTCCATACTGTGCATAACTTTTTAAGTTACAAAAGCTTAGGACACCCTAAACTGTGGTCCCTCCTTTTGGTTCCTCTCTACCAACTTCCACCTGGCTTTGCATCAATTTTAGAAACACAGACTCATCCAAGGAAATGTCTTTTTGTCAGTTCTTAGGATGGAATCAACCCAGAAATGTGTCATGAATAACAGCAATTTGGAGGCTTTAATAGGGCTAGCCTGGTGAAATCCTAGTGTGAACTCCCACATGTCTCTGCTCTCTGCAGCATGATGCCAACCTCTAAGATTGATCATGGTTTGTTATTCCCTCCAGTGGTATTTTCTCTGCAATACTTCTCATGATATCAGGGCACCATGAAGATAGAAAGCTAATAGCTAAGACGTTTCTTCTAGAAGCAAAGTGAACAGGAGTACTGTAACTATTGCTATGGCAAAATTGGATGAATTTTTGTGATCAATTTCTTTTTTGGGAGTCACATTGTAACATGACCTGTGCTTCCATAATAGAGAATGTTTATAAAACCCCAAAGATGTTCTATTTTTGATATGTCTTTTTGTGTTCTCATTTTTTAGCTATATGATTGATTTACTTATGCCAAGATTCTGTCATTGTCAGTTATTTAATGAGCATTTATTCAGGGTTTATTTTAAGATGATGTTGATAGCTGTAGCATGAAGCAGAGGGTGATGAAGCTCATAATTATAGAACCATGCCTATAAAAATAATTGTGGAGTAATTAATATCAAGAGGAATGAAAATTGAAACAGACAAGAAACTTAATTTAAAAATATCATTCTATTTGTAAATAAAATACTTAATCAAAAAAGAATCTTTATAAAGCTTGACACCTGACTGTCAATTCCATGTGGTCATTACTAGAAATTCTTACTCTTGTGATTTCAAAATCAATAGTTCCATAGAATTCATTTTGTAATTTTGAACTAATATGATGCCATGAGGCATACAGACCCCTTTAAGGAAGTAAATGCTTTTTATTTGTAACATTAAAAGTTAACCCTGTACCATAGCATGTACTTTTACCCAAGATGTGTCCTGTGATTGATTAGCACCCAAATGCGTTTAGGAAATCCTACTTTAAGTTGGCAAAATATTTAAAATGTACATGAAACTCCTTTTTGGATATAGAAACCATGTCTGTAATGTTTATACCACTTTGATGTTTACATAGCTCTAACACAGTACCTCAGATACCTCTGTAACCAAATTTACACCACGTGGCTCATTTTCTACAACATTCTGTTCTGCAGAAGTCTCATGGAGACCCCAACACAGTTACAGGTCTTCTGATTCCTTCAGCAAAGGATGTGAGGGCCTTGCTGGAATCCGAAGAGGACTAGTACCATCTGGTCTCCTTGTTCACGTCTCCTGGAGTAGGCGTTTTTTAGATCTTCACTCTAATTAGTTACAGGGTTAACTTTTAATGTTAAAAATAAAATGCTTTAAAGCAAAAGCCAAGAGAACATAACATTTGTGTCGATCTGACGATGGTAACTAGTCATGACTTGGTGGAGGACACACAAAATGTGGGTGTCTACACAGGAGTTGTGAAACTCTTGTTTCACAAAAAAGCTGCTTGACTATCATTTCTGCATTATCAGCTATCACCCTGCAAAATATTAACAAGCCATCATTTTCTAAAGTACGTATTGGGTGTCTTGTTTTTGACTAGAGGGGCAGTTCTATGTATCAGAAGGTATCTGTGTCATGCTGCCAGTTTTGTTATTCTTTGCTGACTGGTACAGGTAAGATGAGCCAGGGTAAAATCTGTATCAGCCCATCCCCATCTCTTTTATAAGACAGAGCAGCTTGATCATGGGAAACAACATGATTACATCAGAAATCAATTTAACAGCCAAAATGTTTTAAATGGTAAATCAAGTCCCCTGAGAGTGAACAAATTTGATAAAACCCATATATGTTCTCACCAATGGAGGTGGAATAATGCAATAGTTACAGAGGCAATATTGTGCAGTAGATACAGTTGTAACTGGGTATAGTATCAAACCTGGATTCCTGAGTGTCAACGTGCTGTGCCATGGAACAAGATAGTTCACTAGTCTCTGTTTCTGTTCACATAAAAAGGGGTGCATATCCTTTCCTCCTTGTATATCACACTAAACATTTGAAGAAAAAAACTCATCCAAAACAGATTTGGGATTACACTCTAAAATTCAAGCTACCAAAAACAAGTTCTTCAGGTTTCTGGTTTCCTAAGATATTTAATGACTTTCATTCGACTCAACAGCACTAGTTTCAAAGGAAAACATGAGAGTAGAAGCTAGTCAAAGTTATAGAAAAGTTTTCTGTGGTTGTCAAGCTGCCATCAAGTCAATTGGAACTCAGAGTGACCCTGTAAGACAGAGTAGACCTACCGACATGGAGTTTCCAAGGAGTTGGCTGGTAGATTTGAACTGCTGACCCTTTTCAGCAGCCAAGTTCTTAACCACTGCACAACCTAGCTTTAAAGCATTCAGTCTATTTGAATATTTTAGGTAAAGCATCATTGTTAAAGATGCCAAGATGTTGTCCGTATTTGAAGAGGTTGTCTCAAGATTCAGCCTAAACTATATTTTCTTCCTGACATCTAACCAAGACGATACTAAGCTTATTTCTGGGGAGAGATCTGAGCTCTCGCTTGAGCATGGAAAGTGGATATAAAGTATCCTCTGAGATGACTGTTGTCTCAATTGTTTATTAAATTTATGAAGTTACTGTCTCGTAGGTTAGACCTGATAAAAATAAATATTTAGGGACTATTATAAAATATGTGGTTTAGAACTCTTGTATGGAAACCTAACCACAACATTGTTGAGCAAGAAGAGACTGAGAGTTAAAACTTGTCTAACGATTCCTCTTAAACAGTGTGCGGAAGGTCATACTTAAAATGTCAGTTTTTTTCAGTAGAAAACAATAAAGCTTTCAACAGAAACCTTGCAACCAGTTTTTGTAATGAGATCAGTGGCAAATATTTACCATCATTTCTATCAACCTTTTGCTGCCACTGGCAGAAATGGTTCCAGTCACTTTTTATGCCTCTGGATCTCATTTGGCATAGTGATTAAGTGCTACAGCCACTAACCAAAAGGTCGGCAGTTCAAATCCACCAGGCATTCCTTGGAAACTCTATGGGGGCAGTTCTATTCTGTCTATAGGATCATATGGTGTCACTAGGAGTTGGAACTGACTCAGTAGCAACCGATTTTTGTTTGTTTGTTTGGCCAGGAGTTATTTCAGTTGTAATACATTCAAGGCAGGTCACTTACGAAATGCATGAAATTTAGCAGAATTCAGTTGGAGCCTCATGGTTGTATACTAAGTTGAGCATTCTATTAGGGGATACTTCCTGGGTGTGTTAGTTTTGTAAACATCTGCCTTTATTCCCCTTTATTTCTGGACATAAACTTGCAAGCATAATTATGGCTTTCCTGTGTGATAGAGTTTGTTTTGGAAAGGTGCCCACAATAAATTATACCTCTAGTAGCCATTGGGAAACCCTGGTGGCGTAAGGGATTACACACTACGTTTGCTAACCAAAACGTCAGCAGTTCACATCCTCTAGGTGCTCCGTGGAAAATCTATGGGACAGTTCTACTCTGATCTACAGGGTTGCTATGAGTTGGACCTGACCACGGCAGCAGGTTTGGGTGTTGTTATTATTTTTTTTTTTTTGGTATTACCCACTGACATTCTGTGATGTCACAGATTGGTGGTGCCACAGTGCCACTGGTCTGTCTCATTGGCAGGTTGTATTGTCAGATCACATTTCTCAAAATCCATACCACAAACCAAAAATTAAATAGACTCCATTAGTAAGAATGCATTTCAATACTGAAAATGCATGTCATGAACAAATTTAAGGAAATAAAATTAAAATTTGGTAATGAAAGGCTTTCAACCAAACAGAGATTTGTGGCCTTAAAACTCATTTCATTATTGGCATTACAATATTTAATGCCAATATTTCATTATTGGCATTAAAATTCAGGAAACTGAGGAATATTTTGTATGTTATCCAGAAAAACCCACTGCCATCAATTCCAACTCATGGTGATCCCAAAGGACACAGTAGAACTGCCCCATAGAGTTTCCAAGGACAGCCTGGTGGATCTGAGCTGCTGACCTTTTGGGTTAGCAGTAGCAGCAGTTTTCCACTATGCCGCTAAACGTAATTTTCTCATAAATTGTCCTTTGATGATAATCTCAAGAAATAGCATACCAAAAGTGTTTTTCTGTGGGGTTCTTTGTACCAACACACCATAGCTGAGATAGTTTCTAACTTTCTATGTGGAAAAGTCATTTTAGACGAAACAACTTTATTACCAAGCAGTGGGACTAACTAAAATGGTGTAATTCTTTGGCAATATAGATGTGTGTGTGTGTGTGTGTGTGTGTGTGTGTGTGTGTGTACCCACACACAAACATATATACATATATATATATGTATATATGTACCTATTGCTATCCAGTCAATTCCAATTCATAGCAATTTTATAGAACAGAATAGAACTGCCCCATAGAATTTCCAAGAGCAGCTCGTGGATTCAGACTGCTAACACTGTGGTTAGCAGCTAAGTTCTCAACAGCACTATGGCACTAGGGCTCCATTATATATATACACACAACCACATATAAAAACCCACATACAGGAGTCATCTTTAAATTGAGTGCTTTAAATTTGGTTTTCTAGTTCATGTCTAACAGATTGTGGAAGGCATGGCTATTAACTCTCAGCTGATTTGGCTCTTAAGACTTCTCAACAAAGCATATAGGAGTCAGGATATCTGTCTTTAACCTAATAAGCTCTTTAACCTGTGACTGTTCTTCTTAACTCAGGCACAAACACTCTCCTAGTAAGGTAAAAATCTTTGCTTGTTCTTATCCTTCTACTTTCCAGATGATTTTTTTCTAACTCGTCTTCAAAAGCAAAAGCCTACCTAGTGATGTAGAAAAGAGAATGTCCCCAGAGAACAACTGGGAGACCATGGGAATGTCATTAAATATTTTAGTGACTTCCGCACCTATGAGAATTATAAACCCTATATACCTCTCCAGGTTAATATTAGGCTCAAATGAGACCATGTATCAGAAAGTGGTTTGTCAATTAAGTTCCATTTTATAAACAGACACCACTATCACAGGCTAAGAATTGCTAATAACAATCACAGTCATGATTTAACCCACTTGTCATGAAAAGAAGGGTCATAACAGGGGCAAAAGGCTGACTTTAGTAGAGATGTTGGAAACTACAAATGGGCAGCTAAATTGAGGTCATTATATTTGATTGAAAAGGTTTACTGTATCTCAAGTTACAGACAGTAATCCTTTTGTATGTCCTCTTGTATTTCTTTCAAGAAGACACATTACATTCTGGACAGTCTATTACAGCTTGGTCCGCATCCTCCTTGTACAGTAGGGCTTTTGTGTCTTTACGCTTGTAAAAGATCCTGATGGTATCTGAAGTTATTGAAGAAAAGTAACCTATCCTGCTTGAGTTAACGTATTAAAAGTAGACAATGTTCTGACACGACACTGAAATGTTTCACTGTTATCTCAACAATTTATCTTTAAATAACGCTTCCTCACTGTTGGGTTAAGCTTGTTTGGCTGTTCTGTCTGTCTTCTACACAAATCTCTGTTTTGTGTAGTGCTGTAAATGTCACTTTAAACTTTAAACACAGAGTTGTATTTCTATTTGCCAATGAATAGAATGTGGTGCCTGACAAACACTGTTGTGTTATTATTATTGTACCAAAGTTCTAGTAGCTTCAGTAATTACAGCATCCAGTCACATCACAGTGTCAGAGTTTAAATACTATGGTTTAGCAATGTATTCAATAATTGTTTCTGCACACTTTTCAAATTAAAATTGCATTTCTTATCAATCATTTGTGTAATCAAAGAGACCTTATTTCTGCGCTGAAGCTGAAGTGGGAGGGGACAGGCTGGGAGCAATAAGGAACTTGTATCACATTAGCAGTGCTGTCCATGTGGAACTGTGGGATGAGAAGTGACTTGGACTCAGCCAGGTGATGTTTACCTCTCTCTCCAACCTATCCCATTTATTATTTAAAGACTGGTCTTTGCAAGGGAAATTTTCTAATAATTTTAAATTAGAAGTTCATAAACTACCTAATATGTTGAAATATCTTATCCTACATAGCATTTCCACATATTGTAATGCATTTCTTCCCCATAATAAGATGCTGATGTAGGTGGTGGGATGGCCCTAAATCTGAGACTAGAGATTGGTATTCAAAGCTGTTTCAAAACCACAACCATGTAGCTTCCTTTAAAGTGCTCATTTGCGAAGGCTGCCTTGTTCCCAGAGTCGCTCTCCCTCCATATGTTACTTAGATAGAATTTGCCAAGATAATAATGAGTTTTTAATTTAAACAACTATCTTATCACAAATAAATTCTTGGCATCATCCTTTCCGCTTTATTCCCCATTAGTACTAATGCTACTTTGTGTAGGCAGAATCTTCTGCCCCCTGAGTTCTTCTTACATAATTCAGGAAAAGACAGTAGGGACTGAGCTTTCTAATGGTTTTGTAGGATATTTGCATAGTCATAGCATCCTCATCTTGACAACAACAAAAACGGGGCCTCTTGACATGCAGTACAACAGATTTCTGTTTTTATTTCTCTAGTCAAAGTATGTTGTATTACTCGCAGGTCTCCATACCAAGGAGAGTTTCATTTCTAATATGCATGGCTATGTGTAGAGAAAGACAAGCTAAAAAATAAGAATGTCAAATTGTTGTTTCTTTAAAAAAAAAACAAAACTCATTTAAATAGTTTGCATTATGGTTTAGGAAGCCAAAATACTATAATTTGACGGCAGCTGTATTAGAGGCAGGGCCCCGGTGGTTCAGCAGTTAAATACTTAGCTGCTAAGTGATTTGAACACACCAGCTACTCAGTGGTAGAAAGATGTGACAGTCTGCTTCCGTTAAGATTTACAGCCCTAGAAAACCTGTGGGGAAGTTCTACTCTGTCTTAAAAGGTGTTTATGAGTCAGAATTTATTATAGGTATTAGAAAAGTTTGGGGACAGAAATTAGATTTCTGCAATTATCATAGCTCTGGGCCGTTTTCATAGGTCTTGGGAAAACTTCAGCAGCAACGTTACAGGCAAGACTTCAAATTGGCACTTGGCTGGCTTGGAATGTATATGTAAGAATCAACTGGGGATCTTGTTAAACCGTAGCTATGTATATGCTTATATACACATAAGGATTACCTGGGGAAATTGTTAAAATGTAGATGCACACGCAAGAATCAACTGTGGATCTTGTTAAAAGGTAGGTTGTCGTTCAGTGTATCTGGGGTGGAAATACAAATTCTCAGCAGGGGAGCCAAACTGGAAAGAACCACTTCAAAGCCCTGGTTACAAGTGACTTCTATCAGCTTACTTGATTTTTCAGAGAAAGTATTACTTGCAAATCATTTACCCTCATGACAAAGGAAACCCGAAGCAGAGGCATGGACTCCTGCTGGTTAATATAACCAGTGCTGTCCAGTTGAATCTGACTCATAATGGCCCTAGAGCTCAGACTAGAACTGTCCCATAGTTTCCAAGGAGCAACTGGCAGATTTGAGCAGCCAACCTTTTGGTTAGCAGATGTAGTACTTAACCCACTACACCACCAGGGTTTCCAGAATGGATTAAAATATGAATACATGGTACCATTCTCCTCTAGAAGGATGCCTTATGAAGTTTCTACACCAAGAGGGTTGAACAAAACCAGGGCTTTGAAACAGTTAGTTTTAAGCTCTGCTGAATATTTACATTTTCACCCCAGATTTACTGAATCAGAATCTACAATTTAACAGGAACCCCAGGTGATTCTGATGTATAATACATTTTGAGAACCTCTGCTGTGCTAGGAAACCCTGGTGGCAGATAGCTGCTAAGCCAAAGGTTGGAAATTCAAATCTACCAGGTGCTCCTTGGAAACCCTGTGGGACAGTTGTACCCTGTCTTACAGGGTAACTGAGTTGGAATCAACTCAGCAGCAGAGTTTGGTTTTTTGCTCTGTTCTGCTAGTGGTTCTCAGAATTAGTCCCTAACCAGCAGTGTGGGCATCAAGTGGGAACTTGTTAGAAATGCAAATTCTCAGCAGATGTTTAAACCAGAAGAGTGCTAAGCTCCAACTCAAAACAAGGTGACTCCGCTGTTTCTTTTCACTGGGTGTCTGCAGAAGGGCTTATCTCAGAATGTTAGGGAAACACAGGCTAAGGAGGGGATTCAAGATGCAAATATGGTAGTTTACCACCACTCAGAATCCAAGAACTGAAAGGCAGTAAAAGGATTAACACAAAGGAAATGGGAAAGAATTAGTTGCACAGAAATAATTTAACAAATACCAGAATGTTTCAGCCTCCCTGACAGCCTTGCTTTTCCTGGACTTACCTGGCAGCTCCTCCCACAGGTTTGTACATGGTCGTGTCACCATTCCCCTGGCCTAATAGTGTCCAAAGCCTCTTTGGGGCTCGCCTTGACCGTTACCTTCAAAGACAGAGGCATTGTTGTTGTGTGTATCAACAGTTTGTTTCTTTTTATTACTAGCTACATCACGTTGTATGGATGTACCACAAATTATCTTTTCCCCTGTCAATGAACATGTTTAATGTTGCTGCTCTGTGTATTCATGTGTGAATTTAAGTGTCTGCCTATTGAATATTTACACACAAATCTGGATGTAAATAGCTTTCGTTTCTCCTGGATAAAAACTTAGGATTATAATGATTGGGGTAATGCAGCAGGTTTATCTGTAACTTTTTAAGGAACAGCAGGTTTTCCAAGGTAGTTGTATCCTTTTGCACCCTCCCCCAAAAGAATGTCCATAAAGGTCACTGCTTTACATCCTCATACTCAGCACGTGGTCGAGTCAGCCTTTCTAACTCCAGCCATTCCAATGGATGGTATGTCTCGATAGTTTTTATTTGTATTTCCTTGGTAACTGAATGCCATGAAGCATTTTTTCATGTGTGTATTTATTATCTATTTTCTTTTGTGAAATAACTATGCAGTCATTTTTGCTCATTTTAAAATGAATTGTCGGTCTTATGTTCTAAGAGTTCTGCATTCTGAATCCAAACCAAACCTGTTGCCGTCAGGTCAATTCCAATTCATAGCAAAGCTAGAGGATTTCCAAGGCTGTAATCATTATGGGAACAGACTGCCAGTCCCTTGTGGATTCATTCTACCATCAGTGTTTCAGTTAGCAGCTGAGCTCTTACCACTGTGCTACCCATGCTGCTTTAATCTTCTGGATATAAATCCTACATATGTTGTAAATATCTTCTCCCATTCTACAGCTTGCCTTTTCATTTCCTTAAGGTTGTCTTTTGGAGAGTAGTGAAAACTCTGACGGCATAGTGGCTGGTAATCAAAGGTCAGCAGTTCAAATCCACCAGGTGCTCCTTTGAAACTATAAGGAAGTTCTACTCTGTCTGATAGGGTCACTATGAGTCAGAATCAACTCAACAGCAATGAGTTTGGTTTTGTGACTGCTAGCAAAGGTTTTAAATTATAATGAAATGCAGTCTATTACCTTTTTTTTTTTTTAATGGTTTGCCTTTTTCACGTACTGTTTAAGATTCTTTGCCTAACCTAATGTGAAGATAAGCTACTTTGGTTTTCTCCCTGCAAATTTTAGTGTTAACTTTTTATTTAGGTATACTGCCCATCTTGAGCTATTTAGACTTTGGAAACCGTGGTCGCACAGTGGTTAAGTGCTATAGCTGTTAATCGAAGGTCAGCAGTTCGTCGGCCAGGTGCTCCTTGGAAACTCTATGGGGTAGTTCTACTCCGTGTGTAGAGCTGCTATGAGTCAGAATCGACTTGACAGCAGTGGTTTTTTTTGTTTTACTTAGATTTTCTGTTCTTACATTGATTTTGCTAAGCTGTGGTTTTTAAGAAATTTATCCATTTCATCTATTATTTCTTGGCACACAGTTGTTCACATTATCCTTTTAATGTTTGTAGGATTTCTGGTGGTAACCTTGTTTTCAGTATAGTGATTTGTATTTTCTCTTTTCTTGACCAGCATAGCTGGACATTTATAAATCTTGTTGATTTAAGCATCTCTTAGCTTTATTTTCTCTAGTGTCCATCTTTCAGGAGCTCTGGTCGTACAGTGCTTAAAGTGCTCAGCTGCTTACCAGGCCAGAGGTTCTGTAGAAGTCTATCTCTGTGAAGATCACAGAGCCTTAGAAACCCCAGGGCTTCTCGGTCCTATATGGTTGCTGTAAGTCTGAAACAACTTGATGGCATGGGGTTTGGCTACTGTCCATCATATATTTTGTCAGTTTCTGCTCTTTATTTCTCCTTCTTTCTAGTTTTGTTTTGCTTTTCCTCTAGGTTCACACAATGGAACTTTGATTTCTAGGCTTTTTACATTCATAATAGAAGCACTTGAAGCTATAGGTTTCTCTCTAATTGTTTCTTTAGCTGTATACACTTCACAAATTTTAATATGTTGTATTTTCATTCTCAGTCCAAAATATTTTATAATTTACCTTGTGATTTCATTTTAGATCCAAAATTGAGAAATATTGGGGATTTTTCTAGCAATCAAAAGTACTTAACTTATGATTAATTATTTTAATGGAAAAAGAAACTCAAACAAAAAGCGGACACAACATAAAGCAGTTTTCTTTATTGTTAGGTATGTTATAAACAATTATTCAAAAGATATAGCAGTTGTTTAAGCATTTCTTAATGACAACCTCCAACAGTACATTATCAAAGCAAAACTAAGTTTCTTCTCATTTTCCTACTGTCGTACATTAACTCAAGGCCCACCTCAGACTTTCCTATCCAGTACACCATGAATATACTTCTAAGTATGATTATGTAAACTAAAACTACACATGCTTCTTTTCCTGTGTTGACTGCAGAATTACATTCAGACTCGTAAGTTTCATTACCCATAATAATCTTCTGTTTTCCATTAGAAATTTTTATTCAAAAAACATCATAAAATATAAGAGCTGCAACAGTAAGAATACAGGAAATGACCCACTCATGACACACCAATGACACTGCTGATGCTACTAAATAAGATTTTTTGTACCCGAAAAGTTCAGATCCTTTCAGGCTTCTGAAGCTACTTATTCTTATTCCCTCATGTTCCACAGCCCTCATGGGCAGGTCCTATCTGTACTAGAGGCAAGTGGACTTCTGTGTTCAAAAAATGAGTATAGTGAAATCAAAACCAAATCCAACAATGTTTTTACAATTTTGACTTTCAAAACTTTTCTCTAATAGAAATCATTGGATTGTTAGGTTAATTGACTGAATTCATTCTAGAATCTCATAGTTAAGAAATCTTGCATGATGCTTAAGCTATAAGAGAATCCCCTAAAAGGAAGGCATTCTATTTCTGAGCAGATGAACAGGTAGTCTAGATATCAATAGGTTAAAACATTCACATCTCTGCTCCACAAGTGACAGGCAAGTCACTGGACCACTCTTGTTATTCTCCTTTGTAAAATGGGGATAATAATAGTAACCACTTCTGAGGGTTGTTGGAATGTTATTATTAGGAATATATACCTTAAAATCAGCAGGCAATAAAAACAAAGAAAACTTGAAACATGAAACTCACATATATAAATAGTTACACAATAACGTTAAAGATTACAGTACTTGGATGAAGTTATAAATACAGTATTCCATCTCAACTGTATGTATTTTATAGGTAACAACACTGATAACTTCATACTCTCCATTAAAAGGCTTGAAGCATCTTTCCTGAGAAAATGTGTAGTTCCAACAGAAAGGATGACAAGGGCCTCACTATTCATTTAACTGAAGTTAAGTTCTGCTTTTCTGAGGTCCGTAGGTTTGCATTTCTACAAGGTAGTCTTTTTCTCATAACAGTCACCAACTTCACTTGTCATTAAGGCATGCATCAAAATTTCAGCACACTTTCACATGAACACTAAACACATACCTCAAGAATTCAGATTCTTCCTGGCTTGAACCCATGATACGCACATTCTTACGGAGGCATGGGAGAACACCATTATGTATCGTTCTTTGCACCAAATATTTAATTAACATTAATGAACACTAAGAAGAAAATTCATCACAAAGGCAGAGTACACCCTGTGCATCCTTCCAGAGGTGCCACTCTGAACCAACTGACATGTTTCAGGGCAATAAGATCAGTCATGCTTGGCAAAGCAGGTCAGTGAAAAAGAGGAAGACCCTGAGCCACACTGACTGACTCAGTGGCAGCAAACATGGGCTCCAACGTAACAATAACTGTGGAGATGGTGTGTCAGTGGGCAGTGTTTTGTTCTGTTGTACAAAGGTTCGGTGGCAGTTGGAACCAACTCAACAGCACTTAATGACAACAAGGATCACTCACTTCCTCGTGTGTAGTAGCTAGCCACGACTCTCAACTTTGGCCTGTGGAATGTGGTAAGGAACCTGCTACAAGAATCAACTTCCTTTCCTGACCAGAATACAGTAGAGAATAATTCACTAAACATGGGATAAGGAGTGAACTTATGTCATAGTAAGATACTTATTATTATGCAACTTGACATAACACTGTTGATTCATACACATACACACTTCTTTCTAGTTATACTCATAAAAACCACTATGCTGAGGCCAATGTTGACAACCTGAATCCAGACCCTTCAGCAAATACCTGAAAACAAGATTTAGGTTAAAAAAAAAAAAGTTTTAGAACAGAATCTATCTTCCATCACGGGAAGCTCTTCATTTCTTTATTCAGTAAGTTTTTGAAGAAAGAGTTCTTTCCATCAAACGTATATTTATTTGATTTTTTGAAATGTTATGTTCCTGAAAAGTCAGTGTCATTGTTATAAATCCCATTTAAATACAGGCAGTCTGTCATTTTCCTACACAAGTTTGGACTGTATTTCAAGGAACAAATAACCACACAGTGAGCGTTTCCAATCAGATCTTCTCCAGGCAGTTCATTTCCGCAGTCTAACCAACATTAAATAAGGCGAGGTGCTGTCGGTCACCAGCTCACTGTAGAAAGACCACACAATTATCAAAATTGAGCAATACCACATGAAACCTGATGCAATTGTGGTTCATTACCACTTGCACTACCACCATCCTACCAAGTTTCAACTAATTTGTTTGACTGTGGTTGCCTGATTTATCAATTCCCCATGAAACACAGTGGTAGCATCACATCACTGCTGCGGCTGTTGTGTGCTGCCAACTCGCCTATGATTCATCACAACCCTTTGGGACAAAGAAGCACTGCCCATAGAGGTTCCAAGGCTGTAATCTTTATGGAAGCAGATGGCTCCATTCTTCTCCCACGGAGCAGCTAGCAGGTTCAAACTGCAAAACTTTCAGGTAGCAGCTGAGTGCTTTAACCACTGCACCATGAGGACTCCTTGTCTGGATGGAAGGAAGCAAACAACTTATCATCCAGCTTTCCCTTGGGAAGTCACACTTGTTCTCTAGTCCCAATTCTTCACTCCTTCCACCACTGAGTGCAGGTACTTCACCTTCTCCTAGGGTATCTCTGTCGGCAACCCTGGTGGCATAGTAGTGAAGTGCTACATCTGTTAACCAAAAGGTTGGCAGTTCGACTTCAGCAGGTACTCCTTGCAAACTCTATGGATCAGTTCTACTCCGTCCCGTGGGGTCTCTCTGAGTCAGAAACAACACGAAGGCAGCAGGTTTGGTTGGTTTAGGGTATCTCTGCAGCTCCATTTCTCTTTTAGAAGTTGCCAGGCAAGTGGTCAAAACGATAACTTAGCTTCTGAAGAGATTTGAGAGGACTTGATTCTTAATAGACTCATCCCTGGTGTTTAATTACACATGTCACTAGCAAAGTGAGGCACTGTGGCAGGAAGTGGTAAGGAGGGAGACGGATTGCTCTGGATCCCCAGATGGATGCTAACTACAGTGGGACCAAGCTCCACAGCAGGCACTATGCTGGAGAGATTCTCCAAATGGATTTCTTTCCTAGGGGACCAGACTGCATAATTCCAATACTGTGAGAACTAGTTTTTAATCATTTAAAAAATGATACATGTAATTACAACAGTGTTTTAAGTAATGACTTCAGAGTACTATGGATATGAGATTTGAGAACAGAAGTCTCCTTTTACATCCTTCCACTTCAGATTCTGTCAAAATTTATAACATCCTTTATACTGCTTTGACAGGTCATCACCATTACTTGAATTCATTCATTATTAGGTCATTCTTAAAGACACGTATCCTTAGCAAAGCAGGAAATAAAGAGAAATACAAGGTACTATTCCTGCCTTCATGATATTTATAATCTATTTGAGAGATGGTGGGTTGTTGTTGGGAGCTGTCAAGTCGATTCTGACTCATACTGATCCTAGGTGACAGAGGAGAGCTGCCCCAGAGGGTTTTCTAGACTGCAATACTGAACGGAGCAGATGGCCAGGTTTGTCTCCCGTACGGCCACAGGTGCGTTCCACCACCCAGCCTTAGGTTAGCAGCCATCTGCTTAACTACTGTGGCACCCAGGCTCATGAGTTGAGAGATGCAGATATGGAAACTTAGATAGTTACAAATAATTCATGACTACAATGTCCATCAAGGGAAAAGAAAACATGAGAAACAGAAGCACAAGGCCAATAGATAAGACAGTCTGCTGTGTTTGTGGAAAGTGTGAAAGTTGAGATTAGACCTGTATTAGTGCAAAGGGAAAAAAAGGTACCTAGACATATTCGCTCATTTAATCAGTAAATATTTACATGCCAGGCTTGGAGGATTCACGGGTGAACATGACTAATGCATTTCCTATCCTCAAAGAGTTTTTTCCCTTTTGTAGGAGACAGTAAACAGTTACATGAGCAATTAGTTAATCACAATTATGGTTAAGTGTACAAAGAAAATCAAAGCTTTAAGAGTGATTAACTGAGGACGTGAAAGCACTCCCACGGGCCGGGAAGGCTACTGGGAGGGGTCTGAAGGATGAGGTCAGGTCGGCCAGGTTGGGGTGGGTAGGGGACAGAGGAAAGGAAGGAATAACGACAGGTGTGCACTCCCGGGAAGCCTGGTGCCATCAAGCAACAGAAAGATGGGGTCTAAGAAGGAAACAGAAGGAACATTTCCAGTTAGTATGGTTCTCTGAGGATTTTTCAAAGGGACAATGTACAAAGACATGGACAGAAACTGGAAAAATCCCGAAGGATCACTCCGCACTGCACGGCTTGCGAAGGAAGGGGGCTGTTTTTAGAATTCGAAAGTGGGTCCTATAGAGAAAACATGTTTGAAAGGAGTTATAACAACTGTCAAGGGATGCAGCCGGCCAATGGTAACCGCAAAGAAAATACCAGGGGGAAAACGCCCTGGTCGTACTCCCTCTCTTTTGTAAAATCTCCTACCTAGATTCCTAATGGGCAAACCCACTGTAAGCCCCAAAGCCCACGAACCTGCATGCCGACGGGCAGAGAGCAGGGAGAAGCACACAGCAGACGGGAAAGGACAAACAGAGCATGCCCAGCCCAAAAAGCAGGCACAGATACACATCGCTATAGCCACCCTACAGGACACAGCAGCATTGCCCCCCAGTTTCCCAGGAGTGCCTGGTGGACTTGAACCGCCAGTCTTAGTTAGCAGTTGTAGCACTGAACCACTACACCAACAGGATTTCCACACACAGACAGAGACAGGTAACCAAATGGGAGACGGTCATGAGTTAACAACGGAGAAGAGGGTAGGGGTGAGATCTTTCAGGGATATGTGCCTGGTGAGCCATGCGAAGAATTTCAAACAAGGACATGATTAGATTTTCTTCTTAGATGTCTCGACAAAGCTCAGCTAAGTTTCTCAAGGAACTCTGCACCGTATTTGCCACACTGTCAACCCTTAGTACGGGAACCCTGGTGGAATAATGGGTTGTCTGCTAACCAAAAAGTCAGCAGTTCAAATTCATCAGGTGCTCCTTGGAAACTGTGGGACAATTCTTCCTTCTACTCTGACCCCCAGGGTCATTATGAGTCACACTTGACTCAGTAACAGTGGTTGTATCACTTAGTATTTTGTTATGAAGCTGACTCTTCCTTCAACTCTGGAAGTGTTCAAAGAGCAATCCAAATACCACCTCAGCCAAATCACCCAAGGGAGTTGTTAACATGCAGATTTCTGCACACGGCCATGGCCCTACTGAACATGAATCTCTGGGTGTGGGCAACTATAAATTATTCACTTTTTAACAAGCACACCCCAAGAGTCTTACGCACACTGACGTCTGAGGGTCACAAAGAACTGAGTTGCTAAGCGAAAGACTGGCAGCTCAAATCCACCAGCCCCTCCCTGGAAGCCTTAAGGGGCAGGTCTATTCTGTGTATAGGGTTACTCAAGAGTCAGAATTGACTCATCCACAACAGGTTTGTTTGTTTGAGCCTCATGTATTTAAGGGGCTACACTTTCTTACTCTTACATCTACAGCACCAACTACAGCACAAGCCTATAGGGACATGCCTTGAATAACTGCTGGATAGATGACTGTCGGGAGCCTGGGTGACACAGTAGTTAAAGTGCTCAGCTGCTAACAGAAGGGCCAGTGATTCCAACCTAACACCAACCGCTCTGCTGGACTTCAAGGACATGGCACTCTGCTTCTATAACGATGACAGCCTTGGAAGCCCCATAAGGCAGCTCTGCTCTGTTCTACAGGGTTGCTATGAGTTAGAACTGACAGCGGTGAGTTTGTGGGTTTGGTTTGTGAGCTGATGGTGGCACAGTGGTTAAAATGCTTGAGTGCTAACCAAGAGGTCCGTGGTTCAAACCCACCAGCCTCTTCATAGGAGAAAAATCTGGCAGTCTGCTTCCGTACAGATTCACAGCCTTGGGAGTCCCTAGGAGTCACAATCAACTAGATGGCAGCAGGTTTCCCTTTGAATTTTGGTGAAGTGACAATATCCAGAAAGAAAATGAAAAGTTAGTTTTAAGGAAAACTATGCCAGTGATTTCTTTCAGAACTTTCAAATGCTAAGTATTAAACTGGTGTTCAGCTACGGAATGTGGGAGCTAAATCATTTGTTTGTACCCAAATACATAAATTTAGCTGGAGACTGACTGAAAGCAGACAATGAAAAGTCCCTGTCTGCCAAAGTGAAATGAAGAATAATGTGAAACTACCGATCACTGCTAACGGTCACTTCATTGACAGCATGTGACAGCTGGGGGAAACTTAGCCACAGAATCCAGACTACAAGACTCGGAATCAGTCTGTAGTCCAGCTCTTCTATTTTCCGGGTGAGGGCACAAAATTAACTCTTCACTAAACTCCTCATTATCATCATATGCTTGCCACCCAATGCCCACAAAAAATAGGATCCTTCCAATAAAATAAAAACAAACAAGTTCAAGCCCCTTACAGGTGATGCAGGGCTAGTCACTACACTTGCACCATACAAACCGATCAGACTCTTCCTCACACGAACTGTGCGTCCAACATACACAAGAGCAGTGGTGACAGACGGGGTCGGGGAGGCAAGAAGAACTTACCTTGTAGAGACTGATGTCGACACCTTTGTCCCAGGAGTTTCAGACCACAGTGCCACCTTGGTTTTCAGTTCTTTATTCTAAAATTAAAAAAAAAAAAAAAAAACAACTTTTTTCTCTTGGCAGATATTAGTGCATTTCTAACCACATGCTCAACTGTCCTATGCAACCTATCACCTGCATCACTCCCTGGTTATGGCTGCAGATACTATCAGAACACAGAAAATAGACTGTTGAAGGTCACTTGATATTGCCTGTCAAGATAAAATTTTCAGATACACTGAAAAATGCAAGACGGCCACAGGGGTTGTGTTTCAGGGGTTCCAGTTCAGTATGCTGATGAAGGAAGTCCTGGTGGCCTAGTGGTTAAGTGCTACAGCTGCTAACAAGACTCACATCAACCCTATGCACAACAGAACAGAACGCTGCCTGGTCTTGCGCCACGTCCACAATCATTTCTAAGCTTAAGCCCACCACTGTAGCCACTGTGTCAGTCCATCTCATCGACGGTCTTTTTCTTTGGCACTGAGCCGCCTCTCTACCAAGCACAATACCCTTCACCAGTGATGGATCCCTCCTGATAACATGTCCAAAGTATGTACGATGCAGTCTCACTGTCTTTGCTTCCAAGAAGCACTCTGGCTGTACTTCTTCCAGAACATAATCTGTCTGTTCTTTTGGCAGTCCACGGTACATTCAACATTCTTCTCCAACACCACAATTCAAAAGTATCAATTATACTTCTATCTTCCTTATCCACTGTCCAGCTTTTATACGCATCTGATTGAAAATGCTGTGGCTGCGGTCAGGCACACCTTAGTCTTCAAGGTGACATCTTTTCAATACTTTAAAGAGGTCCCTTGTGGCAGATTTTCCCAATGCAATGAGTCTTGATTTCTTGATTGCTGCTTCGATGGGCATTGATTGTGAACCCAAGTAAAATGAAAACCTTTCAGAACCTCAGTGCATTCTCCATTTATCATGACGTTGCTGACTGGTCCAGGTGTGAGGATTTTTGTTTTCTTGATGTTGAGGTGCAATCCATACTGAACGCTGTCATCTTTGATCTTCATCAATGTTTCAAATCCTCTTTACTTCCAGCAAGCGAGGTTGTGTCATCTGCATAACACAGGCTGTTAATGAGTTTTCCTCCAATCCTGATGCCTCATTCTTTTGCATATACTCTAGCTTCTCAGATTATTTGCTTAGCACACAGACTGAAAAGATATGGTAAAAGGATACAACCCTGACACACACCTTTCCTGACTTTAAACAATGCAGTGTCCTCTTGCTCTGCTCACATAACTGCCTCTGAACCATGTACAGATTCCTTAAGAGCACAACAGAGGGTTCTGGAATTCCCATTCTCTGCAACGTTATTCATAATTTGTTACAACCCACACAGTTGAATGCCTTTGCACAGTCAATGAAACACAGGTAAATACCTCTGGTATTTTCTGCTTTCAGCTAAGATTCATTCAATATCAGCAATGATATCCCTGGTTCCATGTTCTCTTCTGAATCCAGCTTGAACTTCTGGCAATTTCTTGTCAATATACTATTGCAGGCACTTTTGAATGATCTTAAGCAAAATTTTACTTGTCTGTGATATTAATGATATTTTTGGTAATTTCCACATTGGGTTGGATCATCTTTCTTTGGAATGGGCATAAATATAGATTCTTCTAGTCAACTGGCCAGGCAGCTGTCCTTCAAATTCCTTGGCATAGATGAGTGAGCACTCCCAGTGCTATGTATGTTTGCTAAAATATCTCAAGTGATATTCCATCGATTCCTGCAGCCTTGTTTTTCTCCAGTGCCTTCAGTGCAGCTTTGACTTCTTCCTTCAGTACCTTTGGTTCCTGATCACATGCTACCTCTTCCGATGGCTGAACACCCACCAGTTCTTTATGGTATAATGATGATGTATATCCCTTCCATGTTATTTTGATGCTCTCTGAGTCATTTAATATTTCCCCTGTAGAGTCCTTCACTATTTTAACTTGAGGGTCGAAGTTTTTCTTCAGTTCTTTCAGCTTGATAAATGCACCTGTTCCTCCCTTTTAGTTTTCTATTTCCAGCTCTTTGTACACGTCATTATAGTATTTCATTTTGTCTTCTTGAGCCGCCCTTTGAAATCTGTTTAGTTCTTTTACTTTATCAGTCCTTCCTCTTGTCTTAGCTGTTCCACATTCGAAAGCAACTTTCACGATCTCTTCTGACATACAATTTGGTCTTTTCTTTCTTTCCTGTCTTTTTAATGACATCTTGCTTTCTTCATGGATGATGTCTTTGTGTCATTCCACAAGTCCTCTGGTCTTTGGTCGCTAGTGTTCAACACATCAAATCTGTTCTTGCAGACAGACAGTTCAAATCCATCAGGCACTCCTTGGAAACTCTATGGGGCAGTTCTACTCTTTCTGTAGGGTCACCATGAGGTGGAATGGATTCAACAGCAGCAGGGTTTTTTTTTTTTTTCTGATTTAGCCTCTGAAATTCAACAACTAAAACTGGCTTTACAGTTTCTTTTACACTGACAAAGCCCTGGTGGCATAGCTGTTCAGAGCTCAGCTGCTAGGCTAAAGATTGGCAGTTCAAATCTACCAGCCACTCTCTGAAAAACCTTGGGGTGGTTTCACTCTGTGCTACAGGGTCACTGTGAGTCACAATCAATTCAACAGCAGCAGGTTTAGTTTTGATTTTACAGCAACAGATGCAAAACACTTTATTAACAACACCCATGACCACAGTATTGATTACACATTTGTCTTTCTTGCTGGCTCTCATGGTTACAACCTCCATCAACACAGGCACCAACTCTTCTTTACCACACAGTTCACCTTAAGCCTGTACTTTCCCACTGAAGTCTTAGGGTCTTCCTCCCTACAGTGTTGTTGCTGGATACCAGAGAGTCAATTCTGGTTCACAGTAACCCCCAAGTAAAACTGTTCCATAAGTTTTCCTTGTCTGTAATCGTCACGGAATCCGTTCTTTCCCATGAGGCTACTTGGGAGGTTTGATCTTTTAACCTCTCAGTCAGTAGCTGAACACTGGCACCACCAGGGCTCCTTATCTTCATCCCTATATTTGGGAGAAATAATCTACCCTATCAATTTTGTATATGCTTCTAGATCTACAATATTATGATTCATTGCTTCCTGCTAAGAACAATCTTAAAATTCTGGAAGACAATATAATGAAAAAAATAATATGAAATATCAGAGTGAGTTATTAGGCATAAATCCTGGCATAATGATTTACTAGCTGTGTGACCTCACTTAGGTGACTTAGCCTCTCTGTGCCTAAATATTCCTGTCTGTATAACAGATGTATTACTATGTCTACGTCACAAGTTCTCAAATGATATAAAAATACATACAGCTTAGTGCCAGCCTAGCATAGATTTGAAGACTCAAAGACAGCTAGTTATGATCTGCTAGTGCAAATACTATTTTATACCCTACATGGTATAAAGGTCCTGAGAAATTCGGCCCGGCTATCTTGTTTATGACAGAGATAAGAGTAAAGTCAGGTCTTCTGATTCCAGACCGAATACTATCTCTGTAACACAGCCGGTCCAAGCGACCTCATTTTCCGTATCTGGAAAGCGAGGCTTAAACAGTGAAGGACGAAGCCCACGATGGAGAGGGCAATTGACTGCTCAGCTGCAGCCCAGGCCAGAGGTCGTTAAAGGACGCAGCTGTGCAGAAGGAGCTGGTGACCGAGGGGGCGGGAAGTCCCAGGTGAGGCGGGAAGTCCCAGGTGAGGCCTCTGGCTTTCCAATAGTAGCAAACGCAAAAGCTCCATTCCCTTTTCAAAAACTAAGGACTTAGGATGATTTGGAGTCTGTCAACACCAACATGGATGGATTTTGGAACCAGGCATTGAAATTTTGATGGAACACAAGGGCGTTAATACTCTGGAGCACCAGGTGCTTCATGTGCGTTCTCTCCTCTGGTGGCAAGTCTGCAATTTGGGTTAAACTCCACCGCTATGCACATTAAAAAAAAAAAAGCAGGCCAAACTATGACTGACTAGGTAATGAGCCTTTCATAACCCTAAGGTAGTGTCTGCAGCACTGAGAGACAAACATGCAGGCTTCACTGGGGGCCTTTTTAGTTCCAAGTCCACCTTCTTCTCTCTGCAAGATGTTCCTTCTCAGTGCGATCAGAGAAATTAGTCCAGCCTCCCTTCATGTTACAAAGAACCCCGGCGACGCAGGGGTTAAGTGGACTGGCTGCTAACAGAAAGGCTGGCAGTTGGAACCTACCCAGTGGCTTCTTGGGAGACAGACACGGAGACCTGCTCCTATAAAGAGTACAGTCTCAAAAAACCGTATGGGCAGTTCTCCTCTATGACATAAGGTCACTGTGAATCAAGATGGACATCACAGCACATCACAACCACCTCGTGTTAAAGAAAACAGTGAACCCTCAGGGTATACAGAGACTCGGGGATTTCTGAAGGGGTCCCAGTATGATCAACACAAAACAGAAGAAAGCAAACGGTCAGGAGACTAATCACCAACCAATCTACCTAACTGGCTGCACAGTTGCATGCAATTGTTGAGTTCTGTCACGTCCACAGCACAGAGCTGGGGCAGAGCAAACGTAAGATGGACAAGACAGCACGGTATCTTCCCTTTGGGAATGGAGGACACGCACCGTGCTGAAGACGATAAAACAAACCTGCAAACTGTATGAAGAAAACATAAGCAATTCAAGAGATGCCTAAGGCAGTGGGTAATCTGTTACCATATAAGAAGCAGAAACTGGAATAATGGGGGACCTTTGTATACAGAAGCACAGGTACCCTGGTCCTTAAAGAGAAGGCAAAATGAGAAAGGAAAAGAAGGGGGAAAAAAAAAAACCAGACCAAGACAATTGCTAAAGTGTGATTCTAGAGCCAGCAGCATCGGCATCACCTCGGGCTTGTCAGAAATGTAAATCCTCAGCCCCAAACCCAGACCTACTGAGTCAAAACCCAGACAGGTCCAGTGCATTGTATCAACAAACCTACCAGGGCGTTCTGATGTCTGCTGAGGTCTGAGAACCACCGGGACTGAGCTGACAGCTTTCAGACTGTTGCACAGAACCATTCCCTGATGTCTGAGTCCTCCCCACCCCCCGACTCTATTTCAGTTGGTTGCAGTGTGGCCACCAGGAGCTTTAAAACTCCACACGGGATTCCAGCGTGCACCCGATATGAACCACCACTGGAGTAAGGAAAGCCAAGTCAAGAAGCGGACTGCGTTCTGTCTTAGCACTCGGTAACTTCCGACTACATTTACATGGAATAGTAACGACAAGATGGGGCCACCATCTTTGGACAGGCTAGTCATGTCACTGTGACATTTCAAGAGTTAATCTAAGCAGCTAATTTAAGCTAGTCAACCAGGAAATGTGTCTCTGGTTTGGCAAATTGCTAATAAAGAGGTCCAAATACATTGCAGGCACATAAAACAGGTCAAGTATGTGGCAGAGGAAAATACTCCCCACAGCACTTTAAAGGTTATAAAGCAACTTGAAACACAATGTCATGATGCCAACTAAACGTGGACTACAAATATTCTGTGACTGGACAGTTACCTAGATGCTGTTTCGATCTTTTTCCAAAACAAACCCTAGTTCCTAGAGTTATCAAGTACCAAATGATACAAAAGCTTAGGAGTTCTAAGGTTAGACTTGCTTTTTCATTTATTTGAACTTCGTCCTATCTTGAGTTCACTAGCCAAATCTGGATGATATTCTTTCTTTTAGAAACCCTGGTTGCACAGTGATTAAGCGCTGAGCTACTAACCAAAAGATGAGAGGTTCAAACCTATCAGTCACTCCAAGGAAAAAAGACCTAGTGATCTGTTCCCATGAAGATTAGGACCTAGGAAACACACTTTGGGGCAGTTCTACTCTGTCATATGAGGTCACTATGACTCTACAGCCCATAATAACACTCTTGGTTCACAAACTTCTGCAACTTTTCCTTTAACTAGAAAATCTAGTTAAAGCAAGCACAAATGCTACACTTGTATCAAGAAGTTTAGAGTTATTTTAATAATATGAGACTTTTTAAATTAGTTTACAAAAGTACAAATGGCTAGCCAGAATATCTCTGCCACTAAGATGATTTTATCCAAGCTTCATTTATTGACATAGTTAACCAAAAGAACCTAATTTGTGCATGCTTACTCATCTATCAACAAACTCTTGGAATTAAATTAAATTTTAAGGATGATGGTGATTATATAAAGTAGGATAATCTTCGAAGTTTAGAAAATGGAGTAATTTCTGAAGATACAGTTCAATATGAGCAGATCATTAGTGCAGAAGATAGAAAGGAATGAGATAGGGGATAAAACATCAGAAGCTATAAATTAAGATGATGAAAAACATGCAGAAGTAGAAAGAAACATAAATCTTCATGGAATTAGGCAGAAATTTTCTGATATTTAAAAGATGTTTAAAAAACTTAAAAAAGAAGAAAAAGGATGGGGTTATATGAGCCAATCTTAGCCAATCTTATCTCCCCACATGGAGGGGAAAACAGCTGCTGGGATGGAAAAAAGAACATTCATTTCCATGGCTCAAAAAAATCTTAGAACCAAAACAGAAAACTTCTAATAGGTAAGTATGACAATGGCTAAAACAAACAAAAATGATAAAGTTTAATCCATTAACTATTTATTTCTAAATATATATGTACATACACATATATACATCACCCTAAGAATTCAGTGATACACACTGCTATTGAGTAGATTCTGATCCATAGCAACCCCATGAGTTCCTGAGTAGAACTGTTCTGCTGGGTTTTCTTGGCTGTAATCTTTAAGGAAGCAGATTGCTGGGACTTGCTTCCACGGTGCTTTGGGTGGATTCAAATCACCAACCTTCAGGTTAGTAGGCTACAGCACGCTATTTGTGCCACCCCTAGAGAAGTAGATATTCCTTCCAAGTTAAGTCAACTCAAATTCAGGTTCTGCCACCTGCTAGCGGAGTGATTTTGAACATGTTTCTTAACTTCTCTGAATCTGTTTTACCAATTACAAAACAGAGCAAATAACAATGTTTTGACAGAATAGATTGGACAAAGTGAAAAACGCAGCACACCTAATAAGACAGTAATGGTAGTATACATTGCAAAAGTGTACTGTCTGTACAGTTTAGAGAGCTCATCTATTTAAAAGAGTTGTTTGAACTATGGTTCAAATGGAATCATTCTACCCCATTACTGAATGAATTCCAAAATAGGAATGGCCTTGGATTTGTACTGCAAGGTATTACAACCCAGCATATGTCCCCATGCTTAAGAGTTTCATAATCATTCAACAGGAAGAGACTATGAATAGCACTGCCGTGGCTCAAGTGCTCACTACAGTCCAGCCACATGGTTAAATATCACTTGCTAAGAGACACCCTCCCCAATGGCAGCACTCTGCAGCCCCTCACACTGTCCCTTTCTTCCTCCCTAACAAAGCTTTAGATTTATTTACTTGTTTGTTGTCTGAATTCTCAAAGTGTAAGACACATGAAGTCAGGGATAATCTGTTGTGCTCATTATTTCATTATTATAAATCCATATTCACATATATTCACACACACTCACATACAGACATATCCACACATACATTCACATGCACAGTCACACATACATACCCCCCACAAATATTCAGACATGTTCATATGCATTCATACTCATACTCATTCATACACATTTACACACACAGATGCAATAACACACACTTGCAAAGATACACATTCACATGAACATTCAGACACATTCATGCATGTACATGCACTCATACACATGTACACGCACTCATACACATGTACACACACTCATACACATGTACACACTCATACACATGTACACGCACTCATACACATGTACACGCACTCATACACATGTACACGCACTCATACACATGTACACGCACTCCTGCGCTGATATAAACAACAGATTCCCTCCTTACCTGTGCTTCAAGTATGCTAATTTTTTCGTTCAGATTTTCAATTCTTTTATCCTGTTCTTTTACATTAGTTTTTAATTCTTCCATCTAAGAATTAGGAGACACAAATGGATAAATCTGTTAGACAACAGAAGAATAAGTCTGAAATTGGCAGTTTCTAAGATAAAATGATTTCCATAAAACAGAAAAAGGAAATTCATAAGTTTTAGCACACACTCAACAGGCTGCAGAAGACAGCAGACCAAAGAGGCGCCTGAGGATGTGAGTGTTCAGACACTGCTGTTACACAGCTAAATCTCTGGAGAGTCTGACTGCTCCAAATTCAGGAGAAGTGTACCCTACAGACCGTTGCATTTATAATCCTGTTTCTCAGCAACCAAGCCTTTTCATCCTGCAACTGCAGCTGCTAATGAATATACTATTAGGCTACTGCCCGGTGTGGAGAGGCTCCCAGAAGCCAACATACCCGTCAGAGTGTCAACAGTGATAGCCTGCCTTGTCTGGTAGAAAAGCCCTGCTGAGACACAAGGTCAAGTCAGGAGATACAGCAGGATGATGAGGATCAGAACAAATGGATTCTAAAGCCAGCTCTGCCACCAACCAACTCTGTCATTTAAACACTCTGGACCTCAGTTTTTTGATCTGTAAAATGGGAATGCAGGCCATCCCACACAAAGGAGCAAGGTCCTTTCTGGCTTTCAAATTCCATCGCTCAGCTCTTAGGTCCTTTTATGACATCACAGCCAAGGGAACACTGACCTCCGTTTGTGTCAGGAACATATTAGAGGGCTCCTTTTGGAAACAAGCATTAGGTAGTAAAAGACTGGAGACTTGTTTTTAAATCAAAGCAGATTCCTTATGCCAAATCAATAAATATTTTGAACTAGATCTTATCTATATGCTCCACCATCCAGCTGGCTGCTACCACAATTGCCTCTTCTTCATCACCTCCCAGGAAATCTACAGAGAAGTGCCAGGTGACACACCCTGCCCTAAACCACATTCTAAATAAATTTACTGTTTGTGAGGTTAGGAAAACCATCTCTCTCATGAAAGAGACGACCCCCTTGTCTACAAGATCTGCTCAAGAGCAATGCACATTATCCAGCTCAGAACACTTGAAAAAAATCACCAAAACATCTAAAGAGCAGTTATGCCAGCTTCAGCGAGAACCTTCCAGGTGTTCGCATTCAGACATGCGACAACAGTGAAAAAAGAGCTATGCTGCACACAAAACAAAAAGGGTACGTCAGTTGAGGGGACAATCTCATTATTTGTAAAGTCCAGACAAGCCACTTGTACTTGGTCTTCACAGTGTAAACATCCCATCTACGAGAGAAAGACCCTTGATTATTCTGACCTCCTGGATGACGTCGCGGAGCTTCTGTTGTTGGGAGTGAATCACAAACTGCAGATGAGAGATCTGCTCCTGGAGAGTGGAAATCTCCATCTGAAGATCCTGACAACTGGAAACGAGAAGATAAAACAAAAAATTCTTTTACTAATGAGTGATCCAGCTCCTTCTTCCTGCCTGTGTGGCCAGGCTCTCCTCGCACACCACATTGCTGCTGGGCGTGATGAGGGGCCTAGTATTCTAGGTGCCGCACAAGATGCCCCAAAGACGAACAGCTACAAAGCAGCCTCTGATCTGCTGGGATATGAATTGGACGAGAAAGTCAACTCCTGTCCAAAGCTCCTTTCTAGCCCCCAACGACTGTCCAGGAGGTAGTTCACATGTACTGAAATGAATGAAGCACTTTCCTATCTCTGACTTGTCTCACCTACACGTACCCACAGACCGGGCACCCACCAAAATGCAGACAACAACATTTGGAGAGCAGGGTCACAGAACGGGAGCAGTAGAGGAGACTTCACATATGATCAGAAACCCATTTCCAGTGATACAGGTTTAATATGTACTGCAGATTGCCACTTTTGTTAATCCCAAGACTTATAAGCAGGGCAAGAAAAGACAAAATTCCCATTAACACTGGGACCATTGTGAAAGAAAATAGGTCAACTTGGAATTTTATTATTCACTCTTTCCCAGAGCTTGATTTAAGTCATTATAATGGATTATACAACTTTTGACTGTTTCTCCTCTTGAAGAATTATGAGCTACATGCATTGTGGGAAGAGCATCATGGTTGGGGAACGCTGTGACCTCGGAAGTCACTTGATTTTTCTTTCCTAAGCCTCGGTATTGCAGAAATCACAATTCTGGTTAAGTGCTTCGCTGCTACAGCAAAGGCTGGCAATTCCAACCACCCAGCAGCTCTGACGGGGGAAGACCTGACCATCTGCTCCCATAAAGAGAGCCTAGAAAACCCCACAGGGCAGCTCCATTTCGTCACATGGGGTCACTACAAGTCAGAATTGACTCCCTGGCACACAACAACAGCAACAACCTTGGCTCTTTATAGGAGGAAAATGCTTTGTGCCCGTATGATTTCAGTAACAACAGCAGCAACACAGGCCCTCTTACATTTCTAAAGTTTTGGGCCAGCGGTGCACAGGCTTCTGTGTCAAGTTCTCAGGAGCTGGAGGGGAATCTTGGGATACCAAAGAGGTGAGGGAAACACAGCCCCCTCCGAGGAGGGACTAGACATTGGAGGCTTGCAAACATTCCAGTCCATGAGTGCAAACAGTCCATGCACAGCACACAAAGGGAAGATTCAGAAGAAGATTCTCAGAACTCAGAAGATTAGGCCCACTGGAAGAGAGGGACTGAGAATCTGGGGGTGGTACTCAGTACTCTTAGAAGACAGAGGAGTTGAAAACATGCAGAGGATGAAGGAAGCTGAGGAGCTCAGAAGAAACGCAATGCAGGCATTGGGAAAAGATGAGGATAACAAGGATCAGAACAGCACACTGGGCAAGCAAAAATCTGCCCAAAAGCTGGTTCTAAAACTAAAATTGCTTCAGTGGAAAAGGAAAAAGAAGGGAAGACAGCAAAGACCTAATCTGTGATTCGACCCAGAATTTCCCTGGAAGGTAGTGAAAAACAACTCAGGATGATTTACAGAGGTAGACTAGCTTTGAATATCCATAAAACATGAAAAAATTGCTAACTGTTAAAGGTGAGTATTCACAATGGTTCTTACTACACCCCATGATGACCCAAAACCCCAAAGTAAAAACAGTGACTATAAGAGGTGACTTGTGGGAGGAGGTGTGTATTAGTTACTAAGCTCTGGTAACTTCCCCGTGTATTCCTTGAAGGTATTGCAAAAAAGGTCATTGTAGATTAAATATAAACTTCAAATAGTCTTCGAGATGGAAGAAAATTACTTCTAGGATCACTCCTGGAAACAGAGCTTTAGACCTTACATGTGTTAATACCCCAGAAATGAAGTGTACGAGGACTGACAACTAAGTTTGTGAACTCATCCTAGAAAAAGTGGACGTACCTCATTGCTGAGTATCACTACAGTCACCTTCAAAGTACTCCCCTTGGGAAGCTATGCAATGACATCAGCAACCAGTCTACCCGTCAAAGCAATTCTGGAATTCTTTCCGGAACGGCCATCAGAGCTGTCATCATATTACCCTTGCTATTCTGAATGTCTCAAAATGTTTTCCTTTCAATATTCCCTCTATCTTCAGGTAAAGAAAAAAGTCATTGGAGGCCAGATCAGATGAGTAGGGAGGGTGTTCCAATACAGTTATTTGTTTAGTGGCTAAAAACTCCATCACGGACAACTCTACCACTAAGTTTGTGAACTTGCCACATGGCCACCACGTGCAACAGCCATTCTAGAAAGAGTTCAAAAATTGCTTTGAAGGGTGGATTAGGCACTGGCACCAGGGCACAGCTTCCGAAGGGAAGTACTTCAAAAGTGGCTGTTGCGACACTCAGCAATGAGGAATGTAGCATTTGGAAAAATCAAGTTCACTAACTTAATTGTCATACCTCGTATTTAAGGACTAAAGGAAGCTGCAGAATACTATCAGGATTGTTCAATAAATACGACATCTAGTCATCCGTTAAGGTCTTTAAATATGAGAATGTATCTACATAAGCTGCTTCTCGAGAGTCCTTTAAGTTTTATTATGTATTAAAGCATTCAGTCCTAACAAAGACAAAGCAAACTGTAACATAAACATAAGGTAAAACAAGAGGCAGCAACACAGCATAAAGCCAAGCACTGGAAAAGAAATCAACTGCCCCTGTGAGAAATGTCTGTTTTCATGTACGATTCATACTCTGCCTCCCAATGCCTCAATATACTTTTTGAAAAATATAAAGGAAATACTGAAATTAAAATAGAATTGAAGGATTTCTACTTCTGGGTAGACGGAGTAGATGTACTTTTTTCCTATTCTTCCAACTAAGTACAACCAAAAACCATGGACATTTCATGTAGGCAAACACTAGACTTACATGGGTATAGATAAGGCGGCACACAGGCACAGCACCTTATGACTGGAGGAAGGAACACAGAATCGTGATTTCCTGAGTTTTCTCTGGCTTTGTCTTCCCAGACTTAGAGTTGAAGAAGCTAGCAATCCAGAAATGCCAACGGGAGTAGACAAAGAAGGCGTCCAAAAAAGCAACAGAGAATTTCAACCCTATACCACAGACCATCCTCTGCTCACCACTGAGGAGGGGGGAAGGGATCTACAACTCTCTTTGTATCTGTTCTTACTTTCAAAAATAAGAAACAAATGGCTTTGCCTTAGCAACACAGAATGACTGCAGTGATTTCTTTTGCTTGTCTTTTGTTGTGTTCATTTGTTTGCTTTTTATTGAGCCTCAGACGAAAGGTTATAGAGCAAGTAAGTTTGTTATACAACAATTTATTTAAAAAAAAAGTTTTGTGACATGAGTTGCAATCCTTGCAATGCGTCCACACAGTTCCCTTTCCCTCCTTGGACTTTCGGTTTCTATCCGTCCACTCTTCCTGTCCCTTACTGCCTTTTCTTATTTGCTTTTGGGCAGGTGTTGCCTATCTGGTCTTGTATACATGATTGAACTAAGAGGCACCTTCTTCACGTGTGTGACTGTTATATAGACTTGTCTAATTTGGGGCTGAAGGGTGAACTTTTGGGGTGGTTTTGGTTCTGAGTTAAAAGGCTGTCCTAAGGCCACAGTCTTGGCGGTTCTCTATTCTCTGTCATACCAGTAGGTGTGGCATTTTTTTGTGTGTGTATGTGTAAATTTGACTTTGGTCCTACATTTTTCTCTCACTCTGTCTGAGACCTTCTATTGTGTGAGGGTCAGAGCAGCTGGCGGTAGCAGCAGCGTACCAGCTACTTGCTCTAGGTTGGGGCTGGTAGAGTCGCTGGCACTCATGGCCCATCAACCCTTTGGACCAGTATTCCCTTTGTGTCTTTGGCCTTCTGTATCCTCCTCTCCTCTGAGCAGGATGGGACCAGTAGATGTATCTTAGTTAGCAACTCAAAAGCTTTTAGGAGACCAGACGCTACATACCAAAGTTGGATGCAGACTACTTTCTTTATAAAATATGTTATGCCAGTTGACCTAGATGACTCCTGAACCCATGGTCCACAGCCCTCAACGTCCTTCAGGTATCTGGATTATGTCTGTGGTGCTTCCATGACTCTTCTTTAGTCAAAAAGTGCTCTGACTTCCCTTATATTGTATACCGTCTTTCCTTCACTGATACTGACAATTACATGCTATCTAATCAGTGATTTCTCCTTTCTGACTAACTTCTTGGCAAGAAATACACACTCAATCTCTCTACTACTCAGCATCTGTCAATGGTGTGGTCAAAGGAAGCCACATCCCCACCCAGAGCTGAGATGCCCTAAAATCTATCTCTGGATTCACTTAACACCGTCAAAGTCACTAGAACCGGCCACGTGGCGCTCTGCACCTACTATTACAATGGCTTTGACTGAACTGCTCTTTGCTATCACGCTATCTTTTTACAAGGCGGTATGAGGCACAGTCTGTGTTTACAGTAAGAATGTAGTTGAAAATATTATTCAGGGTCCCCATTATGAGCATATCTTGGAAAAATTATCTTTCTGGTCTTAGTAATATATCGGACGGGGAAAAAAAACTAACTCCCAAAGAACATGTTTGTTTGAGTCACATAAATATTGCTAACCACAGAAGAAATAATGGTAGCAGAAGTATGTAGTCAACCTTGTCTTTCTTTATTTGGCTTTAAGTGGAAGTTTATAGTCCAAGTCAATTTGTCATATAAAAACTTACACATTGCTGTGTAACCCTACTTGGCCGCTCTCCCTCCCTGAGACAGCACACTTCCTCCTTTTCATCCTGTATTTTCTGTCCATTCAGCCACCTCCTGCCTCCCTCTGCCACTCATCTCACCTCTGGACAGGACCTTCCCAGTTAGTCTCGTGTACCTACTTGAGCCAAGAAGCTCTACGACACTATCATTTTACATTTTATAGGCCAGTCCAACCTTTGTCTGAAGAGTTGGCTTCCGGAATGGCTTCAGTTTGGGGCTAACAGTCTGGAGGCCATAACTTCTGTGGATCCTCCAGTCTGGTGGGCCATCAAGTCTGGTCTTTTTCCTGGAGTTTAAGTTCTGCAACTCCTTTTTCTCTCACTACATAAGGGTATCTGTTGTATTTTGTCAGGATAGTCACCAGTGGTAGCTGGGAAGCATCTAGTTCTTATAGTCTCATGCTGAAGTACTCTCTGGTTTATGTGGCCCTTTTTGTCTCTCTGGCTCATTTTTCCCGTATGTCATTGATGTCTTTCCTTCTCTGCTCTCGGTAGGTTGAGACCAACTGATGCTACTTAGATGGCCACTTGCTAGCTTTTAAAACTCCACGTGACACTCACCAAAGTGGGATGGAGAACATTTTCTTAAAAGACATTGTTATGCCAATTGACCTAGATGTCCTCTGAAACCACAGTCCCCAGACCCCTGCTACTGACACTCTGTCCTTTGAAATGCTGGGTTATAGTTAGAAAACTCCTTAGCTTTTGTTTCAGCCAGCTGTGCTGACTTCTCCTCTGTGTGTTGTCTCTCCTTTCATGTAACTTAATTCTTACCTGTTAATCTAATTAACAAATACCCCTCTTGTTCCCTCCCCACCCTTGTAACTTTTAACTTTGTCCAAGTCTGTTTTCTTCTGTGTTTAAACCTTTTCTTGAGTCCTTATAATAGTGGTCTCATACCATATTTGTCCACTTTTCCAACTGACTAATTTTACTCAGCATAATGCCTTCCAGATTCCTCCATGTTATGTTTCCCAGGTTCATCACTGCTCCTTATCATTGCATAGTACGCCATTATGTGACCATACCACAGTTAGTTTATCCGTTCATCCACTGATGGACACCTATGATGATTCCATCTTTTTGTTATAATGGACAGTGCTGCAGTAAACAATGGTGTACATGTATCTGTTCAAAAGCTCTGTATTTCCACCAATTTAAGTGCCTGGAGACACCCTACTCCAATAGGCACTCAGCTCTCTCGCTTTGTGGGTCAGCAAGCCTGTCTTCACTGGTAAGTGCCTGTAGAACCCTACTCTGCCAGGAAGCCTTCAGGGCCAAGGCACACAGCTCTCATTGCACGTGTTGGCTCTAGCACCACTCAGCACTGGTCTCACTGCCCATTGCCAGTTTGCCACCACTTTTTCTCACCAACCCGCCACCTTCTCCAGTGTTAAAAATTCTCTTCAGCTCTTATTGAGTCTTCTATCCACTCACAGTTAGCTATCTGTTAGAGCAGCACCCCACTCTTGGTACCCAATTTTGTCTTAATCATCTATTGCTGCTGTAACTGAAAAACCACAAGTAAGATGGTTTAAAAAGAAAAACTTATTTTGTCACAGGCAAATCCAAATTGTAGGTATCAGCTCCAGGGGAAGGCTTTCTCTGTTGGCTTTGGAGGAAGACCCTTGTCATCAATCTTTCCCTGGACTGGTCACTTCTCAGTGGTAGGGACCCCAGTTCCTTTCCAAAGGATGTTCTCTGCTCCTGGTAATACTGCTTGGTGGTAGAAGGTTCCCAAATCTCTCTGCTAGCTTCTTTTATATCTCAAAAGACTGCCTCAAAGCACAATATAATCTTACTCCCTGAGTCCTGCCCCACCAACACAAGTGCTGTCTATCCTCCTTCATACAGCCATGGTTTACAGTATATAGGAACATCACACAATACCACACATCACGGCCCAGCCAAACCAACAAACACATTTTTGAGGGGAACACAATTTAGTTCATGACATGTACTAAAGCCAAAGGTAAGAAGTTTCCTAAATATAACCCAACACTTCAAAGGACACAATAGCAGGGGCAGAGGTCTGGAGACCATGGTTTCAGGGGACATCTAGGTAAACAGGCATTTATAAAGTTTCAGAAAATGTTCTAGGCAGCTCCTGTCCAAAGGTGAGATTAAAGGGCAGACGGGAACAGGAGCAAGTTGGATGGACACAGAAATACACAGTGGAATGTCCCAGGGAAAGGACAGCAGTTAGTTACACAGCAATGTGCATGTAAAGTTTTTGTATGACAAATTATCTTGAAATGTAAACATTCACTTAAAGCACAATGAAGCATTAAAAAGAAAAAGAAAAACCTATCTTAGACACCTATCTTCCCGGAACATATGTGTGTATATAGGAACGAAGATGAAGATGCTAATAACTTAGCGGTACCTCAGCATTGCCAAATATATGTGTGCTATTGTCTGGGGCTGCCCATTTCTATGACTCTAGCAGAATATGACCCCAAATGAATGGATGTGAGTGTGACAGAAAGCACAGGATATAAGGAGAGGAAAGAAGAGGAAAAACGTATTAGGAAATGAGAAAAATAGAAAGGGAAAAAAAATCCAATCATTATGAGAGAGGGATGTTTGAGTAAATGTTTTCCTACCCTGAGGGTCATAAAGGTACCTGATAATCAACACAGCCCTAGATGGACAAGCTAAGATCTTGAAACAGACTTGGCTATGAACATTATATAGCTTTACATCAGAACATATAATGACCATGAATGACTTGGAATTAACAAAAATTAAAAAAAAACTCAGAAAGCTTCAAATCATGTATTCTACAGGCCAGTTCTGACAGCAGCTGACAGTACACCACAAATCCACCTCCATCCCTAACATACTGAAGATTATGTGAATGCTTAGAATTAACTTAGGAGCATTTGTAAAGAACTAAAGAAGTTTTCCACAATATTTTCTTCATTATCTGCAGAGTTGGGGAGCACCACAAAGCTACAAACTTTCCATGTGTGGGCGGTCAAGGTAGCTTTAGCACAGACCAATTAATAACCAGGGGAAAACAACACCCCAGGAAATGGGGATCCGAACAGCATACCCTCTTTGGCACTGAAAGAAAGCACGGAGATTCATTCACTTATTAGAAGGACTAACGCTCCCACAGGTTACCCGACACTCCCAGTGAATTCTGCCACCCGATTATCCAAGGAATAGTGAAAGAGAGGTTACTGATTCTAGGGATTCTCTGTCCTTCTGCATTTTCTCTGGTGGCATAGTGGGTTAAGTGCTACATCTGCTAACCAAAAGGTCGGCAGTTCAAATCCATCAGGCACTCCTTGGAAACTGTATGAGGCAGTTCTACTCTGACCTCTAGGATCGCTATGAGTTGGACCTGACTAGTTGGCAGTGGGTTTTGATATTCCCTTGGGAGTTGTAAAATCTCTCCCTCTCTGCCACAGCCTTCCCTCCATGGTTAGTGTACTAGTGGAGACTACAGGTACCAGGGACTGAGGGACTGCTTTTATTTAAGGGACTGATTTGCAAACCTTTTAGCATATGTCACACCGGATTTGCGCTGTAGAAGCCTGCTTTCCAAAGATGTTTTTCTTTCTAGCAGTATTCTTTTTTCCTAGGGGGGGAAAAAAAAAGTTTTTACTTATTTAGGGGTGTGTGTCTGTGTGTGTGTGTGTGTGTGTGTGTGTGTGTGTGTGTTCACAAAAGATGGGTCTTGTAGTATCAGAAACATGTTTTAAGTGAGATGTTATACCCCTCCCTGGTGAACCCTGGATGCGGGGGCCCCTTCTGGCATGGTTTACAGGTAGCTCAATGACAGGTCAAGAGCAGCTGTCTTCACTCCCCTCACCTGCCTGTGAAACTTTTGCTCATCTCTAGCTGAAATACAGCCTACCCAGTAAACTTCTCCTACCCCTTCCCACCCATACAGATTCAACTGGCCTGCTCCACCCTCTCCAGGCACAGAGTCTCCTGTCATAATGCCTGCTTTTCCCGCATTAGTTGGAGCTGTTAACATCCAATGGCACTACTGCCCTTATTTTGATACTTCTAGCTGCTCACATGGCATCTGTCAGGAAATAGCAAAGTTGTAGATTTATTTTTAATAAAGAATAGAGGCCACAGATGATAACATTGCTTTTTAGAATGCAAGAAAAATTACGGCATTCAGAAATAATGGCTTATGGCATTTATTCAGATATTATTAAACCAAACTCTTTCCAGCTAAAAGGTAAACAGACAAGTCTATGAAAAACCAGGCTGGGATATCTGCACTCTTTTATATATTTGATGGTTGCATTTATCATGATGTTGCTTACATGTCTAGTTGTGAAGAATTTTTGTTTTCTTGACGTTCCGGTAAAATCCACACTGAATGCTGTAGTCTTTGATCTTCACCAGTGTTTCAAGTCCTCTTCACTTTTAGCAAGAAAGGTTATATCACCTGCATAACACAGGTTATTAATCAATCTTCCTCTGGTCCTCATGCCTTGTTCTTCATACAGTCCAGTTTCTCAGATTACTTGCTTGGCATACAGATTGAAAAGGGATGGTGAAAGGATATAGCCCTGATGCACACCTTTCCTGACTTTAAACCATGCAGTGTCCCTTGTTCTGTTCACTTAACTGCCTCTTGATCCATGTGCAGACTCCTCAGGAGCACAATTAAGTGTTCTGGAATTCCCATTCTGTGCATTGTTATCCACAATTTTTTTATGATCCACACAGTCAAATGCCTTTGCATAGTTAATAAAACATACATAAACATCTTTCCAGTATTCCGTGCTTTCAGCCAAGATCCATCTGACATCAGCAGTGTTATCCTTGATACCATGTTCTCTTAAGAATCTGGCTTGAATTTCTGGCAGTTCCCTGTCAATATACTGATGCAGACACTTTTGAATGATCTTTAGCAAAATTTTACTTGTGTGTGACAGGAATGATATTGTTCACTAACTTCTGCTCTCAGTTGGATCACCTTCCTTGGGAATAGGCATACATACATATGGATCTCTCCCAGTCAGATGGCCCGGTAGCTGTCCTCCAAATTTCTTGGCATAGATGAGTGAGCAATTCCAGCACCACATCCCTTTGCTGAAACATCTCAATTGATATCTCATGCATATCTGGAGTCTGGTTTTTCTCCAATGCCTCCAATGCAGTTTCAACTTTTTATTTCAGTACGTTGCTTCCTGATCACATGCTACCTCTTGAAATGGTTGAATGTCAGTGAACTCTTCTACGTATAAGACTCTGTGTACTCCTTCCACCTTCTTTTGATGCTTCCTTTGTCATTCAGTATTTTTCCTATAGAAACTTCCACTATTGCATCTCTGAGGCTTCAGTTTTTTCTTCAGTTCTTTCAGCTTAAGAAATGCAAAATGTGTTCTTCCTTTTTATTTCCCATGTCCAGCTCTTTGCATATGGCATTATAATACTTTATCTTCTCAAGCAATTGTTTGAAATCGTCTGTTTGGCTCTTTTACGTCATCACGTCTTCCTTTTGCTTTAGCTACTCACCATTCAAAGCCAAGTTCCAAAGTCTCTTCTGATAT
Source organism: Heterohyrax brucei (assembly GCA_028571685.1). Lineage (NCBI taxonomy): Eukaryota > Metazoa > Chordata > Mammalia > Hyracoidea > Procaviidae > Heterohyrax > Heterohyrax brucei. The sequence continues at coordinate 67,890,465 of CM053152.1, forward strand.
CTAATTGGGACTTTTCTTTCTTTGGTAACCTCCTGCTTTCTTCATGTATAATGTTCCTGATGTCACTTCATGACTCATCTGGTCTTCAGTCATTAGCATTCAAAGCATCAAATCTGTTATTGAGATGATCTTTAAACACAGGTGGGACATACTCAAGGTTGTATGTTGGCTCTTGTGGACTTGTCTTAATTTTCTTCAGGTTCTATTTGAATTTGCACACGAGCAATTGGTGGTCTGTGCCATAATGGGCACCTGGTCTTGTTTTGACTGATTATACTGAGCTTTTACATCATCTCTTTCCACAACTATGGTCAATTTGATTCCTGTGTATTCCACCTGGTGAGGTCCATGTATACAGTCAACACTTATGTTGGTGAAAAAAGGTAACTGCAATAAAGAAGTAATCTGTCTTGCAAAACTTGTTCATGGCATCTCTGGTACAGTGACCCTATTTTCCAGCCACTGAGACTTCTCTGTTTCCAACTTTTGTATTCCAATTACCGGTAGTTATCAAGGCATCCTGATTGCACGTTTGATCAATTTGTGATATCACAAGCTGATAAAATCTTCAATTTCTTCATCTTTGGCCTTCGTGGTTAGTGTGTAAACTGGAACAGCAGTCACACTCACTGGTCTTCACTGTAGGCTTGTGGATATTATCCTATCACTGACAGCAGCATACTTTAGGGTAGATCCTGAAATCTTCTTTTTGGTGAATGCAACACCCATTCCTCTTCAAGTTGTCATTCTCAGCATAGCAAACCTTATGACTGTCTGATCCTAAATGGCCACACTAGTCCATGTCACAGCTTACCTATTGCTTAGGATATCAATGTTTACGCATTCCATTTTTGACAATTTCCAATTTTCCTAGATTCATACTTAGCACATTTCATGTTCCAATTACTAATGGATGTTTGCAGCTGTTTCTTCTCATTCTGAATCATGCCACATCAGCAAATGAAAGTCCTAAAACCTTAACTCCACCCATATCATTAAGAGTCAGTACAATATCTGTTACCATTCACAAAGTTTTCACTGGCTAATTCTTTTCAGAAGTCCTTCTTCCTAGTCTGTGTCTAGAAGCTCAGCTGAAACCTGTCTGCCATGGGTGACCTTGCTGGTATCTGAACACTGGAGTCATAGCTTCCAGCATCACAGCAACACACATGCCCCTACAGTATAACAAACTGATACGTGTGGGTGTGAAGCATTGCTTGTCTTCAGGACATTTCCAGGGGATCACAAGAAAGGCCTTGCAAGGTTATCAGAATCTCAGATTATTAAAGGAACAGAAGACAAGTAATACATTTTGAATTTGTAGGGTGGAAACGGTGTTTGACATTCTCCCTCATGGACTCACTCTGCATTAATGAATCTGCACAACTAGTATCACAGAGACCAAGTATCTGGACAAGCAAATTTTCTGTCCTAGCCAGGCCTCCAGCATCTAGTTTAGGTTCTTAATGCCTTCTCATTAGAAACACTGCTGCCATATTGGATAAGAGTTACAGCTGCTAAATCAAAAGGTCAACAGTTCAAACCCACCAGGTGCTCTTTAGAAACACGATGAGGCAGTTTTACTCTGTCCTACGAGATTGCTGAGTCAAAACTGACTTGATGGCAACAAGTTTGTTTTCTGTTTTGATTTTGACTATACAGAAAATTACTATTATACTAGCTAGTATTTCTTAAAGACAGTATTTCCTGGAAAACACAAAGGATTTCAGAGCACCCCCAAGTATCTGGTCCACTGTCCCCACTTAAGATTGTCCTGCCCTAGTGATTAGAGTATTGTAGCCCTAGTGGCACAGTCGTTAAGAGCTTGGCTGATAAACAGAAATTTGGCAGTTCAAATCCCATTAGCCATTCCTTGGAAACCCTATGTGGCAGATCTACTCTGTCCTACAGGGTCTCTATGAATTGGAGTCAAATCCATGGCAACGGGTTACTGATCAAAGTGGGCACTAATTTAAATCATTAGCAAAGATGACCATTTAAATGGTTTAGGAACCAAGGATATTGAGTTTCTACCCTGCATCTGAGAAGATCAGGGCCTAGTGGAAAGGATAGTGGACTAGTAACTGGAAGACTGAAATAGCTTCTTGTTCACATTGTCCTCGTTTATATAATGATGAGGAGGATCTAGGTCATTCTGAAAGCTCCTTTGAGCTCTAACGTTCTTGGAGAGCTAAGTTAACGACACCAAATCAAATCATATGATGCAACCAAATTCCTTTCCCTGCCAGCAAAAGGAACATATGCCGTATTAAAATGCCCTTATTGGGTGGTTTTGCTGGCTTATCACTGTGTTTATGGAATTCATCCTCACTGCATTCCTGATTAAAGGGGGACAGATGGTAAAGAGTTTAAGTAATGTCTTCATTACCAGACCTCATACCACTAACGGCTATTTACTAGAGCAGTGGCTTGCTCAGACGAGCAGGAAATGAATCCTTCTCTGGAGGATCCCACTACCCAGGCAGCATTTGTCAACCTTTGTTGTGCTGGGTCACTTTTCATTTTCATTTTCTTTCTGAACTTTGTCTTCTGATGATGCAGACAGAATTCTCATGTTCCCTCCCCTCATTCTCATGCACACTCCCCCCACCCCCCCCACCCCCGGGCAGAGCCTGTATTCTCAGCAACTCCCTAAACCAAGAAAATGTTGGTCAACCTTTGCTTTTTTTAATATAGTTCTAATTAACTGCTTGTTTACATCACAAATATAAAACATCTTCAAGCCAAGTATTTTGAAGACCTGTACCTTGCCCCCAAACACTATCCCTCACACAGCTCCACCTCCCAGAGATTCCAACGGCATCCCCCTCAGAAGGCCGCTGCACTTCCTTGCTGAGCTGCGGGCATCCTCTCCACCTATTCAATCTGGGGCATACTCCCCCGCCTTTGACAGGATTTTCAGCCTCCTTCACGTGCCTCTGGAGCCCTGTTGGTGCAACGCTTAGGTGTTCAGCTGCTAACCAAAAGGCCTGCAGTTCAAATCTACCAGCCATTATTTGGAAACCCACTAGGGCAGTTCTACTCTGTCCTGTAGGTTCTCTATAAGTGAACCAATTCAATGGCAATGAGTTTTCGGTTAAAAGACTACTAGGAGAATGAAAGAAACGTGGCAAGTTCCTTGGGCCACATATTATCTAGATATACCATTGTAATCTTCATAAAAAGAGATGATGTTTGGTTCATTCACAAATGCATAACCATCCTTACCTCTGCCAAGCACATGTAGGTGCTCAAACATTTTTTTAATAAACAGTTGAGTAAATATACCCCAGAACTCTAAAGTGAGCTCACATCTAGCATGGATTCCCTGTAGTTACTAAGAAATATACTTGTTTTCCATTCTTCTTTGGTTTAGTTTGGTCCCTGAGTGGCAAAAATGGTTATGCACTCGACTAATAACTGAAGATTGATGGTTTGGGTCTACCCAGAAGCCCCTTCCAAAGAAAGACTGGCATACTGCTGCTGAAAAGTCACAGTCATGAAAACCCCATGGTGCATAGTTTTACATTACAATACAAGGGGTTGCCAAGTGAGAACTCAGTGGCAACTGGTTTTTGTTGTTATTCTTTTGTTAATTTTCAGAGACTGACAGGTAGCCTCTAATTACCTGGCAGTCTCAGGTCCAAACCTAAATTTCACACTTCTTCAGCAGGTTGTTTGGTATTTACATAGCCCTACTTCCAGTCCAGACTTGTCTTGCCTAAATGCAAACATTCTTAGTGCTACTTTATTTATTAAACTCTTATTACAGAATGAAATATTCATCTAAATGTAACAATGTATCTAAAAATATGAATGTATAATGAATGACCTAGTAATGTCATTCCTAGAAAAAGCAACTGTTTGGGACACTCTAGCCCAGTCATACATAGAGACCCACCAGACAAACCACAGAGATAGTTGTATACATTATTATTATTATACCTAGTTAAGAACCAAATCAAACCCACCGCCACTGAGTTGATTCGGACTCACAGCAATCTTACAGAACACAGGAGAACTGCGCTATGCAGTGCCTGGTGGATTTGAACTGCCGACCTCTTGGTTAGCACACATAGCAATTAATCACTATGCCACCAGGGTTTCCTTGTACTGGGTTAAGATTTATTTTTTTGTGACTTCCTTGTAGAAGATAAAAAAATCAGCACAATTCAGAAATACAAAACTTTAAATTCTTTGGAAGTGTTTTGAAACTGAAGTTCTTTTGATAAAGCAGTGCAGCTGATCACTTTTGTGTGGCCTTTCTAACGATGGTCTTGTGAATCTCACCCAAGCGCCTGGGTGGAACTGTGCAAATAAGGTAACTGTGGTGCACCAAGGGGACTGGTCAATTCTGCATCCTGCTGGGCTTGGTATGAGCCATCCCAGAGGCAGGAGACAGAAGATCCCACTGCCACCAAGTAAGAACGGCCAGGAGCCAGCATGTCCTTTGGACCAAGGATCCCAGTGCTGAAAGCTCCTGGAACCAGAGGCACTGAGAAATGATGGTGGGAGAGAGGATGCAGTGGGCTTCCTGGCCCACAGAGAGAGAAAGCTGAGTGACTTGGGGTAGAGGCCAAGAGCCAGGAGAGGCACGCCGAGAAGCACAGCTGAGAAGAGGCTGTCTTTACAAAAGAACTATAACGTCTGACAATTAAGTCCATGAACGTAATTGTTCTAAGTGCTTTATACCTTGTTGCTGAAGATCACCACAGTCACCCTTGAAGTACTCCCCCTGGGAAACTATGCACCAATGCCAGTGCCTAGTCTACCCTTGAAAGCGATTTTGGAACACCCTCCCTACTCACCCAATCTGGCCCCCAATGACTTTTTTCTTTACCTGATGATAAAGGGATATTGAAAAGAAGACATGTGGATGACATCCAGGGTAATATGCTGACAGCTCTGATGGCCATTCCAGAAAAAAAGAGTTCCAAAATTGCTCTCAAGGCACTGGCACCAGTGCATAGCTTCCCAAGGGGTGTCCTTGGAAGCTGACTGTAGTGATAGTCAGCAATAAGGTAAGTGGCGCTCAGAACAATTAAGTTTACAGACTTAACTGCTACTTCCCTAGTAATCCCATAATCGTGGGTACTGTATGTAAGTTGTACCTGACCACTGCAGTGAATTATCGAACCCAGCAGAGAAGCAGAGTGCCACGAGAGGGATGGCTTTTGTCAGAATTGGTAAGACGGTAGAGAAGGAGTGACATCTGACCTCAACCTCATAGGAATCAGCGTGGGGCTGTTGATATTACTTCTCCTTTCCTCTGTCAAAGTTAGAGGAGGTCAGCTGTGGCCCCCTACACCACTTTTACAGATAAGAAATCTTTCTGAATATCAAAATCTGATGGTTTTGAAGTGACATTTCCAAACAGCGTTAACTAATAAGGCAGTCTCATAAAACAAAAGGTGAGAAGACCCAAGGCAAGTTGGGGGAAACAATGCAATAAGTATAAACACAGATTGGGCAATACCGACTAAATGTCAAAGCCAATAATCTCAGCTACCTTATTCAATAGCTTTGGAGATGTCAGTTTTCTATTTGTCTGGTTTGCTGTTAAAAAAGTAGTGTTTCTTGATTTGTCTGACTTCCAGTTCTAAAGTGAGGATAACTAAATTTGCATGCTCACCCTTTGTGTATATTTGATATATTAACTACTTTAAAGGAACACTACATGAAACTTTCTGTAAGAATTTTTATTATTGCTTTTATTTTATTTTGTGAAAATATATAAGCAAAGGATAGGCCATTTCAACAAATTCTACATGCACAATTCAGTGATACTGTTTACACTCTTCAAGTTGTATTACCCATTCTTGCTATTTCATCAGCGTCCCATAAGTTTCCCATCTCATCTTGAGACGCTGTGCGAAACTGGATGCCGTATGAAAGAGCACAAAAATACACGCAGCCATTCTTGGCTAATTAAGCTCAACTGCTGTTTGATTCAAAGTGGCCTTCCAGAAAAAGTTTTGGTTTGAGGTTTGAAGATTATCTCAGGGCAATAGCTGTGGGTATTAATCCAGCCTCAATGGCTCTGGAAGGTCTGGATTTTTTAATGCATACTACATCTCTCCTACTACCCATACATTTTTACAAACCTAAAGTGGACTGGAATGGCCCCAAATGGATCCTTTGTAAACTCTAATAAATAAAGAATGCTTTGACTATCAGGATTCACTATTCTTAGGAGTATGTCGACTTGGTAATCTTTTCCATTGACAACCTCAATAGGTTCTCTTTCTAAGACATACATTTACTAAAAAAAACATGACAAATGACTGCAGTATTTGGTGAGACATAAATCAGTAACTGTAGGATGAACTGTATTAAATATTTAGGTGAGGATACTAACAGTACTTAGAAACTTCTGAAACCAAGTATTGTGAAGTGTACTTCCACTATATTTTTTCCACTTAATTTAACATCCTATTCATTTTAATGTTAATTTTCTTTAGTTTTCACACCAAGTGCATTAGGAAAGCATCTATCTCATTCTCTAGCTGCCTACCTTTTCCATTTGCTGTACAAGATTCTCTAGTTCTGTGATTCGCTTATGTTTTTCTTCAAGCTTTTCAGCAACTTGATTCAAATCTTCAACATGTTGTTTCAATTTCTGTTCTTTTTCAAGCTTGTTAGCCTTTGGTCAGAAAAACAGCTGTCAGATTCTTGTCCTTAGTAAACTATACAAGTGTTCTCTGACTAACCAAAATAATAATTCACAGATGTTTAGATTACTCTTTAGAATTCAGTGTCTTCTTCAAAATAAACCTGATGGAGTATTAGAATGCTGGCACTTGGCTTTAAATCTATAATTAGTCCTAGAATGTTTACATTTCTAACCATAATCCATAATACCTGAACTGGAATAAAGAAGAGAAATAATGAGGTCAACGTTTTTCACAATATAACAATATATATAACAATAGAACAAAGATATTTGTTCAACTAAAAAAATGGCATTTTTTTTTAACAGGAAGTGACATAAAAGCAAAATAACTCCCACCACTGTGTCATGGGTTATTTCAAAGGGCTAGGAACTGGTTCATTCTGGTTTGACCTCTCCATGGAGAATCTGTATTTCTACCCCAGATATATTGAACTATCATTTAGATTTTAAGAATCACCTGGAGAATCTTGTTAAAATGTAGATTCTGATTCAGTCTGTCAAGGGGGGAAATGCAAATTCTCAGCATGCGATTGACCTGAAATGAACCATTTCTAAGCTACGGCAAGACTCACTGTCAGCCCACGGCTACACTGGACAGTGTTTCCACCAGCGCTTCTATCGAGTATGCACACGTGCCCACATACAAGTGTGTGTTCTGAGTAAAACTCTCCACATCACAGTTAGGAAAGTGTCTTTCTTCCCTGACAACACCAGACAGGCACTCCTTCCAGGTCACTCTGATAGGGGCCGAGCCTTCTTTGCAAGCACCCGAACCTCTCGAGCCACATGTTCACAGAGTGCTGCCAGCACCTCCACAGCCTGAAGCAGGACAGGATATCACCCACCCACTCGGTAAGAATAAGCCTTCCTTCTAACTCTTCTAGAGTTTCAACAAAAACACACCTTTTCCCTCTAGTCCTAGAATATATTTTTCAGATAAAACAAAATATAAGTGTGGGTGTGCATGCGTTCCTATACGTTATTCATATATGCTTTATTTAATACCAAGCCCCCCTCCAAAAACCATCAAACCCATTACTGTCAAGTGGATTCCAATTCATAGCAACTCCATAGGACACAGCAGAGCTAGCTATCCCATAAGGTTTGCACACAGTGGCTGATGGATTTGAACTGTGGCCCTTTTAGTTAGTAGCCACAGCTCTTAACCACCAGGGATACTTTTATTTAATAGACAATATATTTTCTTATGTATCTACAGAAACTCGTGTGCCATATCCAAAAGGTTTGCAGTTCAAACCCAGTGAGTGTTCCATGGAAACTCTATGGGGCAATTCTACTCTTGCTATGCGTGTTTGAATGTAAATAAAAACCATTTTCCTGAACCAATCCTGTTTCATTTTACAGACAAGAATGTCTGTGTCCAGATACGTAGCACTCATCAGACGCAGCACCAGAAGGACACATCACTTGCCAGTTTTGCTGAGTTCAGCCCTGACTACCACTAGGCAAGGTGGCACCGCCTCCCTCCACCCACATGCTCTCCAAGGGCTCCGAGGAGAGCGGTAACCCAGCAGTTCGGCTCCACCTGAACACCAGGCGCCCCATGGAAGAATGACGGTGGAGTCTGCTTCCGTAACGCTCGCGGCCTTGGGAACCTATAAGGCAGTGGTGCTCTGTCCTATAGCTCAGTGTAACGCTCATGGCCTTGGGAACCTATAAGGCAGTGGTGCTCTGTCCTATAGCTCAGTGTAACGCTCGCGGCCTTGGGAACCTATAAGGCAGTGGTGCTCTGTCCTATAGCTCAGTGTAACGCTCGCGGCCTTGGGAACCTATAAGGCAGTGGTGCTCTGTCCTACAGCTCAGTGTAACGCTCATGGCCTTGGGAACCTATAACGCAGTTGTGCTCTGTCCTACAGCTCAGTGTAACGCTCATGGCCTTGGGAACCTATAAGGCAGTGGTGCTCTGTCCTATAGCTCAGTGTAACGCTCGCGGCCTTGGGAACCTATAAGGCAGTGGTGCTCTGTCCTATAGCTCAGTGTAACGCTCATGGCCTTGGGAACCTATAACGCAGTTGTGCTCTGTCCTACAGCTCAGTGTAACGCTCATGGCCTTGGGAACCTATAAGGCAGTGGTGCTCTGTCCTATAGCTCAGTCTGACTCCCATCAACTTAAAGACAACCGGTTTGGATACCACGCTAAGTAAGGCTGGGGATAAATAAGACACGCATACAATCTCTTCCCTCTAGAGCTTGTCAAGTGACCTGCCTCCTATCTAATTCCTCTGAAAAGAAGGACTTGAATGAATAGGGGCTTTAGTCCTCCACTAGGTAAGCTGCTGGCTTGGTACCTGGAGTAAATGTGCACTGTCCTCATGCTTCTTCCTAACTTCTTCAGACTGGCGTTGATAGTTTTCAAACAATCTCTGCGCCACGTTTCTCAGAGCGGCTGCTCCTGCTTCCCTGGAGGCTTCCAGCTAGGGAAAAAGGTCATTGTACATGTTTTGACATTTACAATAAAAAGCGATCAAGGTAGAACAGTTTGACGGGTGGTGTTGTAACTGTGTCATCTGTGACATCACAGACAGTGAGTATAAAAAAGGTGCTTGCTGGGCACGAGGAAAGACAAAGCCAGCAACCCCTCTTTAGCGGGACTGGCAATTCAGCTGGACTTTCACCGACCAGGCCAAGCTCGAGTCCACAGGTCCCGACGCTCTTCAGTTGCAGACAATGCCCTTCAGAGAACTCCACAGGGCCCTGCCAGCTTATTGCACTTACTGGCAAACATTTTATAACAGTACTAAAAGGAAAATTTTCCTGAAAGAGAGATGGGACATGGTTGGAACGCAAAGGAGAGGAAAGCTCAAGTGTCATGAATCTCCCAAGGATTCGACCTGAGGAAATAGTAACAGAAGACTGCCAAGATACTCCTCGCAGCCCTGCATACGAAATACTCTCATACAAAAAGGGGAAACAGACAATATCCACCCACAGGAGATCCACAAATAATGAGACCTTTGACTACGAATGCTGCAGCTCACACTCATTAAATATGGAAACACTTTTATGAGGTTTGTTTAAAGCCATAAAAGTAGTCTCCCAAACGAAACAGTGAAATATAAATTGTGTGAAAGGTGAAAGGCTTCTCTATGTGGGAGTGGCTTTGTATGGATCTGAGGGGGACGGGGGGTGGGGAAGGAGAGCAGATGTTCCCCTACTTTTCCGATTCCATTGGCTCAAAGGCTCATTACCAAAAATCAGACATTGCTTTTCATGATCATACCTTGATTTTCAAGACTTCATTCTCTTTGTTCATTTCTAAGAGCTGTAAATCTTTTCCTCTCATCCTTTCCATGAGCTGATCCAAACTGCAACAAGAGGGGTCCCTGTCAAATTTAGAGCCATTTTGTACGTGCTGGTAATGCTGAAATGACAAACATGAAAAGAAAAGAAGAGACACAACTATAACTCTCCTGGACAAACTTTGACAACAACAGTTAATGTCCTGTACTATATACATTGGAAGCCCTGGGGACACAACAACTAAGAGCTACAGCTGCTAACCACAGGTCTGAATCCAGCAGGGGCTCCTTGGAGCAGTCCCCCCGGGTGGCAGTTCTACTCTATCCTGTACGTTCACTATGAAGCGCAATTTACTCAAAAGCAACGGATTGCGGTATTCTGTATACTGAGGAGGATTCAGGGCAGCACAATGAACATAAAACTTTCAAATATTAATCCAATCACTGAGGAATTAAAAGCAGCTGGTCTCTATATTTGCCTAAATTTGAACAGATTCTTACATTAAAAGGAGGTGGCACTGTGATTTTTATCTTCCATACTCCCCACTCTTTGACTTGACAGTATGTAACAATAACCCCCCAAAAAACAAACCAACCCAAACCCACTGCTGTTGAATCAGGTCCAACTCATAGCAAACCTGTAAGTCAGAGTAGAACTGCCCCATACTTTCCAAGAAGTGCCTGGGGGATTTGAACTACCAACTTTTGGTTAGCAGATATAGCACTTAACCCACCATGCTACCATGGTTTCTGCATGTAACAATATTCCCCATCATTTCAAATCTACCATTAAGCATTTCTGACACACAACACACTGCCCACTGAATTAAATCCAACTCAGAGCCACCCTCTAGAGCACAAAAGAACTGCCCCACAGGGTTTCCAAGGAACAGCTGGTAGATTTGAACTGCCAATCTTTTGGTTAGCAGCCAAGCTCTTAACCACTGCGCCACCGGGACTCCAAGCCTGTTGGTGGAGATAGATGATACCTGCAAGACCAGAGTCTTTTTTAACCTAAGTTGCAGACATAAATATATTTTGTTTACACTGCATTACAGAATAATATAATCAGACCGACTAGTTACAGTGCATAATATTTAATGTTCACTGATGTGTCACTGCAATCATCTCGTATTAAATTTCCAATCAGAGATGTCAGAACGGAGTGTTACTGCCAATGCCAACTTCAGCGTATGTAAACTCTCACTTATTGAAAATACACTGGCAGCATAAAATAAATCTCATCTGGAATTAAGAACTTTTAACATTGAAAATAAAACTGCCTAGCTTAGCCCCATCAATTTTACAGATACAGAAGCTGAGCACCACAGTCCAAGTTTACACAAGTGAGTGACGGAGCTCCTGCCGTGGTCCCTTGCTCATCCATCCTATGTTCTTTCTGTGCTTCCAATTTATTGCCGACACGACTTAAGGATGATTCTACAGCGAAGTATACTCTACAATTATACCAACTTCTATTTGTTGAGCACCTGTTATATGTCAGGTCATCTCTGAGATGTTTTCTATACACTCCTTTCTCTGAATAAAGAAAACACTATACGGCAATATGCCCATTAGACAGATGAGGAAATTGATGATCAGAGTTTAACCAGCTGGACCAAGGCTCAGACTGAAAAATCCTAGAATTAGAATCCAGGATGTTTAACAACAAGGTCTGTGTTCTATCCACTGCCATATGCTGACTACATTTATAGAAATTAGAAAAGAGTGTAAGGCATAGAAATATACTCATCATAACTTTACTGGATTTTTTATCATCCAACACCTAGTACACATTCTGACTCTACTTATAAACAGAATAGGAATTATCTGGTTTTTTTCCTATTAATAGTCAGGAATATTACTTGAAAACTGGAGAACTCCAAAGATCCTGTCAGTGTTTCCCAGACTTGAATGTATGGGGTCTGACAATTAAGTTCATGAGCTCATCCTGGAAAATGTGCTGGACACCTCACTGCTGAATATCACTATGGTCGCCTTCCAAGGACTCCCCTTGGGAAGCCATGCACCAATACCAGCACCAGTCCACCCTTCAAAGCAATTCTGGAATGCCTTTCCTAGATTGGCCACTAGAGCTGTTGTTGGATTACCCTTGATGTCTGCAGTGTCATCCAAACGTCTTCCTTTCAATATTTCCTTTGTTTTCAGGGAAAGAAAAAAGTCAAGGGGGTCAGATCAGGTGAGTACAGAGGGTGTTCCAATACAGCTATTTGTCGAATGGCTAAAAACTCCCTCACAGACAACTATACAAGTCAGTTAACAAACCTGCCACCTTACCACTGTGCGCAATGGCCATTCCAGGACATGTTCCAAAATTTCTCTAAAGGGGGGACTAGGCGCTCGCCTCGGTGCATAGCTTGCCAAGGGGAGTACTTCAAAGGTGACCACAGCAGATAGTCAGCAGTGAGATATGTAGCACTTAGAACAACTGAGTTCACAGATTTCACTGTCAGATCTCATACATGTGAATCACCTGGTACTATCAAAAACCAAACCCACCGCTGTCATGTCAATTCCCACTCACAGCAACCCTACAGGACAAAGTAGAACTGTTTCAGAGTTTCCCAGAAGTTCCTGGTGGATTTGAACAGCAGACCGTTTTGTTAGCTGACCTAACACTTAACCACCTCACCCCCCCAGGGTTTCCCACTCGGTGACAGATCCTGCTAAAATGCAGATTCAGAATCCGTACATGCGGGTTAGGGCCCCAAAGTCCGACTTTACAACAAAATCCTGTAGATATGGATGCTTCTGGGGCTGCAGACCACGCTTTGGGTAGCAAGGCTCTAGACTGCTATCGCTGAGTCCCTACAGGGAGAGTGCCGTGAACCAAAGGGGACAGAAGATAATGTTCTGATGCTTGATTGGTCTGTTAACCTTCCACAGCTGGAAGGGGCTGATGCAGACACCTTGGCAACACAAACCACCTCCACTCCCACCATCATGGTCACTCACATCCTCCACTTTGTTCTACCCAACAACTGATTTCCTACCCTCATTGTGTTTGGCCCATTACAGCATCTGACAGAGTGTTCTTTCCTCCCACCTTTCTGAAATCCTTTCCTTGCTTGCTCTTTCTCCTACCACATTGGCCACTCTGCTAAGCCTCCTGTACAAAACTCTAAGAGCTGGAAACCCCAGCACTCAAATCTCTAGAAAGAACCTCATCTCATTTCATCCCGACATACTCACTTAGTCATCACCTCCCATTCAGGACTTTACACTCCATCTGTATCTAGCCGAAGTATCTAGCCTGTAGCCTGGACCTTCTCAACAGGAACCCACCCCCTAATGCCAGAACCGTAAGTCCAGCTGCCCATTAGAAATTTCCTCTTGAAGCTCTAACCAACATCTCACGACAGCCCAAACTCAATTTTTAATCTTCTCATCGTTCCTACAGTTCACCTTTCCTCCAGTTTCAGTACACTTAAGAACATCACTAGAGTGCCCCATGTTACCCTGAGAAGCTGAGGGTGACAAAGCATGTCCTTTCCATGCTTTGGTGTACTCTACCCACACTCTAAGAGTCAATAACACTGCCCTTGGCTCAGAGAAGGTTTAGCCTGGCATGCTCCAGACAAGGCCACGTGCAGACTACTCAGCCATAAGCACACAGGCCAATCTTGAGGTGGAGGTGGAGCATGGTACATTTAAGCTTACTGATTGTCTGAGAAGGTCCTCACTCACTAAGATCTAACAGCCTGAACACTGTACCCACTGATGTGGCCCAGCTGAGCCTAAAAGACTCTGTCATCAGGAGATGTTGATGCCTGCATCCTGTCTGGGTCAACATCTTCCTATATACTTTAGATTAAGTGAACCGGTTACTGCCAAGGTGCCTCCAACTAATGGTGACCCCATGTGTGACAGAGGAGAACAGCTGATTTTTTAGAGGTAGACCACCAGACTTTTTTGTTTACTTGTTTCTTTTTTCTGAGGTGCCTCTAAGCATGCCTGAACCCCCACCCTACGTTTAGCAGCCATGCATGTTAACCGTCTGCACAGCCCAGAGACACCTCAGGTAAGTAACCCCTGTTTAACATACTCCAGTGGTAATTCCAATCTGAGCCTTCTCACAAGAGCCACAGCTAAACACTTCATACATCTGACCGCCATTGTGTAAAACAACAAAAAGTAATTTGATAGTTACCAAAACTTAAATAAGTCTAAAAGAAGTTAAATAAGTCCTTCTTTCCAAAGGAATAAAGAAGCAAAGCTTGGGGAAAATCCATTACCTCTGCATCTAGTATGTTCTTTGTATTGCTCTGTCCTACTCCACCTTTAAACATTTGATTTCGGATCTTTTCCAGAGTAGTTCGAATCTGGAAGGAAAATGAAAGTTTAAAGGAACGTAATGCCAACACGGTCTTTTCCGTATACCAAGTACTACCCGATTTATCTGGTAATAGCCATCAGCCTACTTTTCATTTAGGCTAATATTGTTTAGACTACAAAAAATAAGATGTGGTCTTTATAAGTGTTTCCCAGTCAAACCTAAAATACAATATACTACAAAATATACCATAAAATAATTACTGCTCAGTAATTAGTATGTAATATTATTTAGTTCTATTTTTTCTATATAGCAATTTAGTACTTACTATTTAGTAATTAGTATAAAACAATTACTATCTAGTAATTACTACATAGTAATTACCACAGAGTAATTGCTAGTTAGTAACTAGTACAAAATAATGGCTATTTAGAAATTAGTACAGAATAATTACTAAAGGGATATAGTACAAATTTATGCATAAAATACAGGCTCCATGTCTTGGTGACCTATTGTATTGCAAGATACTCAAAGATGAATTAATTTAAAGAAGTTAACAATTGCCAGTGTCAGAATTTTTCCGTTTGTTCTAAGAAAGCATTAAAAGAATATTTACTCTTGCTAGGCCTTATCATCTTGGATTCTCATGAGATTTTACATTTTTTAATCAAGTAACCTGTCACAGGCATTCACTGGAAACACCCACCCTCAACTCTGACACGGGGCAAGGTAACAAGAGACACAAACACAGTAAGAAATGTAAACACCTACTTGGAAACATAATGCTCACAGAACAACCGGGAGAGGACATAAAACAGCGGGACATCCCGCAGCCAATAGTATGGGGCAAATTAAGTGTTGGCAATGCTCTGAGCGCCCCAGCCGCAGTATTCAATTTTACTGAGTGAAGAGCATTATTATACTGTAGGTGTAGAAACAGTAGCCCTCAAGGGAATTCACCACACATGTATCCCAATCTCTGCTATGAAGACCATCCTTTGTCAAAGCAGGAGTATTCCTCCTCACATGTGCAATTATAGAGGGAAGCAAAGTCCACCAATCCATACTAGAATTTGCCCTTAAAGTCCCACCACGCTACATGATTTCTAGCCTTTGTGTACCTTTCTCACGTATTCTATTTCTTCAATAACGTGAGCCGAACTGGATTCATACGAGGCAGAATTATCTCCTTTCTTGCCCAGCGGAGAAACTTCTGTGGTCACTGTTACTGTCGCCATTGTGAAGTACTCGAATTCGGGCTTTAGGAAAGCAGAAATCGGTGAAGCGACACTGACTTCTTTCATTATGTGATTATATGAGTCATAAACTGAAAGAGCTTCTCTATTTCCTCTGTCATCAAAATACTAGAAAAGATTGTAAATCACTGACATCTGTGTCTATATAAATAAATCCAGGAATATAATCTGAATCACTGATTAAATTTTTTAAAATGAAATAACTGAGGGGGAAAATGTGAAATTTCTCTGTTTTTTTATTTCACATCGTATTAGACTCAAGGGCAGAAGCCATATCTTACTCATTTTTGTATCTCTACTATTTGGGACACTAATGTGCTTAATAAATGGTTGTGAAAGAAAGCAATGTAACACACGTACGAATACACATAGCGCTTTATACTGCACACAGCCCTTTAATATACTTCATCTTCTTTAACTATCAAGCAGCCTGTAAAAGATATTTATTAAAGAACTAATTGTATGAGGAGAGACTGGAAAGAAAACCTAAATGTCCACATAAAAAGTATTGACTCAATAAATGCTATACTTCTGTGGAATCATTTCTAGGACATGCAAGAAAAGTGAAAAGCAAGGTGCGGAAAGTAGAGAATTTTATGAGGACTGCCAATTAAGTTTGCAAACCTACAACCATGCACAATGGCCGTTCCAGAAAGAGTCCCAAAACTGCTCTGAGGGGTAGACTAGATGCTGGTGTCAGTGCATAGCTTCCCAAGGGGACTACTTTGAAGGCGACCATAGTGACAGTCAGCAAGGAGGTCTGTAGCACTTAGAACAGTTAAGTTCACAGACTTAATTGTCAGAACTTGTGCTTTCTAAAAGAAGGGAGGGAAATATGAAAAAGAAAATTTTGTGTTTTATAGTTTTGACTGAGGCCATGTGGGTATTTTACCTAATTATAAAACAACAAGAAAAAAACCACGATCATCTAAAATAAAAATCAAATGAGCCTAACTTTATGTGAGGTTGTTGCCATAACTACATGAAGTATTGCAAATGACTTTAAAACTCAAAGTAGGGAGTTTATCCTTGATGTGTGATATTCTAAGAATAAAAATAATTGTGAAAAAAATGTGAAATTAGATTCGTAGAAATACTGGTACTGCTATTTTGTACGCAGTATATGTTAGGATAAAGTAACGATTTTAACATCATTAGGAAAAAATTTTCAGCATAAAAGGAAAAATATACAAATACAGAAACAGTGATACTATGTAAAAACTCTATACTGAATTACTGGCATAAAATGATTTTTTTTCCTTTGACATTATATATTCCAACTCTATCCACTAGAAAAACTTAGAAATAATAAGAAACCAGCAGTAACTTGAACTCCTAGCATCCAAAATGTGGTCTCTATATATCATTTTCTACTACAAAGAAACTAGGACATCTGGAAAAATTGGCTGGTTCAGGTCTCAGACAAGAAATGTATAAGGTAAGGTTGGGATATCCTGTTATATCAAAAAAAAGAAATAATCAGATCCTACTGCGTTAAGACACAGAGCCAGCCAAGCCAAGTGCCGTTGAGTCGAATAAGACACAGAAGCCAACCAAAAGAAGAATATAGATGACTGGACATAGACTTAAAAAAAAATTAAATTCTTGAAATTTATAAAGCAGGAGAATTACCACCATCACCAACACCACCAACAGCCCTCATCGTTAATCTGTAGAAGCTTGTCAGTCACCAACCAACTCACAGTGAGAACTCACCAGGATCACAAAAGAAGACAATAAAGGGAACACACAAGTACTTATCACGCCTTTATTGCATGAAATGTATTTTATGGCAATTAGATGGTTGATGAGGGAAAGTTTCTATAAAATTCCAATTAATAAATTTAAAAGAACTGATAGAATTAGAAACCCTACATTTGGCATGCTCTTATGATGGACTACATCTAACCAAGAATCACCAACTAATGATAGTGAGGTTACATTAACCTAAAAGATTTCCCTAAGCAATCTTAACTAAGAGACAATCAGACATTACGTAAAGCACTACCTATGAAAGGCTTCCAAAAAAAAAAAAAACATAAATCTAATCAAGCCTGTAGAGCTAATTACAGCAAACGTCGGAGAAAAAATGTTCAGTGACTCTACAAAGGCAAAGAGTGCAACCAACCAAATCCAGAATATGCAAAATTTTACAGGTCAAACACCTAGATTCTCTTGCAAGTGAATTGCCTGAGGAAAGATGAAGAGATGAGACGGGGAGCTGCTACATACTCAAGAGACTTAAAACGGAAGCCCGGTGTTACAGCGATCAAGTGGACAGCTGACACGTGAAAGGTCAAGAGCTTGAACCTACCAGCCACTCCATGGGAAAAAGACACGGCAGTCCACTTCTATAAATACTATAGACTAGAAACTTTATCATGCAGCTCCACCCTGTCCTATAGGCTCTCTATATGAGTTAGAATTTACTTGACAGCAATGAGTTTGAGTTTTTCATTGGTAAGAGATTTGAAAGACACATAGCTAAGTGCATTACCTGAATCTTGACTGGTTCCTCATTCAAACCAACTACATAAGGGTATTTTTGGAATAACTGGGGAAATTCAAACACTAATAAGATATTAGATGTTATTTAAAGACTACTGTAATTTTGTTGTAGTCCTGGAGGCACAGTGGTGACCTGGCTGCTGGTGAAAAGATCATCGGTTCAAATCCACCAGCCCATCCTTAGAAACCCTATTGGGGCAGTTCTATATGTGACAGTGGAATTATGGTACTGTTTTATAAAGAGCCTATCTGTTAGCAATACATACCAAAACACTAGCGAGTGAAATTATATTACATTTGGTTTACTTTAAAATACTCTAGTAGGGAGGAAAAAAGTAGGCTGGGGATAAAGATGAAAGAGTCTGGCAAACTGTGAATAACTGCTGAAGCAGAGATGGGCAAATGGGCTTCCTTACTCTCTTTTGTCTGAAACTTTCCATAATAAAGAACAATAAAATAAAGAGAATTATTAAACCCCTTTTACTGATGAGGAAGTTAAAACTCCCACTGTTGCTATTAACTTACCCAAGATCATAACAAAACTGACCAAGACGAAACTCAAACCTTGGGTCTTTCCGCCACCAAGTTCAGGGCTGTTTCCATCACATCAAGGTTTGCTTCCCTAGAGACAAAAAGCAACAACAAAAAGTACTTAAAATCGACCAATGACTTACACTGCTTAAACACTCAAAGGACTTGCATATTTGTCAGTACTGCTTTGAAACCAGATAGCTTCTAGGGATACACAAAGCCCTCCATTTATCCTTTAATCTTGAATAAAAATGACAGAGCACGTCAAGAATTTTCCATTTTGTCATAAATCCTCTGAGGCAGCCGCCATGGCTTCTATTTATTTTGTACACAGTTGATCTGGCAGTGGCAGTTCTGCAAGCTGCACTTCTGCAACATGTGAATCAACGGAATTCCGTCACTCATTTTCCTGAAGTCTCCTCTAGGATTCAGCTCCTGATCCACCGTAACTCTCCAATACTTGAAGTCAAAGAAACACCCACAGAGACAATAAGCAGCACATGTGGAAGCTGGAGGGTCATCGGCAGGCTACGGCCGTGATTGTTGGGTGCTGTCAAGTCCATTTCTGTTCTTACAAATACCATGTGACAGTAGAACTGCCACATAGGGTTTCCCAAGCTGTAATCTCTACAGGAGCAGATCACCAGGTCTTTTCTCCCGAGAAACTGCTGGTGGATTTAAACTGATAACCTTTTTGTTGCAGCTGAGCACTTAAGCAAGGTACCACCAAAGCTCCATCTAGGCTAGGATCAACCACACCTGTTTGTGCTTAGTCAATTCTAATGCATAGCGACCATACCAAAAAAATAAATCAACAGCCCACTGCTTCTGAGCTGATTCCAACTCACAGTGACCGCACAGGTCAGAGCAGAACTGATCCATAGGCATTTCCATGGAGTGTGTGGTAGATGTGAACTGCCAGCCTTGTGGTTAACGGGCATAGCACTCAACCACTACGCCACCACGGTCCTTACACAACTGAGTAAAACCACCCCATGGCGTTTCTAAGGAGCGGATTTCCAGTGGATTCAAACTGTTGACCTGTTGGTTGCAAACTAGTCCGTGAGCCAAATCTGGCCCTTTGCATGTTTGTACAGCCTATGAACTAAGAGTGGTTTTTACATTTTTGAATGGTTGAAAAAATAATGAAAAGGAGAGCACCATTTCATGAGACATAAATAGGAAGTTGAAACTTCGGTTTCCCTAAATGCAGTTTTATTCTGACATAACCACATCCAGTTGTCTACACATCATCTACAGCTGCTTCTGAGCTACAAAAGACGAAGTGAGTAGCTGCAGAAAAGAAAGTATGTGTGCAAGATGACAGGCTGAGGTGGGGACAAGACTTCGTCCAACGGACACAGGACGTTCAGAGTGGAAAGGGTGACTGTGCCGTCATGGGAGGAGACGGGAAGGGAGGGGAGAGCAGTTAGTGTAGAACACCAGTGTGAGTTCCAGGTGTTTTAAACGGAAAATTGATTTGGTCTATAAACTTTTACTTAAAATAAAATATATTTAAAAAAAGAAGAAGAAGAAAGTATGTGGCATGGAAAAATGAAAACACTGTCTCGCATTTTACACAAAAGATTTGCAGTCCCTGAAACTCTATGGGGTAGTTCTACTGTGTTCTATAGGATCGCTATGAATCAGAACTGACTCGATAGCAGTGGGTTTGGTTTTGGGCCTATGAATTGGGCGGGGATGGGAGGAGAGGCCAGAGAGGAAAGGGCAATCAACCCGGTCTGAGTAGTCATTCAGTTCTGTTCAGTCTCACTAGACTTATAGTCTCATTTAATTGATTTGTCTTCTATATTCTTTTTAGTATTTCATGCACTGTCTACATTAATAAATAAGGCATTATATCATAGAAATCAATTGCTCTTTAGAATGAATTCCACTGAATTGTCAGTCTTAACATAATTTCAGACTCCTACTAGGCCTTGTCACATATTCTAAAATATACACTCCTAAGTGCCTTTTATTCTTAATAGATTCTGCTCCTTAATCAGTGATTAAGGAAGACATTCTTCTCATCTCCATCATTATACATGTATCTCAAGTAGCTTAATAGGCAAACCAGGGATAGTGTGCCATCTGGTTAAGACTAAACCCTTCGCTGTCATTCAGTTGGGCCATCTTAAACAAGTTATATTAACATTTTAGTCTCAATTTACATGCCTGTAAAATAGGAGTATTAACACTAAAGTTGTGAATATAAAGAGAACAAAAAAATCTCTGCCCTTGATTTGATTTAGATTCTTAGCAACTCTAGAAGACAGAGTACAACTACCCCACAGGAATGTCAAGGCTGGTACAGTGCTTTTAAGAGTTTGGCTGCTAACTAAAAGTTGGCAGTTTCAAATCCACCATTTACTCTTTGGAAACCCTACAGAACAGTTTGACTCTGTCCTATAGGGCTGCTATGAGTCAAGAAATTGAGTTAATGGCAATGGGTTTTGTTTTGTTCTTTTGATCTTTACAGAAGCAAACTGCCACATCTTGGAGTAGCTGGTGGGTTCAAATAGTTGAGCTTTCAAGTTTTTGAACAACAGCTAGTTGTCAACGACACTCAGCGGGCTGCAGCTGTCACTATGGTTGCTTCTCTTTCTTGATCTTAACCACAAAAGACAGAACTCACAATGTTCTGATTACAAAGTCTTAATACCCAACTCCTTCTAGATCACATCAAACTCCATTTCTTTCTTCAGTCCAGAAAACTTGTGTGCCCACAGTCCTTAATTCATGTTAAGAAAGCTCAGGCAAGCTACAGCCAACAAAGCCCACACTGCCATATGGCATAACCATCCTGGGGAAAATCCACGTTAGCATTGTATTTCATCCAGAAGAAGATTATGCTTTATTTTGAAAATGTTATCTGCCTAATCAGGTAATTAAAGTGAGAAAAGAATTTTGTTTATCTTAGGACAGAATGGATTTAACACAGCTTACAAGTGGCCTCTTGCCAAGAGGAGGTATTTCCTGGATCAGAGCTAAGCACACAGGGCTCAGCTTGCTTGACTTCAATTGCAACAGCTCTTTGCTCTGCTCTGTTCCATACACAGAAATTCTACACAAGATTTTCTGTGAAGAAAGACGATTTTACAGCTAAAAGGTATAGCCACAAGTTACCTCACTTCATGGCCTAGCTCTGCTACTGAGTACCTGTGATCCTGGACAAGTTCTTCAGTTTCCAACTTCACAGGTTGTTTTCAGAATCACATGAACTATTTGTCAAGCACATAAAACAATGCCTAACAAACACATAAGTGATGTGCATTTGTCAAGTAAAAAATGAGCTCATATCTACAACCAAGAGTGATACATAGGCTAAGTGGTTTTCTTCTGCAAGGAAGAACCAAATTACAGTCTAAACAGCCTGCAGACTAAGTTGGGCTATAGGGGGACATCTAAGTAAGGTGATTTTAAAAATAGCAAACCCATAGTACTAATTTTTTATTGTTAACACATCAGTAATCAGTCAACATCCCACCTGATGACACTAACATCTAACGAGTAGTTTGTAATTCTCAAAGCACTTCACATGTTGTTATGAATCATATTCAGTGATAAATCAACATATCACTGGACACCCAGGGTAATGTGAGCTAATTTACTCTGCTGTTTTATGCAATAGAATGGCCTTAAAAAAAAACAATTAACCAATAAGTACCTATATGGGTGGTGGTAATAAGATGGCAAAGTAGTCTGATACTTCCCATGATCTCTCTAACAACACAGACACCTAAAAACTAATTGATTATATATGACATTCTAGGAGCCCTGAACACCAAAGGGAAAAGTTGGGAAATCAGATTGAGGATCAGGAAAGGGATAGTAGGTCCAGAAACACCTACAACTGGCCAGACCTGACCCACAGGAGTCTGCACCCTGCAAGCATATCAGCAGCAGTGAGCTCAGTAAGCAGAGCAGTGGCTTTTGAGGGTGTCTTCCTCAGTAGGAGACACCCAGCAGCAGAGAGCCTACTCATGCTTCAAGAATTGGTAAAGATGCCAATCATCATCAAAAGCTAAGAAGACTGCATCTACTCGGCCACACAACAATCTGTATCTTTCCTTTGGGATAAACCTCTTTTCCTTTCCCAGTGCTTTCTCCATCCCTTCTCTGTACTACAGCTGAGTCCAGAATCTGATGCCATTACCTGGGCTGGAAGTATGGCTCCTTATGCATGCCCTAAACCATTCTCTTAGACTAAACAAGGGAATAATTTAGCAAAGTGGGACAAAATAAGTAAGATGCTGGCAGAGCTGGGAACACAGTGAAGAAACATTTCTTTGCCTAGGCTTAAGTATAACAGGATACATCTTCCTCACAGGCACCCACGGACAACTGCCAGCACCTGGCATTTCTCAACGCATGCAACCAGATACCTGTGCCTACACCAATCACCCCTGCCTATCTAGGACTGTAGGAAACAACCTATACCACACATCTGGTGACTGATTATCTGGTAACCTGAGCTGAATACTAAATTTACAAGAAAAGTAAACGGGCACCTGGGCTCACCTGCCTAGCAGCAACTCGAACCATCTGGTGACAGGATGTTAGTGCCTCAAAGGTACCAATAATCAAACTAGGTCACACAATCAGCCTATCTTGGCCTATCAAAACAAGATCAGAAGCTAGAACATTATATATGACATTCTAGGTACCCTCAACACCAAAGGGAAAAGCTGGGAAATCAGACTGAGCATCAGGGAGAGTAGGCCCAGAAATGCCTATGACTGGCCAGACCTGACCCAACAGGACTCTGCACCCTTCAGGCATATCAGCAGCAGGGAGCTCAGCAAGCGGAGTAGTGGCTTTTGAGGGTGTCTTCCTCAGCAGGAGACACCCAGCAGAAACACAATGGTTGGTATCTTCCACCAATCAAACATAAAATAAATGAATAAAACAACCTACTGGCAGCTCAGAGGTAACAGTCAAAACAAAATCACTTAAACAAGTAAACTACAATGGCTTCAGAAAACTCCTGAAACAAAGAATCAAGAAATTTTCCAGATGGAGAGAATTTCCTGGCATTACTGGAAGTAGAATACAGAAGATTAATATTTAGAACTCTTGAAAGGAGCAGAAATGAGATCAGGCAAAATGAAGCACAGCATAATGACAAACTGAAGTCTGCAAGAAAGCATGAGAAAACAGCATTAAAAAGTTCAGAAGATTAATAGTAAAATTACAAAATTAGACAACTATACAGACAGTCAAAGGAGCAGAACTGAGGCAACGGAAGCCAGGATTGGTGAGACTTGACCCTAACATATCTGAGGAAAAATTACAAAAGATAAAAGAATTTAAAAAAAAAAATAAATAAACACTGTGAATTATGTGGGGTGGTGACACAGTAGTTAAGTGCAATTTCTACTAATCAAAAGGTCAGCAGCTTAAATCCACCAGGTGCTTCTTAGAAAGTCTATGGCGCAGTTCTACTCGGACTTATTGGGTCACTACGAGTTGTAATCAACTTGATGGCAGTGGCTTTCTCTTTTGGCTTTGGCTATGAAGAGGAGTGATCTGTGAACAACTGGAGTATCAGAATGGGGAGGACAATAGAAAATACAGAAAAAAATTGATAAAGATTGACAGAAAACTTCACTGATATCATGAAAGATGAGAATGTCTCTTCCAAGACACTCACTGAACTCCACACAAGGTAGATGACAAAAGAAAGTCATCAACATATATTATAATAAAACTTGACAGAACTGAAGAAGAAAATTTTAAAGGCATCCAGGAATAAAGGAGAAAAAAATCAACAATGGAGACTCAGTGAGACTAAGCTTGGAGTACTTAGCAGAAACTATGCAGACAAGAAAGAAATGCAAAACTCTACGTAGCAGTTCTGTTTTGTCTGTGATTGCAATGAGTCAGAATCGACTTGACAGCAGTGGATCTGGCACTGGATTTTTGTTTGTTTTTGTTTTTTTCAGAATCATTGGGGCACAGCAAAGACAGTGCTCAGAGGTTCATTTATTTCAATAAATGCATAGATCAAAGAAGAAAGGCCCAAATCAAAGCATTAACACTACTACTCCAACAAGCAGAAACAGAGCGGCTAAAGCCCTCGTGCCTCAGAAGAAACCAAAAATCCCCACACCCATTGCTGTCGAGCAGATTCTGACTCAGCAAACTGCCCTACAGAGTTTCCAAGGAGTGCCTGGTGAATTTGGACTTCTGATCTTTTGGTTAGCAGTCACTGCAGGTTAGCAGCGGCAGCACTTAACCACTACATTACCAGGGTGTCATGGATTGAATTGTGTCTCCCCAAAAATAGGTGTAGCCATGTGGCTGGGACATGATTCCCAGTATCTTGTAACTATCCTCCATTCTGTGGTTTCCCTAAACTGTATGTTAAAGGATTAGAGTGGGGCTGTAAATCCCTTCATAGGATTACCTCCCTGCTCCAATGTAAGGGAGTTTCCCTCGAGTATGGCTTGCTCTACCCTTAATCCTTTCATCCTACGAGAGATGAAAGGACAGAGAAGCAGGCAGGGAATTGGGAATCTTGCACCATCAAGAAATCTGCACCGGGAGAAGAGTGTGTCCTTCAGACCCAAGGTTCCTGTGCCAAGATGCTCCCTGATGCAATACCGGACTTTCCTCCAGAGCAGACAAGAGGAAAGCCTTCCCCTGGAGTGGACACCCTGAATATGGACTTGTAACTTACCAGACTATGTAAGAATAAACCTTCCTTTGTTAAAGCTATACACTCTGTGGTATTTCTGTTAGAGCTGCCTTAGCTGACTAGAGCACAGAGTTTCTACCAAACAAAGCAAATAATAAAAATTAAGCCAGAACTAAATGAATCAGAGAACAGAGAAACAATTGAAAGAATTAACAAGACCAAATGCTGGTTATTTGAAAAGATCAACAAAATCAGTAAACCACTGGTCAAAATGATAAAAAAGAAGAGGAAGCAAATAACTTTAATAAAAAATGAGATGAACATAACAGATTCAACTGAAAATTAAAAACTCATTACAAAATACTATGAAAAAATCATACTCTAACAAATTTGAAAGCCTAAGGGAAATGGACAAATTTCTAGAAGCACACTAGCTATCTAAAAGTAACACGAACAGAGGTAGAACAATTAAATAAATCCTATAGCAAAAGAAAGGACTGAAAGGTAATGGAAACACTCCCATTTTTAAAAAAAAGCCCTCACCCTGATGAATTCTACTAAACTTAAAGAGTTAATATCATTATTACTAAAAGTATTTCCAAGCATATGAAGAATGGAATACTCTCAAATTTATCCTATGAAGCCAGCATAATCCTGATACCAAAGCCAGATAAAGACAATGAAAAAAAGGAAAATTACAGACCAATACATCTCATGAACTTAGATGCAAAGATCCTCAACAAAATTCTAGCCAATAGACTTCAATAGCATACCAAAAAAACAATTCACCATGACCAAGTAGAATTCATACTAGGCATGCCAAGGAAGGTTCAACATTATAAAAACAACCAATATAGTCAACCACATAAACAAAAGACAAGAACCACTTGATTTATTTTATCAACTGATGCAGAAAAGGCATTTGACAAAGTCCAATAACCATTCATGTTAAAAAAAAAAAAAATCTCAGAAAAATAGGAGTAGAAGGGAATTTCCTCAACATAATAAAGGGCATTTAAACACACTCAATGGTCAACATCATCCTAAATGATGTCTGAAAGTATTCCCCTTGAGAACAAGAACCAGACAAGGATGCCCACTGTAAAGACATTTATTAAACATTGTGCTAGAGGATCTAACCAGAGCAATCAGAAACAATGGACATCCAAATTGGTAAGAAAAGTGCCTGTATTTGCAGATGGTATGGTCTTATACACACAAAACTCTGAAGAATCCACAAAGAAATTACTGAAACTAATAGGAGAGTCTAGCAAAGTATCAATTTACAAGATAAACATATAAAAATCAGCTGGATTCCTTTACACCAACAAAGACAATCTCAAGATAAAAATCACTGCATCACTATTATTTACAGTAGCCCCCAAAAAGATAAAATACTTAAGAATAAATGGAACCAGAGATGTGAAAGACCTATACAAAGGAAACCATGACATACTACTGCAAGAAACTAAAAGAAATTTACTTGGAGGCAGGGCCAAATGGCAGACTAGTCACACATCTCCTCAATTTCCTCTGAGAACTAAAGCCCATAAAAATAATTGAACAGAACAGTGTAGACATTTAGCTCCATCAGGCATAGGGTTGTGAGATCAGACTGGGCAACAGGAAGCCAGAAACTACCTTTGTAAGAGGGGAAACAGTGGTACAGTGAGTCCCACTTCTGCTGGCACAGGTATGGATGCCTTCCTGAGACTAGGACTGCCAAGCCTGAGATCCTGACAGGGGCTCACTACTGTGCTGAGCTGCAGTGCCTAAGTAAACACTGTATCCCACAGCAGAGAGGCTGTGCCTTGGACAATCACATCTAGAGAACCCAGAAATGACTGGCAACTGAGGGTGCTGGTGCCCCTCCCCTTCTCTTCTTTGAGCTGCACCACAGATACTACTGACTCAGCACAGGAGGCAGCTGAGGAGGAATGTCATTTTGGCCCACTGAGAGGTGGAGTCAGCCACACCTAAGGGCTAGGCTGGGGCTAACTCCCATGCTGAGCAAGAATGCCTGTCTGCACAGTGTTTCTTCTAACAGAAATGCTGTTTTTAAGACAATCACACTTAGAGAACGTGGTGGTGTCTGGCAACTGAGTGTGGTGGTATCCTAACCTCTCCCTTCTATGAGCCACATCACAGCATCTGCTGACAGTGTCCAAGAGACTCTATGAGTAAGGCACCATATCTGTCACTGAGAAGATGGGGCTGGCCCTCCGAGGGCCTGGCAGCTGGTCAATGCTTCTCTCAGCAGAACATCAGTTAAGATAAGTGCATCTAGAGAATGCTGCAATGACTGGAGGCTGGCTGAGTGTGGCAATGCCATTTCTACCTCCCTTCACTGAACCATGTCATGGGGCTGTTGACAGCCCACGAGACACTCTCCTAAGTAGGGTGTCATTTTTGCCAGCCAGGAGGTGAGGCCTGCCACCCCAATGGCCAAGATGTTTTTTGGCTACCACTGGACAGCATCCGCCTTAGCACAAAAGCAGTTTTTATGATAAGTGCATCTAAAGAACATAGTGGTTCCTGGAAGACAAATGTGGGGGCAACATTCTCACCTCCCTTCCCTGAGCTACACCATAGTCTCGATGCCAGAGGGTCAGCACAACTTAGGTCCCCATTTTTATCAGCTGTGAGGTAGGGCCTGCCACCCAAGGACCCACCTTGGGGAAGCCACAAAGCCAAGAAGCATTGTGGGGCTTGACAGCATCTCTATTACCAGAGAAGCTGTATGTAAGTGAATTACACTTAGAGAACAAAGTGACAGCTGGAACCACATCTAGCAGTGCCCTTACTTACCCCCTTCTTAGAGCTTTGCCACAACTCCAGCTGCTGTAACACTGGAGAAACTGAACAGCATGAAGACAACAATCAATATCTAACCATTTAAAGAAGCAGACCACCATGGCTCTGGAAAACTCCCAAGATAAAGAATCAAAAAGCTTCCCAGATGGAGAAGCCTTTCTGAAATTATCACAGGTAAAATACAAAAGAATTATGTATAGAGCTCTTTTAGAGATTAAACGAAGTGCAGCACAACACAATGAAAAATTAAGTTATATGAACTACCAGAATATCAATGATCTGAAATCCAACAGATCAATAATAAAATTAGAGCTAGACAATTCAGTGCAAACCAAAAGAGCAGAACAGAAGAAATTAAACAAAGAATCAGAGAGACTGAAGATAAAGCAACTGACACCAGCATTTATGAGGTGAAATCAGATAAAAGACGAGAAAAATGAAGAAGCATTAAGAAGCAAGGGATACTCTGAGACCAGCATTTATCAGGTAAAATCAGATAAAAGACAAGAAAAATGAAGCAGCATTAAGAAGCAAGGGATACTCTATGAATAACTGGAGGGACAGTAGAAAATACAGAGAACTGTTGAAGAGCGACTGCCACAAAACTCCTCTGAAATCATGAAAGAAGAGAACACCACAAAAGGCAGACCTCATGAGAAAAACACCAAGACATATTATAATCCAGCTTACTAAAATGAAACATAAAGAGAAGCTCTCAAAGGCAGCTAGGCTTAAAGCAAAACTAACATACAAAGGGAAACCCTTTCTTCTGATGTCTCAGCAGAAATCACATTGGCAAGAAACCTGTAGGATAACACATATAGAGTCTTGAAGGAGAGAAACTTCTAACCAAGAATTAAATTTCTTCCAAATTATCTCTCAAATATGGCAGTGAAATTAAGACATTTTCAGATAAACAGAACCTTACAGATTTTGCAAAAACCAAACAAAAACTACAAGAAATTCTGAAAGAAGCTCTTCCTTTAACAAAATCAGTAATTTCAGATGTGTCTTCAACCATGCAATACAGGACACAGCATCCAGTCCTACTCAGTTAAGGAAGTCACACAGCCCAAGCAAAGCTAAAATATTAAAAGCAGAAACCAGAGATCTTAACATGTAAACTATGACATCACCACTCCATAAAGAGGGGTATAGTACAGTAGTTATAGCCTTTTTAGACGGAGAGAAAGTTAGGGAAATATATAAAGGTTAAAGACTGGTTTAAACATTACAGACTCAGATATGAACAAATGGAAAAATCAAAGGATGGAAAAATATATACCAAGCTAGCAACATGCAAAGGACAGCAGAAGTGGCAATATTAATATCAGATAAAATAGACTTTAATGTAAAACCCACCATCCTGGACAAGGATAGTCACTATTTATTGCTTAAAGTTTCACTGCATTAAATATTTATGCACCCAATACCAGAGCATCTAAATATTTCAAACAAATGCTGACAACATTGCAAAATGAGACCGATTACTCCATAGTAATAGTAGGAGACACCAATACTCCACTTTCAGTAATGGACAGATCATCCATAAAACAGCTGAATAAAGATATAGGCCTTACTGCAATGATCAACCAACTAGACATCATCTACACAGATTTTTTAGCCAACAACAGATATGTACACATTCTTATCTAATACGCACAGAACACTCTCCAGAATAGACCACATACTAGGTCATAAAGCATGTCTGAACAAAATTGAAACCACTGAATTATTGCAAAGCATCTTCTCAGGCCACAAAGCTATAAAACTTGAAATCAATAGCAGAAAAACGGGTAGAAATCCAAACACACAGAAACTGAATACCTTGCTCAAAAAGTCATGGGTCATAGAAAAAATTTAAAAGATGCAACAAAGAAATTCATGGAATTAAATAAGAATGAAAACACTTCTTACCAGAACCTATGGGATACATCAAAAGCAATGCTCAGAGGTCATTTTATCTCTGTAAATGCACATATCTGGAATGAAGAAAGGGCCCAAACTGAAGAATTAATCCTACAACTTGAACAAGTAGAAAGAGAACAACAAAAGAACCCCTCAGGCACCAGAAGAAAACATACCACTAAAAATTAGAGCAGAACTAAATAAACTAGAGAATAGAAAAAAAATTACAAGTATTAACAAAATCAAAAGCTTTTTTTAAAAAAGAGCAACAAAACTGACAAAACTGGCTTAACTTATAAAAGAAAAATAGGAAACAAATAACCCAAATAAAAAATGAGACAAGACATGTCACAACAGACCCAACTAACATCAAAAGTATCATAGCAGAATACTATGAAAAATTATACTCTATTAGATTTGAAAACATAGAGGAAATGGACTAATTTCTAGATTTACATCACATATCAAAATGATCACAAGGAGAAGCAGGATAACTTAATACATCCATCACAAAAGAAGAGATTGAAAAAGTAATCAAGAAACTACAACCAAAAAAAGTCCTGGCCCAGACAGCTTCACCAGACAATTCTACCAAATTTTTAGAGAGTTAATTTCAATACTACTGAGGCTATTTCATAGAATAGAAAAAGATAAAATATTTCCAAATTCATTCTCCGGAGCCAGCATAACACTGATACCCAAACCACGTAATGACCCCACAAAAATAAAATTATAGACCAATATAACTCATGAACCTAGATGCAAAAGTCTTCAACAAAATCCTGGCCAACAGAATTCAATAACACATCAAAAAATAATTTATCATGACCAAGTTGGATTCATACCAGGAATTCATGGCAGGTTCAACGTCAGAAAAACAATTAATGTGATCAACCACATAAATAAGAGAAAGGACAAGAATCACCTGATTTTGTCAATTGATGCAGAAAAGGCATTTGAAAAAGTCAAACATCCATTCATGTCAAAAACTCTCAGGAAAAAGGAATAGAAGGGAAATTCTTCAACATAATACAGGGCATCTATGCAAAGCCAAGTACATACCATCATTCTGGATGAAGGCAGACTGAAAAAGCTCCCCCCTGAAAATGAGAACCAGACAAGTATGCCCACTGTCACCACTTCTATTCAACATTGTGCTAGAGGTTCTGGCCAGAGTAATCAAACAAAACAAAGAAATACAGGACATCTGCACTGGTAAACAGTAAAAATATCTCTATTTGCAGATGGTATGATCACATATACAAAGTACTGTAAAGAATCCATAGATAAACTACTGGAACTAACAGAACAGTTCAGAAAAGTATCAGGACATAAGAAAACATATGTAAATCAGTAGGATTCCTTTATGCCAACAAAGATACCATCAAAGAGGAAATCGCCAAATCAATACCATTTACTGAAGCCCCAAGAAGATAAAATACTTAGGAATAAATCTAACCAGAGAAAATTACTGCAAGAAATCAAAACAAACTTATATAAGTGGAGAAATCCACCTTGCTCATGCACAGGGAGACTTAACATTGTTGTTTTAGTTAGCTGGTATCACTTTAACAGAGATACCACACAGTGGATGCCTTTAACACAGGAAAGTTTATTCTTAGACAGTCCGGTAAGTCACAAGTCCAAATTCAGGATGTCTGCTCCAGGGCAAGGCTTTCCCCCTTGTCGGCTCTAGAGGAAAGTCCTTGTGTTGTATCAGTCTTTGTTCCGCGAGCACCTTCGCACAGGAACCTCAGGTCTGAAGGACTTGCTTTACTCCCAGCACTGCTTTCTCTATGGTGTCAAGTTCCCAATTCTCTGCTTGCTTCTCTCTTTTTTTTATCTCCCTAGGATGGAAGGATAAGAGGTGGTGCAAGCCACACTCCAAGGAAACTCCCTCAACAAGGGTGCGGTAGTCCCACACTGATCCTCTTTTAACATAATCATCGTATCTGTTAGACACAGACAGAGAGTAGGATTTACAGCATCAGAAAATCACAAAATGGAGGGCAACTGCAGAATACAGGGAATCTTGGCCCAGCCAAATTACTACAAATATTTTGGGGGGGACATAATTCAATCGATAACAACTGTGAAAGTGTCTATTTTATTCAATGTGATCTACATGTACAGTGAAATTCCAATACAAGTTCCAGTGTCCTTTTTTTAATAAGATAGAGAAACAAATCACCAACTTTTTTTGGATAGGGAAGAAACCTCAGATAAGTGAAGCTCTACTGAAGATGAGGAACACATTGGGCAGCCTCACACTACCTGACCTCAGAACTACTACACAGGCACAGTAGTCAAAGCAGCCTGGTACTGGTACAAAAAGAGACACACAGACCAGACCAATGGAACAGATGAGAGACTCCAGCTATATCATCATCCTTTTATGAACAGTTGATATCTGACAAAGGACCAAAGATTGTAAACTGGGGAAAAACAGTCTCTAACAAATGCTGTTGGCAAAATTGGATATCCATCTGTAAAAAACTGAAACAAGACTCATATCTCACACCTTACACAAAAACTAACTCAAAATGGATTAAAGACCTAAATATCAAACCTAAAGCAATAAATATCATGCTAGAAAAAACAGGGACAGCAATGCACAAACAACAGAAAATAGAGAAACGGGAACTACTAAAAATCTAACACGCTTATCTACAGACTTTATCAAGAAAGTTAAAAGACTACCTATAGAATGGGAAAAAATATCTGGTAACTACATGTTGGTTTCATGCATTTCCATAATCTACAAGGTACTGGAAAATATCAACAGGAGAAAGGTAAATAATCCTATTAAGCAATGGGCAAAGGAGATGGAGGCACTTCACCAAAGACATTCAGGGAGCCAAAAGACACACAAGGAAATCCTCAGGATCATTAGCTATGTGAGAAATCCAAATTAAAACTACAATGAGATAGCATCTCTCCCAAGTGAGGTATAAGCAATAATCCGAAAAACACAAAACAACAAATAATGGACAGGCTTTGGAGTGGCTGGAACTCTCCTACACTGCTGGTGGGAATACAAAATGATACAATCTCTTTGGAAAGTAATCTAAGGCTTCCTTAAA
This sequence comes from Heterohyrax brucei, assembly GCA_028571685.1. Taxonomy (NCBI): domain Eukaryota; kingdom Metazoa; phylum Chordata; class Mammalia; order Hyracoidea; family Procaviidae; genus Heterohyrax; species Heterohyrax brucei. The sequence goes on from CM053152.1 coordinate 67,923,435, forward strand.
AGGACAGAAATAGAAATACCACACAGGCCAGCAATCTGACTGCTCAGAATACATCCTACAAAAATAAAAGCAGTCACATGCACACAATGTTTACTGCAGCACTGTCCACAACAGCAAAAAGAAGGAATCAACCTAGGTGCCTGTCTTAGGCTGGGTTTTCTAGGGAAGCAAAACCAGTAACACGTGTAGGTACAAGGAAAGATTTATAATATATAGATAGATACATAGATAGATACAGATATAGAAAAACAGCTCATGTAATCACAGCAGCTGAATGTTCCAAGCTCTGGCACAAGCCTCACATGGCCACGGAAGCTGAGGAACCCAAAGTCAGCAAGTCAGAGACCAGACTTCTAGATCACCGGTTGTGTAGGTCAGTGGATCCCAAGCTGGTGGTGAGACAAAGCAACAGAGGCTGACAAACCAGAATCAGCAGGTCAGGGAGCAGGAGCAGCAGAGGCTGGCGAACCCAGGATCGGCAGGTCAGGGAGCAGGAGCGGCAGAGGCTGGCGAACCCAGGATCGGCAGGTCAGGGAGCGGGAGCGGCAGAGGCTGACGAACCCAGGATCGGCAGGTCAGGGAGCGGGAGTGGCAGAGGCTGGCGAACCCAGGATCGGCAGGTCAGAGAGCAGGACTCTCAAGTGCTGACTGTAAGGACTGATGAGTCCAACAGCTGCTAGTTCAAGTCCCGGAACCAAACGCTGGAAGGGAGCAGTAGCTCCTGGCTACGTGAGCAACCAGCAGCTGTAGTAAAAGGTCGCGAAATGAGAGCCGAGGGGCAGGGAGCCACCACAAACCCCACCCTGCCACTTAATACAGCAGCCAAATATGCATTAGCCAAGTTGACATAATCCTGACCACCACATTCCACCCCTTGTCAACTTGGCATCTGCAACATCTCACCTTACCAAGCAGTCTCTGAAGGGGTACAGTTACAAAGTCATACTTAGGTCAACATGATATAACTAACACATGTACAACTGAAAATGCATTAGCTCATTTACATCTTATGTTTTATAAGTAAACAAAATATCCAGTACACACATACAAAGCAGGAATATTCACAGCAATTACAGTTCTCGTTTCTGCTACTGGTCGCGTGGCCGTAACTGATATTTAGAACTACCTTCTTCTACAACCCATTCTGTATTCCCTTTGCCCTCAGTAACCACCTCAGCTGGTCGTGGTTCCTTGCCTGGTGAGGTGACCCAAACCTTCATTCCTGAAGGGTCTGGGCTATTATCACTCATTTTGGAATTGGGTTGCTGTAGTTTTCCATTGACCTTAATCACAGGACATGGTAGTACTAGGAGGCGTCCTAAGGGATCTCCTACATTCCAAACATACTCTTCTTTACTTCCGTTATGTAATGTCAATCCATTTCATCTTCATAGTCAGGATCAATCACACCGGCCAGTACTGTAACTCCTTTCTTTGTCTGTTGATCCAGAGGTACAAGGAGCCCAAAATGGTGGTGGCAATTTTAGCTTCCAGTTCAGTGGAATCATTTATGTGTCTCCAGGTGGCAGCATTCCTCCCTTCGGAACTAAGACACTTAATCCTGCAGAGCATAAGGTCATGGGGACAGGAAGCAAAAATCTTGCAAGTGGGTCACTAGGGGTAACAGTGAGTGGTGCCACTCCCATTTCCACCCCTTGATTCCTGAACCCATGAATCCTGGCAATAGGAGAAACAGCACCGTATATTGGACGCTGGTTTAGGGCATACACAGCCTCCTGGAGAACACCTCCCCAACCCTGCAAGGTAGTGCCACCCAGCTGGCAGCGTAATTGTGTCTTCAGGAGACCATTCCATCATTCTATCAAGCCAGCTGCTTCAGGATGATGGGGAACATGGTAAGACCAGTGAATTCCGTGAGCATGGGCCCACTGCCGCACCTCATTTGCTGTGAAGTGTGTCCCTTGAGCAGAGGCAATGCTGTGCGGGATTCCATGACGGTGGATAAGGCATTCTGTAAGTCCACGGATGGTAGTTTTGGCAGAAGCATGTCATGCTGGGTAGGCAAATCCATATCCAGAGTAAGTATCTATCCCAGTAAGGACAAAACGCTTTCCTTTCCATGATGGAAGCGGTCCAATGTAATCAACTTGCCACCAGGTTGCCGGCTGATCACCTCGAGGAACAGTACCATATCGAGGACTCAGTGTTGGTCTCTGCTGCTGGCAGATTGGGCACTCAGCAGTGGCTGTAGCCAAGTCAGCCTTGGTGAGAGGGAGTCCATGTTGCTGGGCCCATGCATAACCACTGTCCTTGCCACCATGACCACTTTGTTCATGGGCCCACTGAGCAGTGACAGAGGTAGCTGGAGAAAAAGGATGACTGGTTCCACAGAACAGGTCATCCTATCCACTTGACTGTTAAACTCATCCTTTGCTGAGGTTACTCTTTGATGAGCATTCACATGAGACACAAATATTTTCACTTCTTTGGCCCATTCAGAGAGGTCTATCCACATAACTCACCCCCATAAATCCTTGTCTCCAATCTTCCAATCATGTTCCTTCCAAGTCCCTGGCCAAATGGCCAAGCCATTGGCCACAGTCCATGAATCGATATATAGCTGCACATCTGGCCACCTCTCCTTCCAAGCAAAGTGAACAACCATATGCACTGCTCGAAGTTCTGCCCACTGGGAGGATTTGCTTTCACCACTGTCCTTGAGGGAGGTCCCAGAAAGGGGCTGCAGTGCTGCTGCTGTCCACTTTTGAGTGGTGCCAGCATATCGTGCAGAACCATCTGTAAACCAAGCACGAGTTTTCTCTGCCTCAGTCAGCTGGTCATAAGGAATTCCCCATGAGGCCATAGGTGCAAACTGGGAGGCAAGAGGTAATGTTACAGGAGTGGAGACCATGGGCATTTGGGCCACTTCCTCATGCAATTTACTTGTGCCTTCAGGTCCTGCACGGGCCCAATCTCGTATACACCACTTCCATTTAACGATGGAGTGCTGCTGTGCTCGTTCAACTTTATGACTCTGTGGGTCAGACAATACCCAGTTCATGATAGGCAGCTCAGGACGCATGGTGACCTGGTGTCCCATGGTTAAGCGTTCAGTCTCTACTAAGGCCCAGTAACAAGCCAAAAGTTGTTTTTCAAAAGGAGAGTAGTTATCTACAGAGGATGGCAGAGCTTTACTCTAAAATCCTAAAGGTCTGCGCTGTGATTCGCCAATAGGCGCCTGCCAAAGACTCCAAACAGCATCTCTATCTGCCACTGACACCTCAAACACCACTGAATCAGCTGGATCATATGGCCCAAGTGGCAGGGCAGCCTGCACAGCAGCCTGAACCTGTTGCAGAGCCTTCTCCTGTTCTGTGCCCCACTCAAAAGTAGCAGCCTTTCGAGTCACATGATAAATAGGCTGGAGTAGCACACCCAAATGAGGAATACGTTGCCTCCAAAATCCAAAGAGACCCACGAGGCACTGTGCCTCTTTTTTAGTTGTCGAAGCAGCCAGATGCAATAACTTATCCTTCACTTTAGAAGGAATATTGCGACAAGCCCCACACCACTGGACCCCTAGGAATGTCACTGAGTTGGAAGGTGCCTGAATTTTTGTGGGATTAATTTCCCACCCTCTAGCACACAAATGTTTAACTAATAAGTCCAGAGTGACTGATATTTCTTCCTTACTAGGTCCAATCAGCATAATGTCATCTATATAATGGACCAGTGTCACATCTTGTGGAAGAGAGAAGCAATCAAGGTCCCTGCGGACTAAATTATGACATAGGGCTGGAGAGTTAATGTAGCCCTGAGGCAGGCAAGTGAAAGCGTATTGTTGGCCTTGCCAGGTGAATGCAAACTGCTTCTGGTGGTCCTTGGAAACAGGTATGGAGAAGAAAGCATTAGCCAGATCAGTAGCTGCATACCAAGTACCAGGAGATGTATTAATTTGCTCAAGCAGTGAAACTACATCTGGAACAGCAGCTGCAATGGCAGTTACCACCTCATTAAGTTTGCAATAATCTACTGTCATTCTCCATGATCCATCCGTTTTTCGCACAGGCCAAATAGGCGAATTGAATGGGGATGTGGTGAGAATCACCACCCCTACGTCCTTCAAGTCTTTAGTGGTGGCAGTAATTTCAGCAATCCCTCCAGGAATACGGTATTGCTTTTGGTTCACTATTTTCCTAGGCAGTGGCAGTTCTAGCAGCTTCCATTTGGCTCTTCCCACCATAATAGCTCTCACTCTACTTGTCAGGGATCCAATGTGAGAGTTCTGCCAATTGCTGAGTATATCTATTCCAATTATGCATTATGGAACTGGGGAAATCACTACAGGATGGGTTCGGGGACCCACTGGACCCACTGTGAGACGAACATGAGCTGTCATGGTTTGAATTGTGTCCCCCCAAAAATGTGTGCAGCCATGTGGCTGGGATATGGTTCCCAGTATCTTGGGACTGTCCTCCATTGTGTGGTTTTGCTAACCTGTATGTTAAAGGATTAGGGTGGGGCTGTTAATTCCTGCTATGGGGGAAGTTTCTCTGGAGTATGGCTTGCCCCACCCTTAACGCTTTTAGCTTGCAAGGAATAAAAGGAAAAACAACCAAGGACAATTTAAGAACCTCGCTACCATCAAGCAAGCAGCACCAGGAGCAGAGCGCATCGTTCAGACCAGAGGTTCTTGCGTTAGGACACTCCCTGGACAATGACTGATGCAATACTGGACTTTCCTCCAGAGCCATCAAGGGGAAAGTCTCCCTGGAGCGGACACCCTGAATATGGACTTGCAACCTACCGGACTGTGTAAGAATAAATCTTTCTTTGTTAAAGCCATCCACTCTGTGGTATTTCTGTTAGAGCAGCCCTAGCTGACTAAAACAGAATTGGTACCAGGAGTGGGGTGCTGCTCTAGCAAATACCTAAAATGTGGAAGCCACTTTGAAACTGCGAATGGATAGAAGATTCAGAAGGAACGAAGAAGGCGCAGATGGTGAGAGACAACGGAGGACTGGCAGCAGCAGCAGCGGCAGCAGCAGAACCTGAGGCAGCGCTGGAGCCGACCCGTGGAGCGAGAGAGGTCAGTGCCTGTGCAGAGTTTTCCTCGCGGAACGGGGTGCCTCTGGGCACTTGAATCGGTGAGCTGGCCTTGCTGACCCACGGAGTGAGAGAGTTGAGTGCCTTTGGGCAGGACGCTTTCCAGCAAGAGTGGGGTGCCTCCGGGCACTTAAACCAGTGGAGCTACAGAGCTTTGGAACACTTGCCCGGCAGGGCAGATGTGGGCCTGAGGCCCAGGCCATGCGGCCATAGGAAGCTGAAGCTGAAGAGGCAGATAGCGTGAGAAGCTGAGCTGCCTCAGTCTCAAGAGGTATGGCCATGACCTCAGGGGTTTGAAAGGGTGGAACCACGGCGTGCTGTGTTCGTAAGGGTGGAATTGCCACTCAGTTGGGCTTAGGGTGCTCCTAAAGCCAATGGGATAGAGTTTCTGTCCAAGTGGGCCTTGAAGGCAGAGTTGTAGCACGGGACTGGAGGTCTCCACTCAGAAACCTGAGAGTGTGGCCGATACCTAGAGTCTGGAGAGCATTGCTGTTGTGTAGAATGTCTCAGAAAATGTAAGAGTATTTCCAAAGCTTTGAGGGCTAATGTAATGTGTTCTGTTGACTTGCCTGTTGCCTGTTAATGCCTTCTAAGTTTCACAGATGTAGAAGAGTTTTTGTACTTTGGACTTGGAACTGATTTAAGACTTCTGTTATATGGAAGGACATAATTTTGCTATGGTGAGATGAATGTGTTAAATGTTTTGTGATGTGATTTTTGGGTTGTCAAAGGGTGGGATGTCATGGTTTGAATTGTGTCCCCCCAAAAATGTGTGCAGCCATGTGGCTGGGATATGGTTCCCAGTATCTTGGGACTGTCCTCCATTGTGTGGTTTTGCTAACCTGTAGGTTAAAGGATTAGGGTGGGGCTGTGAATTCCTGCTATGGGGGAAGTTTCTCTGGAGTATGGCTTGCCCCACCCTTAACGCTTTTAGCTTGCAAGGAATAAAAGGAAAAACAACCAAAGACAATTTGAGAACCTCGCTACCATCAAGCAAGCAGCACCGGGAGCAGAGCGCATCGTTCAGACCAGAGGTTCTTGCGTTAGGACACTCCCTGGACAATGACTGATGCAATACTGGACTTTCCTCCAGAGCCGTCAAGGGGAAAGTCTCCCTGGAGCGGACACCCTGAATATGGACTTGCAACCTACCGGACTGTGTAAGAATAAATCTTTCTTTGTTAAAGCCATCCACTCTGTGGTATTCCTGTTAGAGCAGCCCTAGCTGACTAAAACATGAGCCAAGACTCCATCAATAACCTGACCTCCATATGCCCCCACTCTGACTGGTGGGCCACAGTGACGTTTTGGGTCTCCTGGAATTAGTGTCAGTTCAGAGCCAGTATCCAGTAGTCCCCGAAAAGTCTGATTATTTCCTTTTCCCCAGTGAACAGCCACTCTCATAAAAGGCCATAGATCCTTTTGGGGAAGGGCAGGAGAAAGATTAACAGTATAAATTTTTGGCAGGGTATCAGAATTCTTCCTCAAAGGGACCTGGCCTCCCCTTCATTCAAGGGGTTGTGGGTCCTTAAACTTGCTCAAGTCTGGGAATTGATTGAGGGACCGCAACTCTCTCTTCTGGCGATTTGAGTTAGACTGCTGTTTAACTGACCTAGAATTCATCCTTTCATACATATCAAGTAAATACTTAGTAGGCTGATCATCTATTGCACTGCTAGGGACACCATGACTAAGTAGCCAGTTCCACATGTCCGCACAAGTCAGATTATTACGGTTACTATTTTGCCTCCGCTGTCCATTACTGTAAGCACGTCCACCTTGTCTTTGTCAACTGAGTGCAGCCACTTGACCCCTACCACCACGGGATCCAGTCAGCCCCATTGTAGTTAGGTGTCTTAATTCAGCTAGGGCAGCTCCCACTGTCATATCTGATTTACATAAAATGGCAATCACAGCAGTCTTCAAGGATACTGGAGCTCCCTTCACAAATTTGTTTCTCACAGTTGTGGTAAAAGTTGTGTCCTCTGGACATGCTATGTGTGGATTTGAAGGCCTAACCAAATAAATCCACTCTAGCATGCCAATTTCCCTAAGCCTTTGGATACCCTCTTCTACAGTACCCCAAGACAAGTCTGGCAATTCAACTTGATTTAATGTAGGCCACCGCATCAGCCATGCTTCAGCAATCCAGTCAAACAAACTATTAGGTCCTCTCCTAACTTCTCGAGCTGAAACATTGACTGAAGGATCTGTGCTCAGTGGACCCAGGTCAAGAAATTCAGACTGATCCAGCTTTATGTTCCTTGCACCATTATCCCACACCCTTAACAGCCATTCCCAAGCATATTCCCCAGGTTTCTGTTTGTATGTGTTAGAAAAGTCAAGTAGTTCCTTGGGAGTATAGCGTATCTCCTCCTGGGTCACACTTTGTACTTCACCTTTTGGAGCTTGCTTGGACTTAAGTCTAGTTACAGGCCTAGAAGCCAAAATTGGCAGTGCTGAAGTGTTTTCAGAGTCTTCAGCATGCTCTCGTAAAGCCTCTGCCTTAGGCCGTGCCCCAGGCAATGACTCTGGCAGGCGCTCTTCAGAGGTAGAGGGGCTACAGCTAATCTCATTAAGTTGGAGCTGAGGGGACAATGGCTTTACTGGGTGGGGCAGTTTCTCAGACAAAGGCGAAGTAATCCCTTCACATGGGTGTGGTTCAGCTGGCAGGTGTGATTTACTGGAAGTGAGGGACTCAGCGTCCCGAGCTTCCATATCATCCTCCCATGTCTCCATTTCAAGTTTCAGGGTCCCATTTCTTCCCAATCAATGCCCTCACTTTAATTTTAGATACTTCTCGAGACTGGCAATTGAGCTGGCGTTGCAATTCCACCACTCTAACGATAAGCATCCGGGTTTGGCTCTCAGCACTATCGGCTCTGCTATTACAGGCAATGAGGTTTTCTTTTAAAGCACAAGCAGAGCTTTGAGGTCTTTTACATGACATGAGAGCTTTGATTCCAAGGCCCTGAGCTCATCTTTTTCCTTCACTAGCTTATCTAATGCAAGTAAGACCAGCCAACCAACTTCCTTACACTGCTCATCCGCACATAATTTCGAAAAGTTATCACAGGTGTTTTCACCCTGAGGGTCACCTTTCACCAATATTTGATCTACTGGTGGGGCTATTTTGCAGATGTGTACCGCCACCTCAGCCCACGGACTAGCAGGGCACTCTTTACCTGTAGGAGCAGAGTTAGCAACAGTGTTACTACTAGCCAGACTCAAGAACCACTTGAAAGGATTCATTTTTACAATTTTGTTTCCCTAGAACCACTCCTGGTACCAAATTGTCTTAGGCTGGGTTTTCTAGGGAAGCAAAACCAGTAACACGTGTAGGTACAAGGAAAGATTTATAATATATAGATAGATAGATACAGATATAGGAAAACAGCTCACGTAATCACAGAAGCTGAATGTCCCAAGCTCTGGCACAAGCCTCACATGGCCACGGAAGCTGAGGAACCCAAAGTCAGCAAGTCAGAGACCAGAGTTCTAGATCACCAGTTGTGTAGGTCAGTGGATCCCAAGCTGGTGGCGAGACTAAGCAACAGAAGCTGACAAAACCAGAATCAGCAGGTCAGGGAGCAGGAGCGGCAGAGGCTGGCGAATCCAGGATCGGCAGGTCAGGGAGCAGGACTCTCAAGTGCTGACTGTAAGGACTGATGAGTACAACAGCTGCTAGTTCAAGTCCTGGAACCAAACGCTGGAAGGGAGCAGGAGCTCCTGGCTACGTGAGCAAACAGCAGCCGTAGTGAAAGGTCGCGAAATGAGAGCCGAAGGGCAGTGAGCCACCACAAACCCCGCCCTGCCATGTAATACAGCAGCCAAATATGTAGTAGCCAAGTTGACATAATCCTGACCACCACAGTGCCCATTAACAGAGGAACAGATAAACAAACTATGGTACATATATACAATGGAATACCATGCAATGATAAAAAACAATGATTTTAAGAAGCATCTCATAACCTGGTTTCCACTAGAAGACATAATGCTGAGTGAACTCAGCTGCAAAAGAACAAGTATTGTATGAGACCTCTGCTACACGGACTTAAAAATGGACTTATGTACAGAGAAAAGACTCTTTGATGGCTACAAGGGTGGGGAGGGAGGGAGTTGGATGTTCACAGATTAGATAATTGATACGAATTTGGTTAGGTGAAGGGAGTAACAGCATGCAATAGAAAGCAGATCAGCATAACTGGACTACAACATAAACTGAAAAGTTTTCTAAATTCAACCCAATATTTCAAGGGATAGCATAGCATGCACAGAGATCTGGGGACCATGCTTTCCAGGGATATCGACACCAACTGGCATAGCTAATCTTTTTTTTTTTTTTTTTAATATGACTGAGTAAAAATGTACATTCCCATATAAATTTACATGCCCATCTATATGCAGCTTCCTCTGCTCTCCCTACCCGGTGACAGCACACTATTCCTCTCTGCTCCATACATGTCTTATCCTCCCAACAGTTTCCTTTCCTGTCCTCTCCACCCACTTTTCCTTCCTCCAGCCAGAGGTCAGCAGAACCATAAAGTGCATCCAATATATGGTCACTCTGCATCACCAAGTCCAATCCATTCATGTCTGAAGAGTGGACCTTCATTATGATTTATGGGCAAGGGCAGCATCAGGGCCAAGGGCCATGCTCCCAGGGGAATCCTGAAACCGCTGGGCCATCAATTGAGGTCTTTTAGTGGAGATCTCTGGATGCATCCCCTTTTATTCTTGTGTTGCTATTGAGACTCAACTTAGTGAGCTCCATCGCAGCTATCACTGGTCATGGCCGGGCACCATCCAGTCCTTCTGGTCCCAAGTCGATATAGGCACCCACTCATGTGGGTCTCTCTATCTTCTGGGTTGTCTTTACCCCATGTCATTTTGGTCCTCGGTGAGCATCCATTCCTGCTGAGTTGGGACCATTTGGCATAGCTAATCTTTAGCTAAAAGTCTTCTGCACCCCATGTTGGTGAGTGGCATCTAGAGTCTTAAAAGCTAGCAAGCTGCCATCTGAGGTACACCAAATGGTCCCAACCCATCTGGAACAGATGACGACCAAGAATATTAAAGATATGAGGCAAAACGAGCCCAGGAGACATGAGGACCCATATGACTGGAAGACTGCATCAGCACAAGATCAGAAGAACCAGACAGTGCTCAGTTACCACCAAAGGCAGCCACGATAGGGGGCATAATGTAGATAGAGTTCCTGAGGCAACATGAGATAAAGAGGAGTGCAGTTCAAGAATTCTTCTGAAAGACCAGAATTGATGGTCCTACAGCCTGGAGGGTCCCCTGGGAACATGGTCCCTATACTTGCTGCTGGCCCTGACTGGAAACCAGAACTGGGGTCAAGTCTTTAGATAAGAATGGACCAGACTTGGGGGGCACAGTGTGAGTATACGGTGTGTGTAGTTTACGGTAATATACATTTATAGAAGGCTATTCTAGTTTCTTTCTAGATGGGAGAGATGAAGTAGACAGGCAGGGATAGGTGCTCATTAAAAGTATACTAGAAGTATGGAGTGAAAAGGAGGAATGTGCTGCCACAGTGTAAGGAGAGAAAGTGAAGCTATGGAGCTGCAATTAGGCAGGCATTTGGATTGTATACTTTCACTTAATCATAGTAAAAAAAGAAAAAGAAAAATAGCAGTGAAAGTCACAAGAGACAGAAAGGGACCAGATTCAATGAAACATAAAAGAACTAGTTTCAAGAAGGAAGGTGTGGTTAACACTGTTAAATACTAGAGATCAAATAGCATGAGGATTTAAACCAGGTCATCATCAACACTGCTAATTAAGAAGTCTTCCTTTGTGTTTCAAACATTTCCTCTGTAGTTTTCTACATTTAAAAGTATTTAATAATTGAATAAAGAAATCTACTTAAGTGAAGAAACCTACCATGCCCATGGATAGTCACCTAGGGCTGCTCTAACAGAAGTAACACTGAGTGGATGGCTTTAATAAAGGAAGGTTTATTCTTACACAGTCCAGTAGGCTACAAGTCCATATTCAGGGTGTCTGCTCCAGGGGAAGGCTTTCCCCTTGTAGGCTCTGTAGGAAAGTTTGGTATTGTATCAGTCTTTGTCCAGGGAGCATCTTGCCACAGGAACCTCGTGTCTGAAGGATGCGCTCTTCTCCTGGTGCTGCTTACTTGATGGTAAGAGGTTCCCAATTCTCTGCCTGCTTCTCTGTCCTTTTATCTCTTGTGGGATGAAAGGATTAAGGGTGGGGCAAGCCATACTCCAGGGAAAGTCTCTTTACAGTGGAGCAGGGAGGTAATCCTATGAAGGGATTTACAGCCCCACCCTAATCCTTTAACATACAGTTTAGGAAAACCACAAAATGGAGGACAGTCCCAAGATACTGGGAATCATGTCCCAGCCACATGGCTACACCTATTTGGGGGGGGACACAATTCAATCCATGACAGATAGGAAGATTCAACACTGTGAAAATGACTCTTCTAACAAAAGTGATCTACAAATATGATGCAATCCCAATGGAAATTCCAATGGTATTTTTTAAGGAAATGCAAATACAAATTACTAACTTCATGTGGAGAGGGAATATGCTTGGAGAAGCAAAGTGTTACTGAAGAAGGACAAAGTTAGAGGCCTCATACTACCTAACTTTAGAATCTACTACACTGCCATGGTGTACAACAGATACATAGACCGTTAGAACAGAACTGAGAATCCAGACATATAGTCATCCACCTACGAGCAGCTGGTATTTGACAGAGGTCCAAAGTCCATGAACTAGGGAAGAAACAGTCTGTTCAACAAAAGGTATTGGCAAAGTTGGATACTCATCTGTAAAAAAATGAAACAAGATCTGTATCTCACAGCATGCACAAAAACTAATTCAAAATGGATCAAAGACCTAAATATAAAATTTAAAGCAGTAAAGATCATGGAATAAAAAATAAGGACAATGCTGGAACCCCTAATACTTGGCATAAACAGAATACAAAACATTACCAACAGGCACAAACCCAATAAAACAATCAGAACTCCTAAAAATCCAGCACCTATGCTAATCCAAACACTTCAGCAAAAAAGTAAATGACAAACTACAAGAAAAAAATTGGCTACAATGAATCCAATCAGCATCTAATCTCTAAAACCTATGTTGTTGTTGCTGTTGTTAGGTGCCGCTCAGTCAGTTATGACTCTGTGATCCTATGGACAACAGAAGGAAACACCGCCCAGTCCTATGCCATGTCCACAATTATTTTAATGCTTAAACCCACAGTTGCAGCCACTGTGTCAACCCACTTTGGTGAGGGTCTTCCTCTTTTTCGCTGACCTTTCATTCTACAAAGCATAATGTCCTTCTCCAGAGATTGATCACACTCCTGACAACATGTCCAAAGTATATGAGATGCAGTCTCACCATCTTTGCTTCCAAGGAGCATTCTGGTTATGCTTCTTTCAGAACAGATCTAACTATCTAACTTTAGAATCTTCCAGAAAAGATCTGTTTGTGCTTTTGGCACTCCATGGTACATTAGATATTCCTCTCCAACATTACAATTTAAAGGCATTAGTTCTTCTTCCGTCTTCCTTATTTATTTATGTCCAGCTTTCACATGCATATCACGAGATTGAAAAGACCATGGCTTAGGTCAGGCACATATCAGTCCTCAAAGTGACATCTTTACAACACCTTAAAGAGTTCCTTTGCAGCAGGTTCACCATTTTGAATCAGACAATCATATGGTCTACTATGTTAGGAATGACAACTTGAAGAGGAATGGTTTTGCATTCATCCTCAAAAAGAACATCTGAAGATCTGTCCTGAAGTATAATTGCGTCAAGGATGGAATAATGGCCATAAGCCTATGACGAAGACCAGTAAACATGAATATTATTTAAATTTATACACTAACAACTAAGGCCAAAGATGCAAAAGTTGAAGATTTTTACCACTTTCTGCAATCTGAAATTGATCAAACATGCAATCAGTTACTGGTGACTGGAAGGCAAAGTTGGAACTAAAGACAAGGAATCGGTAGGTGGAAAATACAGGCTCGGTGATTGAAATGGTGCCTGAGATTGCATGACAGAATTTTGCAAGACCAATGACTTTTTCATTGCATGTACCTTTTTTCACAACATGAACAGTGACCATCCACATGGACCTCACCAGATGGGATACACAAGAATCAAACAGACTACATCTGTGGAAAGAGACAATGGAAAAGTTCAATGTCAGCAGTCAGAACAAGACCAGTGCTGACTGTGGCACAGACCACCGACTGCTCATACACAGATTCAAACTGAAACTGAATAAAATTAGAATAAGTACACAGGAGTCAAAGTGCAACCTGCAACCTATAAGTTACTATAAATCCTCAAAATCAAAAACACAAATAATACCCCAATTAAAAAAAGGGGGGGCAATAGATATGAACAGGCACTTTATCAAAGAAGACATCTGGTATATTTACAGATACATTAGGAAATGTTCACGGACACTAGCCATTAGAGAAATCAAAATCAAAAACTACAATGAGATGCCATCTCACCCCAACAAGATGACATTAATCCAAAAACCACAAAAAAAGTAAGTGTTGGAGATACTGTGAAGAGACTGGAACACTTCACTGCTAGTAGAGAATGTAAAATCGTACAATCACTTTGGATATCAAACAGATAGATGCACAGCCATGTTCACTGTAGCACTGTCCACAACTGCAAAAAGATGGAATCAGCCTGGTGCCTGTGATGGTTAAGATTTTGTATCAACTTGGTGGGGCCATGATTCTCCATGTTTTGGCAGTTCTCTAACATTACAGTCACTGCCATGATGCAACATGCTACAGTACCCCTCAGGGCAGGGCCATGGTGATTCATTGCCCCTCAGCATTCATCTGTCTGCCTTCCACCACCTACTTCCTGCCTGCTTGCCTTGCCAAGGTTTTGACTTGTGGATATAGCAGCTACCGCTCTATTGTCCTCTGATATCTGGTTCTTGGGACTTGAGCAAGCAGCTCTTGGTCTTCATCAATCTTCCTGGCCTGTAAGAGTTCTGTTCCCCAACCTGCCTATCCAGGCTTCACCAGCCCTTGAAGCTACATAACTCAGAAGAAATCTTGCAGTCTTACCTTCCATTTTGGGATTCACTGATCTTCACAGCCTGTGAGTGGGAATCTGGCTCTTTGATCTGCTAAACCTTCAGTTTGCTAGCTCCCATGGCTACATGAGGCTCTTGGGTTGTTTGAGCCGAACTTTCAACATCTACAATTACGTGAGCTGTTTCTTTTATATAAATATATACATTTCACTGGTTTTGTTTCTCTAGAGAACCCAGCCTAAGACATTTTGGTACCTGGGAAACAAAATTGTACGGATGAATATTCTAGAGTGGATCTCAGGTCTGGCTAGTCTTAAAGATGTTGATGACTCTGATTCTAGCAGCAAAAAGATCTCTGCTAATCCATGGGGTGAGGTGGTGATATGCATATGCAAAATACTAACATCAACAAATCAGAAACTGGTGGGAGATGAGGCTCTGAGTTAACACGTGTGATGCCTTTCTGCAGTTGTGTGAGAATGAAAAGTATAAGGATGCTGATTGGTTGGTTGGTCTGTGAGAAAATTCAAAATAGTCCATCTTCAGAACAAAGGTCAAGATAAGAAGTTACTAGTTAACCTAAAAGAAGGGGTGAACATAGGGTTAAAACCTGTTTGGGAAACAGGAGACGGAATGTTAAGACTTAGGTGAGTCCGGGAGAGGCTGTTCAACCCATAGTACTCAGCCAATGAGGAACTCGGGGAGGGACTTTCAAGTTAGAAGATAAAAAGGGCTTTTAAGAAACTGTTTATAGTGCCCTCTCTGACTAGCTTCCTTTGTGGGCTTAGGCACCTGATTTTGCAAAATCAACCCATAAAGCCTCACTCTTGCTAACTGGATTTGAGTTGGATTTCTTGAGCACTTGTTGGAAAAAGACACTGGTAACTGCCTATCGGTCACCCCATAAGGCATAAGGCAGCCTGCCTTGACCACTGAGGCAAGGTCCTAGCCAGGTGTTTATACCAGCCCACTAGTTGCCAAGAGAAACCAGAGCAGTGTCTAGGGCGCTGACAACTTTCTCACAGGTCCTACTTTCACTAGACAAACTGGTGAAAGGAGATAAGCTAACCACTTTGGAGTCAAAGAGCAAGTGCTGCAGAGAACTCAAAGCTTCTACTTGTGCTTTGAAAGAAAAGCTCACTTCCTACAGTAACAGAGCTGATACGCCAAACGCCAAATCCAGTCTCTTATTGTAAGAGTGACTGAATTACAATGCCTGCTCAGTGGCCAGTCTCCAGCGGCGTCTCAAGCTAAAGTGAGGGCATTGATTGGGAAGAAATGGGACCTTGAAACTTAGAAGGAGGAAGTCTGGGTAGATAGTACGGAAGCTGGAGACACTGAGCCTCTAACATCCAGTAAATCACTCCTGCCAGTAGAACTACACCCATCTGAAGAAATTATGTCGTTCCTTCCAGGTCTGTCTGCTAAAGCACCCGGTCCAGGAAAGCCATTAGCCCCTGCACTCCAGTCTATGAGATTAGCTCTAGCCCAGCTGCATCAAAAAAGCCCTTGTTTGAATCATATCCTGGGGCATCACCTGAGGCAGATGCTTTACAAGACAATGCTGAGAGTTCTAAAAACAATTCCATACTACCAATTCTGGCTTCCAGAAATATAACTAGACTTAAATTTCTGTGAGCCCCAAAAGGTGAAGTATAAAGTGTTACAAAGCACAAGTACACTACACTCTGAGAAAGCTAGTTGAATTTTCTAATATACACCAACAAAAACGTGAGAAATATGTATGGGAATGGCTACTAAGGATGCAGGATAATGATGCAAGGAACATAACAGATGGATCAGTCTGAATGTACTGATATGGGCCCACTGAGCAGATTCTTCATCCGATGTAGCTCAAGAAATTAGGAAAAGATCTAAGTGTTTGTTTGGCTGAGCTGGTGAAGCATGGGTTACATAGAGGCCTACACTCAATCAGGTCCAAGTACCAGACCTGCCTTGGTATACCACAGTAGAAGGTATCCAAAGGGTTAGGTAAACTGGCATGCTAGAGTGGGCTGATCAGGTTAGAACCACAGATCCACACATACAATGCCCAGAGGACACATCTTTTAACCACAACTGTGAGCAACAAATTTGTGAAGGGAGCTCTGGCATCCTTTAAGACTGCTGTGATTGCCATTTCACGTAAATCAAATTTGACAGAGGGAGGTACCCTAACTGAATCAAAATACCTAACTATAACGAGGCTGATGGGACCCTATGATAGTAGGGGCCCAGTGGCTATACTCAATCAACAAAGACAGGTGGATGCGGTTGTAATGGACAGCGAGAGTCAAAACAATAATCATAATAGTCTGACTCTATTGACTTACAGAGTTAGCTACTGAGTCATCGTATCCCTAGGGGTCAAGCAGATAAGAAATCCACTAAATACTTAATTGATCTGTATAAACAAATGAATTCTAGGTCAGGTGAACAGCAGTCTAACTCAAAGCACCAGAACAGTCAGGGTCCCTCAATCAATTCAGACTTGAGAGAGTTTACAGATCCATAACCTCTTCCTTGAATGAAGTAGAAGCCAGGTTCTCCTGAAGAAGGACTCTAATACCCTGGCAAAAATTTGTGCCATTAATCTCTCTCCTAGCTTTCCCCAAAGGTATCTCTAGCCTTTTAGGCAAGTTACTGCTCACTTGGGAAAAAGAAATAATCAGACTTTTCCAGGATAACTAGATACTGACTACAAACTAACAATAATTCCAAGAGACCCAAACCATCACTATGGCCCACCAGTCAGAGCATGGGTACATGAAGATCAGGTTACTAGTGGACTCTTGACTTCTGCTAAACTCACAGAGGTCCAGTGGGTGCCCAAACCCATCCTGTAGTATTTCCCCAGTTTCAGAAGGAATTAGAATAAATATGCTCAGCAACTGGCAGAACCCCTACACTAGATTCCTGATAAATGAGTAAGAAAGGCCAAATGAAACACACTAAAACTGCCACTGCCTAAGAAAATAGTAAGCCAAAAGCAATACCACATTCCTGGAGGGACTGCAGAGATTACTACCACCATCAAGGTCTTGAAGGATGCGGGGGATGATTCCCACCACATCCCAATGCACGTCGCATATCTGGCCTTTGACAAAAACAGATGGATTGTGGAGAATGAGTGCAGATTACCACAAACTTAACCAGGTGGTGAATCCAATAGCATCTGCAGTTCCAGATGTAGTTTAATTGTTTGAGCAAATTAATACATCTCCTAGTACCTGATACACAGCTACTGATCTGGCTAATGCCTTTTCCATACCTGTATCAACAAACCACCAAAAGTAGTTTGTATTTAGCTGGCAAGGTCAGCACTACACTTTCACTTGCCTACTTCGGAGCTACATTAATGCTCCAACCCTATGTCATAATTTAGTCCTCAGGGACCTTGGTTGCCTCTCCCTTCCACAAGATGTCACACTGGTTCATTATGTTGATGACATTATGCTGATTGCATCTAGTAAAGAAGTGTCAATGACTGGACTTCTTGGTCAAGTATTTGTGTGCTACAGGGACGGAAATTAAAGCCACGATAATTCAGGTACCTTCCACCTCAGCAAAATTTCTAACGGCCCAGTGCTGTGGTGTATGTAGAGATATTTCTTCTACAGTGAAGGATAAGTTACTGCACCTGGCTGCTCCCATAGCTGAAAAGGAGGCACAGCACCTAGTGGGTCTCTCTGGATTTTGAAGGCAACATAGTTCTCATCTGGGTGTGTTATGCCAGTTTATTTATCAAGTGACTCAAAAAGCTGCCAGCTTTGGTGGGGCCAAGAAAAAGAGAAGGCTCTGCAACAAGTTCAGAATGTTGCACAAGCTACTCCACCACTTCAGCAACACGATCCAGCTGATCCCATGGTGACTGAAGTGTCAGCGGCAGATAGAGATGATGTCTGGAGTCTTCGGCAAGCCCCTATTGGTAAATCACAGTGCAGACTTTTAGGATTCGGGCACAAAGTGCTGCCATCCTCTGTAGAAAACCACTCTCCTTTTGAGAAACAGCTTTTCGCTTGTTACTGGGCCTTAGTAGAGATTGAACACTTAACCAAAGGACACCAAATCACCATGTATCCTGAGCTGCCAATCACAAACTGGGTGTTTGCTGTCTAACCCATAACCATAAAGTTGAATAAGCACAACAGCAATCCATCATTAAATGGAAGTGGTATGTACAAGACTGGGCCAGAACAGGTCCTGAATGCACAAGATTCAAGAGAAAGTAGCCCGAATGACCATGGTCTCCATTGCCGTCACATTACCTTCCATCTCCCAGTGTGCAACTACAGCCTCAGGGGAAGTTCATTATGACCAGTTGACTAAAGAAGAGAAAACTTGTGCCTGGTTTAGAGATGATTCTGTGCAATATGCCAGCACCACTAGAAAGCAGACAGTGGCAGTTCTACAGGCCCTTTCTGGGACCTTCCTGAAGGACAGTGGTAAAGAAAAATTCTCCCAATGGGCAGAACTTCAAGGATGCACCTGGTTTTTCACTTTGCCTATAAGGAGAAATGGCCAGATGTGCAACTGTATTCTGATTCATGGGCTGTGGTCAATGGCTTGGCTGGATGGTCAGGGAGCTGGAAGGCACATGACAGGAAAACTGGGGTCCAGGCTCTATGGGGAAGAGGTATATGGACAGACCTCTCCAAATAGGCCAAACCAATGAAGGTATCTGTGTCTCATGTGAATGCTCACCAAAGGGTGACCTCAGCAGAGCATACGTCTAACAATCAAGTGGGTAAGATGACATATACTACAGAAACCAGTCGTCCGCTTTCCCGTGCTACTCCTATCATTGCTCAATGGACTCTGTGTGAATAAAGTGGCCACAGTAGCCGGAATGGAGGTAATGCACGGGCCCAGCAACACGGACTTCCACTCACCAAAGCTGACTTGGCTACAGCCACTGCTGAGTACCCAATCAGCCAGCAGCAGAGGCCAATGCTGAGTCTTAGATATGACACTGTCATGGATTGAATTATGTCCCCCCAAAAGTATGTGTCGTAATTTGGCTGGGCCAAGATTCCCTGTATTCTGTGATTGGCCTCCATTTTGTGATTTTCTGAAGCTGTAAATCCTAATCTCTGCCTGTAATTAACAGAGTGGATTATGTTAGAGAGAATTAGGGTAGGACTGTAAATCAAGATCATCTCACTACTCTACTGTAAAGAGAATTTCCCTGGAGTATGGCTTGCACCACCCTTTATCCTTTCATCCTAAAAGAGATAAACGGAAGCAAGCAGAGAACTGGGCCTCTCACACCACCAAGAAAGCAGCACCAGTAGACGTGTGTATCCTTCAGACCTGAGGTTCCTGCACCAAGATGCTCCCTGAACAAAGACTGATGCAACACAACGACTTTCCTCCAGAGCCAATAAGGGGGAAAGTCTTCCCGTGGAGCAGAGAAACTGGATTTGGACTTGTAGCCTACCGGACTATGTAAGAGTAAGCCTTCCTTTGTTACAGCCATCCACTTTGTGGTATTTCTGTTAGAGCAACA
Organism: Heterohyrax brucei; assembly: GCA_028571685.1. Classification (NCBI taxonomy): domain Eukaryota; kingdom Metazoa; phylum Chordata; class Mammalia; order Hyracoidea; family Procaviidae; genus Heterohyrax; species Heterohyrax brucei. The sequence goes on from CM053152.1 coordinate 67,943,104, forward strand.
CTAGATGACTAAAATAGATACCATCCCTCAAAGTGATCATCCAGCAACCTGGTAGTAGATCGATTACACTGGACGACTTCCATCATGGAAAGGGCAGCATTTTGTCCTTCCTGGAATAGTTACTCTGGATATGGATTTGCCTTCCTTGTATGCCATGCTTCTGCCAAAACCATCATCCAATGACTTTATAGAATGCCTCATCCACCATCATGGTATCCCACACAGCACTGCCTCTGATCAAGGGACTCACTTTACAGCAAATGAAGTATGACAATGGTCCCGTGCTCATGGAATTCATTGGTCTTGTCATGTTCTTCATCATCCTGAAGCAGCTGGCTTGCTATAATGATGGAATGGCCTCCTAAAGATACAATTACAGTGCTAGGTAGGTGGAAATACCTTTCAGAGTTGGGAAAATATTCTCCAGGAGGCTGTATATGCTCTAAAGCAGCATCTAACATATGCTGCTGTTTCTCCCATAGCAAGGATTGACGGGTACAGGAATCAAAGAATGTAATCAGGAGGAGCACCACTCACTACCATCCTTGGTGATCTACTGCAAGATTTTTGCTTCCTGTCCCCACAATCTTATGCTCTGTAGGTCTAGATGTCTTAGTTCCAATGGGAGGAATGCTCCCACCTGAAGATACATCACCGAATCCATTCAATTGGAAGCTAGAAATGCCTCCAGGCCACTTGGGGCTCCTTATGCCTTTATATCAACAGGCAAGGAAGGGAGTTACCATCCTGGCTGATGGGACTGACCCTGACTACCAAGACAAAAACGGATTCATATTACATAATGAACATAAAGAAACATAGGTCTAGATGCAGGAGATCCTTTAGGATACCTCTATTACTGCCATGTCCTATGATTAAAGCTAACGAAAAACTATAGCAACCCAATTCTGACATGACTACTAATAGGCCATACCCTTCAAGAATGAAAGTTTGAGTCAGCCTACCAGGCAAGAAACTATGATAAGCTAAGGTACTTATTGAGGGCAGAGGAAATACAAAATGGGTTATGGCAGAAAATAGCCCTAAATAATAGTTGTAGCCACATGACCAGTTACACAAACAAGGACTGTAACTATATGAGCGTTTCTACTTTATATGGCTATATCAGCTATTTTTTCTTATAAAATGTAAATGGGTGGGGCTACCACATTTTCGGTTGTACATGTGTTAGTTATATCATGTTCGGCACAAGTATGACTTTGTAATTGTATTTACTGAGAGATTATATATTGTATAGGAAGATGTATATAGATGCCAAGTTGACAAGGGGTAAGTTGTGATGGTTAAAACTGTTGTGTCCACTTGACTGGTTCATGATTCTCAGTGAGTTGGCAGTTGTGTAATGTTATGGCCACTGGAGTGACAGACTATGTGGTGGTACCAGCAGGGGCAGGGCCTGTGGTGGCTCACTGCCTGGCCCACCCCACGCCACCTCACTCCCAGCCTTCATCTGTCTTCTGCCGCCTACTTCTTGCCTGCTCACCTTGCCGAGCTTTTAGCGTATAGATCCAGCAGCTGCCTCTCTCTTATTTTCTGACGTCTTGTTCTTGTGACTTGAGTTAGCAGCTCTTGGGATTCATCAATCTCTATGGCCTGCGAGTAAGAGTCCTATTCCCCAATATGGCCATACTGGGTTCACCAGCCCCTGTAGCTATGTGAAATCAGGAGAAACCCTGCAGTCTTCCCTGCAACCTTGGGGTTCGCTGACCTTTACAGCCTGTGAGTGGGAACCCTGCTCTCTGATTTGATGCCTTTGAATTGCGGATGGAATGTTTAATGGACCATGGACCATCAAAAGAACCAACAGATCTGGTCTGAAAGAAGTACGAGAGTGCTCCTTGGAAGCACAGACAGCAAAACTGTGTCTTACATACATTGGACATGCTGTCAGGAAGGACCAGTCCCTGGAGAAGGACATCACGCTTGGTAGAGTGGAGGGTCAGCAAAAAAGAGGAAGACCCTCGATGAGACGGATTGACACAGTGGCCACAAAAATGGGCTTACGCATAAAAATGATTGCAGACGTGGCACAAGACGGAGTAGTGTTTCATTCTGTTGTTCATAGGGTCCCTATGAGTGGAACCAACTTGACAGCACCTAACAACAAGACACTGCCCAACAACAGATGAATGGATAAACAAATTACGGTATATTCACACAATAGAATATTATGCAATGATGGTGAGCAACGATGAACTGGGGAAACCTCTCACAGCATGGAGGTATCTGTACAACAGTACACTGAGTGAAATTAGTGAGTGACAAAAGGACAAATGTTGTCTGAGATAACTACTACAAGGACTCAAGAAAAGCTTTAAATATAGAAGAAAACAGTCTTTGGGAGGGGTGGGAGCGGTGTATTTTCTTGAAAAAATAAAATAAAAAATAGGTACAAATATGGCTGTTGTTGCTATAAAGTCAACTGTCAACTCATGGTGATCCAGGCACAACCGAACAAATCCCTGCCCAGTCCTGCACCGTCCCCATGATCAGCTGATGATCAGACTATTATGTCTACAGGGTATCCGACAGCAGATTTTCAGAAATGGATTGCCAGGCCATTCTTCTTAATCTTAGTCTAGAAGTTTCACTAAAATCTGTTAAGCATCATAACAAGCAAGCGTCCACTGACAGGTGTGACTGTGCATGAAGGTGCACTGGCCAAGAATCAAATCCAAGACACCAGCATGGGAAATAAGAGTTTTTGTTTCTACACTAGAGACCATAACAAAGGTGTTTCCTTCCTTTCCTTAACCCTTGATTCATTTATTCACAGAGAAAAGTATTTAGTGAATGCCACTGTGCTAGGATCGGTACATACAGATGTGAGCCAGACATCTGTTCTCATGGGAGTCTCAGCAGGGACGGGGAGACAAACATGAAACAAATAAAAAAGCATCTAGGAAACATAATGTGAGAAGGTGACAGTGCCATGAACAGAAGCAGAGAAGGGTAATGGGGCAAAACCATTTTGCTGGTGTGGAGGGCTGGTAAAGGAAGACTAAGCAGAGTAAATACATTTAACAAAGAACTTAAATAAAGGCAGGTGAAGTCATGTAGTCATCTGTGTTCCAGGCAAAGGTGGTAGCAAAAGCAGAAGTTGGAATTGGCTTAGACTGTTCTAGGGACAACAGAGCAGCCAATACAAGGGTCAGTACGGGAAGACAAGATCAGAGAATCAGGCCCAGGTCAATTCATATGGAGACTCGTAGACCATCAGGATACTTAAAAGGTACTATGAAGACACTGGAGGCTTGTCAAAGGAGTCATCTGGCTGCTGGGCAGAGAACACACTGCAGGGCAAGAGCAGACACAGGAGACACCTCAGTAGGTGCTGTGGTCATTCACGCAGGGAAGACGGCAGCTTGGATTCAAAGGGTAAGGTGAAGTGAGAGACAAGTAATTCTATTTCAGACATGTCACAAAGGGAAATCCAACTGAAAATACATTCACACATGACTTTTTACCAGATTTCTTCTACAGGTCGGAGACATTTCCTAGCGGGTAACAGCAGAGGGTGGGATCAGACAGCCTCCTCTAAAGAGCCAAGCTGTGCTACTCACTAAGTGAAACTTAGGCACAGCTCTCTGGGTCTGTGTGACTTCTGCTCTGAAACAGGGATGGAAATAATTCCTGACACAGGACTTTTGCCAGCATCAAAACAAAGTTTACATGCCCTAGTGTTTGGGACAGAAACCATGGTGGCGTAGTGGTTAAGTGCTACAATTGCTAACCCAAAGGTCAGCAGTTCAAATCTACCAGGCGCTCCTTGGAAACTACCTGAGGCAGTTCTCCTCTGTCCTACAGGGTCACTATGAGCTCGAATCACCTTGACGGCAGCGGGTTTCAGGTTTTTAACATATGGAACATAACAAAGTCTTAGTTTAAGAGTTGCCTCTTCAGTCATATTAAAACACGGCTAGCCCTAGCTGCTGTGACACACTGAGAGCTGACAGCAAGGCAGGACACAACGAAATCCAGAGCTGTCAGGTGTTGAGAGGCATCCATAACCGACCCCGGTCAGCCCTGATAAGCAGCAAGAGCCTGAGTGACTGCAGAGGTCTTCTCAACTCGCTGCCGGTGGGTCTTACAGAAAGGCACCTCAGTGGCTGTTGGGCACATCCACACTCAACCCCACATCTCAGATAAATGGAATCACCACCTGTTTTCAGTCTTGCAGTAAATGTCCCCTATTTGTTCTTCCTCTCTTGAGCTGGAGCACAGGAACAAGACAAAACTGAGCCAGCTCAGTGCTCCCCTCTGGAAGTGTAACTCGGGGACTGGCTATCCGGGAAGCTGAAGCTGGAGGCAGTGAAAACCAGTTGTTTTTAAAAGAAGGGAAGCAGTCTGATAAAGAGTGAGGCTTCATAACCAGCAGGAGGGACCCCAGTGATGGCATCCAGTGACCAGTGGAAAAGTCATCTTTCCCTGCAGCCTGACCCTTGCTGTGCTATCAGCACACAGGATGCTGCTCATTTCCTAAACCCAGTATTTCAACTTCCCAATCATTTCTGGGAGCTGCTCCATATTCTTTCAGTAAATTCCTTTTCTGTTGAGTCAACCAGAATCAGCTACTTGGGTTTATAACCAAGAGCCCTGATGGGTTTCAGTGTAGCTTGAGTTTTCAGATTTTAGTTTCTCAGTTCTGATCGAACACTATTTTTCTGTTTGGGTCACGATTACACATGGCTTAGGTTTAAGAAGCTGAAAAAAAGTACAACCAAAGTGGCATGAGGATATTAGATTATATGGGGGAAACAAATAAACGTTATCTCCAAACCCATCAAGATGTGGGCCATGTCTTCGATATTAAACAGTATATCACAAGTAGATTATCTAATAGACAAGGTAGGCAAAGTGCTTAGCTTGCTGACCAGAACATCTGTAGTGAACAATTTCACATTTGTTCCACAGCATCAAAGATTCTGCTTCAAAGTATGGGTGGCATCTGTCTCTCTCCCAATTTCATAGAAACTTCATATAGAATCAAAGCCTCTTTTCAAATTTACAATCCCTGACAGGGACAAATGTCCCAGGAAGCAAGGTAAATACAGGTTTACTTGTGCTTGCCTACTAATCTGTCATGAACAATTTGTGATGCAACAATGATGCGGTGAAATCCACGTGCAATTTTTCACTACAGATTAGTAGGTAAGCACAAGTAAACCTGAGATTACCACACATTCAGTTATCTCCCCCACAGCACACCTGTTCTGCAGCTACATTACATAGCACAATGGTGACATCCAGTGTCAGCTGTCTAATTCTCAAGTGACTTTGAAGTGTACCTGAAAATGATGCACCATATACCAAAAAACACACATTTGAAAGGAATATGTAATCTGAAAGTGATACTGCTTTAGCCATCATCAAAATTGACACATGGTCATTGACGTGCTTGCTAGTCTGCGGTCTCCAGCGCCTTGGGGGACTTCAGTATGTACATTTCATGGAGCCTAGATTATGTGTGATTTACACTAGGCTATATTCCTCCTACAAGGAGCCCTGGGTGTACAGTGGTTAAGCACTCAGCGGCTAATAGAAAAGTCATCTACTCAAACCCATTAGCCACCCCATGACAGAAAGATGTTGTAGTCTATTTCCATAAAGACTGCAGCCTTGCAAACCCTATGGGGCAGTCCGACTCCATCCTCTAGGTGACCATGAGTCAGAACTTACTCTATGACAACAGGTCTGGTTTTGGTTTGGTAGTCCCCTATATCTCTAGCACAGAACAAAGGGTCCACACCACGCGTGCTCGATGAACACTGGCTTAACAAATGTGTGGACAGGCCTGCAAATAAATGATAGATGCGTCAAGTATTTTCTCAACATTTTCTGGAACTGAATGGTATACACACACATACACATTACTGTTTCCCAAACCTATGCAGATGTTGTTCTCATGCTTAATAAAATGTAAATTCATTTCAATGTGTTACTAAGCCCACAGTAACTTTTTGCTATTAGGACTTATTTTTTTCACTTACAGTAAAATTACATAAATCATCACAAATTTTTATGTACACATCTCAGGTCAAAAAATCTGAAGCCACTGCCTAAGAGACTTCTCAATTCCTTTCAAGACCTTCAAGTATTTTCTTTTCTGGTCATTATTCGAAACATATATACCTGTCAGTTTTTCAGCTATGGCAAAATTTAGATTATGACTAGAGTCCACAGTTAAACAAGCTGCAAATAAGTACACTAAAAAATAAATATGCCTTTATTAATTCAGGAAATCCCAGTGGCATACTGGTTAAATGCTGTGGATGCCAACAAAAACGTTGGCAGTTCAAATCCATCAGGTGACCTTTGGAAACTCTATGGGCCAGTGGTTCTACTTTGTCCTAAAATGTAGCTATGAATCAGAATCGACTTGATGGCAGTGAGTATGGTTTGGCTGATTATTAATTCATGAACTCTGACTCGACGGCACTTGGCTTGGCATAAAGGAAAAATAACACATCCAAAATAGATTCTTTATTTCAAAGTGCCTTTTTTGTTAGCACAGGGGATTCGCTTCTTTTGTAAATAACAAAAGGAAAGTCCTTATGAAGTTTGCCAAGGTCCTAGGAACTCTAACCTATTTTTCCTCCTTTTCTTATAGCTGAGAAGCCACACTGGGGTATTTTCTACTTTACAGCCAAATTCTTCTGTACTAGCAGCATTTGCTCTCAACAGTGGAGTGTGTGTCTACGGGGCAGTGAGGTATCCCTGCAACTGTGTAACAATGGCACCCATTGTGCCTGCCAGGGCACCTGAGACTCCAGATCAGATCAAATTACTGGAAAATCAGTCTTGCAAAGCTGAATATTTAATAGCATTAGGTAAAATTAAGAGGACGGATCATCTTTTTCTTTATTGTGAATGCAGAAAAATTCCCTTTTGTATTTTGACAATACATATGGTCTACACAAACACACACACACACACACACACACACACACACGAAAAAAGTAGTAAAAGAGGATTTCCTAAATACAAATCATCAACAACTATGACATAACATTAAACAAAGCACCAATGACATCTGGAGCTAGGTAGTTCTTTTGATCCTATATTCAACTTTATTTTTTTTTTCTTTCAAAACAAAAAAGTACCCATTGCCATCTAGTGGATTCGGATTCATACTGACCCTCAGGAACAGAGTGGAACTGCCCTACAGGGTTTCCAAGGAGTGGCTAGCGGATCCTAACTGCCAGCCTTTTGGTTAGCAGCCAAATACGTAATTACTGTTACTATGACCCCTTTCCTTTCAAAGAAGCTGAGAATTCACAGCTATGTTATCATCAAACCTAAAAACTACATTTGCACTGACTGTCCTATCCCTTTAGTAGGATAATGTTGCTGGGGGGGGGCGGGGGCCTGCCTAATGCGCTATAATGTCCCGCTGTAAAATCCCATGAAGCCCACTCAACAGAAACAGCAGAGAATTGTCACCTAATAAACTATTCGTTTTTGCTATACCTGAGACTCTGGAAGCCAGCATGAGTGAATGAACTCCCTCCATCATTTCTGCCCTTAAAAACTCTGGTGAACAGGTGACAGCAAGTTTTTCAGACACCTTTTCTCCAAGGCCACTGAAATTAGCCGATAGAAATCCCAGGGACCCGTATCAAGAGGGTTGTGTAACAGCCACAAAAATAATTAACCAGGTGTGCGCCGAGTTAAGGAACGGTTACCGTTTCTGGGGGAAACAAAACACTTGTCTTCCCAGAGAAGAAACTTCTTGCCCAAAGAATCAAAATCAGAACAGAGGTTTACAAGGGGGCACGCTCTGTTCTCCAAAGACTCGTTTTCTGGACTTGTTCTTGTCGCACGCAGTGAGCTACGCAGGGGCATCCAGTTCCAAGAACACCTGGACACTCACCCACCTGGCGAAAGTGCTCCCGCACGGGAGGCAGCGCTGGGTCTGCAGGCGGCCAAGGCTCGCTTACCTGGGGGGGGGCCCAGCGAGAGCGGGGTACCGGCGACACTCCTTAAAGTCTCCACGCCAACGGCTCCGGGCCGGGGTCGAGCCGGCGTCGAGCCGGCGGCGGGAGCCCTAGGCGGAAGCGCCGCAGACCCGGCCCCGCCCCCGGACGCGCCCGGGGCAGAGGCCGGCGCCGGCGAGGCTAGGGGTGGGGTCTGGGCGCTCGCCGCCGGCGCGGTTCTCGTCCCTTCGCCGGGGGCTCGCGGTCCGCTCTGCCCGCACGCTTGCGCCAACCGCTTCCGGCTCTGCCCGTGTCTCGGTAGAGTTACAGAAAGAGATGTTTGCTGCTGCTTTTAAAGGAACCTTTACTTGGCACTCGAAGTCCATGAGCTTTTATTTTTGTTGTTTTTAATAACCTTTTTTTTTTAATTTGGAATACTTAAGAGTTGCCGTGGAAACCCTAGTGGCATAGTGGTTAAGTGCTATACCTGCTAACCAAAAGGCCGGCAGTTCAGTCTGCCAGGCACTCCTTGGAAACTCTTATCGGGCAGTTCTACGCTGGCCTATGGGGTCGCTATGATTTACAGCATTGAGTTATTAGTTGCAAAGATTGTACAGACAGCTTCCCCTGTCCTTCATCCACCATCCCATAATACAGCGTCTTACCTTATTGTGCCGCATTTTCCAAACTAAGAAATTAACATTGGGACATTAATTAAACTCCTGGCTTTATTCAAATTTCACTGGTTTTTCCACTGATACCTAACCTGTTCCGGGATCCCATGCTATGCACCACACTAATTCTGGCCCGTCTCCTTAACTCCTCTGACCTGGGACGGTTTCTCAGTCTTTTCTTGTTCTTCACAGTTTTAAAGCATTCTGGTAAGCTATTTTGTAGATGTTTCTCATTTGGTTTTGTCTGAAGTTTTTCTCATGCTTAGACTGGACTTATGAGTTTTGTGGTAGGTAGAATACCAGAGAAGTTTTCTTATCAGGGCCAGGCAAGTGCCATCGAGTCCATATCATATCAGGGAGATAATGTGATATCAGAATGACAGTACTAACAACGTTAACCTTGATACTAAAGGCAGGGCTTGCCTGGTTGCTCCACTGTAAAGTGACTGTTTTTCTGGTCCATACTCTTGTTTGGATGGAAGTTATTAAATACAAACTATACTTGAGAGGTAAGCGGGGTGGTTAAGCTCCACCTCTTCAAACAAAACATTTTGGGTACAGTGGATTCTGACTCCTGACTCAGAGCCCTAGTGGCTCTGTGGTTAGGTGTTCAACTGCTAACCTAAAAGGTCAACAATTCAATTCCGCCAGCCACTCCTTGGAAACGATAGGACAGTTACTACTCCGCCCTGCAGGATCGATATGAGTCACAATTCACACCACAGCGATGGGTTTAGGTTCTGACTCATGATAGTACCACATGTTACAGAACTCTAATTTTATAGGAGCAGATTGTCAGGACTCTTCCATGTCACCCCTGGGTGGACCAAGCACAAACTATTTGTACCACATGGGGTACTCTACCTCCTGAACAGGAAAGCATTGTTATTATTTGGAATTCTTCTATGGTAAAAACTACAAAAGCCAAAATTCACATAAGACAGAAACCTGTCACTGCAGGAAAACTCGGATCTTTTCCACTAAATGGAGAATAACAGAAAAGCGGTAACTGCACCCTGTCAAAGGAAGAAAACGTGTCAGATCTAGAAAAATAAAGCAGTACCGTAGAGTTTGGGCTCTTAAAGGTTTCACTGTATAGAGGTTTGTTCCTTCTCCAAATACTACATTACTGATTTTGTTGCTCAGATTTTTCCAGCTTTAGCCACTGACAGTTCTTTCAGGTTGACCCCTGTGACTCTGAAAGTTCATAAATTTTTAGGGCTGGGGATAAAACCTGACTCATCATCTGGCCCACCCCTTTCACGTTTAACAAATGTGAAAAACTGCAGCCCAGACAGACTAAATGATTCTACACTATCTGAGGGCATTTTGAATTTTCACAACAATCTTCAGTCACTGATTTCCTAGCCCAATCCAAGGAAGAAAAAAGAGCCCTCCCCTTCCCCAAGAAATGAACTTGTGGATTGAGACTTGATTGAAAATGAGAAAGTGGATGGTTATGATGCGATTTCAGGTTAACTAATCCTCATGGTTTTATTAGATACTGTCTTAGGCTGGGTTTTCTAGGGAAGCAAAACCAGTAACACGTGTAGGTACAAGGAAAGATTTATAATATATATATATATAGACAGATAGATAGATACAAATGTAGGAAACAGCTCACGTAATCACAGAAGCTGAATGTCCCCAGCTCTGGCACAAGCCTCACGTGTCCACGGAAGCTGAGGAACCCAAGGTCAGCAAGTCAGAGACCAGAGTTGTAGATCACCAGTTGTGTAGATCAGTGGATCCCAAGCTGGTGGCGAAACGAAGCGACAGAGGCTGGCGAACCCAGGATCGGCAGGTCAGGGAACAGGACTGGGCAGAGGCTGGCGAGCGCAGGATTGGCAGGTCAGGGAGCAGGACTCTCAAGTGCCGACTGTAAGGACTGAGGAGTCCAATAGCTGCTAGCTCAAGTCCCGGAACCAGACGCTGGAACAAGAGAGCAGAAGCTCCTGGCCACGTGAGCGATCAGCAGCCGTAGTCCAGGGTCACGAGATGAGAGCCGAGAGGCAGGGAGCCACCACAAACCCCGCCCTGCCACTTAATACAGCAGCCAAATAGGTAGTAGCCAAGTGGACATAATCCTGACCACCACAGATACATATACACATATATAGTCACCACATGTCTGTCAGCTTGTTGTACTCTGATGGATTTCCTGTTGCTATGATACTGCAACTTTTGCTACTGATATTTCAAATACCAATGAGGGTCATCCTTAGTAGCCAAGTTCAGCAGAGCTTCCAGACTAAGACAGACTAAGAAGAAGGACCTGGAAGTCTACTTCTGAAAAAAGCAGGCAGTGAAAATCTTGTGAATAGCCACAGAACATTGTCTGATATAGTACCAGAAAACAAGACCCTCTGATCAGAAGGCACTCAAAATTCAACAGAGAAAGAGCTGCCTCCTCAACGTAGAACCCAGCTTAATGATGTGGATAAAGTCAAGCTTTCAGAACCTTCATTTGCTGGTGTGGCAGGATGCAGAATGACAAGAAACAGCTTCAAACATCCATTAATAATGGCTGTAACATGAGATGTAAAAAGTATGAATCTAGGACAATTGGAAGTCGTCAAACAAGAAATGGAATGTATAAACAATGATGTCCTAGACATCTGTGAACGGAAATGGATTGGTACTGGCCAATTTGTGTCAGACAGTTATATGGTCTGACAAGCCAGGAATAGCAAATTTAAGATCAGTGGTGGGTGTCACATTCATCATCAAAAACAACATTCCAAGATCTGTCCTGAAGTACAAGACTGTCAGTGATGGGACACTGTCCATATACCTTCAAGGAAGACCTACAAGGAAGTAGTTAATATACTACCATTCAAGTTTATGTACCAACCACTAATGCCACAGATGAGGAAATTAAAGATTTTTACCAGTTTCTGCAGTCTGAAACTGATCAAACATGCAGTCAAGGTGCACCGACGATGACTGTTGATTGGAATGCAAACATTGGAGATGAAGATGGATTGGTAATTAAAAAATATGGCCTTACTGATAGAAACAATGCTGGAGACCACATGATAGAATTCTGCGAGATCAATGACTTATTCATTGAAGTACCTTTTTTAACAACATAAGTGAGATGAGTATACACCTGTACCTCACCCGGTGAGAATCAAAGAATCACTTCTACTACATCTGTGGAAAGAGATGACGAAGAAGCTCAATATCATCAGTCAGAACAAGGCCAGGCGCTCGCTGTGGAACGGAACATTAATTGAGCATATGTGAGTGTCAGTTGAAGCTGAAGAAAATTTAAACAAGTCTGCAAGAGCCCAAACACAGTTTTGAGTGTATCCCCCCTGACTGTGGAGATCATCTGCAGAATCAATTTGCTGCATTGCACACTGATGACTGAAGACCAGATGAGTTGTGGGAGGACCATCAAGGGTATCACACCTGAAGAAGGCAAAAGGTCACTAAAAAGAAAGAAAAGACTAAAAGGGATGTCAGAAGAGACTCTGAAACTAACCCTTGAATGTAGAATAGCTGTGTAAGAATGATGAAGTAAAAGAGCTAAACAGAAAGTTTTAAAGGATTGCTTGAGAAGACAAAGTGAGGTATAATGAACTGTGCAAAGAAAACATGCTCAACGTGTTTTGAGGTGAAAAAACTGAAGAAGAAAATTCAAGCTTCAATCTGCAATATTAAAGGATTCTATAAGAAAAATATTAAATGAAACAGGAAGCATCAAAAGAAGATGGAAAGAATATATAGAATCCCTATATCAAAAAGAATTGGTCAAAATTCAATCATTTTAGGCAGTAACATATGATCAAGAACAATGGTACTGAAGGAAGAAGTTTAAGCCACGCTGTAAGCATTGGTGAAAAACAAGTTTCCAGGAATTGACAGAATACCAACTGAGATGTAGTGCTTAAGATGTTCATTTGTCTGTGCCAATAAATGTGGAAGACAGCTACCTGGCCAACCAACAGGAAGAGAGCCAGATCTGTGGTCATTCCAAAGAAAGCTGATTCAACAGAATATGGAAATTATCAAACAACATTATTAATATCACACACAAGTAAGATTTTGGTGAAGACCATTTAAAGGTAACTGCTGCAGTATGTCCACAGGGAATTGTCAGAAATTCAAGCTGATTCAGAAGAGGACATGGAAACAGGAATATCACTGCTAATGTCAGATAGACCTTGGCTGAAAGCAGAGAATACCAGAAATATGTTCACCTATATTTTATTGACTGTGCAAAGGTATTTGACTCTGGGAATTATAACAAATTATGGATCATCACAAAGAATAAAAATTCCAGAACACTTAATTGTGCTCATGAGGAACCTGTACGCAGATCAAGAGACAGTTGTTCAAAGAACACGGGGATGCTGCAAGGTTTAAAATCAAGAAAGGTATGCGTCTAGGTTGTACCTTTTCACCATACTTTATTAAAACTGTGTGCTGAGCAAACAATCCAAGAAGATGGATGATATGAAGAAGAATGTGGCATCAGGATTGGTGAAGACTCATTAATAATCTGTGATTCGAGGATGACCCAACTGTCCTTGCTGAAAGTGATCAGCACTTGAAGCCCTTATTGCTGAAGATCAAAGACCACAGTATGGACTACACCTCAACACAAAGAAAACAAAAATTCTCACAGTAGGACCAATAAGAAAATCATGATCAATGGAGAAAATAGTGATGCTGTCAAGGATTCCATTTTACTTGGAGCCAAAATGAGTGTCCATGGAAGCAGTTAGGAAATCAAATGATGCGTTGCATTGGGCAAATATGCTACAAAGACCTCATTAAGGTGTTAAAAAGCAAAGATGTCACTTTGAGGACTAAGGTGTGTATGAACAAAGCCATGATATTTTCAGTTGCCTCATATACGTATAAAAACTGAATGATGAATAAGGGAGACTAAAGAAGAATCGATGCCTTTGAATTATGGCCAAGAGTTATGCGAATTGAATTATGCTAAAAAAAATATGGTAAAGAATGTTGAATATACCATGGACTGCCAGAAAAATGTTTATTTGGGGAGAAATATAACCAGAATGCTCCTTAGAAGAGAGTATGGAGAAACTTTGTCTCACACACTTTGGATATGTTATCAGGAGGGATGAGTCCCTGGAGAAGGACATCACGCGTGGTATAGTAGAGAGTCAGCAGAAAAGCAGAAGACACTCAACGAGACGAATTGGCACATTGGCTACCCTGGTGGGCTCCGACACAGCAGAGACTGCAAGGATGGTGCAGGACAGGGCAGTGTTTTGTTCTGCTGTAAATAGAGTCACTGTGAGTTGGAACTGATTCAAAGGTACTTAACAACCACATGCTTATGGACGTGTACAAATTGTGTTCCCAGTATAGCAGTAGATGTTTACTGCTGGTTGAAACTGAAGACATCCAGTAGCTGAGGCTCCTCTGTTACACTGTTTAGGCTTCCTTGTGTTTGCATTTGCAAGTTGGTCCCATAAACAGCACACTTCCTTCTGGTGAGCTTGGCTCTGGTTCTGCATTTGATGCTGCCTGCTTTAATAAAACCTCCCTCCTCTTTCTGGACTTAACCGTTCTTGGCATGGGAAACCCACTTCCCCATTTGTCCAGGTTTTGCCAGGTGAACACAGGATATTATGGCCCTTTGAGTACTCATTTCAGCACCACTGAGCTAAGCGGTATTTTTGACAAAGTTTTATTAAGATAATAGTAAGTTTTATTAAGATAATAATAATTAAAGGTAACCATTTTAGATATAAATTTGGCCACCTTCTAGAAGAAATTGACAAGATTGGAGGTAAAAGTGAGATTTTTGTGCACTTTGTGTGGGGCAGATGGGTGGCTTTAACTGAAAGTAATCTAATCAGTATGAAATATTGATTGTATCTCATGATTCTGCAATGTATTATCCAATTTTAACAAATCTCATGTGAAGGGGTGCAGGGAATCACTTGGGATTAATGAAATTATAAAATATTACCAGCAGTGGGTTTGGTTTGATTTATATAGTGATACTCAGAAGAATCCAAAAACCATCCTTAAATAAATAAGTTCAGTGGCATGACTTTGAAGTAGGAAACTGGATAGATGGTAGGGGATGAAAGTTAATAGATTTTGCTTATACCTATAGCATTTCATTGCTATTTTTTAATACTCTAGGTACAAATCACTTGAAATAGACAATTTTTTTAAGCCTAATTTTGTTCACATTTTATATAATATTAATCTATGCTGAGAAAACGGATTATTATTACACTAGAGGGATACAAGTAGGGTCAGATACATCCTCAGCACCCTCACTGAATAAATGCCTGCTACTAATCACTGGTAGAGTAGTGGTTAAGAGCTTAACTGCTAACTGAAAAGTCGGCAGTTCAAATCTACCAGCTGCTCCTTGGAAACCCTATGGGTCAGTTCTACTCTGTCTTATAGTGTCCTTGTGAGTTGGAATTGATATGAGAACAACAGGACTACTGACTCTGGGTGTGCACGTGTGTGTGAGTCTGTGTATGCATGCATACAAGTGTGTAGGGGGACACTAAAAAGAGAAGGGACTTAGGATGCAATAGAATCTGCCAGGAGCAGTCCCCCTTCCTGCAGCACTTCATGTTACCAGATACTGAAAGAGGGTATGATGGCAAATGAAATACATATGCCCAAAGCTTCACTCCTGGGACAGTCTGGGACTTAATCACTGTCATTTCTTTCTGTTGGGGATTTATTTACTGAGAGACAAGAATATATATATGTATATATATGATGGAATTTATAACATAACTATATTGTCATATATAGTGTCCTATTATAAATTCTAACATATTCTTGTATAAACATAACTTATACATTACATTTAGGGGATACAGTGGGCGTCAAAAATATCCCCTGCCTCCCTCTTCAGCAGCTTCACATATGTATGACAGAATTTTGTCTTACCGTGTTGATTGCCTGTTTGCCAAAACACATGCATACCCACCATTCTTTAAAACCCTCTGCATCCCTTCCACCCTGTGCTTCGTCTCTTGCCTGTTGGCTTCATACACTAGTAAGATGGAACGGCTCGCAGTGTTTTATACTCATTATATTGATTCTCACTTTCTTTATCTTTGCTCTTTGTTGCTGTTGTTGTTTTCTCCACAAACTAGAATTCTCTCCCTTCTCCTTTTTTTCCCTGGAAAAATATTCTTAATTTTTGGGCTATATAGAAACCCTGGTGGTGTGGTGGTTAAGTGATACAGCTGCTAACCCAAAGGTCAGCAGTTCAAATCCACCAGGTACTTCTTGGAGACTCTATGGGGCAGTTCTACTCTTTCGTACAGGGTCATTATGATTCAGAAGTTCCAGCTCTTCTCCCTCCTCTGTGTCTAAAGCTTTCTTGGTTTCTAGAACTTGTTAGGTAGAGAAGGGGATGCAAATATGAAATATTTACTTAACAGAATTTACTCTCAGAATTCTCTGGGTTTGGTTGACTGAGCCTTGAGCCCATATTCCAGTTGCTAGGGAAATGCAGTGTATCTACAGGTCTCTGGCCAGCTTAAAACAACAGTCCCTTCACAGATACTTAATACACATCTGCTTCATGGAAGCAGAGGCATTGGTGATTCAGTATGAGAATTCTTGCCTTCTGTGGAGAAAACCCAGTCTCGATTTCCAGCCAGTGTACTACCTGCCTCTCAGCATAGGCTTGCATGTTGCTATGGTGTTGAACAGGTTCCAGTGAAGCTTCCAGACCAAGATGGACTAGAAGAAAAGCCAGCTGATCTGTGATCTACTTCTGAAAATCAGTCAATGAAAACTCTATGGACCACAATGGCTTGATCAACATCCCATCAAGGGCTTGGTACAGGACCAGCCAGCATTTTGCTCCCTAATGCATAGGATGGCCTTGAATAGGGGGTCAACTTGACTACAGCTCACCATAATTAATACAAGTTGTTATGGTGAGAGTTTGGGCCAACTTTTATCATTGTAAGTTTCAATGAGTTAGTACACTAAGTGCATAGGTAATACATATGCACATGGAAAATAACTACAAAAACAATTACCTAGTGAGTTAAAACAGTCCCAAACAATAAATCATGACTGACCCAATCCAATGCCGTTGAGTCAATTCTGACTCGTAGCAACCCTATAGGGCTCCACAAGATTTCCAAGGAGCACCTGGTGGATTTGAACTGCTGAACTTTAGGTTAGCAGTTGTAGCACTTACCCACTGTGTAATGCACAAAGGGTGTTGAATTTAGCTGGTGTTCTAGGGAAGGCCTCAAGATACGATTGGAGCTGTGCCTGCAGTGGAAATACAGTGTAAATACTGGGAGAGAATGGGAGCTTTTCTAGTCAGGCAAAGGCCAAGGCACAGACACAAGTAAATGTTGAGGCAGATTTGAGAACTACCAATTGAATCAGGCCAGCTGGACACAGGAGACTCATGGGAGATAAAGCAAAGAGCTAGGAGCTAATCTTGAACAACAGATTAAGTTCTGTGAAAAACATTTTTCTGTCTCTGCTAAGTAAGGAAAAGAAAATCATTGCAAGAGCAGAAACTTGGGTTGTTGTTATAAGTTCATTATTTAAACACTAAGCAAATATGTACAAACAATATATGATTCTCTACTTGTATATACAAGTCTATCTAAACAAATGGAATTTTTTCTAAGATTCCTTTCACATAATAAATACAGAAACTAAGACACACCCAAAGGTAATAGTCACAATATGTAACTACAGATTTAGCAAGGGCACTGAGCAATTGTAAAAGCTGCCAACATATTTGAATAAACCAATGTGAACCAGCTGAAGGTCAGCCAAAGATATCACTATTTAAACCTATTTAAAAGTCTCAGCAAAACTAGATGTTCTTTCAAAAGTGCCCTTTCAAATCATGTTGTTATTGTGTGCCATCAAGTTGATTCTGACTCAGCAACCCTGTTAGGCAGAGTAGACAGTTGGATATATTCCTTTGGACTTAATAAGTTCGGTGTTTGTAGTGTTTAATTCCATAATGAGCATGGCTTATGCTCTGTCACTTCCCTCTCTGTGTTGTAATCCCTTCTCTCCAAACAAAGCAAGCATGGAGGAACGTAGAGGGAGGCATGACAGGAGAGTTGAGATATCTATTTTAAAATAGTTTATCCGTAGATTTCTAGAGTTGGATGAATGATATACAGCCTAGAATAAGGCTGTTGGAAGGTTGTGTTAGAAAAAGTTGGGGGTTAAGCATTCCTTGGGATTTGCTCCAGGGAAGTTGGGGTTAGTATTGGGGCTCTTGTGGCAATAAGGGAAATGGAGAGCTGATTTCAAATGCAGGGCTCCTGCAGTGACTGGGGTTCCTGGACACTAGATCTGAAACAATTTCCCTTTATGATATCAGCATGAGAGTCCAGGAGCCCCACTCTAGTGCTCTCCTTGGCAGTAATGTGGCCAAGGTGTTCCCCACTTCTGCTTTTCTGAGGATGCCTTTTCACTACTCTTCCTGCCATCAAGTGGCTTCCACAGCCCTCCCTCTGCAAAGTGTCCATGAGGTGTAAAATAAAGCAGGCTTCAGATTAAATGGTGGCCTTAGGCAAGCTATGTCACCTGTCTGGGTTTAACATATAAATCCTTTCAGCTTCAGTTTCTCACTACTACGTTTCTTTTGTTATTCTCAGATTTGATCCCTGAGAGTGAGGCTGTGATGAAGCCTACTTGTTCTTTGTTTTGGTTGAGATACTTGCACCAGGTTCCCTGAAAAGCCACCAGCCATCCTATGGATTTACAGTTGCTAGAGCAGGTGCCCAGCTCTGAATGAATAAACCAAGCCCCGTGATGGGGAATAGGGCTGCTCAGAGTTCCTTCCCTCACATGGGCTGTGGGCAGGTCAGGGGACTTTACAGAGGAAGAGAGGGCTGGTCATCACCATGACTGATACTTCAAGTTAAAAAATAGATTTCTAAGAACTGAAATCAGGATGTCAGCTGATGTGTTACCTGGGGACAGAACTGGACTAAGCCTTTGAAAAAGATCATTAAAAAGATAGGAAGTCAGTCAGAGCAATTAGACAAGACAAAGAAATAAAGGGCATCCACACTGGCAAAGAACTAAAAGTCTCCCTTTTGGCAGACGATATGATTGTATATGCAGAGAATCCTAAAGAATTCTTAAATAAACTATTCAAACTGATAGACGAGTTCAACAAAGTCTCAGGATACAAGATAAACATTAGTAAATCAATGGGTTTCCTTTTTAGGAACAAAGAGATTATTAAAGAAGAAATTACAAAATCAGTACTATTTACTATAGCTCTAAAGAAAATAAAATAACTAGGAATAAATCTAACTAGAGAAATAAGAGACCTTTCCAAAGAGAACTACCTGGCATTACTTCAGGAAACTAAGAGAGACTTGGATAAATGGAGAAACCTACTCTGCTCACGGATTGGAAGACTTAACATTGTGAAAATGTCTATTTTACCCAAAGCAATCTACATATACTATGCAATCCCAAGACAAATAACAGTGACATTTTTTAATGAGATGGAGGAACCAATCACCAACTTTGTCTGGCAAGGGAAGAAACCCCAGATAAATGAAGCACTACTAAAGAAGAACACACTGGGAGGCCTCTCACTACCTGACTTTAGAAGCTATTGCCCTGCCACAGTAGTCAAAACGGCCTGGTACTGGTACAAAAAGAGACATATAGACCAATGGAACAGACTTGAGACCCCAGAGATGCCACTATCCTCCTGTGAACAGTTGAAAATACCCTAAGATTGTAAACTGGGGTAAAAACAGTTTCTTTAATAAATGGTGCTGGCTAAATTGGGTATCCATCTGCAAAAAACTGAAGCCAAGTGCCATAGAGCTGGATCCGACTCATGGCGAAACAAGACCCTTATATAACACTTATACAAAAATCAACTTAAATTGGATACAAGACCTAAATATCAAATTTAAAACAATACAGCTTATCCAAGAAAAAATAGGATCAACAATGGAAGTTTTAATACACAGCGTAGACAGACTCCAAAAACTGACAAACAAAACACGATCAACAGAAGAGAAAGACAGATAAATGGGAACTACTAAGAATCAAGCACTTTTGCTCATCCCAAGACTTTATCAAAAGAATTAAAAGACCACTTACAGAATGAGAGAAAATATTAGGCAACTATATGTCAGAATGACATCTGATCACCATAATCTACAAGGTACTGCAAAATATCAACAAGAAAATGATAAATAATCTAATTAAGCAATGGGCAAAGGAGATGGACAGACACTTCTCTAAAGAGGAGATCCAGGCAGCCAAAAGACACATGCAGAAATGCTCACGATCATTAGCTATTAAAGAAATTCAAATCAAAACAACGATGACATATCATCTCACCCCAACGATATTGGCTATCATCCAAAAACCACGAAACAACAAAAGCTGGAGAGGCTGTGGAGAGATTGGAACTCCCCTACACTACTGGTGGGATTGCAAAATGGTACAACCTCTTTGGAAAGCAATCTGGTTCTTCCTTAAAACCTGGAAATAGATGTACAATTTGACCCAGTGATCCCACTGCTTGGAATATATCCTACAGAATCAAGGGCATTCACACTAACAGATACATTCACACAAATGTTTATTGCAGCACAATCCACTATAGCAAAAAGATGGAATCAACCCAGATGCCCAACAGCAGATGAATGAATAAATAAACTATGGTAAATATACTCAATGGAACACTCTGTAATGATAAAGAACAGTGATGATTTTAGGAAGCATCTCATAACCTGGTTTCAATTGGAAGACATTATGTTGAGTGAAATTAGTCAGTGGTACAAGAATAAACATTGTATGAGACCCCTACTATAAGGACTTGAAAACAGACTCATGTACAGAAGAAAAGACTATTTAAGAGCTGCAAGGGAGGGGAATGAGGGAGGGAGAGGGCTAGTTATAGATTAGATAGTTGATAGAAATTTGGTTGGGTGAAATCAGTGACTGTACACATTAGAAAGAAGATCAATTTAACTGGACTTCAACATAATCTGAAAACTCTTCCAATCTTAACCAAATATTGCAGAGACAGAGTAGCAGGGGCAGGGGGCCACAGTCCATGCTCTCAGAGGACATTGAGGCCAATTAGCATAACTAGCCTATAGCTAAGAGAGTCTTCTCCACCCCATATTGGTGAGTGGCATCTGGGGTCTTAAAAGCTAGGAAGCTGCCATCTGAGGGACACCAAATGATCCCAACTCATCAGGAACAGATGATCACCCAAGGACAAAAACAAAGTGGGGGAAAGAGAATCCGGAAGACAGAAAGACCCATGTGAATGGGTGACTACATCAACATGCAACTGGAAGAACCAGACGGTGCCCAGCCACCTCCAGTGACAGCCATGATAGGGCTCACAAGGCTGAGTGCCAGTGGCACTATGAGAATAAGAAGGGGTGCACCCTGAGAACTCCACTCAAATAAGACCACAATCGATGGTCCAAAGGCCAAGGGGTTCCCCTGGGAGCATGACCCCTAGACCTGATGCTGCCCCTGATCATAAATTGTTACGGAGGTCAGCTCCTTTGACAGGAATGGACTGGACGTGGCAGCACAGAGTGACCATATCGTGTGTGCACTTTATGGTTCCATGCATCTATTGGATGTCGTCCTAAGGGCTGCTTAGTAGAGGGGAGCAGAGAGGGTGAAGAAGAGGGGACAAGAGATTGTTAAGAGGATATGACTTACAGAGAACAGAAAGGAAGAGTGTGCTGTCACCAGGCAAGGAGAGCAGTAGAAGCTGCACATAGGTGGGCATGCAAATTTAAACTGGATTGTACACTTTCCTGTAATCAAAATAAATAAATAAATAAATAAAAGAAGTCAACTTTCTTTACAGAAATAGAAAAAACAATCCTCAAACTTACAGACAATGGCAAGAGGCTCCCAAACAGCTAAAATGATGTTGAAAAGAAGGATAAAGTACGAAGACTCACCCTTCCTGATTTAAAGAAAAAATACTAGCATAGGGAACCTTATTTCCTAGTGGTTAAGAGTTCAGTTTGAATGTATTAGCTGCTCCTTGGACACTCTACGGGGCAGGTCTACTCTGCCCTGTAGGGTCACTGTGTGATGTTATACAGCCACCGCAATCAAAACAGTCTGGTACTGTTTGGGTACAATAGATACATGGACTAATGGAATAGAATTGAGATTTCAGAAATGAACTCATATGTTATGGTCAGCTGATTTTCGCCAAGGGTACCAAGTCCACTCAATGAGGAAGGAAGAATCTCTTCAATAAATAGTGCTGGTAAAATTGGATTTCTACATGAAGAAAATTGAAAGAGGATTCGGGCCTCACATCATACTCAAAAAGAGGTTCAAAATGTATTAAGGACCTAAATGTACAAACTAAAACCAGAAAATTCACAGAAGAACAAACAGGGTAATGCTGTCAGACCCAGCTTTCAACAGCAGATTATCTGATACAATAACCAAAGCACAAACAGCAAAAGACAAAATAAATCATGAGACCTTATAAAAATTAAGTTTTGCTCATCAGAAACCCTGTTGGCACGGTGGTTAAAAACTCAACTTCTAACCAAAAAGTTGGAAGTTCAAATCTACTAGTCACTCTTTAGAAGCCCTATGGGCAACTATTCTGGCCTGTGGAGTCACTATGAGTCAGAATCCACTTGATGTCAGTGGGTTTGGGTTTGTTTGTTTGCTTTTTCTCCATCAAAAGACTTTACCAAAAAAGTGAAAAGGCAAGCTACCAACTGGGAGAATATCTTTTAATACCATATGTCCAACAAGAATCTAATAACTAAAATATATATAAAACTTAGATGACTTAACTACAAAAAGGCAAATAACTCACTCAGAAAATGGTAAAAAACTTGAATAGGCATTTCACCAAAGAGAGCATTCAAATGGCCAACAAATGCATTGAAAGGCGCTCAGTGCCATTAGCCATCAGAGAAATGCAAGTCAAAACCACAATGAGAAACAATTATACTCCCACTAAGATGGTTTAAAAAAAAGAAAAGAAAAGTATTGTCTAGGATGTGGGGGAAATTGAGATCCTCATGCATTGCTGGAGGGAGTGAAAAGTGGTACAGCCATTGTAGAAAAGAGGCAGTTCCTGTAAAAACTAAAAATGTAACTACCATATGATCCATCAGTTCCACTCTCAGCTATATGCCCAAAAGATCTGACACGGAGATTCAAAGATATTTGTTCAGTAATGTTCATTTCAGCACTATTCACAATAGCCAAAAGGTGGAAACAACTTGGATGCCCATCAAGGGTAAATAATGTAATACATACACACAATAAAATTCGTACTCAACCAGTAGGAGAAATGAAGTCAACACATGCTAAAGCATGAATGGAATTTAAAGACTTTATGCTGAGCAAAATAAGCCAGTCATAAAAGGATAAACACTGTATGAACTCAAAGACAAATGTATAGAGACCAAAGTTTATTGGTAGTTACCAAGGGTGAGACAGAAGGGTAAGAAGGCATTAACTTGATAAAAAAAAAAAACAAAAACTTCACATCGATTTAGGTTAGGATTGCACAGCTAATTACTCTAATTGCTGTCAATATGTTGTATGCCTGTAAAAAGCTGAATTGGCAAATACTGTACGATAGATATATTTACAATAACAATTAAAAGAAAAAAAAGAATAGCTGTTGAGGCTACTTACGTATAACCAAACATATCATGGTTTGGAGGTTTAGGATCATGGTTTATGGGACATCAAAATTAATTGGCCTAATAATATGTTAGGAAACCCTGGTGGCATAGTGGATTAAGTGCTATGTCTGTGAGAGTGGGGTCTCAGCCCATTTCAAGAGAAAGAGTATGGGGTTTGAACTAAGAGATGGCTGACTCCATTCAAAGAGAGAGTGGGTGCTGAGCCAAGAGGCGGCTCAGCCCATCTCAGGCCAGTAGGGCAAGTTTTTCGTAGTTTTAAAGTTCTTATGAGGTAGTGTGGGGTAATGGTATTTATGGTTTGATAAGGAAAAAATGCTAAAAAAGAGGAGAGGGGTAGCAAGAATTCCAGTAAGGGTATTTATGGTCTGATAAGGAAGAAGTGTTCGTCAGAAGAGGGGAGAGGGTAAAGTTTGTTTATGGTCTTTGATAAGGGAAAAGCTTTGCATAGGAGGGTGGGCGTGGCAGGCATAGTCTCCTTTGTGGTCAAATTCCTGTGGGCTGTTTTTGGGTAATGGTGGGAGAGGATGGCTTATGCTAAAGTCTCTCTAAAATCCAGGGACAGAGTCCTCTCACTCTGACCTATAGGGTCTCTATGAGTCAGAATCAGCTCAATAGCACTGGGTTGGGCTTGGTTTTTTGGAATAATATGTTTACTGCTTCTGTTCTACCTCCTTGTTCATTGCGTAGTACCTGGAGTCTTAAGAACTCACAGGCAGCCAGCCAAGGTACAACAATTGGTCTGTGTTTGCTTGGAGTAACAGAGGAAGGAGAGGCAGAAAAGGGAGGACAATATGGCATGTGTGGCTGATTGCCTCCTTTGCCATGAGTTCAGAAGAACTGGAGGGACCCTGGCTGCCTTTGCTGAACATTTTGATCAAAGATTCCAAAGAAGAATCCTGATCAAAATGGGGAAAATGCAGAACAGAATTTCAAGTTCTCGTAGACTCTAGATTTTCTGGAGCCATGGAGCGTGGATGAATCCCTGAAATTATTACCCTGAAATGATCTTTAAACCTTCAACCAAAAATATCCCCTGAAGTCATCTTAACACCATCCACTGGTTTAGCTTAATTAGTAAAACGGTCTGCCTTGACCCTTACATTCTTTTGAAAACTCTCTATGTGGACTCAAACTGAAAAGAGCTACAAGAAAAGATTAGATAGGAACTGTCGTGGACTAAATTGTGTTCCCCCCAAAATGTGTGTATTAATTTGACTAGGCCTTGATTCTCAGTACTATGTGATGTTCTTATATGTTGTAAATCCTGCACTATGATGTTGATAAGGGAGGAAGGGGAGTGGTTGTGTCAGTGAGCCAGGACTCAGTGTGTAAGACTGTATCCTGCCTTGAGGCAATCTCTTAGGATACAAAGGGAAGGGAAGCAAACAGAGAATTGGGGATTTTGTACCACCAAGAAAACCAAGAAGCAGTGCTGGGAGCAGAGTACAGAAGACATCCTTTGGAAATGACCCAGGGTCCCTGTACCTCAGAAACTCCCAGTCCAGGGGAAGATTGATGACAAGGACATACCCCCAGAACCAACAGAGAAAGTCTTCTCTGGAGGTGATGCCCTGAATTTGGACTCAGCCTACTTTGTGAAAGCCATCCACTTGTGCAACTTCCGTTATAGCAGAACTAAAGGACTAAGATAGGAACCTTGGCGGCAGTGAGGTTATATTCGTGGAGGAGGAACAAACTTGGGAAGAGAATCAGAATGGTTGTACAACTCAAAGAATGTAATCAGTGTTACTAAATAGTACATATAGAAACTGTTGAATTGGTGTATGTTTTGCTGTGTATATCCACAACAGCAGCAATAAGAAAATAAAAAAAAATTAGGAAAAAAATAGAGGGAGAAGGAGAAAGAGAGGAAGGGGAGGAGGAGAGGAAGAAAGGAAAAAAACAAAGGAAAAGAATTTTAAGAGCTACATTTCTAGTTCTCACCTCTAGTTGGAAGCTTTACACTTACTACCTATTTAGACATTTATACGCCAAAATTCACACACGTATATAAATGTATGTTAATCAGTTCTAATATTAATAATGTGTAAAGGCAGTAAAATTAGAATTTAGATTTTTTTTCTGTGAAATGACTAAGGCATTTTATGCCCAGATGAGTAGCTATTCTGCTGTATTATCAAAGTGCTTTTTCATATAGTCAAAAATAATTTTTTAAAACATTCCTTGCTTTTGAAAAGTGTTCCTTATAACCATTGTTGACTACTGCATATTTTTACAATATTGCCTATGAATACATCTTTTCTTCGGATATTTATGACATACTATGACATATTTAGCAGCTATTCTTGATTTTGTTTCTTCCAAATTCAGGCCCCAAATTCAGAATAAGACAACTATTAAGATGTCTTTTACGGGTAAACTATCTTTGAGTTTCACAAGATGGACATCAAGTGACATAAATATTTATTCCTTCAGGCAACAAAAACCAAAAAACCAAACCCACTGCCGTTGAGTTGATTTTGACTCATAGCAGTCCTAGAGAACAGAGTAGAAATGCCCCATAGAGTTTCCACAGAACACCTGGCAGATTTGAACTGCTGACCTCTTGGTTAACAGCTGTGTCACTTAACCACTACACCATCAGGTTTTCATATAAAAGAACAATTAGAATAATTAGGTTTTCCTTCTTAACTCACTCAGAACTGCTTTGCAAACTTTTTTCAAACTTCCAATAATTAAAAATAAATGAAGAAAAACTCACTGCCACTAAGTCCATTCTGACTCATAGCAACCTTATAGACAGGGTAGAACTACCTCATAGTTTACAAGGAGCCCCTGATGGATTTGAACTGCTGACCTTGTGGTTAGCAGCCATAGCACTTAGCCACTATGCCACCAGAGTTTTCAACTGAAGAAAGGAAGGAAGAAAAGAAGTGAGGGAGTAGGGAGAAAGGAACGAGTCAAACTGAGAGTTTATCTCTACAGGTTAGTCATGTATAATACATATGCACTATTATAAATATCTTTCAATGATTATATACTTCTCAATTTAAAAAATTCATGATTAAGCACAAAGACTTATAATAACCATCTAATAAGAGGTTTGTTTATAGGGTTCTAGATTCACGAAGCATGGAAAGTCTCATGCTCTGACAGTACCGCCTTGTGCAATCATCAGAGCGCCTGTGCTTCTTCTGGTGGTTCTTTAGATCCAGCAACCAAGTCACACCGTCCTTATCTAAAAGCTTTAGCAGCAAGCGTAAAACACGTGAAAGCTTCAGTCAGTTTATTCCCAGGGTTTCCACTAAACCTAAGCTGTACATGTTCCTCTATTAACTAAAATCACTCAGCCGTTTACAGCTAGTCGCTTGACCTTCTGTGAAGTGTTGTTTCTTTCCCCTCACACATCACTGTTACTGTATCACTGTAACTCCAGCAACTCTTATGTCCCTCCAAAGAAGCCGTTGATTGTTTCCCTCTATAAGGGAGCCATTCATACTCTGAAGGACAGACTCCTTGCTATAAAACCAAAAAACTCATTACACTGAGATGATTCAGAATCATAATGACTTAATATAATATAGTAGAACTGCCCCCATAATTTCCAAGTCCGTCATCTCTACAGAAGCGGATGACTACCTCTCTCTCCTGAAGAGCAGCTAGTGGGTTCGAACTTCCAGCCTTCGGGTTAGCAGCTGAATACTTAACCACCGTGCCACCAGAGCTCCCTCCTTCCAACAGCCTGGATTACATTTTGTTTGATGATGATAGTTTATAGTTACAAAGATGGACACAGATAATATTACAGACATTCTCTCACAATATTAGGATATTTGGATAAATTCCCCAATTTACCTTTACAATATTAGCTCCTCCCAGAAATGAAATAATTTGCACCAAATTATTCTTTCCTAGACATGCAACTGAAAAGCAATAGCAAATATTTCTACTGATAGTGGGTGTGATTTGAGCATGAACCATGACTTCAAAGTGGTTTAGAAACAAAACGATTTGTTGCTCTCTACAGGAAACCCTCTAACATGGGCAACGAGTGAAGAATCTCTCAGATGCTTTACAACTAAAGCCATGCAAAAAAGGTGGAGTTAGACGTGGAATTTGTGACTGACTGCCTCCATGAACAACTGCCTTTTTGCCGTGAGATCAGAAGAACTGGATGGTACTCGACTATCATTACTGAATATTTTGATCAAAGATCCTACAGAAGAATCCTGATTAAAAAGGGGGATATCTAGAACAGAATTTCCAAATTCTCATGGATTCTAGACTTTCTGGAGCCATGAAGGATGGATGTACTCCTAAAACAATTGACCTGAGATAATCTTTAAATCTTGAACCAAAAATATCCCCTAAAGTCTTCTTAAAACCAAACAATAGTTTAGCTTAATTAGTTAACAACAACAACAAAAAAAGTCTGCCTTGAGTATTATGATCTTTTGAGAACTCTATGGGATCTCAGTGACAATCACAACTTGAAACATTAGATAGGAACCTTAGGGAGCAGTGGGTTTGTGTTAATGAAGGCGAAACAACTCAGAAAATGAGTGAGAATGGTTGCACAATTCAAAAAATGTTATCAATGTCATTAAATTGTATATGTAGAAACTGTGAACTGGTATATGTTTTTCCCTGACAGTGTTCCACCACACTCCCTCTTTCCACCCCAGAGTCCTTACATCTGTTCAACCAGTTCTTGTCCCTTTCTGCCTTGCCATCCTGCTTTGGGACAGGAGCTGCCCTTTTGATTTCATATAGCCGTGTGAACTAAGAAGTGCATTCCTCGCGTGTATTACTTGTTTTATAGTCCTGTCTAATCTTTGTCTGAAGGGTGGGCTTTGGGAATTGTTTCTGTTCTGGAATGACAGTGCATTTGGGGTCCATAGTTTTGGAGGTTCTTCTAGTCTCCATCAGACTATTAAATCTGATCTTTTTTTGCATGTGACAAGTTCTGTCTACACTTTTCTCTTGCTTAGTCTGGGTCTCTGTTGTGAGTCTGCTAGGATGGGCATTGGTGGTAGCTGGGCACCATCCAGTTCTTCTGGTCTCAGGCAGCTGAAGTTTCTGGTGCATTTCTACCTTTAGTCCTTTGGGCTAGTACTCTCCTTGTGTCCTTGGTTTTCTTCATTCTCCTTTGCTCTGAGTGGGATGAGATCAGTTGATGCATCTTAGACAGAAGCTTGAAAACACTTAATCCCATATGCCACTCACCAAAGTAGAATGTAGAACATTTTCTTAATAAACTATGTTATGATAATTTACCTAGATATCCCCCAAAGCTGTGATCCCAGGGCCCCAGGATGAGCTAATTTGTCCCTCAAAATTTTTGGATGTGTCCGGAAAACTTCTCTGCTTTGCCTTGGTCCAACTCTGCTGACTTCCCTTGTATTGTATATTGTACTACCCTTCACCGAAGTTGGTCCTTGTCTGTTACCTAGCTGATGATCACTCTTTCTCTACCCTCCCCAGCTACATAACCATTAGAATGCTTTTTCTGTGTTTAAACCTTTTCTTGAGTTCTTCTAATAGTGGCCTCATACAATATTAGCCCTTTTCTGACTGGCTTATTTCACTCAGCATAATGCCTTCCAGATTCGTTATTGTTCTTTATTGTTGCCTATTCCATTGTGCATATGTACTATAATTTAACTATTCATTTGTTAATGGCCATTTAGATTGTTTCCATTGTTTTGTTATTATAAATAGTGCTGCAATAAACAATGGTATGCATATGTCTATTCATGTGAAGCCTCTTATTTCAGGTATATTATTAGATGTGAGATTGCAGAATTTGATGGTATTTCTATTTCTAGCATTTTGAGGAAGCTACCACACCATTTTTCAAAATGGCTTTGCCATTCCCAGTATAGGTGCCTAAAGAAATCCAATCTTTCAACATCTCCCACAGTTGTTATTTTTTGTTTTTTGGATTAGTACTAGCCTTGTTGGGGTGAGATTGTATCTCATTGTTGTTTTGATTCACATTTCCATAGAAACCTTAGCGGTATAGTGGTAAAGTGCTACAGTTGCTAACCAAGAGGTCGGCAGTTCAAATCCTCCAGGTACTCCTTGGAAACTCTATGGAGCAGTTCTACTCTGTTCTGTAGGGTCACTATGAGTCAGAACAGACTCAACAGCACCTAACAACAACAACAATGGCTGATGATGGTAAACATTTCCTCAAGTGTCTGTTAGCAACTGAAGTATCTGTTTATGTCCTTTGCCCATTTTTAAATTGGATTCTTTGTCTTTTTGTTGTTGAGGTGTTGCCAAGTAGCTTGAAGATTTTACAGATTAGATCCTTATTGGATATGTTATAGCCATTTTTTCCCTTCCAGTTTATAGTTTCTCTTTTTAGTCTTTTGGTATAGTTTTTTTATGAGCGTGAGTATTTGATTTTTCAGATCTCTCAGTTATCTTGTTTCTCTTCCGGTGTTTGTGCACTGTTAGCTATGGTTTGTATAATATTTACGCCATGTAACGGGGCCCCTGTCCCTATTTTTTTAACGATCATTATCATTTTGGGTTTTATATTTAGATATTTGATTCATTTTTGAGTTAGTTTTAGTATATGCTTTGAGGTATGGGCCTTTGTCATAGACTGAACTGTGTCCCCTGTGAAACATGTGCAGCTGTGATTCCAATATTTTATGATTGTCTTCCATTTTCTAGTTTTCCTATGCTGTATGTTAGAGCTTGATGGGGGGACTATAAATCTCTTCCTGAGGTCACCTCCCTACTCTGACATAAATGGAGTTTCCATGGAGTGTGGCTTATACCACACTTTAACTTATTATTTTACAAGAGATAAAAGCAAAGGGAAGCAAACAGAGAATTGGGAACCTCTCACCATCAAGAAAGCAGCACCTGGAGAAGAGCACCTCCTTAAGACCTGAGGTTCCTGCTCCAAGATGCTCCCTGACCAAAGACTGATGCGACATAAGGACTTTCCTCCAGAGCCGACAACAGGGAAAGCCTTTCCCTGGAGTGGACCTCCTGATTTTGGACTTACAGCCTACCAGACTCAGTAAAAATAAACTTTTCTTTGCTAAAGACATCCACCTGTGGTATTTCTGTTAGAGTAGCACTAGCTGACTAAAACAATCTTGTGTCACTTTTTCCACAGATGGATATCCACTTATGCTAACAACATTTGTTAAAGAGACTATATTTGCCCTGTTTAATGGACTTTGTCAAATATCAGTTGCTGATCCAAAGCCAAGTGCTGTCAAGTCGGATCTGACTCATGGCGACCCTAGGGGCCAGGGTAGAACTGACCCCCAGAGTATTCAAGGAGCAACCACCACAAGTTGCTGACAGGCGAGTGGATTTACATCTGTATTCTCAGTGCTGTACTACTGGTCCATGTGTCTTTTGCTGTACCAGTAGCAGGCTGTTTTGACTACTGTAGAGGTATAATGGGTTCTAAAATCTTTCTTTGTAAATTTTGTTGACACTATAAAAGTGGAATGTTCAGTTAGAAGTCCAGATAGCCAATTAATAAGTGACACTAGTGTGTAACCATTTGTCTTAGTTATCTAGTGCTGCTGTGACGGAAGTACCGGTGGATGGCTTTAGCAAAGGGAAATTGATTTCCTCACAGTAACGTAGGCTCAAGATCCAAATTCAAAGCATCAGCTCCAGGGAAAGGCTTTCTCTCTGTGTCCATTCTGGAGGAAGGTCCTTCTCATCAATTTTCTCCTGATCTAAGGGAAATCTTCTCCACAATGAACTCCAAGTCCAAAGGACGTGCTCTGTTCCTGGCACTGCTTTCTTGGTTGTATGAGGTCCCCTTGTCTCTCTACCTGCTTCTTTCTTTTATGTCTTAAAAGAGATTGCAACAAGACACAATCCAATGGCCCCCAGGGTCGCCATGAGTCAGATCCAACTCGATGGCACTTGGCTTGGCGTGGCTCATCGGGTATTTTTGTTACAGCAGCACTAGGTGGTTCAGACACCAGGCATGAAATCATTTCCCTTCTTAGCTACAGGGGGAAGGATCACAGCCTTTCCCTTTTCCAAACTCGGAGCTCTCTTTGGACCAACCCAGTGAGTTACTTTTCCAGTCCAAAGAAAATCTACCATTCTTGGTTTATTTACAGCACAGAAATTATTACTAAGTCATACACCAACAGAATGAACCTACCCCTCCAGAATCTGTAAGTCTTGCTCTAATATTTAAGGAAACAGACCTCCTGGCTTTGAAAATGGCAAAATAATTTAAAAGTGCCAGCCAAGTGGCATCGAGTCAGATCTTCATTGAACATAATACTGAGCTTTTGCTAACAAAAGCAGCAGGATAAAAGTTTTTTACAGCTTCAGTGTTGGAATCAAGTTGACAGCAATGAGTTTTGTTTTGTTCTTTTAATATATATATCTTTGCCTTAATGTAGCTTTAACACCATAGACACTACAATACAAAATACTTTAGAAACAGAAACAAGAGTCAGATAGTGTATTTATTTACATTTCACTTTCTTCCAAAAATAACTTGAAGCAGAATTTCATAAATATTCCCAATTACCTTAATAGTTAGAAGTATATAACATTTATTAAAAACTGAAAATTCAAAGTGTGCTAAATATCTGAGTGAAATTAACTCAGAGAGGGGCTCCAAATATTCAGATAATGATTTTTCACTGCAAAGAAATACTGTTCTTTGCCTTACAAAATTAATTAAGCTCTGTGTTAATTAATCACTACGCCTCTATAATGAGAGGCTGCCAATCACCCTGTCAGATTGTTTACAGCTGAAGTCTTAGCTGAAAATGCATTTAGTTAATGATCTAAGTTAAATTTAACTGTGTCTCAGGACCTCAAACATAATTCCAGATTTCAACTGCAATCATAGCTTTAGGATATGGTGTGTGCTTCTTTGCTACTCCATTCAAATAGCCAGGCCCAGGTCTCTGAGTCTTGACCTCACAGTTAAAATTTACCTGAAACTTCCTTGTTGCTGTTGACATTGTCAGCTGTCACTGAGCTCGCTCCAGCTCATGTTGACCTCATGTACAGCGGAAAGAAGTGTTGCCTGGTCCAGTGCCATCTTCAGGATCATTGATACATTTGAGCCTACTGTGGCCATTGTGTTACTCCATCTCCGTAAGAGTTTCCCTTGTCGTCACGGACCGTCTGCTTTACCACATATGATGTTGTTGTCCAGCAGCTGGTCCTCCTAGTGGTATGTCCCAAGGAAGTGAGCTCAAGTCTTATCATCCTTATTTCTAAGGATCCTACAAAAATAGATAAATAAATGACAAGCAAACCCACTGCCATACAGTCAACTCTGACTCCTAGCAACCCTATAGGACACAGTAGAGCTGCTGCATAGTTTCCAAGGAACACCTGGGGGGTTCAAACTGCTGACCTTTTGGTTAGCAGATGTAGCACCTAACCACTAGACAACCAGGGTTTCTGCTAAGGGGCCTAGTCTACTAAAATAGAGCTCATACAGTCTGTTTGTATTTCTCTTTTGTCTCATATAGTAATGTTTGATAAGGCATTTATTTTCTGCTTTAAACTGTAAAATTACTATACTATTTGCCATCTTCATAACTAGGAGTTTCAAAGTTGGGAAAGATATGCCACCACACTGTAATAAAACATAAAAGATGGTTTCAGTTATTTTTTTAGTCAGAAACTTAAGATTTGGGGGCTGTTACCTTTTCATGATTTTTCTTCTCTTTCACTTCTGTTACTTATGTAGAGCTAATTTCCTCTAAAAGGAAAGCTATAGGATTCCAGAAAGGCATTCTAGGGAAATGTTTGTCTCTTTGGCAGTTTAAGATTTTTAACTTAGATTAAACAAATGCCTCCCGGAGACTTCTCAGGTGGAGTTTTTGGTTAGGCCTCCTTGCAGGATGGAAAAATCTGTCAGTGTAAATGTTGAAAGGAGTCACACAACATTCTAGCCACAGGCATGACACTGAATTGGCAACAAAATCCCTTGAATTTGGTTAGTTATTGCTGGCACTGGGCTCTTTATTCATGTAGATTCTCCTTGAGCAGGGACACGGGTGTGAGGAGGGGGAGGACAAGGCCAGGAACTCAGGAAAGAGAAAAAACACAGAAGCACAATAGGCTTGGGGACTGGCCCAAGCCTGTGCTCAAAGAGGGAGGGGCTTGTGCCAGGTGATCGAGTGCATAGTGAGGTGATGCCCTTAAATACTGGAGTTCAAGGTCAGATAATGGTTTAAAACAGGAGCCAGCTGTGGCTACTGAGCATTTGCAACGTGGCTGGCCCAGATTGAGACGGGATAGAGATAGAAAATACACACCACATTTCAAAGACTTAGTATGTAAAAAGAATGTCAACTATCTCATTAGTGGTTGCTTAAATGCTTGCACATCAAAATAACATTTTGGACAGAGGTTCAAACTGGAACGAACCTGTTTGAAGCCCTGGCTAAAAACCACCACTCTGATGCCAGGCTGCCAGATTTATATAAATAAAAGTAAAAGTAACTTTTGAGTAAACGTATGTCCTGTGCACTACTTAGGACATACGTATTCTAAAAGTCATTTTGTTTGTTAGTTCTCTGAAAGCTAAATTTAACTAAACATCCTAGATTTTTACTTGGCAACCTTCTTTAGTGTTGAGCCTAAAACAAAGGTTTTCAACTTCAAAGTGCATCACAATTACTTGGATGGATTTAGCAACACAGGGCCCTGGGCCCCGTCTTCAGAATTTCTTGATTCAGTGGGTCCAAAGTGGGCTACCTAAACTCATGTTTCTATCAAGTTTCCCATGTGATGTTGTTGATCTAGGAACCACACTTGAGAATTAGATCCAACTGTGGATTGAATTAGACTGGTCCATTGGAACATGCGACTCATGTTGACACTACAGGCAGAGTAGAACTGCCCCATGGAGTGTCCAACGAGAGCCTAGTGGATTCCAGCTGCCGGCCATAGCAGCCACGGCACACAGCACTTAACCACTGTGCCACCAGGGTTTCCAATGTTAGATTTGTCTAAATGGATGTCTTACATTTATACAAATAAATAATTAGGAAAAAAAGCTTCTGAGTGAATACCATGGCTATTTTTTTTATACTGATTGAGTGAAAGTGTACAATCCAGTTTAAATTTACACGCCTGCCTATGTGCAGCTCCTGCTGCTCTCCTCGCCCAGTGACAGCATACTTCTCCTTTCTGTTCTATACATGTCATAGCCTCTTAACAATCACCTGTCCCCTTTTCTCTACCCTCTCCACTCTCCACTCTCTAGTAAGAGGCCGGGAGGATGACATCCTGTAGATGCATAGAATCATAAAGTTCACACATGATATGGTCACTCTGTGCCACTGAGTCCAATCCATTCGTGCCCGAGGTGTTGACCTCAGAAATAATTTATGGACAGGGGCAGCATCAGGTCTAGGGGCCATACTCCCTGGAGAACCTTCAGACCATCAATTGAGGTCTTGTAGTGGAGTTCTCAGAGTGCACTCCTTTTTATTCTCAAGGTGACACTGGGACTTAACTTTGTGAGCCCTATCATGGCTGTCACTGGTGGTGTCCAGGCACCATCTGGTTCTTCTGGTCACATGTTGATGTAGTCACCCATTCAGTTGGGTCTTTCTGTCTTCCGGGTTCTCTTTCCTCCATGTCATTTTTGTCCTTGGTGATTATCTGCTGCTGCTGAGCTGGGACCATTTGGTGTCCCTCAGACAGCAGCTTACTAGCTTTTAAGACCCCCGATGCCACTCATCAATATGGGATGGAGGAGACTCTCTTGGCTATAGGCTAGTTATGCCAATTGGCCTCATGTACCCTGGGAACACCAGGACTATTTTTGTCAGCAGTACTGGACATGAAAAGAAGTTTATATTGGAGATGAGAATTATTTAATGACCAGGCGTGTGGGTAAGAAGTTCAGTTCTTCATGAGCCATAACGAGCTTCCGGCGCCTTCTCACTAGTTCTAGAAGGCAATGTCCCTGTCTAGGTGTAGTTAGAAGCTTGGCTTACCTCTGCCTGAAAATATGAATGTAAAACTCTCCTGGAGGTCATGTTACAGCCATCTAATAGACAGGCTGGTAAAAAGAAAAACAACACCAGTGAGGAAGGTATATATCTCACAGGAGTCAACCACAGGTGACCTACAGGACAGCATCTGCCTGAAAGCAAGTTTCAGAAGGACAATAGAGCCAAGAAGTTAGGCAAACACGCATAAGGTTTCCCGGGTAGAAGGCAGACAAGTGCTGACGCATTCACAGGTTTGTACTCAATGGGATGAAACAGCTAAGTACGATTGCTGAAAAGTTAATTTACTCTGGAAACTTTCACCTAAACCAAATAAAATATTTAAAAAAATGAAAGACTGTATCTCTAAATAGGGCTGTTCCGTTGAAACTTACTGTAAGCCATGAATACTGTTTTAAAAATTTTAGTCGTGTTGTGTCATTTCCGACTTACAGCTATGCTATAGGACACAGTAGAACTACTGCACGAGGTTTCCAAGTTGCGGTGGGTGGATTTGAACCCCCTACCCTATGGTTAGCAGCTGTGGCTCTTCACTGCTGCACCGCTAGGGCTGCGTATTTAACCCAATAATATCCAAATTCAGGGCTTTTTGACACAGTTCAGCCTGGTTTGAGCTCCTGCTGAGAATTTGCATTTCCAACCCAGATACGCTGATTCAGTTACCTACATTTTAACAAGATGCCTGCATGATTCTCACATATAACAAATTCTGAGAACCTCTATTCTACCTTTGGTTCTCAGAAGTGGTTGGCCACCAGCAGTATTAGCATCACCTGGGAACTTGTCAGAAATGGAAATTCTCAGCAAGGATTCCAAGTTCTGCCTAAAACTCCATGATGAAGAACATGCATTTAATTTAGCAGGTCCCAGGGAACCACTGGAAACCTTGATGGCATAGTGGTTACAAATGCTACAGCTGCTAACCAAAAAGTCAGCAGTTCAAATCCTCCGGGCATTCCTTGCAAACTCTGTGGAGCAGAGCTACTCTGTCCGGTAGGGTCACTATGAAATAGAATCAACTCGATGGCAGTGGGTTTGGTTTGATTTTAGGGAACCACTGGACAAGTCATGAGGAAGGATCGGTCCCTGGCCAAGGACAACATGCTTTGTAAAGTAAACAGTCAGGGAAAAAGAGGAAGACCCTCAACAAGATGGACTGACCCACTACCTACAACAGTGGGTTTAAGCATAAAAACAAGTGTGGGCATGGGGCAGGGCAGTGTTTCATTCTGTTGTACGTGGGTCGCTATGAGTTAGAACCACCTCGATGGTACCTAACAAGAACAACAACAAGAGGGAACCAACGAATGCTTGCAACAGAAAATTTCCTCGCATATGTTTCTGCTTGTTTCATAAGCTTGTCGAATCTTTGAAAGAGGAACTTTAGGAGTGGCTTCAGGTCTGTGTTAAAAGGGTGTTTGGGGGTCATAGTGTAGTGTTTTTTTGCAAAACAAACAAATGGATAAAACCTCACCAGCCAACATCTGTAGATGTTTATATATTGCCCCCAGGATGTAATCTCACCTTGGAGGTTTATATTTTGAATGTCTCTTCTTCAATACTACATATTGTAATCAATATGCCTTTTTTACAACGCCCACCTTCCATAACAACAACAGAAACAATTTCAAAACTTTCCTTAAAAGTGTTGGTTTGGACTAGATAGTATGTAAGTGGTAACTTTGGTGAAGGGAAATACGACATGCTTCATAGCGGAAGTTAATGCAACTTGACCAAACTCACAGATGCTTCCCAGACACATCCAAATGTCTTGAAGGACCAAGTAACTGGGGCTGGAGACCATGGTCCCGGGGAACATCTAGGTCAGTTAGCATAACATAACTTACAGGGAAAACGTTCTACATCCTACTCTGGCAAGTAGTATCTGAGGTCTTAAAAGCTGACACGTGGCCATCTAAGATACATCTATTGATCCCATCCCATCCGGAGCAAAGAAGACTGAGAAAATAGCAGTCCACAGAACTGAGGGACCACATGAGCACAGCCTCTACCAGCCTGATCCCAGAAAAACTAGAGGGTTCCTGACTACTGCCACCAAGGGCTCTGACTGGGGTCACAATAGAGGGTCCCAGACAGAGTGGGGAGAAAAACGTAGAATAAAATTCAAATTCACAAAAAAAGACTAGACTTACCGGTGTGACACAGATCGGAGGAACCCCCAGACCCCCTGCTAACTCAGAACTGAACTATTCCTTTGACCTTTCAGTGTAACATTAGACAAGCCTATAAAACTAACAAGAACACGCGTGAGGAATATTCTCCTCAGTTCAATCAAGCATGTAAGATCAAATGGGCACCCCCTACCCCAAAGCAAAAAGAAAGCAGCTAGGGACAGAAAAACTGGACAAATGGACACAGGGAACGTGGGGTGTAAAATGGAGAGTTCTCACACACTGAAGGGGGCAGATTGCAGCCAGTGTCACAGAACCACTGGTATATAAATTTTCAAATGTGGAATGAATTTGCATTGTAAACTTTTACCTAATTTTACAAAAGATTAAAAAAACAAAAATGATTTCGAGACTGCTGATTTTACATTAGGTCAGAAGACGCTTTCCAGGCATTAATCAGTACCAATCAGTACCAAGTCAACTCCAACTATGGTGCCAACTCCAGCACATAAGCCAGAGTAGAACTGTGCTCCATGGAGTTTTCAATGATTGATTTTTTCAAAGTACATTGCCAGGACTTTCTTCCAAGCCACTACTGGGTAGACTGGAGCTATCATATGACTAGCAGCCAATCTCTTATGGCCATTTGCATCATCCAGGAACTTCCTTCAGACAGTAAAACCCACCACTGTTGAGTCAATTCCGATTCATAGTGACCCTACAGGACAGAATAGAACTTCTCCATACAGTTTCCAAGGAGTACCTGGCGGATTTGAACTGTTGACCCCTTGGTTAGCAGCCATAACACTTAACCACTATGCCACCAGGGTTTCCTTCAAGCAATGGTAAATCATTAATGGTTGTTTAAAAAAAAAAAGTAAAGAAATAACATGTGTATGGATCACGAATATAGTTTTGTTTTGTTATAGGCAGTGGGATTTCAGAAGTAACACGTACCCATAGACAGTACCTGTTCTGGAAGTCAGCTGTATCTCCCTCTACTTCATGCTGTCAGCCAGAATAAATGAACAATAATACGTTGTGTCATAGAGCGCCATGAGTCGGATCCGACTTGATGGCACTTGGCTTTGGGCATAGGACTCTCAAAGCACTCAATACTTACTCAGACACATATTATACGAAGCGCTTAAAATTCCATCAGGTAAACATTTCCCAAATCATCTCCTCATCATGAATTTATTATATAGTAGTGTTTCACACGTACACGGAAACCCTGGTGCAGGATGGAGTTCTTAAACGCTAATTCACGCCACTGTCAACATTTTCTCTCTCTCTAGTCCACAAACTCGTGTTTTTGTTCTCTCACCTGTCTTTGATTAATGTGCCCCAAGCCACCTTTTACGCCAGATAAATCAACTTAACTCTGCCCTCATTTTTTGCTATGCCTTTCAAGACAAACCCCCCATAAACAATGACGAAGAGAAAAGAGGCGCACATCTGAGAAAGATGTCTTCGATATTTGTGAAAAATTCCACTCTTGTTTCGTCACGTGATCCAGACTCCGTTGTTGATTTTGTCGTCTTTGTTGCCTCCGTACTTTGATCTAAGAACTTAATATACGTGAGAAGACAGTCCTTTCTTAGCCTTGGTCCCCATGAGACTGATACTCTGCCAAGGAGTAAACACCAACTGCTGTTGAGTCAATTCTGACTCTCAGCCACCGTACAGGACAGGGTGTAACTACTCCACAGTTTCTAAGGAGCACCTGGTAGATTCAAACTGCTGACCTTTTGGTTAGCAGCTGTAGCTCTTAACCACAACATCACCAGGGTTTCTTCGGAACAGAAAGAAGGCACGCAAAAACTCAGTGCTCAATAAAATTTTGTGAATCATGGGAATGAATGTCTCCCAGGCTCTTCATTATCGTTCAAGGAACCAACACAAGTCATGTTTTCCCAAACGTTAAAATTTGAGACATTTAAAAATCAAGTAAACAAGAATTTAGGAACAGGAAATAGACAAAGCTTGGAATGTAGTATTTAATACTATGTTGCTCCTACGACGCAAGGATAATTCAAACACCTTAAGCATGACATATGGTACTTTTTAATTAGGAAGCCACTAACCGTTGATTTTTTTCTTCTTGTTCTTTAAACTAGCCAGCTCATTTTTGTCACGGTAAACGAGTTCGTAAGTATCTAGAGGTGAGATAGCCTCCCAGGATTCCTGTTACAGACAGACCACGACTTCAGTAAATATGACAACAGATCGCCACCTAGTGGACATTTTACAAAATGGCCAGACATGAGTTTCCTGATGAAGTTACGTGTAGCCTTAAAAAACCCAAAACCGAACCCGCTGCCGTTGAGTCGATTCCAACTCATAGCGGCCCTATAAACAGAGTAGAATTGCTCCATAGAGTTTCCAAAGAGCACCTGATGGATTTGAACTGCTTGCCTTTTGGTTAGCAGCCGTAGCACTTAACCACTACACCAGCAGAGTTTGTACACTTGTAACCTTAAACCAAAACCAAACCAAACCCACAGCCGTGGAGTCGGGTCCCACTCACAGCGACCCTAGAGGTCAGAGTAGGACTAGCTCAGAGTTTCCAGGGAATGCCTGGTAGATTTGAACTGCCAACTTTTCAAGTAGCCAGATGTAGCACTTAACCTTAGGATCATAAAACGCAGGGCTTAGGGGAACCTTAGAAACCAACCTATTCAGTTGTCTTGTTTCACACAGAGTACCCTAGACTAGGCTAAAAACTCATAAAAATTTGAATTGTAAAGTTAAGGATGAAAGTTAGAAAATGGAAATCCTTAACACACATAGAGCACCCACTTTTTTGTCAAGCCGTGGGGTTAACTGCCTCACCTGAATTTCAATCTCTTACTATCCTCATAGCAACACTGTAAAAACTATTATTAACCCTCATTGTACAGATTAAGAAATCAATGTATAAGACAGCTCCCCCAGAACTGGTGTGCCAGAGGGGACCACAAGGCTATAAGGACAGCTGATCTCCAAGTCAGCCACTTCCTGTGGCTACAGCAAAGCCTCTGCCTCAGTTCTCCAACCCAGAACAATGCGCAGTACTATACAAACTCAGATCATTAGTGGTGTGCAATAGTAAACATTTCTCTGGCTCACGTGTTTGCAGGGTTCAGGCAAACGGGCTGAGCTCAGCTGCTCTTCCTGGATACTCACCCATTTGGGAGCCCATGTTTCATTTGGCCTCAGTTGGGGCAAACCAGTTTAGTTCCTCCATCTTAGCTCCCAGCAGCCTCCTTGGGATTGTCCTCAGGGCCATGCCAAGGGAGCTAGAGCTGAGCAGCAGAATCATGCAGGACTGTCCATTCAGAGGCCTAGAACGGACACAGGGTTACTTCTGTAGCACCCAATTGGCCAAAGCAAGTCACAAGGTCAGCCCAGATTCAAGGGGAGGGAAATATAGCAATCAATTCTTTACTGAGAGAAACTGCCAAATCACAAGCCAAAAGCAGGCAAGTTCAGGAAGGGTTGAAGAACTGGGACCATTAATACAAATGACCACACTTAGCCACTGCCCCACCAAGGTTCTCACACAAACATTGGGCCTATGAATAGATTGAAGACTAGAGCTCTCACTTCTTCTGAAAAAGATTATCCTTTGTTTCTCAACTTGGAATCTCTGGGCTGTGATTTGTGTTTCCTTTTGAAGTTATAGATACTAACCCAAACAAAAAGAAACAAACTTGTGATGTGGAGCTGAGTCAGACTCATAGTGACCCTACAGGGCAGAGCAGAATTGTCATGTAGAGTTTCCAAGGAGCACTTGGCGGATTTGAACTGCCAATCTTTTGGTTAGCAGTCATAGCACCTAACCACTACACTACCAGGGTTTCCAAGATATTGACCAAATCCACTGCCATTCAGTCAATTCTGACTCATAGAGACTCTAGGTCAGAGAAGAATTGCTCCATAGAGTTTCCAAGGAGCACCTGCCAATGTTTTTGTTTAGCTGACAGAGCACTTAACTACTGCACCACCAAGGTTTGCAAGATACTGACAATAGGGATTATTTTTGCCACCACTCATACTCCAGGCCTCTGTGCTTTACCTGCTCCAAAGAAGCCACTAAACAGAACTGTGCTCTCAGTGCCTGTTACTGGAATTCGGAATGAATTTGTCCCCATCACTCACTGAAGGCTAAAACCAAAATCCAAACGAGTTGCCACTGAGCTGGTTTTGACTCACAGTGACCCCACGTCTGCAGAGCAGAACTGCTCTACCAGGCCTTCGAGGTTATGATCTTTGGGAATTAGATTTCCAGGCCTTTCTTTCAAGGCACCTCTGAGTGGATTTAAACCTCCAGCATTCTGGTTAATAGCCAAGTACTTGATAGTTTGTGAGTAACTAGGTGCCATTAAAACATCACTTAAAGTGCTTTACGTGGATACCCTGTGATTTAAATTATTTTTTTATTTTGTTTGTCTTGGAATCTACCCTTTAATGAATGCTACTGCTGTTTCCTTGGGGAAATGTGTAACATGCTTCCAAAGACTGATAAATGAATTTTTAGAACTTCACTCATCTGTCAGTTGGAGATAGTCTAAATATTATACTATATCTAATGCTAATACATATGTGTCCTGTGTGTATTTAACAATATGTGAAAGCATTTAAGACAGCAATGAGACAAGAAACACTGCCTAGCAAGTCCTCATTTTGCAGCAATATAAAAACTATAGGAAAAAATCTCTGACTGCTACTGAACTCTCCGAGACAGCTAAAGTTGAAATTGATTCTGGCAAGACCATTATGGGAGTAATTGTCCAAGAGAATGTTTTCTTATGCAAGAAATTAGAGACAGAGAAAACATTATTAAAAGTAAAAATTTGTAGATTTTTGAGTCCGCCAGAAATTGCAGTAGCTACTGTATCCCCTTATGGGATTAACGCCTGAGTTGAATTTTGGTTAGACTCAAAATTGGAGCTGAGTTTCAAGCTGAAGAACCTTTGGGAGAGAATGGGTGCGGGAGGGGGAAGTGGGTCTGGCAGGGAGGAGAGGGAAGTGGGGGAATGGGCTAGTGAGGCGGGAAAGCAACGGGGTGTGGGGGTGTGGGGGTGTGGGGTGTGGGGTGTGGGGTGTGGGGTGTGGGGTGTGGGGGGGACAGCAAAGAGAGACAAGACATTTGATGCAATGCAGCCTGTTCCTTCTCCCCAGAATCACTTGTTTCACAAAAGTTACCAACAAAATTAAAGTGAGAGGTTTTATTCCTTATCATAAATGAAAGATCAAAATGTTTTGATTGGTGCTTTGAAAGAAATCTGGTCACGATTGAGAACCAAAATTAAACCATATGTATGTGACTGTAGAAGTTCCATATGAAAATCGTCGGCCACTAAATTTTGGGATTCAACTCTACAGCAAAATAGAGAACTGATCCACTAATCCATGACTCGGTGGGGGAGGGGAGCGTGTTTATGTGTTTCTTTGTGCCTGTCTGCTTGAGTGTGCGAGGGTGTGAGGGCATGCTATGTGTGTCAGTGTTCGTGAGTGCGTGAGTGTGGGTGAGTGTGCCATGTATGCGTTATGTGAGTGGCTCTTTTGAAAGAGTAGTAAATTAAGAATGTTAATTTGAAATTAAAAA
The DNA here is from genome assembly GCA_028571685.1 of Heterohyrax brucei. Classification (NCBI taxonomy): domain Eukaryota; kingdom Metazoa; phylum Chordata; class Mammalia; order Hyracoidea; family Procaviidae; genus Heterohyrax; species Heterohyrax brucei. The sequence continues at coordinate 67,986,072 of CM053152.1, forward strand.
GTGATGGAAAATCTGAATTACAGTGATTATTTTAATTCCCCAAACCATCAGTTTACATCTTTGGCCTTGATTACGTAGCTTTCTGTGGTCCTTCGGGCACCCTGGGGGCGCAGTGGTTAAGCACTATGGCTACTAGCCAAGCGATCAGCAGTTCAGATCTGCCGGATGCTCCTTGGAAACCCTAGGGGACAGCTTGACTCCATCCTATAGGGTTGCTATGAGTCAGTATCAACTCAGAGGCAGTGGGTTTGGTTTGGTTTGAAGGTTCTTTAGGATTTTATTAAAACGTGTAGCCATACTGACACCACAGTTTCTACCTCTTCATTTGCTCTAAGGGACTTGTGATTATATTCTGTCCTATAGATGTTTTTGAACCACACAAAATCTGTATTTATAACAGCTCATATACTGACTGATCTAAGTTCTGTAATAGTCAGTTTTTCAGATAACCAAAGTTAACCCCCCAGATTATATATTTTAACCATTTTAATGAAAATATCACAAATTCCCTCATTTCTTGAGCCATTAGGAGGAGGATACTAACTGTGCACCAGAAAATGATGAGAAGGAAATCCTGATATCCAGCAGGGTGGAGTCAAAATTTAATGTACAATCTATTATTTATTTATTTAATATGACTGAGTGAAAATGTACATTCCCATATAAATTTACATGCCCATCTATATGCAGCTTCCACTGCTCTCCCTGTCTGGTGACAGCACACTATTCCTCTCTGCTCCATACATGTCTCATCCTCCCAACAGTCTCCTTTCCCCTCCTCTCCACCCACTCTCCTTCCTCCAGCCAGAGGTCAGCAGGGTGATATCCTATAGATGCACAGAACCATAAAGTATATCCAACATATGGTCACTCTGCATTGCAAAGTCCAATCCATTTCTGGCCGAAGAGTGGACCTTCGCTATGATTTATGGGCAAGGGCAGCATCAGGGCCAGCAGCCATGCTCCCAGGGGAACCCTGAAACCGCTGGATCATCAGTTGAGGTCTTTTAGTGGAGATCTCAGGGTGCACCCCTTTTTATTCTTGTGTTGCCAGTGAGACTCAACTTAGCGAGCTCCATCGCGGCTATCACTGGTGGTGGCCAGGCACCATCTGGTTCTTCGGGTCCCAAGTCGATGTAGGCACCCACTCATGTGGGTCTCTCTATCTTCTGGGTTGTCTTTACCCCATGTCATTTTGGTCCTTGGTGAGCATCCGTTCCTGCTGAGTTTGGACCCTTTGCTGTGTCCTCGGATGGCAGCTTAGCAGCTTTTAAGACTCCAGACGCCACTCACCAATGTGGGGCGCAGAGAGCCCTCTTAGCAAAATGCTAGTTGTGCCAATTGGCCTCGATTTCACCTAAGAGCATGGTCCCCTGCCCCCTGCCCCAGCTACTCTGTCCTTGCAATATTGGGTTAAGATGGAAGGAGTATTCAAGTTATGCTGAACAGTAATACTGTTCTTGTTTCTAATGTGTGCTATCACCGATTTCACCCAACCAGATTTCTAACAACTATCTAATCTCAGCCCTCCGCCCTTTACCTCCTTTCCTCCCTCCCTTCCCTTGCAGCCACGAAAGAGTCTTTTCTTCTATAAATAAACCTATTTTTGAGATCTTATCATGGGGGTCTCATGCAATATTTGCCCTTTTGTCGCTGACTACTTTCACTCAACATAATGTCTTCCAGTTGAAACCAGATTATGAGATGTTTCCTGGAATCATCATTATTCTTTATCATTGCATAGTGCTCCATTGAGTATATATACCACAGTTTACCTATCCATTCCTCTGTTGTTGGGCATCTGGGTTGATTCCATCTTTTTGCTATCGTGGACTGTGCTCTGATAAACATTCTTGTGCATGTGTCCGTTGGTGTGAAAGGCCTTGATTCTGTAGGATATCTTCCAAGTAGTGGAATTACTGGATCAAATGGTGTATCTTTATCCATTTTTTCAAAGAAGCGCCAGATTGCTTTCCAAAGAGGCTGGACCATTTTGCAACCCCACCGACAGTGTAGGAGAGTTCCACTTTCTCCACAGCCTCTCCAGCATTTGTTGTTTTGTGTTTTTTTGGATCATGGCCAACCTTGTTGGAGTGAGATGGTATCTCATTGTTGTCTTGATTTGAATTTCTTTAATAACTAAAGATCATGAACATGACCACATGTGTGTTTTGGGCTGCCTGGATCTCCTTTTAGAGAAATGTCTGTCCATCTCCTTTGCTCATCACTTAATTTGGGTGATTTATCTTCTTACTGATATTTTGTAGTATCTTATAGATTATGGAGCTCAGGCGTCGGTCTGACAAAGAGTTGCCAAACATTTTTTCCCATTCTGTAGGTGGCCTTTTAATTCTATTAATAAAGTCTTTGGATGAGAAAATCTTAATAGTTCCCACTTATCTATTTCCTCTTCTGTTGATTGTGGTTTGTTTGACAGATTTTTAAGTCTGTCTGCATTGTGTATTAAAACTTCCATTGTTGTTCCTACCTTTTCTTGGATGAGCTTTATCGTTGTAGGTTTGATATTTAGGTCTTTTATCCAGTTGGAGTTGGGTTTTGTGTAAGGTGTAAGATATGGATCTTGTTTCAATTTATTACAGATGGATATCCGATTTTGCCAGCACCATTTGTTGAAATACTGTTTTTACCCCAGTTTAATGTCTTAGGACCTTTGTTGAATATCAACTGTTCATAGGCCAATGGTGTCATCTCTGGGGTCTCAATTCTGTTCCATTGATCCATCTCTCTGTTCTTGTACCAGTACCAGGCTGTTTTGACCACTGTGGCAGTGTAGTATGTTCCAAGGTCGGGTAATGAGAGGGCTCCCAATGTGTTCTTCTTTAGTAGTATCTTACTTATCTGGGGCTTCTTCCCTTTCCAAACAAATTTGGTGATTTGTTTCTCCATCTCATTAAAAAATGATTCTGGAACTTGTATTGGCATTGCATTATATAAGTACTTTGCTTTGGGTAAAATAGACATTTTCACAATGTTAAGTCTTCCTATCCATGAGCAGGGTAGGTTTTTCCATTTATCTAAGTCTCTCTTAGTTTCTTGTAGTAAGAGCTTGTAGTTCTCTTTGTAAAGGTTTGTTATTCCTCTGGTTAGATTAATTCCTAGATACTTTATCTTCTTAGAAGCTATAGTAAATGGTATCAATTTGATAATTTCTTCCTTAACAGTCTCGTTGTTGGTATAAAGGAATCCTACTGATTTACTTATTGTATCCTGAGACTTTGCTAGAAGTCTTCTATCAGTTTGACTAGTTTACTTACGGATTCTTTGGGATTCTCTGCATATACAATCGTATCATCAGCAAACAGGGAGATTTTGACTTCTTCTTTGCTGATGCCAATGCCATTTATTTCTTAGTCTTGTCTAATTGCTCTGGTGAGAACTTCTAGTACAATGTTGAATAAGAGAGGTGAGAGTGGGCATCCTTGTCTAGTTCCTGTTCTCAAGGGAAAGTCTTTCAGTTTCTCACCATTCAGGATGACGTAGGCAATTTGCTTTGTATAAATGGCCCTTACTGTGTTGAGGAATTTTCCATCTATGCCTATTTTGCTAAGAGTTTTTATCATGAATGGGTGTTGGACTTTATCAGATGCCTTTTCTGCATCAATGGACAAAATCAGGTGATTCTTGTCTTTTGTATTATTTATGTGGTTAATCACGTTAATTGTTTTTCTGATGTTGAACCAGCCTTGCATCCCTGGTATGAATCCCACTTGGTCATGATGGATTATTTTTTTTTATATGTTGTTGTATTCTATTGGCAAGAATTTTGTTGAAGATTTTTGCATCTAGATTCATGAGTGATATCAGTCTGTAGTTCTCTTTTTTTGTTGGGTCTTTCCCTGGCTTTGGTATCAGGGTTATGTTGGCTTCATAGAATGAGTTTGGGAGTACTCCATCCCTTTCTATACTGTGAAATAGTCTCAGTAGTATTGGAGATAACTCTTCTCTAAAAGCTTGTTAGAATTCTGCAGTGAAGCCATCTGGGCCCGGGCTTTTTTTGGTTGGCAGTGTTTTGATGACCTTTTCAATCTCCTCCTTTGTAATGGGTTTATTAAGTTGTTCTGCTTCACATTTTGATAATTTGGGTAGGTGATATGAATAAAAGAATTTGTCCATTTCCTCGAAGTTTTCAAATTTTTTAGAGTACAGTCTTTCATAGTATTCTGTTATGATCTTTTTTATTTCTGTTGGATCTGTTGTGACAACTCCCCTCTCATTTCTAATTTGGGTTATTTGGTTCCTGTCCTGCTTTTCTTTAGTAAGTTTAGCCAGTGGTTTGTCAATTTTGTTAATCTTTTCAAAAAACCAGCTTTTGGTCTTTTCAATGTTTTCAATTGTTTTTCTATTCTCTAATTCATTTAGCTCTGCTCTAATCTTTATGATCTGGTTTCTTCTGGTGCCTAAGGGGTTCCTCTGTTGTTCTCTCTCTACTTTTTCAAGCTGTAGGGTTAGTTCTTTCTTCCTTACAGATGTGTGCATTCATGGAGATAAACGGACCTCTGAGCTCTGCTTTGGCTGTATCCCATAGGTTCTGGTAGGAAGTGTTTTCATTCTCATTGAAATCCATGAATTTCTTTATTTCATCCTTGATTTCTTCTATAACCCATGGTTTTTTGAGGAAGATCTTGTTCAGTTTCCAAGAGTTCCACTTTCTATCTATGTTTTTTTTTGCTATTGATTTCAACTTTTATGGCTTTATGATCTGAGAAGATGCTTTGCAGTAATTCAGTGGTATGAATCTTGTTGAGAATTGCATTATGTCCTAACACATGGTCAATTCTGGAGAATGTTCCATGTGCACTGGAGAAGAAGGTGTAGTTGTCTGCTGATGGGTGGAAAGTTCTGTATATATCAATGAGGTTTACTTGGTTACTTGTGGCAATGAGGTCTTCTGTATCTTTACTGAGCTTTTTTCTAGATGATCTGTCCAGTATTGAGAGTGGAATGTTGAAGTCTCCCACTATTATTGTGGAGTGATCTAACTCTTTTTTGAGTGTAGTCAGTGTTTCTTCGATGTATTTAGGTGTTCTGATATTAGGTGCATAAATATTTAATATAGTTAAGTCTTGCTTGTGTACTGAACCTTTCAGCAATAAATAGTGGTGTCCACGATGGTGGATTTTACATTAAAATTGATTTTGTCTGATAATGTACAATCTAAATGATGTTAGAATAAAATGGGCCAATCCTCATGGTATAATGCTATATGCCAAAGGCAGGATACAAAACTGTGTTATCTATCATCCCAGCAATGACCTGCACATGGCATCTGTATAGGGAAAACACTGGTTTGAAACACAGCAAATTGATCACTATGATTTTCTGTAGCTGATAGATTAAGGATATTTTTCCTTACTTTTTTATCTTCTTCAGGTCTTGTATAATGAACATATATATTTTTTATAATCACGTTTTTTGGACGATTGTTTGATTTCTTAAAAATTATATAATAGACACCCTGTTTGTCACCATTGAACAGTGCCTGTTCCTGGGTAGTGTAAACAGTTAATGCACTCTATACCCAGAGGCACTTTGGAAGAAAGTCCTGGAAATCTACTTCCAAAATATCAGCCCTTGAAATCTGGAGTCCAGTTCTACTCTGACATATGTGGGGTCTCGTGAGTTGGGATTCACTCAGTGGCAACTAGCTTTGGGTTTACACAGTAACAATTCAATTCAATTTTTTTTAAAGAGTAATAGACATTCACAGAACATTTGTTAATTAATTCATTTTTCTATAAACTCATTTTCTCACATGTTTTAAGACAATTTCCATAAACAAGCTGCTCTTGAGCCACTTCACTTAAAGGAAAGTTTTCCTATACCAAGCCTAATCCAAGGCCATTACCAGCAAGTCAATTCTGACTCATACCAAACCTATAGGTCCGAGTAGAACTGCCCTACAGAGTTTCCAGGGAGCACGTGGTGGATTTGAACTGCCAACCTTCTGGTTAGCAGATGTAGCACTTATTAACCACTACACCACCAGGGTCTCCTTTCCCTGTACAGAGTGAGATATTTCTTCAAGATGCACCCCTTTACCACAGAGGCATGGGCCATGGGGAGATTTACTAGGATCCTTGATCACTTACCTCGTATCTGCATTCCACAGAGCACGGTAAGAGCACCCTGGTATGGACAGGGCTTCATCGGAGTAAATTCTTCAGAATACGCTACTCGAGCTCAGAAGGCTAGAGGTTGTCCAGTTTACTACCTACAGTAGTCACGTGAGTAGAAATCTAAGTAGTTAGTTCAGGACTCCATAGACAACCTTCAGCTAGTTTTCAACTAAAGGTTAAATTCCCCCTTTAGTTCTCCATGGATGTTTTAGTCAGCTAGGCTGCTCTAACAGAAATACCACAGAGTGGATGGCTTTAACAAAGAAAGATTTATTCTTACACAGTCCGGTAGGTTGCAAGTCCATATTCAGGGTGTCTGCTCCAGGGAAAGACTTTCCCCTTGACGGCTCTGGAGGAAAGTCCGGTATTACATCAGTAATTGTCCAGGGAGTGTCCTAACGCAAGAACCTCTGGTCTGAACGACGCGCTCTGCTCCCGGTGCTGCTTGCTTGATGGTAGCGAGGTTCTCAAATTGTCCTTGGTTCTTTTTCCTTTTATTCCTTGCAAGCTAAAAGCATTAAGGGTGGGGCAAGCCATACTCCAGGGAAACTTCCCCCATAGCAGGAATTCACGGCCCCACCCTAATCCTTTAACATACAGGTTAGCAAAACCACACAATGGAGGACAGTCCCAAGATACTGGGAACCATATCCAAGCCACGTGGCTGCACACATTTTTGGGGGGACACAATTCAAACCATGACAATGGATTATCAAAAGACAGCATGATAAGGAAGAGGAATCATCTTGGCTAATCACTGAGGAACAGGTAGTCAGTGGCAGCAGCCTTGCCACTTCTTGGGTGGTAACTAATCAGAACAATCTCTAATGGCCCGTTTGACACTGCTGCCTTTGTGGTGCTTATAGTCCTGTCCCCTGAAGTCACAGGTTTCAGAGTTCTGGAGACAGGGCCCAACAGTGTTTGCAAAGTAGGTCCTGAAAGTGGGTCACGTGGATTCTTTTTAACTGCTGATCTTAGGCAAGAAGCTTAACGTTTCTGTGCTTCAGTTTCCTCATTTGTAAAGTAAGGCTAACTTTATAGTCTACCTTGAAAGGCAGTTCAGCAGATTAAACAGGCCAAGCCAAGTGCCTATGATTACCCTAATACCTGGACTATATTAAGTGTTTGAGAAATGTTATCTATTAGGATTAGCTTTTCCCTATCCCTATAGTAAATATAACTGAGCATGTAAATATTTATGAATTCTTAATGTGCCAGTAAATATTATAGAATAATAGCATAATAGTAATTTTTTAAAAATGGCATCAAATCAAGTCCAAATCACAACAATCCTGTGTATGCTGGAGTAGAACTTTGTTCTATAGTGTTTTTAATGCCTGATTTTCAAAGTAGATTGTCAGACCTTTCCTTCAAGGTACTTCTGGATGAATTCCAACCTTTTGGTTGGTAACCAAGCTAAGCGTATTTTCCATTTGCAGCCACTACAGGGCCACTATGAGTCAGAATCAATCCAACAACAGTGGTCTCCCCCCACCCTTTGCTTTATTCTCTGGGGACTCCAATGGTCCTGAATAAACCGAAAAAACAAACTCACTGTCACTGAGGTGATTCCAAATCATAGTGACCCTATAGGACAAAGTAGAACTGCTCCATAGAGTTTGCCAGGAGCACCTGGTAGATTTGAACTGCCGACGTTTTATAATTACCAGCTGTAGCACTTAACCAGGATGGCACCAGGGATAGTCCAGAATGGGGATCTAAACTGCCCACAGGCCAAAGTCCATCTACAGCCTATTTTTGTAAATAAAATGTTATTCCAATGTAGCCACACCCATTTGTTTACATAATGCCTTTGGCTGCCTTTAGGCTGTAATGGCAGAGATGAGAAGTCAGGACAGAGACACCATGGTATGCAAAACCTAAAATATTTTCAATCTAGCCGGCCACAGAAAGCTTGCCAAGCTCTGCTGCAGACCACAGAGAGACTACAAGGAACCAGGGAAGAACATACAAGGTTTAAAGGGAATGCAATACTCAGGGAAGTACTAAGAGGCTGCGTGATACACAAATGAGTTAGCAAAACAGTAGTATAACCACTGCAGAAGGAAGCAGTTTCATAAGTGAAACACCATCAGGGATTAAGTAGGAGCTGGCTTATTGGAGGCAAAAGGAGGGATTCCAGTGAAGGAAAAGATAAGAAGTGTAAGTAAGCAGAAGACTGCATATGATCAGCTAAGGAATACAAAGAACACCATCTTCATGCTGTAAAGGCTTATGTTCCAAGGCAATACTAAACTACTTGCAAGAATCAAGTGGTAATGTTGTCAACAATTCTTAAAAATATATGGGTCTGTGTGTGTACAAGAATTTTGATGCTTCCTACAAGAGGACCAAGGCACAAAAAAAAAAAAAAAAAAGAAAAGAAAAGAAAAGAAAAATCAACCAGAATCTAGAAAAGCAGACAAAATCTAGTGTTATGAGCAGTTAAAAGGAGGTGGGTGTCACAAACCTTTGGGAAACATATGACGATAAACAGGAACATCCAGCCTACCCAAAGATAATGGTTAGGTAATGTTTTGTGCTGGGTTACAACAATGTAGTCATTGTGAAGATCAAGGCAATAGCACTTCCTCAACAGAGAAAGTCATAAAAACATTGGGCCGGAATCACTTTCCTAAGACAGGAAATATTGATTCTGCCTGGGATAAGGTTGTCAAAGCTGCTAAACCTCCCATCATTCACTTCTACCTAGGGCTGGCCACTCATACAGAAAAGCACCACAAGCTAACATCTAAATAGCTATCCAGTCAGCTCCAACTCATGGAGACCCATGTGTGTCAGAGTAGAAGTGTGCTCCATAGTGATGTCAATGACAGAGTTTTTAGAACTAGATCAGGCTTTTCTTCCAAAGTGTCTCTTGGTGGACACAGAGCTCCATCTTTTTGGTAAGCAGCCAGGCAGGAACGGTTTGCACCACCTAGGAACTCCAGATGCTGATAACACCTAAAGAAGTATGTTTTGTGCATTTCTACAGTGCTGAAATCTGCAAACCACACCTCTTAATACTTAACAGAAAATCTCTGTTCTAAAAGGGAGAGTGACTTAGTATAAGAGTGAGGCTGTTGTGGGACTCGCCTGTGACAGAACTTGGGAAGACCCACTCAGTATTCCTTCAGTCAGTCTTGGAGCCCAAGCTTAAAGTTGGGGAGAGCGTGGGACCACATGTGGAGGTGCAATGGCTGCTTCTAAAGAACGTGAATTTCCCATAGAATGATCAGTCCTGCCATTCACTTCCACTATGGAGATCACTTTCACATAATCTTTAGTAAGAGAATAAACAGAGCAAGGAGTAACCTGCATTTTAAAATAAGCCAACAGAATCAAAAGAAATACATACTGTCTAGAGCCTACTGCCTCTAGGGAAGAAAATTCTTACCACATATTATGTTCTAATTTCAGAATCAATGAATACTTACTGAGGCATTAATTTCATTAGATTTATTCTGTTCTGATGCTCTGAATTGTGCTAATTCTTCACTGATGCTCCTTTTGCGGTTCCATCATCATTACAACGTGCTTGGGAGACAGACTCAGAAACAGTTTATGGAAGCTTTGCTCTGTCGCACATGGGGGGGGGGATACCTCAAAAGTGGTGAAGGGTAAGAGGCTGCAATTAACTCAGTTCAACTGAAGCAGCATTTCTGTTTGAGGCAGAGGAAGGTGCATGAAGGCTTCCTGAATCAGTCTTGTGCTTCTTTTCAACATGGGAAGAAAATAATGGCACATCTAATGATTCTTGTGGAAACTCTGGCGGCACAGTGGTTAATTGCTACAGCTGGTAATCAGAAGGTTGACAGTTTGAATCCACCAGGCTGTCCTTGGAAACTCTATGGGGCAATTCTACTCTGTCCAAGAGGGTCACTTTGAGTCAGAATTCACTCAAGGGCAGTGGGTTTGGTTTTGGAGTAATTCTTGGACTTTGAGTATCTTAACAGTTTTCAAAAATGATAGAGTAAGTCCATAAAAACTTATGGGGAATAAAAATACTGAGAGAAAGGAAATTTACCAAAATGTTAAGAATTGTTTTCTTAGGGGGGCTGGTAAGGATACAGCTCTTTTACTCTCTCCTCTCCTTTTCTGCATTTTGAAAGTTTTTCTAGTAAGTGTATATATTCTTACACAGTAGTGAAAACATATAATAAATTGTATTATATTAGTTGATCTCATTTCTTTTAGCATATTTGAAAAAGAAAGAGACAGGAAAATTAGTTTATTTCCTGATAAGACAGATGGATGTCTGGAAACTACATTTTTAAAGTGATTTTAATATATGAGAGTAGGCAAAATAATAACAATTTTTCTGGCAGTTAAGCATAATATAAACTAGCAAAAAGGCACAATCCTACCTTAATGAAATATTTCTGCCAGAAAAGCATTCCATTTTGTTTATGTGTATAAATAAATGTTACTCTTCCCCCAACTCCTAATGTTGTTCCCTTCCTGCCATTTGACCTCCTCCCTTTTCTTTCTCTTCATTGCTGCCCTTACTGTTCAAATCAAACAAATACAGTTGCTCAGACACATGACATAAAGATGTTCAACTTTTCAGATGACAGACTTACCATTTTATCTGTTTATTTTCCATCTTGCTTCCTACTCATAAATTAAGTATGTGTGCATTGCTCTATATTAGTCATTAAAATGAGATTGATGATATTATTCTAATTCAAGAAATAGGTCCTAACTATGATGTATTTGCAATTAATGAGATTTTTTTTGATACGTCTACGTTATGAGTCAACATTTAAAACACATTTCTTAGCATATATACACTAAAATGTGTACTTTAGGCTGTTTACAAGTACTATAAGAACAAAAATTGCTTGTGTCTAAAACAATTTGTACTTTTGCATTTGCAGTTTTCTTGGTCTATTATAAACAAACGCACGCTTTATGGAGCGCATTTAAATGCATTATTTCCATGCTTAAAAATGTACTCTTTAAAAAGAGCACTAAAGAAATGTTAATGTAGCCATCCGTCTAATTTCTGTACCAGCAAAGAGTAAACCACTGAAGGTCGAGAATGCAACTACATATCCTAACCACGTTGACAAGACATACTATTCTGTGCTTTTAACACAGCAGTGAAATCATCAGTTTGACAGTGATATTATATGTAACAAATATTATCAAATTAAAAAAGACAGAAGGTCAGCAGTTCAAATCCATCAAGCACTGCTTAGAAACTCTACAGGGCAGTGTCACTCTGTCCTACAGGGTCCTGGTGAGTTGGGATCAACTTGACAAGCAATAGGTTTGGTTTGTTTTAGTATCATACACTTTGCAGTCAGGCATCCATGTGCAAGTTCTAGCTGCAAATGTATCCGTGCCTTCCTGCTGCTTTCTTGATGGTATGAGGTTCCCAGTTCTCTGCTTGCTTCCCTTTCCTTTTATCTCTTGTAGGATCAAAGGATAAAGAGTGGTGCAAGTCTTACTCCCGGGAAGCTCCCTTTACAGAGGAGCAGGGAGGTGATCCTGTGAAGGGGTTTACTGTCCCACTCTAACCCTCTAATCTACAGCCTAGGAAAAATCACAAAATGAAGGAGAATCATAAAATACTGGGAATCATGGCCCAGCCACATGTCTATACACATTTTGGGGGGGATGCAGTTCAGTCCATGACACCCCACCATTTGGACCCCCAAAGTCACATCTTTGAAACATGTAGCACATTCATCCTGTTATAGCAAAAGCCACAGCAAAAACATGTCCATCCCATATAAGTCTTAAATCAGTTCGAAGTCTGAAAAGCAAAAACTCTTCTATGTCTGTGAAACCTAGAACATAAGCTATCTGCTTTGAAAGGTATAATGGCAGAACAGGTACAAGTTAGATATTTCCACTACAAATAGAGAAGGAAGGCAAAACGGGCAACAAACAAGTCAGCAAAACACCTTTCATTAGCCCTCAAAGCTTTAAATATAATCCTGTGCTCTCTGAGACAATTTGCCTGTTAGCCTTGCCCACCAGACTCTAGGGATTGGCCATACTCTCTGGATTGTGAGTGGAGACCACCGGCCCTGTGCTACAACTCTGCCTAGACAGGCCCACTTGGACATCAACTCTGTCCCCTCCGCTTTAGGTGCACCCTGAACCCAACTGAGTGGAAATTCCACTCTTACAAACATAGAAAGTCCTGGCTCCACCCTTTTCAACCCCTGAGGTCATGGCCATACCTTTTGAGACTGAGGCAACTCAACTTCTCATACTCTTTGTCTCTTCATCTTATGCTTCCTACAGCCTCATAGCCCAGGTCTCAGGCCCATATCTGCTCTCCTGAGACAAGTGTTCCAAAGCTCTGTACTCCACCGATTCAAGTGTCCAGAGGAATCCCACTCTGCCACATGGCCTTCTGCACACAGGCACTCAGCTCTCCTGGTCCATGAGTCAGCAAGCATAGCTCTACTGATTCAAGTGCCCAGAGGCACCCCACTCCACCAGGAAACTTCTGTGTACAGGCACTCAGCTCTCTCGCTCTGTGGGTCAGCTCCAGTGCCATCTTGCACTGTTCTGGTTCTGCTGCTGTCCCTCTGCAGCTCTTGGTTCTCTGCTGTTTCTCACCATCTGTGTCTGTTTTGGCATTAACATTTCTCCATTCTGAGTCTTCTATCCATTCAGTTTTAAAACTGCTTCCACATTTTAGGTATCTGTTAGAGCAACACCCCACTCTGTCAGTACCAAATTCTGTTTTAGTCATCTAGTGTTGCTTTAACAGAAATACCATGCCTTTAACAAAGGGAAGTTTATTCTTACACAGTCCAGTAGGCTAAAAGGCCAAATTTGAGATGTCTGCTCCAGGGGAAAGCTTTCCCCTCTGTCAGCTCTGAAGGAAAATCCTTTTATTGCAATAGTCTTTGTTCAGGGAGCCAGGAACCCCAATTTTGGAGGACACGTTATACTCCCTGTCCTGCTTTCTTGATGGTGTGAGATTCGCCCTGGCTGTAATCTTCATAGAAGCACATTGCCAGGTCTTTCCCCCGCAGAGATGCTGGGTGAGTGTAACCTGCCAATCTTTTGGTTAGCAGTCAAGCACTTAACAACTGCACCACCAAAGGCCCTTGCGTGAGTAAACCAAAACCCCAAACAAACTCAGTGACGTCACATCAGTTTCAACTCACAGTGGTCCTACAGGGTAGAGTGGAACTGCCGCATAGGGTTTCTACAGAGGCCGCTGGTGGACTGCCGAGCTTTTGACCAGCAGCTGAAGCTCACTGTAGCACTTACCCACGGCACTACCAGGGCTCCTTTACATGAGCGGGAAGTAGTAGTGAATGCCCGTCACATGGCATCTGCTGTGGTTTGTTGTTGTGCTCAATTGTGCTCAACCCAGTTGTTCAACCCATAGAGTCCAGCTTCTCCCTTGATTTGTAATAGTTCTAATGGTTAATCCCATAATGCTGCTTCCCCTGGTTATCCTGAGGGGTCTCCAGTCCAGGCAATGTTAATTAATACAGCCCCCACGGTGTGCACGATGCCAGGACAGACAGATCCCATGGAGAAAGAAACGGACTGGGATGCAAAGTCAGCATAGCGCAGCATTTCACACCTTATAATCGAATACTGCCTTCAGGCTTCTGATTCCTGCCCCTCTGCTTGTTCCTTTCACTTTGCCTGCAAGCCTCTAATTTGGTCTGTTCCATGGGAAGTAGTTGGCTTCCATGATAGTCCCATTTAAAAAGCCTAAATTCTGCCAGATACTGAAAATTAATAAATTCTGCTCATTCAGTATTTTCCATGTTGACTTCCTAAACACTCAGTTATTAAACCATAATGCCCCTCCCACATTACTGTTACATGGATTTGCCATTTGCCCAGGTGGGTCCCTGATTCTTTCCTGCAGGCGTAGCATCCCTGAGGCCTCAGATCACTTCTTTATGAGTGAGGTGAACACACAGACCCATGGGTTGCAGAGGACCCAGCCTCAAGGGTCCCTCTGTAGAGCTGTGCTGGCCAGAGCTCTCTTTCTGGGGCTATTTCTGATAGAACTTGACTTGTTTCCCTGGGCCTAAGCCCCTGCTTGGTTACCTGCCCAGAGTTCCTTGCAAAAAAAGGAACTGCACCTTAATTGTGCCAGCAACCTTGAGATTGAGGCAGGCTCTGAGTCCTCCTCTCAGGTGTTACATACTTTCCAAACTCCCTAGCCCTGATCAGGAGCCCAGTTGCCTGGATTTCTAGGCAGTCCCTGCTCCTGATTTCTGGGACATCTTGCATGCACCAACTAGCTGTCTCGACCATCACCCACTTCTGCCACTAGCCTCTCTGCATACCACAATGCCCTGCATGGCTTCCTGTTTCATCACCTGCATCTACAATCACCATGCCCATCTACCAACAGCATGTCTGCTCCTCCTCACATCCCAGCATCACCTACATGGTTTCTCCCAAGTGCGTACTGGCCTTTCAGTGCCTTCTCTGACACGGAGGATCCATCCAGGAATGTGGACTCAGATGGGTCATAGTCACAGAACAAATAGAAATCTTGTGATTTGTATTTTAAAGAATTTAAAGCTTAGGACTCCCCCCTCTCGCATCCTGCAATTAATTTAGTTCTGAATCTGCAAATACTGTCTGGGATTCTTCAAAAGTTTTCTCAATTAGTGTTTTTGAAAAATACCTAACGTGTGTCATAGTTGGCTGCTGAGAGAGTGGGTGCTCTGTTCTTTGTTCCCTGAGCATCACATGACAGACGTTTCCCTTTTCCTTCATGCACTGGCAGCGAGATCTTTAACAGATGAGAGACTGGTCAAGTAGTCTTGAAACAGACTTAAGTACAACAGAGGTAGACAATATTGAGTCTGTGACGGATGGAGGATCCCAGGAAACATTCGTGTTCCTCCAATTCAAATCCCATCTATCTATCTGCATCTGCCAGGAATTACAAGCTAGCTGCCTCTACCTTCCAAGAGCAAAAGGAGACAGAGCCTCAGCAGGGGTAAATGAGCTTCCTGCAGGTTTTAGAAGCTGTTCCCTGATCCAAACCGGGGTGCTTGAACAGTTCTGATAATGAAATGAAATGAATTTTCGACTGCTAAGGAAATGATGCTCAGCCGACCCAGAAAGCCACCTCCGTTGGTGCTCCCACAGAAAATGAGTTTGTCACAGATGTTCTGTCTCCTCAAAGTCTACCTCTCATTTTATTTTAAGCAGCTCCCTTTCTGACTGGGTCTTGTACAAGGTTATCTACCCAGCTGGCCTCAGACCTCACCTGAAGGCCATCGCAGCAAATGCATGTTTAAGTCTGGCCCCTTGATGAGAGGGACACGGTTGGAGGGAGACCAGGGAGAGAACAGGTATGTTGATGGCAGCCCAGCAGCCACCTGGATACACAAATGTATGCACTCCCAGGCCCAAACTATTTTAAGAATTTCCTGATTAGAAAGATTTATTTGCTCATGCGTTTACCATTTGTTGGTCTTGCTAAGTCTCTAGATTAGAACACAGAAGAAAAGTAAAATTCTATGACTAAAAATGACCATGAGAAAGCCATTCAGTAAACTGAGAAAAATATTTGCAATAAGTGACACAGGTTTCTTATTCTTCTCAGAGAAAGAGCTCTTATGAACATTAAGAATAGATAACACTTTCCATACCTCTCTCCAACTGCACAAAAGGCAGAAACAGGTAACTTACAAAAGATAATACTATATAATTGACCAATAAGTGCAGAAAACATGTTAAATCCTCAGTGATTATAGAAATTTTTTTAAATATTAAAGAGATACCATTTTTATTTACTTAAAATGATATAAAATACTACCTAGAGTTTGAGAGGTAATGAACAATTCTTTGACACTTTCAATAGAAAAATACATTGGCTTTGTATTAGACATGAATTTATTGAATCTACGCATCATTTGATCTGATTTGTGAGAATTTAATAACATGAGAAAATCATTTTGTTATGTTAATAGGTACAGGATTTTAACATATATAACACATTTGTTCATAAAATTTATATTTATAAACTAATTTGTAAGAAAAAGACTGGAAAGCAAAACATCAAGATATTAGTGGTTACTTTTGAAAAATAGTGCTTTTGGTGATTTTTTATTTTTTCTGTATACTTTCCCCTTTTTCTAAAATGATTAACTTTGTTTATATCAGAGAAAAGTTTATACAGTACTGTATACCAAAGAAACCCCATTGCTACCAAGTCAATTCTGACTCAATAAAGACCCTCTGGGACAGAATAGAACTGTCCCATCGGGTTTACAAGACTATAAATCATCATGGGAACGGACTGCCACCTTTGTCCCCCAGAACTACTGGTGGGTTCTTACCACCGTGCTTTCAGTTAGGAGCTGAGCACTTAATCACTGTGCCACCAGGACTCCTTAAACACTAAAACCGAAAGGTCTTCCGTTCAAATCCGCCAGGTGCTCCTTGGAAATTCCATGGGGCAGTTCTACTCTGACCTCTAGGGTCACTATGAGTCTGACCTGACTCAATAGCAGTGGGTTTTATCCACTTTTTGTTTTCTCCCTAAAAAGTTTTAGTATCTAATTATTTGAAGTTTCACAATCTCTTCTGTATTTAAACAGCGCATAGCCAAGAAAGACTTTCTGGCAGTGAAAATTAAGTCATACTGCATAAGAGTTACAGAGAGAGAGTCACATGTGGCCTGTCAGCTTTACTCTCCAATTACATGTAAGGTTGTGTACCTAGTTTTCAGTTTTCCTCTGTGTATGTTGTTTAGAAAGAAACCACAAGCACCTCTTATTATACAAGACACTGCGAGTCTACCTTTTCTTTTTTTAAAAAAGGAACTGTATTTTGAAATGCAGCTATTCTCATGTTGCCAACTTGAGTTCACTGAGCCTGGACAGGGGCCATGCTATACAATAATGTACAAGGCAATGGTGGGGCTTTGGTTATGCCTGAATTTCTCTAGAACTTCACAATTTGCAGTGCACTGCATGGCTCCCAGATTGAGAAGTTTACATCTGGCCCAGGTGAACTGGCCTGGTAAGATGCAGACTAACGCAGACAGTTCATATGTCTATGAAGATGGATTCACCGAGAGCGTACCATTTTTCAAGAACATCTAATGTGACCTTTGCCTACCTAGATCTTAGCACCCCCACATATGCAACCACTGCTGAAGCTTTGGAATCCACACACAGGAAGTTAACTGTTTGTCTTGGACACAATAGTTGAGCTTTATGCCAAGCATCCTAACTGTACTCAATTTCTGAATCTCTTTGCAATTAAACGAAAATGAAAACTATTTCACTTATGCAGGAATTTGTCTGACCTGGTCGTAGCATCAATGCAAATCTCTGACTTTGGTATCAGTATGGTAGTTGTTTGCTACTGTGTGTGTTCCTTATGTGTGTGTGTATCTATGTATGTGGTTAAATAATTTGTAAACATTTTAGTTAATTTTTATAACAGTCTCAGAATTTATAACTCTCCTATTGTTTAAAAAGAATGAATGCAGTCTTAAGAGAGGTTAAAGAATTGTTCTGTAAGACAGAGCTAAAAAAGCAAAGAGCATTACCAGTCAAAGGTGGGTTGCAATCCCAACAGCACCATTCGGTAGCTGTCTAGCATTAAAAACCTTCCTCACTTTTCTGTGCCGCCTTCTCACCACATGGCTTGTGTCTTTAGCAAGCTAGTGGAAGTTCTGTATATGCAAATTGCTTTCAAGAGACAAAGCCAGACCTCTAAGATCTAGGTGCAAAACAGCACCAGGACACTTCTGCTGCATTCTCTAAGTCACAGCAAGCTACAAGACCAGACTAAGTTTAAGGAAGGGAAAGAGCCTGTCCTTGACTGGAGAGCTGACATGTGACTACAGAGACGGCAATAATTGCTGGTGGCCAATTGGCCTGATGATCTGCTGGGCTGCTTATCAATTGTTTGAGTTGCCAACCCTTTGGTTAGCAGTTGTAGCCCTTAACCACGATGCAACCAGAGTTTCTGTCCCTAGAAACTCTGGGAGGATAAACATCTCAGTAAGCCATTCTGCTGGATATAGACTGTAAATAGAATAGGCAGGTACCCTTCAGAAACCCTCAAGGATAGATCTGTACTGTATCTAAGTGGTTGTGGCTTTCTCTTTTGCTTAGACTTTTCTTAAAACATTGGTGAAAGTTTAGTCTCTGCTGTTACCTTTGACGGGAATGAGGAGTGACTGGGCACCCACTTATGAGGTGAAGTGACACAGAGAAACTTGTCTCTGAGCACCTGAAACTGATATCCTTGAACATGAATAGTGGCTCATGGGAGCATTAGGGGCAGGTTGGAAACCAGCAAGTAGGTAAGACTGCAAGAGAAAAAATGCTTTATTAGATTTGGGGTAAGTTTTAATTTTTTCCTTGGGGAATTTCCAGTACTACTGAGTGAAAGAGTCCCTCTACAGACCTCAAATAGGATAAGGATTCAACATTATTGTTATTTAGGTATTAAAAGAAAATTTACCCTCATAGGTTACTGAATTCTGGAAACACTGGCCATACATGCAGCTGTTTTTAACAGATTCTGACCCGTGTTAAATATTCAAAAAATGGTAAAAATGCAACAGTAAGGAAGATAGGGCTGAATTTAAACATGGCTTGATCCTTCTTCTAAGTTCACATTGCTCACCTGGGGGCAATGGTGCTTTTTTAATCACAGTAACTTCAGGTGGCTTATAAGTATTCATGGTTATGTAATTCACCATTTTAGGTATTTAGGGTTCACACCAAACAAATATTTATTAGTCACCTATCATATGGCAGGCACTCTTCCAGATACGGGAGATATAATGATGAACTAGAAACCCCGGCAGCTGCTAACCAGAAGGTCAGCACTTCAAATCCTCTAGGCACTTCTTGGAAATTCTATGGGGCAGTTCTACTCTGTCTATAGGGTCGCTATGAATCAGAATCAACTTGACAGCAGTGGGTGATGTACTAGATAAAGTCCCTGGACTCCTAGGGATGGTATTTCATCTCTTGGGACCCCAGGCTCTGCAATAGCCTTTTCCAGATGAACCTACTCTTCGTTCAAAGTACAGATCTTTGGGAAATCTGCTGATTCACAGCACGGAAAAAAATGTTAACAAGGATTTCCACTTTAGGTATTTGTCCAGTTCTATCAACCTGACTATAAGGTTTTCCAGGCAAGGGAAGAAGGCTGAGTGCCCTAAGTGGTTTACAATTGTCTCCTAGCCTGAAGCTCTGCAGTTGAAACTTCCACACAGTGGCTGCAATGGAAAAACGGCCTGGCCAACGGCTTCTGTAACATTACAGCCAAGAAAACCCTGTGAAGAAGTTCTACTCTTTTAACACGTGGGCTTGCCAAGAGTCTAGGGCCTACTTGATGGCAGACATCAACACAGTAAGGCCTGTGATTTGTTTTTCTTTAGTTCTTCAGTTTTCTGCAGTTGGTTCTTTCATAATAAATTCCTTTTCATTGACAAGTTTGAGGGCAAAGGAGAGAAATATTGGCATTGTAAATTTTACCAGAAATGCCTTTCCAGCAGCTTCTGCCTTGACTTTGTCTACCCTGTGTTCTTCAAAGACGGTGGAAGGTATGGGCTAGATCACTTAATTTCTAGTCACTCCCACGTCTGCCAGCTTTTTATAGACTATAAAAGTTGGATGTATTTACATAGGTCTTAGTTGAAATTTACGTCGTTCAACCTCTCGTTTTAGTAGATTCCTGCAAATTTCCTCACTCTTCATGACATTCCTTTAAACATGTTTTGGTAAAGAGCTTTCTTTGTTCACAAGAATTAAGACCGTGTCTCATTCCAGCTGTGCATAACCTCTACGGGACTGTGCACATCACCTTGCCAAGAAGGTGCTGGCATGCGTGGTTTCCAAAGCACCGTGGCACAATGTAAGCGTAGAGAAAAGCTCCTGTTGAGTAAAAGAAGTTTTTAGTTCCCTAATGCCATGGCAGCAGCAAGGCTGAGCTGGAAATAACCTGAGTCTGAAGAGAAGTGCACTTGCTTTGAGCAGCCAAAGTGTGGCAGCTTCGTACATGAAAGCAACCTCCTGTTCAGCATTGATTGACTATTAGCGTATTATAATTTAACCTCATATTGTGAAGATTCTTCATGTAAATGGTTTGGAAAAATCTGTAAGCAATTATTGTTAATAACAAGCAATTTACTACATCCGGGGATCACAACGCCTGTTACAAATGAGTAAACATGATCATTCAAAGCTTACCATTAAAAAAGGGAAGCACAGAGAGGTTAAGTGGCTTGACAAAGCCCCTGGAGCCTTTCACAAGGGACAGCAAGGCCACAAGGGGCTGAAGGTCAAGGGAATTCATGCCAGATGCACCATGCTCCCCCATGGCCCCCTGAAATCATAGCAATCACATCAAAACTATCATCTTCTACTCTCTTGTATTCTTTTGTCACCCATTCATCAGATTCTTCCCACTGTCCATTAACGTCCAAAGAGTTAAATAAAAACAGCCAAAGGCATCACATGGATATATGGAAATAGTGAGATCTGAACCCTGCATGAGAGTCACAGGCAAAGAAGAACTGACAGAAACCACATAGTCCTCCAAATACCAGACTACTGTAACCAGTTTAGAGGTGACCTGCTGTTCACTTGGGCCCAAATGATTGCTCACTGTTTTCACTTACTCTCCCTGTCAATAGACCCCTTCTTTAATTAAGCCCAAATAAGAGACACAAGCATCACGGAAGTAAGGATCAAGAGTATCTTTAATCCTAGAGAAACAAAGAAAAAAGTTTCCTGTTACTTTTCAGAGAAAATGAAGAAATACACAAGACAGGAATCTTTACGGAGGATGGATGAGGGCTGTAGGACTTAAAGAATTATCTGAGGGACACTGGTGATCATTTTAAGACGGAAAACAGTAACAGTTAGTAGAAGTAAAATGCTGAGTACAATGTTTACTTGAAGGAGACTCTACAAAGAGCTGTGTAAGTTCTTTCTCTGTTCTGCATAAAGGAGAATTACTCCTTGGGCAATAGCTCTGGTTGCCCTGAGGAGTCATCCTTGAGTTTTAGGAGATTTGGCACCTTTCTTTACAGAGTTCTTGCATATCTCTTGCCGGTCAAATGCTGTGGCCTCTGTAGACTTAGGTGGGAGACTTTTCCTTGGGTTTCCTCTGCCCTCTCAGCTTTTTGTCATAACATTATGTAACATAAATCAAGGAAAACCTTTGGAACCCAGATATTCAACAGATCAGATCATTCTCAAGCCCACTTCTCTCCTTGAAGCTTTCCTTGACAACTCAGCCCAACCAATGCAATCCAACACAGTTCAACCCAACAGAACATTGGCTTGGAAACTGAGCAAAGAAATAAAAAATTTTCTCTTTCTCCAAGAGTTTGACAATATTTTTCTTCTCTAAATATCTACAGTCCATAATATCTGTACCATGCTTGTGGCATGTAAATATATGCCATCTTCTAGTTTTATTTAACTTTTTGAGGGAGGTTATCTTGTGCCCCAGTTGTATTATAAAATTTTCAAAGACAATAAATTTGTATTTTGTGTTGTCCAAAACACTCAGCACAATTCAGGCCCCAAAGTAATTGCTATTCTATCGACATTTTTAGTTAGTCAATAAAAAAGGTATTTATTGCATTTTTTATTATAGGGGTTATATTAGGGTCATAATTCTTCACTCTAGCACTTATCTTAGTGGCTCCTGTCTAGAAGACAAACATGATATCTACAAGAGATTACAGTCATGTATTTAAGACTGGAAACCACAATGGTGTGATAGATTTGGAATTTAGCCTGGAGTTTCATAGTGTTTCCTGCTAGCATTCCTTTTCACTAAACTTATGTAAAAGTTATATAAGAGTCATGGAAATTTGATCATGTAAAAATCACCGTTGTTACAGAAAAGGAGCTTGATCAGTATATCCTTTTCACAAGTGGACTCTGGATTTAATAATTTACCACTGGGAGAAATAAGGTTGAAAACAGGTTTTTACAACAAGCCGTGTCAGAGCCTTTTTTCAATTAAGGTGTATTTTGAATCTTGATGGGGAATATATTGGCTACAACATTTCCCAACTGCATTAGAAAATGGGACTCATGTTTTTAAAATAGTCTGTAGAACTGGATTTTCACAAAACTTAAGTTAGGAATGCTCATCTATGAGGTTTGTAAAATACTTTGTATCCATCACTCAAGAAATATCTAGAATTCAAATCAATTTGCCAGTTTGAAGCCAGGCTTTGAACTCCTACTGAGAATTTGCATTTCCACCCCAGATACACTGAAGCAGAATCTGAATTTCAACAAGATCTCCAAATGATTCTTACATAAAATGAATTTTGAGAGTTACTCCTCCAGTTAGCGTTTCTCAGAATTGGTCACTAACCGGTAGCATTAGCATTGCCTGGGAACTTATTAGAAATGCAAATCCTCCAAATGAGCTCCTACCAGAAAGAACCAATTTGAAGCACTGGATTGAACATCTTTAAAAATATGTGTAAATAGAAATTCGAAATAACTTTCAGCTTTATGTTGATAAATAAACAACTTTAATCTTCTTTTTATAGGCTAATATGTGACTTCATTATTCTCGAAGTACAATCTTTTGAGGGGGCTGGTCTTCTATTTTCCTTTCCTACATTTCATGTCTTTGTTTTTATTGAACTTTAGGTAAAAGTTTACAGAGCAAATTAGTTTCTTATTAAACAATTAATACATACGTTGTCTTGTGACACTGGCTGCCAACCCCAGGATGTGTCAACACTCTCTTTTCAACCTCGGTACTCTATTTCCACTCAGCCAGCGTTCCTGTCCTTTCCTGCTTTCTCATCCTTGCCCCTGGGCTGGTTTGCCCATTTAGTCTCATGTATACAGTTGAATGACATGTGTTGTTGTTTGCTTTTTTTAAGCTATCATTCCAATATCATTCTATCGAGTGGCATGTGATTGACACCCTTTCTTGCACCTGTACCTTCAGAGCAGATAGCCATCGGAGCCCAGATTTACCACTCATTCAGATAATGATCAAGGATGTTTCAATTGCACGAGTTCCTCTGACCTGAGAAAACATACAGACACCAAGGCCAAGGTCTTACATACAGTGCTCAAACACAGTTGCGTACAATAGAAAGAAATGTAACAGCAAAAGTGAGGAAAATCCTGATGGTGGTGATGTTGTGTTTGTTAGGTGGTGTCCAGCTGGTTCCAACTCACGGCAACCCTACACGCAACAGTAAACACTGCCTGATCTTAAGCTATCTTCATCATGTTGTACTTGAGCTCACTGTTGCAGCCACTGTGTCATTCCGTCTTGTCGAAGGTCTTCCTCTTTTTTGTTGATCTTCTACTTTACCACCCATGAGATTCTTCTCCAGGGAATGATCTCTCCTGACACCATGTCCGAACTATGTAAGACTAAATCTTGCCATTCTTGCTTTTAAGGAGCACGCTCCACGGCACTTGGCTGGCTGGCTGTGCTTTTTCTAAGACAGATTTGTGATGGCTTCCCTAAAGACAGATGCTTGTTTTCAAGTTTGTTGCTTCTGTAACCACCTTGCCATTTATCAAGCCTAAGTCCCTGATTTGGTGGAGAGTTAACATCAAAGCAAAATGTCTAAAAGTGTTCTTGCTTTTAACAACTTTCTTAATTAAACCCAAGAGTTTCTTTCTTTCTCAAATTGAAGATTTATGTATTCACCCGAAGTACCATATGTGCCTGAGTTTTAGGCTCCTCAGCCCACACACCCTGATGTTTATTGTTTTAAAACTGACTACACCCACACCTGAGCTAATTACAAAGGCTGCCTCCCCCGGCCAGGCACCAGTCAGACAACACCTGCTCCCATCCACCACTAATGCGTCGCAGACCGTCCACGTGCAAAGGGACACTGCTGCAGAGTTTCCTAATCAATTCCATAACTCGACTCTTTCGAATGTCAGGACTTACATCATGCATGTGTCTAAGTTGCGGTTGGAAGATTGTGCCTTTTAGTTGTTATTTATTTTTAACACAAACCCTTTAAAAAGTTTTTATGAGGTCTTTGAGAAGCTGCCCCTTAGACCTGCAACATCACTGGAAAGTGGGAACTTGTTAGAAATGAAAATTCAGGCTGCACTTCATCTTCTGGAATCAGAATTTTCCTTCTAAGAGTTCCTCAGGTGACTTAGGAGTACATTGAAGTTAGAGAAACACTGACGTTTGGGAGACCTTTTCTCAAACTTCCTTTCAAAGCTTTAAGCCCAGTCAGACTCAGTGTCTAGTTAACAAACCCGGTGGCACAGCAGTTAGGTCCTTAGCAGCTCACTGGAAGGCTGCCAGTTTGAGATCACCCCGTGGTTCCTCCAGGGAAGGCCAGGCCAACTGCTCCTTAAAGATGCAGCCTAGAAAACTTTTGGGGCAGTTCTAGTCTGTCACATGAAGTTACTATGAGTCAAAATGGACCGGACAGCACTCAGTAACAACAGAAATAAAACATAGTGAACACACTGTGGAATTGTATTAAGTGATTCTAACAAATGCAAAAACTTCCCCAAAGATAAGTATTGGAAGATGAAACAGATCATGTACCAATTGGAAGATTCCTGTAAGAAATCTTTTCCTGCCCCAAATTATGCTCATTTATTTTGATACTGCTACTAAGTTACAGAGGGGCCTGTTAACCTTGTGTTATATAAACTAATGAACCTCTCATTGGCTTATCTCTTGAGGCATGTCTGCCTCAGGGCGGTAATGAAAATAAAATACAACTCCGTTTTTAAAAATATTTTCTTATTGTACTTCAGATGAAACTTTCCAGAACAAACTAGCCTCTCTTTAAACAGTTAGTATGCATATTGTTTAATGGTATTGGTTAACAACCCTAAGACATGTCAGCATTCTTCCTCTGCAACCTTGGGTTCCCTGTCACCGCTGTCCTACCCCCTCCTGCCTTTTAGACTCTGCACCTGGGCTAATGCACTCCTTGTCTTCTTTTGTTTATGGGCCTGTGTAGTTTCTGGCTGATGGGTGACTCTCAGGAAAGATTTCATTATGGAGCCATAAGGGTGTTCAGGAGTTGTACATTCAAGGTTTCCCCAGCCTCTGTCAGGCCAGTAAGTCTGGTCATTTTGTGAGTTAGAATTTTGTTCTACAATTTTCTCCAGCTCTGTCCAGTATTCTCTGTTGTGATCCCTGTCAGAGAATTCAGTGGTGGTAGCCTGGCACCACCTCGTTGTATTGAACTCAGTCTAACAGAGGCTGTGATAGTTGCAGTCCGTTAATCCTTTGGACTAACCTTTCCTTTGTATCTTTATTTTTCTTCGTTCTCTCTAGCTCCCAAAGGGGTGAAATCAGTGGGGTATCTTAGATGGCCACACACAGGCTTGTAAGACCCCAGACACTACTCACCAAAGTAGATATGTCTCTTTAAAGCAGCTTTCTTTGTATCTGCCTCTCCACCAAATGGGCTGGATTTTTTTTTTTTTAAATTATTGTAAGGGTGGGGGACTTGAGTAGGTATGAGTAATGTCTGAGCAAGGCATAATAATTTGGAGATAGAGAATAAAAACTGAGTAGGAAAATGGTTTGGTCTCCATTTCATAGGATGATATTTCTGCATTGCTGCTTGTGTTTAGCATCTGAACAGTAAACCCAGAGAAGGCAGTCCTCCACTGCTATGAGAAAGTACTTGAACAAAGAGCTAAGGGGAGTGAAGAATAACTCCGGAGTAAATGTTTCCATTTTTAACAAACTACAGGCTTTCTGCATACAAGTATGTTTGCTCCCTTCAAACTAGGCACTTTAGGAGGCCCACACACCTGTCTTTTAGTGGTACTGCCATCGCTGAAAACACTGTTTTTAAACCCTTCTTTGAAAGTTGTCCTCAAGGTAATTTCATAAGCCTTGGAGACTCAAGATATATTGCAAAAGCCCAGCCTACCCACTGGGATGCCAAACACCCCCGCACCACACACGTCCAAGAGCCAAGAGTTGGGTCAAGTTTGAAGGGAGGAATCCATCACTTGGAGCCAGTGAACCCATAGCCGTGCACACGTGTATCATGGGAGATACGACAGTCATGACACAGCCTTGTGAACACCAGCTGAAAGAAACTGTGACCCAAGAGGAGGCTTTGGAGGTCTCTGTGTGTGCTTTATAA
Source organism: Heterohyrax brucei (assembly GCA_028571685.1). Classification (NCBI taxonomy): domain Eukaryota; kingdom Metazoa; phylum Chordata; class Mammalia; order Hyracoidea; family Procaviidae; genus Heterohyrax; species Heterohyrax brucei. The sequence continues at coordinate 68,012,295 of CM053152.1, forward strand.
ACAAGTTCAGGGACTGGAAGATAGAGGTGACCAGATTCAAACCCTGGCCTGTCGTTTTCAAACTAAATGATCTCGCTATGAGTCAGAGCTGTCTCGAAGGCAACTGGTCTGACTTGGTTTTATACCAGGAAAGGAGCCCTGTTGGTAAAATGATTAAGTGCTTGGCTGGTGACTGACAGGTTAGCAGTTTGAAGCCATGAGCAGCTCGCTCTGTGATGAAAAATGACTTGGCATTCTGCTCTCGTAAGATTATGGCCCCGGAAACCCTATGCGACAGTTCTACCGACAGTTCTACCCTATAGCAGAGGATTACTAAATCAGAATCAACTCAAAGGAACAGAAAATAACCATACAAATAATACTAAACATTTTTATTAACCACTTATCCAACAGATATTTAGGACTCAGAGGAAACACCAATGAGGACAATCGCTATTTTAGATAATTTTACTAAAATGATGCTAACATTCATTTTCTGGATTCTTACTGTACACATGAATCTAAAAAGGCTCTTTATCTACATCCTCTTATTTTTCATAAGAGGTGTTTGACATGGGGATTGATTATATGCACCTTACAGCTGAGACAATTGAGGCTTGCCAAGCCAAGTGCCATCGAGTCAGATCCGACTCATGGCGACCCTAGGCGCCAGGGTAGAACTGACCCCCAGAGTATTCAAGGAGCACCTGGTGGATTTGAACTGCTGAGGCTTAAGGCATTCAATTACTAATGTTTACAAAATCAGGCGGAGTGGCAGAAACAGGATTTGAACGCAGCTTTTTCTTATCTCAAAGCCTAAACGATTAACCCCGGAACAGGATTAACCCCTTGAGCAGGCCCAAGGCACGACTCACGTGACAGCTGAAAGATTTTTTTTTTTTCTCTCTCCAGTTGCTGTCAAGTCAACTGTGGCTCATTGCCCATGTGGGTCAGAGTAGAATTCATAGGGTTTTCGGTGCGCAAGTAGTCTCACCTTTCTTCCAAGGAGCCTCTGGATGGACTCAAACCTCCAATCCTTCAGTTATCAATTGAATATGTTCACTATCTGCAAACTCGGGTTAGATCATAAGTCACATCAAAGATACCAGTGTTTCCTGGAAGGGTCTGTCAGCACAAGTCAGAGGAGAAGCCTCACCCACACTGACCCAGGCTCCGTCAGGGAAGTCTTCTTGGAGAAAGAGACGGGTGGTCATGGAGGGGAAGAGCTTTCTAGGCAAAGAATATAGATTAATAATAATAATACTCCTTGTAGGGACTTATAAGGAATTGCTTGTACCTTTCCGCAAAGAGTTCATACAATTGCCCCAGCTTTATTCTAATTAGCTTTCTGCCACATGATGAAACGAACAGCTACTAAAGCTTTGCACTAGGAACTTTTGCCCTTGGGCAAACTAGTAACTCCATCCGATCTTGGTATGTGATGCAAGTTTCTTATAGCTACTTTAAAATGATTTTATACTCAAACAAATGTATACAAATAATATATTTTAACATTTTATGTATTTCTACATCTTACAAAACCAAATCTTTGACATATTATGCTCTGTGATTGCTTTTTGTATAACACTTTATCAAACAATCCCCAGGGTGCATCCTCGGTTTGTCAGGGCACATATCACAACAAAAAACACACAACATTAGCCCTCAGAGCTTTGAAAATACTCTTACATTTTCTTAGGTGTTCTACATAATGGCCCTGCCCTCTAGACTCCAGGTATAGGCCACACTCTCTGGATTCTGAGCGGAGACCCCTGTCCTAAAGCTGAATGTCCTGGGGCCTCAGGCCCACATCTGGCCTGCCCTGACGAGTGTTCCAAAGCTCTGTAGATCCATTCTTGCTAGAAAGCCTCCTACACAGAGACGCTTACAGATTTTCACAGAAAACAGTATGTTGAGGCATATTGATCAGCTCGATCAACACCACCCATGTATTTTATGCAAGTTATAATAATGTTAGGTTTCTAGACGTTGACTTCCACACCATCTCATAAACTCCTTTTTACGGTAGCCATTCCTGTGTTACCCCAAGTGGTCAAACAAGTGATGGTCCTTTCATCTTTCCACACTAGAAGTCAAGTGTTACCTTTTTGATATGCTACCGTGGATTTTCTTAGGCATTTTGTTTTTTTATTTCGCTTGGCACTTCCCCTCTATTTGTTAAGATCATCCCTGTTGTTTGTAGCCACTCAGTAGAGTGATCACGTGAAATGTCGTGGTGCCTGAGGGGGGCTCTCGAGTGCAAAGGGTTCTAATTTTGGTCTCTCTTTTGCAGAAGACGAAAATGATGCTTAGAGAGTTTCAACAAATCTTTCCAGATGCATAGAACATCAATCAAGCAGGAACAACTCTGAACCAAGGACTCTGTTTGAACCCTGGTCTGCTCATGAAATCTGTCTCTCACCTTAATCACAGGCCTAAGAATGGCTAGCAGCGTACCCTTGGAAGGGCTCACACCTGAACCTATTCATATTTACCTTTCTTCTTCCTTTTCACAGAGAGCTTTCTCAGGAGTAGTGTGTGGACATGTTCAAGTTTTGCGAAAGAGGAGGAAAGCTCATTTTTCTACAATTCTCTTCTTGCAACTGAGGATCAAAGTACACTGCTTGCAGATGTTTATTTTAGGAGATTTAGGGTTATTTCATTGGTTTGTCTCATTGGAAGCCCTGCTGTCAGTGACTGGTGCCTGTGAATGTGGAGGACAGGGAAAGACAACAAGCCATTTATCTACTCAGCCAGAACAAGAAAAAAAAAAAAAAAAAAAAACTGTAGCAAAGCTGTGGAAATAGGCATAGTCTTCATCCATTTTCTTTTCTCCGAATCTTTGCAGCACACAGGATGACCTGTCATGCAGAGTGGACTTTTGCTCCCATGAACAGTTATTAATGGTTTTATGTGACCAAAAATACAAACTCGCTGCTAGTGAGTCGATTCTGATTCATGGCAACCCTACAGGACAGAGTAGAACTGCCCCATAGAGTTTCCAAGGAGCATCGGATCCACCGCTGATCTTTTGGTTAGCAGACATAGCACGTAAGCACTGCCCTGCTGCAGTTTCCTTTGTGGTAATAAACCAAGAAGATCCACCCGTGTCAAGTCAATTCCAACTCTTAGCAACCCTATAGGACAGAGTAGAATTGCACCACAGAGTTTTCAAGGAGTGCCTAGTGGACACGAACTGAGCGACTGTTGGTCGTCACTATTATCCTCTTCAGTAGCAGAGTTGCTCTTTCTTTCTTCAGATCAGATAGTCACTGGATTTCCTAACCTTGCTTGTGACCAGCTGAGTCAGGTGGCTAACTTCTGGCCTATATGATAGAAGAAGAACTTGTGTATACAGATTCCAGGGAGCATCCTTAAAGGCAGATGGTGTACCCTTCCTCTCCCTAGCTTTTCCTATCTATTGGCTGAATGTAAACTTGATAGCTGGAGCTCCAGCAGCCACTTTGTATTATAAATGATACAAAGCCACTAAAGGTACTCTGCAAATGCAAGCCATATATGGAAGAATGACAAGATAGAAGGAATCTTGACACCATGGTTGGCCGTACTAGCCCTAGACTCAGGACTTTTGTTAGTTGCCATTATATTATTCACAGTTGACCCACCAGAGACTGGCACGATCTCTTGGTCGTTGTAGTAAGCTCCTCGGTCAGGAGAAATAAAAGTATCTTTCTCCTGATTTCTCCAATTACTAGTGAAGTAACTACTAGCTAGATCACTGAACTGACAATTAATGTCTTTTGACATTTCTTGGTGTTGTCTTAAACTCATATTTTATCATTCAGCTTCTTGTGTGCTTTCCTGTGTTAAACCTTGCTTTCTTCCAACAAAACTGGAAGCTTCTTCCATTGTTGAGTTTCAGTTATGAATGTTAGATACTCAAGTCTCAGTGATAATTTAGCCAATTACCACTGAGTTCATTCCAACTCATGATGACCTCTCGTGTTTCAGAATAGAAATATACTCCACAGGCTCTTTTCTATAAGACAGACCCAACTCAATGGCAGTGGGTTTCTTACAGGAGACACACCAGATTTTTCTTCCAAGGAACCTCTGGGCAGATTCAAACCAGCAACCTCTTAGTTGCCTAGGGCATTAACTATTTGTACTACAGAGGGACTTCAGTGATAAAGTTGAATTTTATACCTTGCATTAAAATTTGGTATGCACTTATCATTACTGATGTAAAGGATCTTCAGTGAGGGTGTCCTTTCTTTGAACTTGAATAAAATAGATTGTGTAAATGATACAGTTTAAATTGTTTTCTGATTTCGAGGAACACTTGATGACATTATGTGTCGAAAAGAACTTCGGGTAGATGGCTGCCATGGCACCTTCCAATGGGGCCGAAAGTAATCAGGCATCATAAACCAATATCTTTCGTGACTGATCACCACAGGCTTTGCTTGTTCATCTTGGAAAAATCAAGGGCCAGTGATTCCACCCAGCCAAAATCCACACCAAACCTTTTTGAATGGGCATTCTTGCATCTTCATTGCATTCTCATCTCTCCACATCCCATTCATCCAAAACTGGCCCTGGTAGCTAATGATGATTTTTCAACCCAAAGTGGGGTCAACTTCCAACTGCTCCAGAGCCCAGTCAGCAAATGTATAGCACAATGTGGTCGTTGGACTTTAATTCTTGAGTTGAAACAATTTTGTAAGGGTATAGATTCAAGTCCAGATGCAAAATCCACCAGATCATGGTAGAAGAAATGCCTAGTTCTTGTGCTTGAGGAGAAATAGTTTGGGAAGGATTCTCTGTATACTCTGATGAATGGTAGCAATGTTTCCATTGAAACATGCGGGTGGCTGACACACAGGCATTGTTTGACTGGCAAAAGACCCAGTTGCATTAAATGTTTTGATTAAATGTTGAATTGTTCTTTCAGTAGGGCGATTACGTACATTGTAAATTTCACATAAGTCATGGAATGTTTGGTGCATGGAGCATCCATTTTGATAACAAATTTTAATAACTTCTACATGTGATAGAATTGTGTAACTTTTTATGGCTATTTGTCAAGACTAATAAAAAAAATGATAAATGTGGTCACTACAGCTTCACAACTATCACCACTGTGAAGTGTCAAGAAAAGGACATCATTATTGGAAGAGCCTTCACATTTATATAAAGAGAGTTACTGGAAAACAAGATACTGCAGGGTTTAAGACTTGATTTAAACCTCCAACATGGTCATTATTATGGGAATTACTGTGCCTCAGTTTCCTCATATGGAAGATGAAAACAATAGCAGAATATGGTACTAGTACAAAATAGTATCTCAGAAATAGGTATAATTATTAGTCTCATTTACAGATGAGGAAACTATGGCCCAGAGAAAGAAACGGCATTGTGCACCGTTACAGAATTAATCAGAGTGGCAGAGGGATTCACGTGCTGGCAGCCAGCCCACAGTCTCAGCAACTGCCTCCTCCCTGGTGATACTACGGTAGCGACTGTTGCAGCAGCACTAGCTGACTAAAACAGAATTACTCGGAATGTCATGGATGGAACTGTGTCCCCCCCAAATATGTGTAGTAATTTGGCTGGGCCAGGATTCCTTGGATACTGTGATTGTCTTCCATTTTGTGATTTTCGGATGCTGTAAATCTTAATCTCTGCCTGTGGCTAATAGGACGATTATGTTAAAAGAGGAGGAGGGTGGGACAACCATACCTTTGCTAAGGGAGTTTCCCTGAAGTGTGTCTTGCACCACCCTTAATCCTTCGGTCCTACAGGAGATAAAAAGAAAGAAAAGGAGAGAGTTGGGAACCTGACATCATCAAGAAAGGAGTACCATGAGGAAAGAGTGTTCTTCAGAGCTGAGGTTCCTGCACCAAGATGCTCCCTGAACAAAGACTGATGAAACACAAAGAACTTCCTACAGAACTGACAAGAGGGAAAGCCATCCCCTAGAGCACACATCCTGAGTTTAAACTTGTAGCCTACTGTCCTGTGCAAGAATAAACTTTCCTTTGTTAAAGCCATCTACTTGTGGTATTTCTGTTAGAGCAGTACCAGATGATTAAAACAGTGACCCAAATCAACTTCTATAGAATTTTCTTTACAGCCTGCTACCACCGTTCATTTGCCACTGACTGTAAATTACCTGTCCCTGGGTGCCATAACAAGTTAACGTGTTTGGTGTCTAACCAAAAAGTTAGAGGTTCAAATACACCTACAGGTAATGTATAAGAAAGATGTAGCAATCTACTTCCAAAATATTAGCTATTAAAAGCCATGTGAAGCACAGTTCTATACTGACATATATGAAGTTGCCATGAGTTAGAACTAACTCAGTGGCAACAGGCTATCAGTTAGCTTGTATCTTCTTTTTTTTTTAAAGTCTTTACAGGATGCTTTCCCAAATCTAATGACACCATCTTGAGAAGAATTCCCTCTAAATACCTTTGTCACCTAAGCACCTTCCAAACAGTCAAAGATCTTGATATTGATGATTTTCTTCTGTTGGAGAGCATTGCAAATTCTGAATAACAAAAGGAGTATCAGTTATAATGATATTCCGTACCACAGTCCAGGCTTTCTTACAGTAAGAGCATTATGACATAAGTAATAAAAGGACCAAATATAAAACCTATAAGCCTAGACTGACAACCACAATTTGCTCTGAACATTCTAAAGGTTAATTTAATTATTCACCTAATCATCAAGACATAGACATTCCATTTATTGTTTATTCTTCAGGTTTTATTAAGAGTTTTCAAGGGACAGTTTATTTTGTGCATTAAATGAATTCATCATACTTGCCTTGTCTAAATTGGAGGGAAATTGCTTAAACAGAAGCAGCATGAGATGAATTCTCAATCTGAGTCACAGGAGACTTATTTACGCATTGTTAGGTAATTCTTTAAATATCATATTTTAGTGATTTCAGTGAGCGACATGTAACTACTTATGAATTATTTAAATTGTGGTATTGTTGAAGAATACTGAATGTATCCTGGATGTTTTAGTCGGTTAGGGCTGCTCTATCAAAGTACCACAGAGTGGATGGCTTTAACAAAGGAAGGTTTATTCTTACATAGTCTGGTAGGCTGCAAGTTCGTATTCAGGGTGCCTGCTCCAGGGGAAAGCTTTCCCCTTGTCGACTCAGGAGGCAAGTCCGGCATTGCACCAGTCTTTGCCCAGGGAGCATCTTGGCACAGGAACCTCAGGTCTGAAGGACGCGCTCTTCTCCTGGTGCTGCTTTGTTGATGGTACCAGGTTCCCAATTCTCTGCCTGCTTCTCTGTCCTTTTATCTCTCATAGGCTGAACAGATTAAGGGTGGGGCAAGCCATACTCCAGGGAAACTCCCTTTACAGTGGAGCAGGGACATAATCCAACAGCATAGGAAAACCATAAAATAGAGGACAGTCACAAGATACTGGGAATCATGGCCCAGCCACATGGCCACACCTATTTTGTGGGGGGGCACAATTCAATCCATGACACTGGACCACCAGAAGAAAGAACAAGTCTGTCTTAGAAGAAGTATAGCCAGAATGCTACAAAGAAGCAAGGATGTTGAAACTTCCTCTCACATACTGTGGACATGCGATCATGGGGGACCAGTTCCTGCAGAAGGGCATTGTGCTTGGCAAGGGAGAGGGTCAGCGAAAAAGAGGAAGACTCTCAGTGAAACTGACGGATACAGTGGCTGCAACAGTGGGTTCAAGAATAGCAGTGACTGTGCAGATGGCCCAGGACCAGGCCGTTTTGTTCTGTTGTGTGTTGGGTCACTACAAGCTAGAAGTGACTCAGTGGCACCTAATGACAAACAACAACAAATGAATGACTATCAAAATGGTAATAGTCATTGTCAGTCTCTAACAAAATCAAATGAGTGGGAAAAATTAATATTTTAATAATGCGACCATTAATGTCTATCAGTGACTTACTACTAAAAGTTTAGAGGCAAAGTAGCCTACATGTAAAAATTCAAAGTTACGGAACGTTTATGTTAGGAAGTCATAATCTTTACTTGTGAAACAATCTTCACTATTGAAATATGTACTGTAATGGCTACCACTTTACAAAATGAAAATTGCATTGAAAGATCCAGTTTCAACTGAAGATCAGAATAGAATAATCATAGCAATATCTTATAGTTAGATAGGCCTTTCATCTCCTGTATCATTTAATTCTCATGTTAATTCTTAAAGAACAGGCACTATTATCCTGTGTTATTTTTTTCACAATCCTAATTCTCACAACTTTTCAACAGACAAATTCTTTAGTTTAATTAGTTGTATACAAAGACTCCATCCCTCAAAATAAGTTATGTTGAATGTCTATCAAGTGCTAATTTGAAAAACTGATAACAAAGAGTTTGTAAAAGTGAATTGAATGCCAGTATTAATCTACCAAATCAAGATGAGCTTGTGATTAGTAAACTATGGGGGTCAATCATTAATGGACCAGAGAGAGCCCACTCCTGGGCTGTGCTTATCCAAATGGGGGAAAAAAGTGATCAGGACTTTTATTTAAAAAGTGATTAGAACTTTTTTTATTATTAAAAAGGGAACTCATTAGGATAAGTATTAGTTGATTCTGCACCTGGGCCTGGGCCATCTGAGAGAAATCTATGTACCTAGTCATTGAAGGTCCAGAGGGTCCTTGCTCAAGATTTTGTTCTAGGAAAGAACTGCTGGGGGAGTGGTGGAAAGGGACTGTTATTTTAATGTTTGGGGAAGGAAGATTTTGGTAGTTCTGGCTCTCTCTTTGGATTGGAGGAAAACAAAATCAAGTACTATCAACTGTTTTGTTCAGCAAATGCAAATTCTTTCTCCTTGTACATTAGGAGGTAAATTCAGACTTGGTGCCTATTCATAGATAATGTGCATGCGTTGTGAATAGAATCTCATGGAGATTAGTGGCATGGCGATGTATCCACTGATTCTATTCATTTATATATATATATGTATATATGTATGTATATATAAATGGATAGGCTTGGGACAAAATGTTTCATCTCAACAAATTCATACAATGTACTACTTTACAGACTAGGAAGCCAAAGACCAGAGGTATAGTGGCTCTTCTAGAGTCCCATTGATAGGAGGTAGCACACCTTTTCTTTTACCTAGTCTTTCTAATGCAATGTACTGCAGAAATCTAAAATCTTAGTGTAATTCAACAGCAGGATTCAGGTCTAATCTGATTTTTACTAAGCAGACACAGATAGACACATGCACGCACACACACACACACACACACACACACACACACACACACACACCCAGCCACCCCTATAATTAGTACATTGTATGAATTTGTTGAGATGAAACATTTTGTCCCAAGCCTATCCATTTATATATACATACATATATACATATATATATAAATGAATAGAATCAGTGGATACATCACCATGCCACTAATCTCCATGAGATTCTATTCACAACGCATGCACATTATCTATGAATAAGCACCAAGTCTGAATTTACCTCCTAATGTACAAGGAGAAAGAATTTGCATTTGCTGAACAAAACAGTTGATAGTATTTGATTTTGTTTTCCTCCAATCCAAAGAGAGAGCCAGAACTACCAAAATCTTCCTTCCCCAAACATAAAATAACAGTCCCTTTCCACCACTCCCCCAGAAGTTCTTTCCTAGAACAAAGTCTTGAGCAAGGACCCTCTGGACCTTCAATGACTAGATACATAGATTTCTCTCAGGTGGCCCAGGCCCAGGTGCAGAATCAACTAATACTTATCCTAATGAGTTCCCTTTTTAATAATAAAAAAAGTTCTAATCACTTTTTAAATAAAAGTTCTGATCACTTTTTTCCCTCATTTGGATAAGCACAGCCCAGGAGTGGGCTCTCTCTGGTCCATTAACGATCGACCCCCATAGTTTACTAATCACAAGCTCATCTTGATTTGGTAGATTAATACTGGCATTCAATTCACTTTTACAAACTCTTTGTTATCAGTTTTTCAAATTAGCACTTGATAGACATTCAACATAACTTATTTTGAGGGATGGAGTCTTTGTATACAACTAATTAAAGAATTCGTCTGTTGAAAACTTGTGAGAATTAGGATTGTGAAAAAAATAACACTTTTTGCCTCAAAATTGCTATACTCATACTTACAAAGTTTCTATATAATGTGATGAAATAATCATTGTAATTAGCATCTTAATTTGAATTTAGATGCAATTTTTTTTCTTTTTAGAAATCTAAATTAATTCCCTGGGAAACTGATGAGAATTTTTCAAAGTAGAAATAAATGCCTGTAATAAATCAAGAGATAAGGGAACAGGCAGAGATTATTCTGCAATTAAAGTTTACTAAATTAATTCCACTTAAACTCCTTGGAGTTTAATGTGGAAAAAAAAAACCTAGCAAATGTGCATCTTCTTGGATTAAAAAATTCACACACTGAAAATTTAAAGGCAAAGAAGGCAAAAGAACTGCATAATCAATATTTCCCTAAACACTAATCAGAAAATAAATGTTAATATTGCTCTCACAGTTTGATATTAAAAATACAAATAAGAGGCACCAAACTTGAGTAAATTAAATGGAAGACCTGGACAGGTGATTGGAAATGGAATGTGAATATTTGTTTTGCCCAAATGAACATAAATTTCATTAGTTGATAATTAAAAGGAAATTATACAGACATTAAAATTACTGCCAATGGCGTAAATTATGAAGCTGTATGGCAAAACAATTTAGGAACTCACATGGCTGTTACTGTTGTCATCTGGTTACCAGGAAACCGAGGATAAATAATATACTGTGTGACTATGGAAATGAGGCCTTGATGTGTTGCTAAGCTGTTAAAGCTAATGTCATTGTATAAAACAATAATGTTAAACATTATTAGTTTTTTAATTATGTCAGTTAATTAGAATTGTTCCTGTTAATTGCCTATGATTCATCTCCAAATGAAAAATGTTCAAGTAAGAGCTTTGGATTTTTCTCACCCAACACACCATCTAAAACAAGGTCTGAGTTTTATATAACTAAATTTTACAAATGCCGTTAGCCTGGACAACAGGCATAATTGTGGCCAAATTTATCTATAACAATGATACTTTAAAAAAATATATTATTAAAGAAGGCACTCAAGAACAGTACGACATTAGTTCACCGCTTGGACTCAAAGATTGACTCTTGGAGGTTTCCAGATGTTGGCTTTATGCTGAAGATTTTTTACCAACAAACCAAAAGTAAAGGTGAGAAAGATGAATGTAAGATTGACCTTGCCTAGCTTAGAAATACCTAAACAAGGAAACTCTCTGGAAACTTTAGCATCTTCCATTATAATTTTTTAAGATGTCAGTAAAAAATTAGATTTTCTTAATTGTACACATATTGTTCAATACTTATTGATGCTTTTGGATAAGCAAGGACTGTGCTAAACACTGGATATACAGTGGTAAGAGAATACAAGCCTGAGTCTGCCTTTGTGGAGTTTGGGTTTCAAACCACAATGGCACCATTGTCAGTGAGACTATCAAAACTTTGAAAACCATACCATAAGTTCATGGCCAGACTACCAACAAACTAACTTTCTCAGTTTTCCTCACTTAGAGTAAGATCAGAGATGCTTGTTCATGTAGTTTTGCCCATTACTGTGTTCTTGTGCCTAGAACAGTAGTTCATAACAGGTACTCACTTCACACTTGTTGACTGGATAGAACTAACCATTATGAATACGAAAACAGAGTAAAACAGCCTCTCAAACTAGATTTAGTTCTGCTGGTGTAAATGGTTCATAATGTAATATTGACAGGTGTTACAACAAAGACAAACCATTTTTAAGATATAAATTAGTTTTTTGTTTATTATTTAATTGTATGGCTATGCCACAGTCTAGCCATTCTACTGGTCATGGACTTTAGATTGTTTTCATTTGCAGGCCACTGCAAATCTGAGAATGTTCTGGTGTTTTTTGTTTGTTTGTTTGTTTGTTTGTTTTCTAATTGTGAATGAGTGAAAGTTTACAACCCAAATTAATCGCCATATAAAACTCTGAGCTGTCGCCTCTCTGTAACTCTGTTTTCCTCACACTGAATTAATTTTTTAGTGATCATACTTAGGTTTAGTTACAGGAATTCTTTTTTTTTTTATATTGTGATTAAGTGAAAGTATACAATCCAAATGAATTTTGCATGCTCCTGTATCTACAGCTCCTTCTGCTCTCCTTGCCCTGTGACAGCACACTTCTCCTTTTTAGTTTATACTTGTCTTATCCTCTTAACAAACTCCTGCTCCCTCCTCTCCATCCTCTACTCTCCCATCTCAAAAGAGACCAGCATCCTATAAATGCATAGAACCATAAAGTACATACACCATACGGTCACATTGTGTCCTCGAGTCTAGTTCATTATTGTCTGAAGAGTTGATGTCAGTATGTTTTCTAGACAAAAGCAGCAGCTGATCTAGGGGCCAAGCTCACAGCAGATCCCCTGGGCTGTCAGACCATCAGTTGTGGTCTTTTAGAGTTCTTGAGCTGCACTCCTCTTTTTCTCATGTTGCCATAGGAAGTGAACATTGTGTGCTCCATCATGGCTGTCTTTGGTGGTGCCTAGGCACCGTCTGGTTCTTCTGGTCACATGCTGATACAGTCTCCCATTTGCATGGGTCCTTCTGTCTCTTGGGCTCTTTTTTCCTTGTATCTTTAAAGTTCTTGGTGATCATCTGTTCTGGATGAGCTGGGACTATTTGGTGTAACTCAGATGGCAGCTTGCTAGCTTTTATGACCCCTGATGCCAGTCACCAATATGGGGTGCAGAAGACTCTCGTAGCAATAGACCAGTTATGCCAACTGACCTTGATGTTCCCCCAAAGCATGGCTCCCCAGACCATGCCCCTGCTACTCTATCTTTGTAGTATTGAGTTGATGTTAGAAGAGCTTTCAGTTTATGGTAAAGTACAGTTAAGTTGATCTGCTTTCTACTGTGAGCTGTCACTACATTTACCTAACCAAATTTCTATCAACTATCTAATCTATGGACAGCACTCTCTCTCCCTTCCCACCCTTGTAGCTGTCAAAGAGTCTTTTCTTCTGTTGGTAAGTCTATTTTAAGTCCTTACAGCAGGATTTCATACAATATTTGTCCTTTTGCTGCTGACCAATTCACTCAGCATAATGTCTTCCAGTTGAAACCAGGTTGTGAGATGTTTCCTAAAGTCATCATTGTTTTTTATCATTGCATAGTGTTCCATTGAGTATATGTACCATAGTTTGTTTCTCCATTCATCTGTTAATGGGCATCTGGGTTGATTCCATCTTTTTGCTATTGTGGACTGTGCTGCAAAAAACATTCATGTGCATGTGTATGTTCTTTGTAAGATAAATGCTGAGCAATGGGATTGCTTGGTGAAATGGTATCTCTATTTCTAGCTTTTTAAGGAAGCACCAGACTGCTTTCCAAAGAGGCTGTACCATTTTGCAATCCCACCGGCAGTGTATGAGAGTTCCAATCTCTTCGTATCCTCTCCAGTATTTGTTGTTTTGCATTTTTTGGATTATGGTCAACCTTCTTGAGGTGAGATGATATCTCATTGTAGTTTTGATTTGAATTTCTCTGATAGCTAATGATAGCAAGCATTTCCTCATGTGTCTTTTGTCTGCCTAGATATGTTCTTTGGTGAAGTGTCTGCCCATCTTCTGCAAGTTACAAGAAAATTGTATAGAATTTGTATTTATATGCTGATGATAAGTCTTTGTTTTTAAAATGTTTACAGTTTCTGGGCCAGAGGAGGTTCCAGAAAACGTATTTTCATATGAATAATATCAACAGAATAATATCCATAATATGACAGCCCCAACTTCTTATAGTATGTAATAGCAAGAAATCAGAATTATAGGAATGTTAGAGGTCATTTGGTCCAAATATCTTTCCCATTATAGTGTCATTTGGCCCAAACAGCTTTCCAATTATCATATCCCCATTAAGGAGGTGATCAATATATTTGAATATTTCCAGCAATGAGAAAATTGCTATCTCCCCCAAATTTCATTCCATCACTGAATAGCTCTGGCTGACGTAAACGTTTTCCTAATCTGTCTCAAATATCTCCTTATAAACTCTACATATTAGTCCTAATTCTACCCTTTGCAGTCCTAATTTGACATATTGAAACCTGTCATTATTGTTGACTCAATTTGCTAATAAAATTACAAATAAGAAACACCAAGCTTGAGTAACATAAGTGAAGCCTGGACAGGTGATTGGAAGTTGATAAGAAGTTTTCATACTCTTAATAAGTATTTCAAGTAAATTATATATTTGAAGATGGCCCTTCTTACTCTCAGGCTTTCTGAAAAGCAAAACAGTTATCTCAAATATTTCTCGTACATCATGATTTTAAGTCCCATCTTCTTTATTCTCTCTCTTCTCTAGTATTTCTCCAATTTACCTGAAATGTAGTACCTGGAAATGAATACAAATTACAAATGTTTTCCTGATGAAAAGAATAGAATAGTATTGTTACCTCTTTACCACAAGGTATTTTTCTTCTAACCATAAGATTGCCTCTGATTTCGAGCAGCAATATTCTACTCTTGAATAGTATTGATATTTCAATTTAAAAAAATCATCTTCTCCACAGTTGACGGTTATAGATTCATAATTTTGCTATACTTAACCATTGATTTTCCTACCCTCTCCCATTCTGCTTTCTGCATGTTTGGGGGAAGTCATGATTTAAGTATAGGATTTTATGTTTTGTGTTCTGAGGTTCTGTTATGGATTGAATTGCATCCCCCCCAGAGTGTGTCAATTTGGCTAAGCCATGTTTCCCAGTACTGTGTAACTGTCCACTATTTTGATATCTGATGTGATTTTCTTATGTATTGTATAAATCCTACTTATGGAGTGTTAACAAGGCAGAATTAGAAGCAGTTATGTTAATGAGGCAGGACTCACTGTATATGAACATGTTGTTTTAAGTCAATCTCTTTTGAGATATAAAAGAGATAAGCAAGCAGAGAGACATGAGGGCACATACCAGTAAGAAACAAGAGCCAGGAGAATAACACATCCTTTGGACCTTGCTGAGAAGTTCCTTGACCTGGGAAAATTGATGTCAAGGACCTTCCCCCAGGGTGGATAGAGAGATGAAAGGCTTCTCCTGAAGCCTTCTCCTAGCACCTCAAATTTGGACTTCTAGCCTTCCAGGATCTGAGAGAATAAATTTCTCTTTGTTAAAGCCATCCATTTGTGTCATCCATTTACCATCCATTTGGTAGAGCAGCATTAAATGACTGAGACAGGCTTCATCTAATTAAATGAAGTGGTAGAGTTACAGACTATTTCACAAATCCCCAAACTTTACAGATGCAAAAACAACCACCCAACAAAGTCGTGGGCTTTCCCAGGTTCTACAATCCAGTGTTGCAACCCAGGTTTTCCTGATTTCAGCATTTTCTCCTAGATCAGTAGTTCTCTAAGTATGGTACCCAAACCAGCAGTATCAGCATTCCCTGAGATCATATTAAAAATACACATTCTTTGACTCACTCCTCCAGATCAACAGAATTAGAATCTCTAGAGCTAGGACTCAGTGATACAGTTTAACAAGACCTGCAGTTGATTCTGATGCACATTAATGTTTGAGACCTGCTGACGTACATCATATTGCCTTGTACTGTGGCAAAACGCATCTCCATGTGTGTAGCCCATCCTCTTATTTAGGGAGTTTGATTTTGTCATCAAATATATTACATATCTCTCTTGACTGCATACCATGTTCTATGCATAGTAACACCCCCATAGAGTGAGAAGAGGTGGGGAAGGACCTCTGAAAAGAAAGAATCCCCAATACATCTCCGCTTACTCACATGGCCTCTAAAAAAAATGCCTTTGCAGTCAATTCTGACTGATAGTGACCCTACAGAACAGGGTAGAAATCTCTCATAGAGTTTCCAAAGAGTGTCTGGTGGGTTTGAACTGCTAATCTTCTTGTTAGCAGCCATAACACTTATCCATTACGCCACTAGGTTTGCCACCTGGCCTGTGCTGGCAGAGAAAGACAGTATTTCATGTTTATTTCAATGACATCTTAGAAATCTTTTTTTAAAAAATATCCAATCATCTAAAACAAAATAATATATTCTTAAAGGAATAATATATCCACTGAGACTTATGTTCTGGACTAAAAGCTCTGTGTAAATAAATTAAAGATGTGGTGTCTCTTGCTTTCCAGATGCAATGCTTTCTTCTGAACTGTAGGGAGCTTGTTCAGCCAGCTCACAGACATTTTGGATATAGGTACCAGCCTCTCAATCCTTGAAAGGCCAATTCTGATGGGTTATCTGTATGGCTCTTCAAAGAGGCCCAAGCAGAACCAAACTGTCACTGCTCATAACAGTAATCATCTCAGATAGGTTCCCTTTTTCTTATTCACCATCTCAATCTCTCTGTTCCCCCACCCCATGCTTCCTGGTATCAAGTTGAAATAAATTACCTGTAAAAATCACAGCCTTCAGTATGGATTATATCTCAACATACAGAAAACAAAAATTCTCATGACTGGACCAGTAAGCAACACCATGATAAACAGAGAAAAGACTGAAGTTCTCAAGGATTTCATTTTACTTAGATCCTTAATCAATACCTGTCTTGGTCTGGGTTCTCTAGAGAAAGAAAACTAGAAAAGCATGTAAATATAGAAAGAGAGATTTATATCAAGAAAACCACTCATGCAGTTGCAGATGCTAAAGGGTCCCAAGTACTTGACTGAAATACAAGCCTCAAGCAGCCTTGGAAGCTGGTGAACTGAAGGTGGGCAGGTCAGAGAACAGCATTCCCACTCACAGGCTGTGAAAGTCAGCAAATGGCCAAGATGTGCAAGGTTTCTCCCAGTTCATGTAGCTGCAGGGGCTGGCAAACCCAGGATCAGCAGGTCAGGGAACAGGACTCTTACTCACAGACTGTGAAGATCAATGAATCCCAAGATCAACAGGACAGCTGCTAGTTCAAGTCCCAAGAACCAGGATTCAGAAGACAAGAGAGTAGCAGCTGCTAGATCCACAAGTCAAAACCTTGGCAAGGTCAGCAGGAAGGAAGTAGGCAGCAGAAGGTGGAGAGATGATGGCTGAATGGGCAGTGAGCCACCAGGTCCCAGCTCTGCTGGTACACAGTATATTCCATCATGGCCCACCCAAGTTGACACACAGTCTTAACTATCACAACAAATCAAAGGATGCATTGCATAGGAAAAATCTCCTGCAAAAGACCTCTTTAAAATCTTGAAAAACAAAGATGTCACCTTGAAGACTAAGGTGCACCTGACCCGAGTCATGGTATTTTCAGTCACCTTCCATACGTATGAAAGCTGGACAACGAATAATAAAGACCTAACAAGAACTGATGCTTTTGAATTATGGCGTTGGCAAAGAATGTTGACTACACCATGGGCTGTCGAAAAAAATCAACAAGTCTGCCTTGGAAGTGCAACTGGAATCCTCTTTAGAAGCAAGGATGCAGAAGCCAGAAGGATAAGACCTTGTCTCACGTACTTTGAGCATTTTGTCAGGACGGATTAATTTTTGAGAAGGACATCATGTTGGGTAGAATAGAGGGTCACTGAAAAAGAGGAGGGCCTTCACTAAGATGGACTGACACAGTGGCTGCAACAACTGGCTCAAGGATAACAACAGTTGTGAGAATGGCCCAGTGTGCAGTGTTTCCTTCTGTTGTACGTAGGGTCAGTATAAATCAGAACAAACTCAATGGCATCTGATCTGACAATCTTTGTCTCAGGTTCTTCTTTCAAAACCCACTGTCAGTGAGTGGATTCCAACTCACATTGATCATATAGAACAGAGTAGAACTGCCCCATAGAGCTTCCAAAGAGTGCCTAGTGTATTTCAACTGCTGATGTAGCACTTACAAAGGTACCTGAAAAGTAGACTTTTCTTCCTCCCTCCTGCAGCTTCCAAATTACACTCCTTCTTGCAAACCCTCTCCTCCATTCTATCTCCTGCTCAAAGCTCTTCGTTCTTCTATAGGTCTAGACCAGTGGTTCTGATAATGATTTTAACCAGACTCTAATCTAGAATTTCTGTGTGACCTTCTCACTCAATGTTGGCAATCATTTATTTATACTTATTTAGTTTAAAGATTTAGAGCTTTCAAACATACAGCTTTCCTTTGCCAGGAGAACCCTTTCCTTCATCTTCTTTAAGGAGCCAGGGTTAAGCAATGAGCAATGGTTAAGCACTTGGCTACTAATTGAAAGGCTGACAGTTCAAACCTACACAGTGAATCGGCAGAAGAAAGATCTGCCTGCATAAGATTATAGCCTAGGAAACCCTACGGGATAGTTCTACTCTGTCACGTGCGGTTGCTGTAAGTCAGAACCAACTCCATGGCTCACAACATTCCCTTGTTTACCCATGCCTCAAAGCTTGAGGTTAGGCCTCCAAGGGGAGCCAGATTACTCAGTATGATCCTTCACCTAGTTGACTGTGGCAAAGAAGAAGCCAAACAATTATATGCATATATGTACTATGCAAGGAAACCCTGGTGGTGTGGTGGTTAAATGTTACAGCTGCTAACCAAATGGTTAACAGTTCAACCTACCAGGCACTCCTTGGAAACCTGTGAGGCTATACTGTAAGGTTGCTATGAGTTAGAATAGACTCAATGGCGGCATGCTTAGCTAAGTTTTAGTGCTATGGAAAAGCACCATGAACAGAAGCTATGTGTCTTTAAGAATGTGCGTAATTGGACTTGACTAATCAAGAGAATTCAGCGAAGGCTTCTTTAAAGAAACAAAAATACGGTGAAGAGTTAAAAGGTAAGAAAGGGATTACGAGGTAAAGTGAAAGGAAAAGCCTGCCAGGCAGAGTAACCAGTATGTGCAAAGGCCTTGCAACTGGTCTTTCAGCCCTTAGCTCTAAAGTCATTTCCCTGGTGAGGCCTGCCTTCATCGACTACCATCCTTCTGCACTGATCCAGAGGTCCTGTCTGTTTTAGGCTCTCATTGCACCATGTAGTTGTTCCTATTAGCTCTTCTACAGTTTGTCATCCCATATATATTTATTTTTCTGATTCCTTCACCAAACTATAAGGCCCGAGGAAGCACAAGCTCAAACTTGGCCTATGGCTGGTACCCCATGAATATTTTTCATATTTGTTGTGAAATGATATCAGTGGACAGTTCATGATTTATTGATTAGTTTTCTCTAACCCTATTATATCTGCCCTGATGCAGTAAATCAAAATTATTCAATAATTCAGAATTTTCCAGAACTTCCTCCTTTTGGGAGCTACTTAAACACTTCTGGGGCATCAGGATTCTCCAGGTACCTCAGTGACAGAAGAACCATAGTTCCTCTCACTGAATAGATTGTAATCTAGTGAGTGACACAGGAAAACAAATTCATAAACAACATGAAACTGTAGATTCTCCTGAGATAGAAAGTGTCTGGAAGTTTGTTGAGATCATCATACTCATTTTATAGAGGAACAAACTTCGGAGATGTGTAAGCACCAGAACAGGCCAGGTGTTTCCACTCAGTCAGTCACCTGCAAGATACTTCCTTCAAAGAAACTTCCAAAGTGTTTACCACTCATCTGTGCAGGAGCTTGAATAATGGAAGACCCTGTCTCGGGTCTTTGTCTTGGTCCTGAACGAAACCATTATCCCAGCTGTTACATTCCCATTTGGGTTTTAATGAGAAGATGCATTTTCTGCTCCCAGGCTGTTTCCTTGCCTTAGTTATGGTGATCTTGACTCAGAGCCAAGAGCAACCGAAACAATGAAAAGGTGCTTTAACACCTGCAAGGTTCTGGAACCCTTCACACATCATGTCCCTCATCTGGCATCTCAACTGATGGGTCGCGATGGATGGGCTGTGGAAGCCCGATATCCTTGCAATACAAAGAATCGTTATGACTTCTTATTCAAGGAAAAAGAAAGGAGGTTGCCATGAGTCGGATCCGACTCGATGGCACTTGGCTTGGCAGACAATATTAATACACAGTATAATGAGTTCTGTACACCTTTCTAGACAATTTTCTAGCTTGCTCACATGCTATTCAGTACAAGCTGCCAAACAGACTTCCCGTCCTTGCAAAGATGGTTTCATTCAGTGAAGTTTCAGCTTTTTACTGAAACTTCATCCTTGAAGTTTCAGATTTTATAATTCGGCTGATTGGAGAACTTGGCTAAGCAAAGCATCATCAGAGATGATTTCTCTTGTTGCAAATTCAAAAGGCTTCAGTACACAGCACAAATGATCCATTAGCGTCCATTGTCTAGAGTTCAGGAAAACACCTTCTGCAGCATTGTGCGCTAATGTGTGTGGCTTTTTTCCTTCTCTTTCTTCTTTTATGGGGAAAGCATGCCTCCCCACATACAGAGTGGCTGGTTTTTCAGTATGTGAGGGTGTTACGGGTGGATGATCGAGTGAATTTGGAAGAAACTGCCACACTTCAAATTTTTTCAAAGAATTCTGATAGAACGGCTAGGATGAGTTCCAGAGGGGCTGGGAAAAGTTGCAGGATTTCTGAGTTTATTGGGGAATTTTAAATCAGAGGAAAAAGAACAGGTAAGTATTCACTGTGCTTCAGAAAATATTTTCAAGTGCACAAGATAGAATAAAATGTTGCTCTTACTTTCTTTCAACTTACAGCTGTGTTATAAAACACGAGTTGTTAATATGTATAGGAACAAAGCTAGAAGACCAGTGAGTCAGGAACTATTATACATTGTGGAATTCCAATTGGACCAACACAGCACAGTCAACAGGAAAGGCATTACAGAGGAAGTGACAGCTAGCACAGACTGTGGGGATGAGAAGACGTTTTGGTGTAGATCAGTGCTTCCAATTGTATATTTTTGGCTTGATCCCCTGCTCAGAATTTGCATTTCCACCCCAGATACACTATATATCTAATTACAAAACAATCACCTAGGAAATCTTGATTAAATGTAGATTCTGGTTCAATGTATCTGTGGTGGAAATGCAAATTCTCAGTTGCCAGGGTCGGGGGTAGGGGTACCAAAAACAACCTATTCAAAGCCCTGGTGTAGATTTGCCCATCAAATTGTTTTTGAGCAACTACTATGTGCAAGGTGCTGTACTAGGCGTAGTTTCAAGGAGCTTGTTATTCAGTGGGTTAGAGAGACACATCAGTACTTCAACATAATTTGTGGCAAGAATTAGGCAGAATTGTACATAGAAAGCTCTGGAAGCACAGAGGAAGACTGGTTAGATTTACCTAGAGGCTGAGGGAGAGTTTTCTATAAGACAATGCCTGACCTAAGTTTTGATAAAGCAGAAGGATTTAGCCAGTATTACAGATTGAATGGTGTTTCGCAAAAATATGTACTGTAAAGCCTAACCACTCTAATGGGTTGGAATCAAGTCAGTGGCAACAGGTTTTCTTTTTTTTTTTTTTTTTAATGTCTGTGGTTACAACCATCTTTGCTATGCTAATGATGCAGTGTGAGTGTAGCATTGTCTTAGTGCCATCGATTAAGCAAGCAGAGATGGGGCACGTTAGTTAGCTTGCTGCATTAAGATTACCAAGAAGGCCAAGGAACAGAAACTGAAAAAAGACAAGGTCCTTCCCTCAGAAGTGAGGAGAAAGAAAGTCTTCCTTCAGCGCTAGTGCTCTGAATTTGCACTCCTAGCCTTCCAAACTGTGACAAAATAAATTTCTGTTTGTTAAAGCCACCCATTTGTGGTAATTTTCATATAGCAATACTAGATTATTAAGGCAGCTAGGAAAAGAAAAAACCAAACCCACTGCCACTGAGTAGATTCTGACTCATAGCAACCCTACATGACAGAGTAGAACTGCCCGAGGAGTGCCTGGTGGATTCAAACTGCTAGCTCTTGGTTAGAAGCCACAGCACTTAGACAGTATGCCACCAGGGTTGAAAGGCAATCGTAACTGTTCCAGGAGACAGGAACTGTGTGAGCAAAAGTATGAAGATACAAACAACATTGCGTATTTTGGGAAACCAAATCAACCCGTGTAATGATAATGAAAATGAGATGGAGAGTGGTACTCCTACAGTCATTCTTAAATTTGTTATTCAGCAAATAGGTATTCAGTGGTTGCTACGGCCAGACTACATTAGATTACAAAACAGGTGAAGTTTCTCAGCTCCTAAAGCTTCTATTCTGGAGCCAGCAATCATTCTAGGTGGTGCCCTTGAAAAGACATTGAAGGCCAGGTTGTAGAAGAGCCTTGACTGCCATGCCAAGGTGCTGAGGCTTTATTCTGGAGGCCAAAGGGAGCCATGAAGCATTTTGAACAAAAGCATAGATGGTCTTAGTCATCTAGTGGATGGGGTGATCTGCTGTCTCTGGAGGAAGGCCCATGTCATCAATACCCCCTGCACTGAGAGCTTCTGAGGGGTAGGTACCCTGGGTCCACAGGACTAGCTCTGCTCTCAGGGCTGCTTCTTTCCTGTAGTACAAGGTCCCTAACTCTCTACTTCTTTCCTTTCCTTTATATCCCAAGAGATTGCCTCAAGGCACAACATAATTTTACATATTGAGTCCTGCCTCACCAACAGGCCTGCTGCCCATCCTCCCTCGTTAACATTATCCCAACCACCAGCCCCACTGCTGGGGAGTCAATTCCGACTCACAGTGACCCTGTAGGACAGAGTACAACTGCTCTGTAGAGTTTCCAAGGAGGGCCTGGTAGATGTGAACAGCTAACCTTTTAGTTAGCAGCCACATAAGCACTTAAGCACTATACCACCAGAGTTTCCATTAACATCATAGAGGCAGGACTTAGAGCATGTAAGAACATCACACAGTCATGGCCTAGCTCAATTGATAGTCACATTTTGGGGCAACACAGCTCTATCCATGATAGTATCACATTTTGTGAGACCACGTAGATTAGAGGGGTGAGTGTACCTGATGGTAGCAAGCCTGGAGGAGAGAAAACCTGTTAGCTCACTCTTGCCAGCGTCAGGATAGGAAACAGGTAGAGAAAGCATTTAAGGGCAAAGACAATGATGACTTCTGTTAGATTAGAGACATGAAGGATTCGAAGCAGCCAGGAGGCAGGTGATCCTGTTTGTCTGGTGCTGAGGAAAGGCTCCAGAGAAGGAGATGTGCTCTGAGAATCCAAGTCAGGAGAAGGCCTGAAGGCTGAAAAGACAGATTTCCTTCTGCGTGTCTGTTAGACACTAGATACTCACCTAAGACACCCCTTGTCCTAAGACACCCCTTGTCCATTCTTATGGGCTACTCCTACCTAGTCATACCTAGCACAATGTATGGTCCCTAGGAGATGCCATCTGAGGTCATCAACCCAAGATTATCAAATCAAGTAATGCTGGAACTCAGAAGAGGTTTCAGAGAAAATCTTACCCAGTCTCCTCAACTTACATTATTGTTTGAAAAAAAAGCCTACCATCTACTAACATATATGCTATCTAAAATCCTCTCACATCTCAAGCCTGAAGGTTAAAATTCTCACTGTGGATGTAATAATTTCTCAAAACAGCTCTTAATAATTTAGAGAAACAGAAACAGCAGACACCTAAAAATGAGTGAAGTGTAAACTGTATGGAAACCTGCCTAGGCAAGAGAGAAGAGTATCTTTTGTCATGGTAAACAGTAACCAATAATTAGGGTTATGATGATATCACTTGTTTCAAAGCTCTTTGAAATGCCAGAGATGTAAGCCGTCACATATGCCTTACAGAAGTTTTAACCTTAAACTACCTCCTTTGTGGCCTACACACTGTGTCTGCCTTCCCATGGCTGACGCAGCTCTACGTAAGAACTGAAAGGGTGGTGCAGAACCATCATCTTTGGCAGGTGGACAGGACTGGTCAAGTATTTAGCCACTGAGATGGACCAGGAAACTTCTGGCTGGGTTCCCCTGTGGTTACATCACTGCCCTTTCGTCAACAGGCATTTTAGGCCCCAGTAAGTCAGATCCGACTCGACGGCACTTGGCTGGCTGACAAGGTAGTGGCTAAGAGTTATGTTGGCTAGCCAAAATAATGGCAGTTTAAATCCACCAAACACTCCTTGCAAACTTTATGGGGAAGTTCATTCTGTCCTATAGGGTCACTATGAGTTGGAACCAATTCAACAGCAATGGTTTGTTTTGTTTTGTTTTTTGGTTTGTGATAAATGTGCCTCTGGTTTCTGTCCTCTGCTCAAGATGGCATCTGGTTTCTGTTGTCTCCAGTGATATAAGCTCTGAATTTAATCGTCAATACAACCATTGTACGTTGGTAATGAGTGTTTGGGATGGGACAGAGAGCTAACTTCTATACTTGCAGAAACTATGAAGAAAACTGTAGGACATCCAGAGAAGACAATTATACCTATGTCTACTTACTGTTAAGAAAGTTCCAGCATTTTTGACAGGTTTTTCAGTGAGGGGAAAAAAATGCTGAGTTGTTCTTGGTGTAGCTTTTCTCTTTCCTCTTCTTTTTCTTCTTCCTCTCTTCCTCCTCCTCCTCCTCCTGTGTCTCCTCCTCCATGCATCTCTTACGCCAGGGAAAACAGGGAGGACTTATTCAACCTACCTCATTGTAGGGACCCTGAGTGAGTTGTATTAACTCTCAGTGCCAAGACTAACTCAAACACAGGCAAATGTCAATCGGTTTGACTGTCACACAGCCAATTGTATTTTTCTGAATGTTCTTCTGGCTGGACTCAACGGCACTTGGCTTGGCAATTTTGGTTGATGATGTTTTTGGTTCTATACACCTTTTTACCTTCTGGGAAACAGTGGTGGTGTAGTATTTAAGAGCTACAATTGCTAACCAAAACGTTGGTACTTCAAACCCAACCGACATTCCTTGGAAACTCTATAGGAAGTTTCTACTCTGTCCTTAAGGGTCACTATGAATCAGAATCAATTCAACAACAATGGGTTTGGCTTTTTTGGGGGGGGGGGTATACCCTTCTGGTGACAAAGAAGGTGGGAATGCTTTGTGGGATGGCCAACACAGCCATGAATGCAACATGGACATACACGTAACCCTTACACACAGGGTCCTAACTGACTGATAACGGAAAGCTGCCTCACCAGAAGGCAGCTGCCCAAAGGCATTGTTTTGCTGATGTGTATAATGTCCTTCCTCCTGCCTGATGCTATAATAACAAGTGTCTCCTTTTCCCTTTGTTCTTATAGGTGGCTTATTATCTACCTGTATTTTCTAATTTCTTTAGTTGTTTGTGAGTATAATTTGTCAGGTTTAGGTAAGCTAAACTGTCTGTTCATTTGCCAGAAGTCTCTGACAATATTTGCCCTTCCTTTCTTAGCTCAGCGTTTCATTGAAGAAAGCGTTTCTGTGTGCTAAGAGACTAACAGGGAACTGTCTTTAGGGAGTTGGAGGAGAATTAATAGTACGCAGTCTAGAAATTACAGCAGCCGTTCTCTTCAACAAGGATTTGCTTCTAAATGAGGTATTGTTAGGAAAGACTGTTATAACCTACAGTTTATACATGGGTTCTATCGCCGTTTCAGAAAGAGAGTCAGAAACGTTTCAGCAGTCCAAGTGTGTGAATGCCTTTTTCTGAGCGACAGAGGGTCAGAAGGCATCACCTCTGGCAATTGCATACATTCAGTTTTACTCAATCACTAGGCTACCAGGGTTTCTGTATTCAACAAGGCAAGAAGAGACACACACTACCTCTCTCGTGAGCTGTGAAAACACCCAAGTAGGGGACCTGCGCCCTGTGAGCTCTACAAGTGACGAAATTATACATTTCTCTGCAGTTAAACATTAAAGAAAACGGCCTTTCTTTGTTTGTCACTTATAGTTCACGAACACAACCTCCGCAATTTTGGAAGATGATGAAAGACTAAATAACCAAATGCCAAATTACAATTTCCATACTTCGATCTCGAGGCTGCTCCTCGACTGGATTGCTCTCTTTAATATTCTGCAACGCCTGTGACAACTACTTCTCCAAGTGTTGGATGTGCAATTTCGATCCCTTTTTCTCTGAGTCTTTGTACCTTTTAGTCGAACAACAAAGAGGAACAAAGATCCTAATTATACCCATAATCATTATTATCTGAAGAAGTCCCCGGTAATTAAATTTTAAAGAAAATTTATTTAATGAGCTTTCTACAGTCGCATCCAAGCAATACACATTCAAGTAGATAGTGATTAGTATGAAATAGCACTAATTTGAATGACTTGATAAAAGCTCCTACTTCACTACTGTGTTTTTAATAATTGTGTAATTACATAGAGAATTATTCCTGTAAATATCACTTGTTTTATATAGAATGGAGGACATGAAGATGTGTTCTATCTGGAGCAAATTTCCAATATTTTGAAGCTGTATCTTCTTGTGTCAGCTAAAAAGTTAATATGTACGTCTTAATTACACAAATACACACTCACACACTCTCTCTTCCGTAGAATATACACCTTTCATTTGCATGAGTTGAGGATAAGTATCTAGCTTAGAAAAAGCAGAGACGGAGAGAAAATAAATCTTCTCTGAAGGACTGCATGGTCATTACCAGTGAATGAAGATGAAGGGCGTGTTCTAGTGCGCCTCTCCTGATTATCTCGTGAGAGACGCGCGATAACCGGCGTAGACTGTACGACGCTGTCACATCTACATCACTCCCAGTGATTCACCGAGCTTTAGAAATGTTATCAGGTAATATCGAGCATTCGTTCTTTCTATTTCGGGGCAAAATAAAATGCTAATCTTAAATACAAGTGTAGGAAGAACTAGAGCTCAAAGCAAACCTTAGCCATTTGACTATTTTTGTTTCACATCATGTGATGACAAATCAGGATACGACGTATACTCAGATAACCATCAGAGGCGACAATGAGACAAAGGGAAGTGTTCCTGACCAGGAGCCAAGAGAAGCAGGATTCCAGTTCTTGTTCTATCACTAATTAAATGGTGTGACCGTTAACAAACCACTTGCCCCTATTATGGATTGAATTTTCTCCTCAAAAATATACATCATAAATCCTAACATGCTACACTGCAAACTGAAAGGTCCGTGGTTTGAACTCACCAGCTGCTCTGTGGGAGGAAGATGTAGCAGTTGGCTTCTGTAAAGATTTACAGGCTTGGAAACCCTATACAGTTTCGATCTCTTTTTCTCTGAGTCTTTGTATCTTTTAGTTGAACAACAAAGAGGACAGATAAGAGTTAGAATTTACACAATGGCTATGAGTTTGGTTTCGGTTTTATACCTGAGGTTATAATCCTATTTGAGAGTGCATTTTCTTGTTACGTTAATGAGACCGCATTCATGTAGGTTGTGCCTTAAATCCCTCTCTTCTGAGATATCAAAGAGATTAAACAAGCAAGTTTGCAAGCAAAGATGGGAGAAGATAAACACCATGCTAGATGAAGATTACCAAGGAGACAAAGAATAAGGACCTTCCCCTAGAGCTGACAGAAAGGGAAAGCCTTCCCCTAGTGCCAGTGCTCCGACTCAGGACTTCTGCCTTCCTAAACTGTTAGGAAACAAATTTTTGTTTGTTAAAACCACCCACTTGTGGTTTTCTGTTATACCCATTACCACTGAGCTGATCCTGATTCATAGCGACCCTATAGGACAGAGCAGAACTGACCCACAGAGTTTCCAAGGAACACCTAGTGGATCTGTACTGCCAACTTTTTAGCTAGTTGCCTTTGTGCTTAACCACTTTACCACTAGGGTTTCTAAACAGCAACATTAAATAACTAAGACAATTCTTTGGGCCTCGGTTTCTTCATTTGTTAAACAAGAAAATTAGACGTCTAATTTCTAAGGAAATACCCAGCTAACCCCCAAATACAATTTTCTCTTGGTACCAGTAGCTCTATGATCGTTGTGGTTAACTGCTGTTCAGTTGATTCCAACTCACAGTGACCCTATGTTTTTCAGAGTAGAACTGAACTGCTTTCTGTAGACATCTTAAGGCTGTGACTTTTCAGAAGCAGATCAACAAGCCTGTCTTCCAAGATGCTTCTGGGTGAATTCAGACTGCCAATCCTTCAGCCAGCAGTCAAGTGTTGAAACATTTGCACCCTCCAGTACTCCTAGCTTTATGACACATCCCACTTAATATTATAGATAGGAAGAGCTTTGTCTCCCTAAAATAAGAAGTAAAAAGGAGCACTTACTACCCTCAAAAGGAAACATCTGAATGTGAAGTGTCTAACACATATCTATCGTGCTGTGCCATGTAGTCCATTACAGCTCATAGTGGACCCTGTATTGATCAATACTATACACTAATCATGCAATGTTAACTCTAAATAGCTAAGGACAAAGGACAACAAGGCTAAAATGGGAAACTAAATAAGATGGATTTGACATCAAGTTTTGACAAGCATTGAAATAAAACGCTAATTCCTATCAAACCCTCCTTTTTCACCCTGATACAACTTTATTCTTGGGAAAAATGGTAAGTGGGATAGAAGGAAAAAAGATAAAAACTGTTATAGTAGTTGGAACCCAGCTTACTTGCTGATACTTCCTCAGTAAGAAGTAACTGAGCTTCCTTGTATATAGAGTTTGTAGGGATCTATAATCTAAAAAGAGATATTAGTGTTTTCAATGCTACTGGAGCAAGATGGCTCCCATGGACAGTGAAAACGTTTAAGTATTCAAAAGGTTGGCAGTTCCAGTCTTTCCGGAGGTACTCTGGAAGAGAGGTCGAGGGATCTACTTCCAAAAGGTCACAGTCATTGAAAATTCTACGGAGGCACAGTTCTACTCTGAAACACACGAGGTTTTCATGAGCTGTAATCAACTTGATCACAACTAGTTTGGTTGTACAGTTAGCTTGTTTACTTGTTCATTCATGCATTTATCCATTCATTTTTAGAGAGAAGAGAAGCTGAGTAACTCTAATGGCAATGCAATCCCAGAAGTAAAGTTAGCATAAGTTTGGCCCGGCTGACCGGCTGCAGAATGACTTGCACTGCAGGGGAGAGCATGGCTGATCTTGACCCAACTGTCTGTGGTTGTGATTACGATTACAATTCCTCTTCTTGTTAACAGGAACATTATCACCACTCTTGATACAAATGTAAAGGAAATATCTGTGTCTCATGGAAAGTCTGTGGCAGTGGGTTTCCTGAGCTGAAATGCATTTTCTGGGAGAGAGTTTTTATTGTTTATCTGGGGAAGTAAATGTGAATGCAGAGCATCCTGACTGAGGTTACACCATATACCTAATTCACTACGAATTTATGAATCCAGGACTTGTTATTTACGTAGGAAATCACTCTAGGTCAAGCAACTAGCAGCAGAAATCCAGATTTATGTTGGGCGTTTACTTAAATTCAGGAGAATTAGAGAATTCATCTTAGTCATTGTCAGTTTGTCCTTTCTCTTATGGCCCTTGGTGAATAAAAATTCTAGGAAAAAAAAAAGGATTGTAATTTTTGAAACTCATTCAGCAGCCCCTTTAGGACTCCTAAGAAAGGCAGCATTCAAGCCTGCTGGCTTGAAGTCGGGCAAATGATCGAATGATAACCAAAACCAAACCCAACCCGTTACTGTAAAGTCGATTTGACTTCGGAGCAACTCCATGTATTGCTGAGTACAACTGTTCCGTAGCGTTTTCCTCAGCATAACTTTTAGAGAGAGGTCTCTGGATACTTCAAGTAGTTAAACACTGGACTATTGACCATCAAGCAGGCACTTCAAACCCATGTCGGAAAACAGGCCTAGCAATCTGTATCTCAAAGGTCATTGCCTTCAGGACCCTATAAAGCAACAGCAATAGAAACCATCTTTAGGGCAGCAGAACAGCAGGCTTTCCTTCTACAGTGCCACTGAATGTGTTTGAACCATCAACTTTTAGGTTAGTTAGTAGCTGAGTAATAACACTTTGTGCTATGCAAAGACCTGAAGATATCATTAAATTATTTCCCCTCAGCCATAGTCCATGAAAAAAATCCAGCCACATAAGCTATCAAGTTTGGTGTGATCCTTTTGTGAAAGTTTTCTACAGGCTGTATAAAACCAGACAAACAAACCCACAGCCAGTCCAGTTGATTCTGACTCACAGCGACCCTACAGGTCAGAGTATAACTGCCCCATAGATTCCAAGGAGCTCCTGTACTCAAACTGCCATACCACCAGGGTTTCCGTAGGCTGTATAAAACCAAAACCAAATGCACTGCTATTGAGTCAATTCTGACTTATAGCAACTCTATAGAACAGAGGAGAACTGCTCCATATTTTCTAAGTAGCACCTGGTGGATTTGAACTGTGGATCTTTTGGTTAGCAGAAGTAGCATTTAACCACTATGCCACCAGAGTGTCCACAGAAATCTATGGGGCAGCTCTCCGTCCCACAGATTTGCTGTGAGTCAGAAACAAAAAACAAACCTACTGCCATCAAGTTGCTGAGTTTCTGACTCATAGCAGCTCTGTGGGCTCAAGCAGAACTACCCCATAGGGTTTTGTTTTAGTTACCTAGTGCTGCTGTGACAGAAATATCATGAATAGATAGCTTTAACAAAGAAAAGTTTATTTTTACAGTCCAGTAAGCTAGAAGTCTGAATTCAGACTGCCAGCTCCCGAGGAATGCACACTGTCTATGGGCTCTGGAGGAATATCCTTTTGTGTTACATCAGTCTTTCTCTGGTAGGAGAGCATCTCACCAGGAACCTCAGCTCCAAGGATGTGCTCTGCTTTCAGTGCTGCTTTCTTGATGATGTGAGGTCCCAACTCTCCACTTGCTTCTCTCTCACCTCTTGCAGTACAAAAGGATGAAAAGGGGACACAAGCCACAGTCCAGGGAAATGCCCTTTACACTGGACACAGAGGTGACCTTAGGAGAGGTGTTACAGCCCCACCCTAACCCTCTTTAATATAATCCAGTCTATTAACATAGATAGAGATTAGGAGTTACAGCATAAGACAATCACAAAATAGAGGGCAGTCACACGACACTGGGAACCACGGCCCAGCCCAATTACTACACACAATTTTGTGGGGACACAATTCAATTCATGACAGGTTTCTAGGGTGATAAATCTTTACAGAAGCAGACTGCCACATCTTTCTCCTGCAGAGCAGCTAGTGGATGCAAACCATCCAGCTTTCAGTTAACAGCTGAGTGCTTTTACCACTAGGCCACTGGGCACAGTGGGCACAGAAGGGCAAAAATATAATGTCCGGTATTATGCCTATAAATAATTCCTTGGGGTATCTGCCAGTTACAATTTTCTGTTTTAACTTCTCTTTTCAAATTCATAGTCAAGAAGGATATTAACTGCTTTCAGTCTAAAATTATATTTACATTTGCTTAAAGTCCAGGAGCCACGTTTCACATAGCTGTATTCTCATCAGTACACTGATTTTCATTTTAAAAGTGGTTTTAAGAATCCGTAAGATGCAAAAAAAAAAAAAAAAAATCCTATCACCAGGAGGGTAACACATTTTAGTGTGAAATTTGGATAGGGCAATTTTCTGTAGTAAGTGCATTATTTTACCAGGTTTTCCTGTTTAGTCTCCTAAATAAAGCACTCAAATTAAAAGAAGAAGGATCCTGGAAGGGAGTTCAATAGCGGCTCGTCGGCAAAGCGGAGGCACTGCCGCTCTCCTGACTGATTCACTTTCTATGCCCCTGATGTTTGAGAAAAATGCCAGAGCAGAAAAAATAAAAAGCTGAAGAAAATGGATTTTGATTAGTAAGGAAATGGTCCTGATTGTGAATTTTCAGTTTGTCTCCTTCTTCTGGCTTCTCTTTCAAATGCCTTTTCTTTCATGTCTCTGAGCGGTTAATGTACCCTAATTTTTGGTTCTTCTTTCAACTTAGGCATTCACTACCTATACCTGTACTTCTCCCCTCTTTTATTACTTGACATCTTTTGATGCTGGCAACTATTTAGCTATGCTTTTTATGGAGTCCCCAAGATTCCCCGAAAAGATTTCTTCCAGCTCATCAAGCCACCGAATAGTGCATTCAGCTTCATCCCATTCAACCTGATATTCACCTAGTGCCCAACTAAGCACCGGGCAGCTGGTCAACCACAGAGATCACAATTTAGGGAAAGGCTCCTTGCAGCCTGTTTTCGGCAGAACGTTGTCACCTCTGACACCTCAATTCTCTTGATCTCATCAATCCCAGACATTATGCCTGATAAACAGCAGCTTAGATCACTTAGCAATGAATTCTTTCACTGCTACAAAGAGGCTAAAATTCATATTCTTGAGTATACCCAATAACTGGGGCAGCACACTGCCATCATATCATCCCATCAGTGCCTGAACTCAGTGACTCAGTCACTTGGCACTTAATTAGTTAATAAACAGACCGTCTCATTGAGAGCTTGTATTAGCATCTGACACCGGCTGGCAGATGAGCCTTCTTGATTGATTAAAATATACATTTAAATATATTCCCTTAATTTATATCAGTTGCAAAGTGAGGCAGTTATCTTTATAACTCAGAGCATTAGTGTAAATTATTTAGTATCTTCATTCTAATTTGCACTATATTATAATATCTATCTTGATCTCTGAACTAAATAAATCATCCCTCCCAAATTCTGAGCACACTGTGAGTCCTGAGATTTTTATATCTCCTTCCCATCTTTCCCTCCTAATTCTTCCAAAGCAGACCAGATTACTTAAGCAAAGAAAATCGACTTGAAAAAAATGTGGTCCATTACAGACAATGGAGATGCTTAGATTGTGATCGATGTTTGTTTACATATTTCATCCTGAATTGAAAATAGAGACTAGCCTGAAATTTCTCAAGATTCCGGGATTTGTCGTAGTTGTTTCTTTCTTTTTTTTTTTTCTTTTTTGGTAATTCGAACAGTAAAACCCTTTGAAGATCAACCATGTAGGAGACCCAGCTATGTAAACGGCTTTTAATGGACCATAAAGCCAGTTGCCATCAAGCTAGCTCCAACTTGTGGTGATTCTGTATGTGTCGGACTACAACAGCATTCCACAGGGTTCTTAGTGGTACATGTTGTAGAAGGCAATCACCAAGGCTTTGTTCCCAGGCATCTCTAGACAGGCTCTAGCATCCTATCTTTTGGTTAGTAGCCAAACATGTTAGCCACTGGAACTCCAAAAGCGGGCTGATTTTTATAAAGATATAAAATTTAATTGCAGTCATGTTAGAAAGATAAGATGTATAAGAGATAAGAAAGGAAAAATAAATGCTATATTGCTCACTTATGAAAATATATGTAACAAATTTTTCAGAAAACAATGTTGATTAAAAAAAGGATAAAAGTTACAGAAAAATTAGAAAAAACAGAATACTACCAAGAAAACAATAATCTGTCAGGCTGTAATTAAAAAACACTCAACACACTTTGATGCTTAGCCTCCTGGACATTTATCTGAATACATGTTTATCCAAATTGGTGTTTTACTAGGCTTACTATTTTATCTGAATACACATTTACTCATATTGATATTTTATTAGGCTTACTATTTTTTACTGCTGGAAACGATGTCTTCAAACTATTGAAAAATAAAGATGTCACCTAGAAGACTAAGGTGCACCTGTCCCAAGCCATGATATTTTCAATCACATCATATGCATGTGAAAGCTGGAAAATGAATAAGGAGGACAGAAGGAGAACTGACGCCTTTGACCTGTGGTGCTGGAGAAGAATATTGAATGTGCCATGACTGCCAAAATAACAAACAGATTTGTTGTGGAAGAAGCACAACCAGAATTCTCCTTGGAAGCAAAGATGGAGAGATTCCTTCTTTCATAGTTTGGACATATCATTAGGACAGATCAGTCCCTGGAGAAGGACACCATGCTTGGTAGAGTGGAGGGTCAGAGTAAGAGCATACCCTTAACGAGATGGACTGACACAGTGCCCGTAATGATGGTCTTAAGCATAAAGATGGCTGTAGACACAGCTCAAGACCAGTCAGTGTTCTGTTCTGTTGTACACAGGGTCACTACGAGTTATAATTGACTCAATAGCACCTAACAACAACAGCTATTTTATAATCTTACTTTTCCACTTACAGCATATCACAAACATATTTCCATGCTGTTCAATACTTTTCTAGAACACGTTAATGGCAGCATAATACTTCTTCATGTGAATGCAACATAATTTAGCCAGTTCTCTTAGTTCACTATTCTATTGTTTACTCTTTGTTGTCCTTTAAAGGAATATTTCAATGCTTTAGGTAAATATGCACACTCATAATCAGGAAGACATATTGTAAACATTAAGAGTACTCACGAACATCTTATTTTTCACTACTTCAGGGACCAGTGGAAGAGAGCACTTCTAAATCATTACTTAGGAAGAATCACGCAACTCATTAGAACAATTGGACTGAAACATTTAGTATACAGACTCTCTCTTTCCTCCTGTTGCGGGAACTGATGAGACTCTGTATTTCAAATGGTACATCCCCACTGAGAACAATTTAATGAGTGCCTAGTAGACGGAAGCCTCATGATAATCCATATGAGACATTGACAGTTTACAGAAAATGTTTCCTCACACCTCTTCTAGATCTTATAAAATTGCTATAAATATTCAGATCAGAGAGGGAAAGTTTTTTAGACTGAGATGGTCAGCCTAAAATGTGCTAGCCAGATGGAATATACTCAGAAAATTAAAGAGAATGAAATTTGGCAAAAGAAAAAAAAGTGTGATAGCATTGTATCTAAGTTAAAAATTAGGAATCTGCATGACAAATAATTAGAAAAAACAAACCGTCTTGGAAGAAATATAACCAGAATGCACCTTAGAAGTAAAGGTGGTACAGCTATGGCTAACATATTTTGGACATGCTGTCAAGAGGTATCAGTACCTGGAGAAGGAAATCATGCTTGACAAAACAGAGGGTCAGGGAAAGAGAGAAAGATCCTCTATGAGACGGACTGGCATGGTGGCTGCACAAAGCGCTCAGGCATAACAAGTTATGCTCTAGCATAACTAAGCAGCGTTTCATTCTGTTGCACATAGAGTTTCTATGAGTCGGAATCAACTCCACAGCACCTAACAACAACAACATGATAAATAAGCAAGCCCATGAAAAACTTTGTAGCTGAAAGAATTATATGTAAAGGACAAAGTCCCATAAATAATGCTCTAATCCAGGAAAATGAGCCATTAAAAACACATGCCATCATCCAAACCAGTATGAGTGTAAACTGTTCCCAATGGTGTGGACACACCCCCTGGAAGTCTGGAAGTAGCACTTGGCAATGATTGAGGTTCTTAAGCAGATTTTAATAATGGTGAATGTCTTCACTAATGCAACTAAATGATTCAGATATGAAACTCAACTCAGTAATGTAATTTATGTGGTATTTAGTTTTCTAATGTGACTGTGATTTCTCAGAAGAGACTGAGTAGTGTGTAGATGACTCTTACCAATTTTTTTCTTCTGCTATTTCAGTAAAATTATACAATGTCTTTCAAAACATTTTTAAAATCACCATACATGCACAAGAAAGAACAATATCAATGGCAATAAAAACAACAAATTCTCACGCACTATCCCATTAACTTGAGCTAATTTACTGAGGTTGAAATTATCTTGCAAGAAATTGGAAATTATGATTTTGTGTAGATGCAGTAAGTCTAATTAGTCTATGCATGTCTTAGAAGAGTACCCCAGAAAATCTACTTTAATAAATGTATAAAAGCAGTTGAACTCACTCCAGCAATTATAGCATTATTGACATTTAGTGAGGATCTATTGTGTGTAAGATACTGGGTGCTTACGAGTGCAGGATGATGCTTTTAAAATTTGATCATCGTAGATGTGATCCTGCTGTTTACATGTACCAATTATGAAGAAATTTTTGATAGAGTTCCTTAACTTTACGTCTAAATTATTGTTAAAGATTCAAAACTGATCCATAAAATACTTAAGAGATAAAATACTTACGAATAAATCTAACCAGAGATGTAAAAGACCTGTACAAGGAAAACTGCAAAATACTGCAACAAGAAACTAAAAGAGTCTTACAAAAGTGGAAAAATCTACTTTGCTCATGGACAGGAACATTCAACATTATGAAACTGTCTATTGTGTCCTAAGCAATCTATAGATACAATGCAATCCCAGTATAAATTCCAACGGTTTTTTTCAATGAGATGGAGAAGCAAACCACCAACTTCATATGGAAATTAAAGAAGTCCCAGATAAGTAAAGCATTAGAGAAGAAGAACAAAATGGGAGGCTCTACACTACCTGACTAGAACTTACTACACTGCCAACAGAGTCAAACAGCCTAGGAATCACACAACAACAGAAATGTAGACCAACAGAACAGAATTGAGAATCCAAGGCATAAAATCATCCACCTATGAGCAGCCGATATTCGACAAAGATCCAATCCGTAAATTGGGAAAGAGACAGTCTCTTTAACAAATGGTGTTGGCATAACTGGATATCCATCTGCAAAAAAATGAAGCAAGACCCTAACTAACTCAAAATGGGTCAAAGACCTAAATATAAAATCTAAAACAAGAAGGCTCATGGAGGAAAAAAACAGGGACAACACCGAGAACCCTAATACATGGCATAAACACAATACAAAAACTATTAACAATGCACAAATACTAGAAGAGAAAATTAGATAACTGGGAACTTCTAAAAATCAACTATGTGGGCTCACGCAACAGCTTCATCAAAAGAGTCAAAAGGATACGAACAGGCACTTCACCAAAGAAGACGTTCAGGTGGCTGACATATATAAGAGGAAATGGTCACGATCATTAGCCATTAGGGCAACCCAAATCAAAACTACAATGAGATACAATCTCATCCGAAGAAGACTGGCATTAATTGACAAAAACACAAAATACTAAATGTTGGAGAGGCTGTGGAGAGACTAGAACATTTGTACACTACAGTTGGGTATGTAAAACGGGACAGCCACTTTGGAAATCAATTTGTTGCTTTCTTTAAAAGCTACAAATAGAAATACCATATGGTCCAGGAATCACACTTCTTTAAATACACGCTAGAGAAATAAAGACTATCGCATGAACAGACACATACACACCAGTACTTATTGCAGCACTGTTCACAATAGCTAAAAGATGGAATCAACCTAGGTGTCCATTGATAGATGGCTGGATAAAAAAACTTCAGTATAGTCACACAATGGATTACCATGCAGTAGTAAAGAACAAGAATGAATTTGGGAAATGTCTCATAGCATGGAGGAATCAGAAAGGTGTTGTGCTAAAATGAAATTAGTTGCAAAAGCACAAATATTGTATGAGACCACTATTATAAGGACGCAAGAAAGGATTTAAACACAGAAGAAAACAGTCTTGATGACTACAAGGATGGAGAGAGAGGGGTGGAGAAGGGTATTCAGTAATCAGATAATAGACAAGAATTATGATTGGTGAAGGGAAGGACAACACACAGTGGAGGAGAATTCAGCACAACTAGACTAAACAAAATGCTATGAAGTTTCCTAAATATAACAAAACACTTCAAAGAACAGAGTAGCAGGGGAAGGAGTCTGGGGACCACAGTTTCAGGGGACATCTTGGTCAACTGATAAGACGAACTTTATTAAGAATATATTCTGCGTCCCACTTCGATGAAAGAGATGTGGCTCTTAAAAGCTGACAAGCAGTCATCTAAGAAACATCAACTGGTCCCAAACCACCTGCAGCAGAGGAGAATGAGAGACATCAAAGATGTTGGGAAAAATATGAGCCCAAGAGACAGAAAGGGTCACAAAATCCAGAGGCTGTGTTAACATGAAACCAGAAGAACTAGATGGTGTCCAACTAGCACCAATGACTTCAGTGACAGGGAACACAAGAGTCCCTGACATTGCAGGAGAAAAATGGGGTACAGAACTCGAACTCTTTAATTTTTAAGACAAGATTTGATGGTCCAACAGACTAGAGGTTCCCCAGAAGACATGGCCCAGAACTGAAAACTATTTCCAAAGCCAAGTCTTCAGACAAAGACTGGACTGGACTCAAAGAAATAAAATAATACTGGTGAAGAGTATGTTTCTTGACTTAAGCAGATACACAAGATTACATGGGCAACTCCTGTCAGAGGTGAGATGAGAGGGCAGAAGGGGAGAGGAACTGGATGAAGGGACACAAGAATTACAGGGTAGAAAGGAAAAATGTGCTATCACAGGGTGGGGAGAGCAGCTAGAGTTACAGAGTAACGTGTGTGTAAATTTTTGTATGTATGATGAATTATCTTGGATTGTAAACTTTCACCTAAATGAAGATAAAATATTTTAAAAGTAAATTAAAACTAGAAGTGTCTAAATTCATAATTTTTCTCCATAGTGTTCCAGACTTTGCATACATATGAGCAGAGATGATTTCCAAATTAAATTCTGGAAACATAATATAATTAATGTGAAGTGTTAACTAACACAGAGGTAGACAGCTTTATATTCTGACACCGGTCTAAATTTCCAAAATAAAATATTTCTTCATACTTTTATTTACTTAACACTTGATACATCAGTCAAGGTCCAATCAGGGGAGAAAAATCACACAGTGATGTAGACAGGGAAAGTGTTATATAAAGAACTGTTTAAAAGGATTGGAGTAACAGAAGCTTGGTGAAGGAGATTTAAGGAGAACACTACAGAACACAAAACAGATATTAGGAGCAGTCACTTCCCCTAAGCCTCAGATAGGATATCCAAAGGAGACTCACCCTAAATGGGTTGATATCAGATCTCACTGAAGAGGATGTGGCCATAACCAACTAAATGGCAGGAAGTAGCTGAAGTGGCCCACTGCTCCTGAAGTACTGAGAGAAACCATCCACAAGGTCCTAGGAAGTGTGCCTCAGAACTCACTGCGAAGTCACCCAAAGGGGCACCAAACAGGCTGCTCATGAGCTGCTGCCTTCCTGGCAACATGTAACTCTGAAGCCATCAGAGAAGGTCTGAGGAAGCAGCTGGATGCTGAATGCTGAGTCACCTTATGCTACATGAAATGGATCTAGAAAATTCTTCCACTACAAGAACCAGATAGTAGAGAAACTTCGCCCTATAGGAGTCTAACAAGCAAAGCTCACTAGTGCCAGGAGGAGAAAAACCCTTTTTTAGTGTCTTTCTGGAAACCTGGTGTATAGTGGTTAAGTACTATGGTTACAAACAAAAAGGTTGGTGTTCGAACCCACTTAGCACTCCCAGGAAACTCTGTGGGGCAGGAATGAATCAAAACTGAATCAACAAGAGCAGGTTTGGTTTTTTGGTTTGGTGTCTTCCTATGCTCTTGAATGATGAATTAATATCGTGCCAACTCTCTCCATTATCACAGAGCAGGCTAAGAAGGGCAAACTTTAAGCTAAGAGGCAATGCACTGATAACTGGCATGCTCAGTTTACAGAAATGTGTCTTCAAGGCACTGTTGGTCTTCATCAGAGCTGAGATCTTCATAACTGTCCGTTTCTCCGTGTAATACCGTAAATATACTCAGAAGTCTTTTGATAACCATTCATTCAATAACCATCTACTGAATGCCTTGGTGAGCTTGGCGTGTTCTCAGAAATCACGAGTAAAAGATAAAGATAAAATTCAGGCCATGACAGACTGTACAGTTGTATACAGAAGAGAAATGGATAAATAGTTGGATACAATGGGCTGAACTCTATGACAGGAAGCAGTCAGAGTGCAAAGACCTCCCTTTGATAGAAAAATTAAGACTTCACTTAAAGGCTGTCTTTTTCTAGTTCCTGAAACATTTTTAGAGATGCATCCTGCTTCCGTTTGTCTTCCTGGAACACTAAAGACGATGAAGTGAGAAACTTGGACTATACTTGACAGGAGAATTAGGCTGAGTACAAAAGACAACAGACATTATTAAAAAGAAGTAACTTGCTTTGTCTGTGTGTGTGCGCATGCATGAGTGTCTATGTATGTGTTTCCCCTAATCACAACATGACTCTAAAGTATAACCAGCGTAATACATTGGAGGATCAAAACATCTGGGCTACATCACTGATTATCTTGCTTTTTACGTAAAGAAAAGGGGAAAAAATACTGATGGACTAAATAGATGACTCATAGAAAATGACTGAACATATAGCATTTTTAGTAAATGTAGCCAAACAACTGTACTGAGTCATATTTCAATTTTGAACACAAGCAGAGAGCAATGCAGTTTTCAACTCAGCATTTTAGAAGATCTAATTCAGGTTTATCATTATATTATTGAGATCTGAAGAGCAAACCAGAGCAGAAGAGGAGGGAAGTTTCAAAAAATTAAGCGATTCAGCTTTGGGGAAAAGATTCTTTTCTGCTGGAAAAGGTGGGCTCCCTGAGTAAGGAGAGAATGGGAGGGGATTTCTTGTATCTAGACTCCTGTTAGGACTCGAAAATTATAGTTGATTTCTGAACCTCAAAAAGGTATTTTTTTTAAATTATGATTGAATGAAAATGTACATTCCTGTATAAATTTGCATGCTTATGCATATGCAGCTTCCAGTGGTCTCCCTGCCCGGTGACAGCACACTCTTCCTCTCTGCTCCATACATGTCCTATCCTCCAAGCAGTCCCCTATCTCCTCCTCTCCACCCATTCCCCTTCCTCCAGTATGAGGTCAGCAGGACGACATCCTATAGATGCCTAGAACCATAAAATGCTCACAAAATATAGTCAGTCTGCGTCACCAAGTCCAACCCATTGCT
Organism: Heterohyrax brucei; assembly: GCA_028571685.1. Classification (NCBI taxonomy): domain Eukaryota; kingdom Metazoa; phylum Chordata; class Mammalia; order Hyracoidea; family Procaviidae; genus Heterohyrax; species Heterohyrax brucei. The sequence goes on from CM053152.1 coordinate 68,052,853, forward strand.
GTCCGAAGAGTTGACCTTCATTATGATATATGGACAGGGGCAGCATCAGGACCAGGGTCCATACTCCCAGGGGAACCCCAAAGCACCTGGACCATCATTTGTGGTCTTTTAGTGGAGATCTTAGGGTACACACTTATTTATTCTTGTGTTGCCAGTGAGACTCAACTTTGTGAGCTCCATCATGGCTATCACTGGTGGTGGCCGGGCACAATCTGGTTCTTCCAGTCACAAGTCAATGTAGACATCCACTCAAGTGGGTCTCTCTGTCTTCTGGGTTCTCTTTCCCGCATGTCATTATGGACCTCGATGGTCATCCATTCCTGCTTAGTTGGGACCATTTACTGAACCCTCAGATGGCAGCTTGGCAGCTTTTAAGACCCCAGACACTACTCACCAATGTGGGGTGTGGAGAGTCCTCACTAGCAAAATGCTAGTTGTGCCAACTGGCCTCGATTTCCCCTGAGAGCATGTTCTATGGCCCCCTGCCCCAGCTACTCTGTCCTTGCAATATTGGATTAAGATGAGAGGAGTACACAAGTTGTGTTGAAGTCCAGTTAATGTTGATCTTCTTACTAATGTGTGCTATCGCTGATTTCACCCAACCAAATTTCTAACAATTATCTAATCTAAACCCTCCTCCCACTCTCCCCACCCTTGCAGGTGTCAAAGAGTCTTTTCTTCTATGCATTAGTCTGATTTTAAGTTCTTATAGTAGGGGTCTCATACAATACTTGTCCTCAAAAAGATATTTTTAAAGCCATCCAAGCCAACAAAGTAAGCAACAAAGTAAGGAGAATCAAGAACAGAGGGAGAAAAAGGATATGGAATGTGGGGCTAATTAACTCGGGAAACAACTGCCTCCTTTGCCATGAGACCAGAAGAAGTGGATGGCACCCAGCTGCCATTACTGAACATTTTGACAAAGATTCCATAGAAGACTAAAAGGGCAAAAGAAACCAGACAGTCCATCAACCTAAGACCGGGAGAACTAGATGGTGCCCAACTGTTACCAATGGCCACTCTGTCAGAGAACACAACAGAGAATCCCCGATGGAGCAGGATTCCCCATCAGGTGTACAGAGCTCAAATTCTAATAAAAAGATCAAACTTAACGGTCTGACTGAGACTGGAGGGACCCCAGAAGACACAACCCCTGGACTCTGCTAACCCGGAACTGAAACATTTCCTGAAGCTGGCTTTTCATACAGAGATTAGACTGGGCTATGAGACAAAGTGATACTTGTGAAGAAAGTGCTTCTTAGCTCAAGCAGATACATGAAGTTCCTGTCCAGTGGTGAGATGAGTAGGCAACAAGGAACAGGAGCTGGTTAAATGGACTAGGGAAATCTGGGGTAGAAAGAATGTGCTATCACATTGCAGGAAGAGTACTAGGGTCACATAACAATGTGTGTACAAATTTTTAAATGAGACTGTATCTTGAACTGTAAACTTTCACTTAAAGCACAATAAAAAAAATTTTTTTAATTCCATAGAAGAATCCTAACCAAAAGGGAGAAAATGCAGAACAGATTTTCAAATTTTAATGAACTCTCGACTTTCTGGAGTCATAGAGGATGAATGAACTCCTGAGATAGTCCCTAAACCCTAAATGAAAAATATCACCTAAAGTCATCTTAAAACCAAGTATTAGCTTAGCTTAATTATTAAAACTAACTAACTAACTAAATAGTAAAAAGGTCTACCTTGAACATTACACTCTTCTAATAATTAACTATCCAGGACCAAATTGATAACCAAAAATTAAAAAAGATCCACTGCCATTGAGCTGATTCTGACTCATAGAGACACTATAGGACAGAGTAGAACTGCCCCATAGAGTTTCCAAGGAGAGCCTGGTGGATTTGAACTGCCAATCTTTTGGTTAGCAGACATAGCACTTAACCACTATGCCACCAGGATTTCAAAAGTGACAATAGCAACTCGCAAGATTACACTGTAAACTCATGGGCAGTGAATTTATATTGATAAGCAAGGAATAATTCAGAAAAATAGGAACGAGTAACAATTCAAAGAATATAATCAATTCTAGTTACAGCAACTATTGAATAGGTATGTCCTTTGCTGAGTATATTTTCAACAATAACAACCAAATAAATGAAATTAGAGAGAGAGAGAGAAAGAGAGATTCAATCCTAACCCTTGGTACTTGTGAATATGGCCTTGTTTAAAAATAGGGGCTATACAGAAGTTATCCTACTCTGTCCTACAGGGTCACTATGATTCAGAATCGACTCGATAGCAGTGGGTTTTTGTTTTGTTTTGTTTTGCTTTTTTAAGAAGTAATTAGTCAAGCCAACAAGAGGCCATACCGAAGTACGGTTGGTACTAAATCGGTCTGGTATTCTTATGAGCAAGGAAAGAGACACAGAGGGAAGACAGCCTGTGTGGGAACAGAAGCAGAGATCGGAGTCAGGCAGCCACGAGCGGAGTTAACACTTGGGACTAGCAGATGCTGAGGGAGGCGTGAAGACTCTCTCTCTAGAGGCTGCAGTGGGAACAGGGCCCTACCCGCACCCAGAATTCAGACGTCTAGCCTCCAGCGCTGTGAGAGAACACACCTCTGTTTTGTTTTAAGCCACACTTGTTGGTAGTACTTGTTATGGCAGTCGCAGGAAACTAACTGGTGGAGAGGTGACAAAAATGAGGGAAGCCCCCAATAAGAGTGACAGACACAACAGCCACTGCAGCAGACCCAAAAGACATACCAACAATTGTAACGATGGAGAAGTAGGGCAACTTTTCATTCTATTGCATATGAGCTTGCCCTGAGGCAGAGACTATCACAAGTGTCATGATCTGTAGTAACTTTTTTTCCTAACTAAATCAAGTATTGGTTGTAACACTCTTGTACGGCTCTAGGGCTGAGGAGGGCTCAAGGTTGGATGACCAGTGGGTAGAACAGGCAATCATTTATATGGCGCATTATGAAACATAACCTTCTCCTCACAAACAACTTCCCAACACAATTTGATTACCCTGCTGCATTGCCTGACAATTTGCCACATAGAGTATTTCTGTATGTATTCTATAAATATTAATTAGGTATTGGGTTAAGCTACAACAGTCTCCTGAAATTCTCTGTCAAAAAGACTCATACTTCTGGGATGGTTAATAATGGGTTAAGCTTTGTTAAATCCAACGCATGGTTGTGGAGTTGATTCTGACTAGCAGTGATCCTACAGACCGAATAGCACTGCTCCATAATGTTTTCAAGGAGCACCTGGTGGACTTGAACTGCTGACCTTCTGATTAGCACTTTACTACGCCACCAGGATTTCCAGCCTTTGTTAGTCACTTACTAATTCTGTCTGTGTCTAAATTATTAAAAATACTTTACAGGTGTCAACTCATTTAATCCTCAGAACTTCACTGTGACATAGGGTCTCTTAGTAATACCATTTTCTTCGTGAGCAAACTGAGGCAGGGAGAGATGAAGCAACTTGCTGCAGGTCAGTCACATAGCCCACCCAAACCTGAGGAAGCTGATACCTGAAGGCAAGTGTTTTAGTCAGCTAGGGCTGCTCTAACAGAAATACCACAGAGTGGATGGCTTTAACAAAGAAAGATTTATTCTTACACAGTTCGGTAGGTTGCAAGTCCATATTCAGGGTGTCTGCTCCAGGGAAAGACTTTCCCTTTGTCGGCTCTGGAGGAAAGTCCGGTATTGCATCAGTCTTTGTCCAGGGAGTGTCCTAACGCAAGAACCTCTGGTCTGAAGACGCGCTCTGCTCCCGGTGCTGCTTGCTTGATGGTAGCGAGGTTCTCAAATTGTCCTTGGTTCTTTTTCCTTTTATTCCTTGCAAGCTAAAAGCATTAAGGGTGGGGCAAGCCATACTCCAGGGAAACTTCCCCATAGCAGGAATTCACAGCCCCACCCTAATTCTTTAACATACAGGTTAGCAAAACCACACAATGGAGGACAGTCCCAAGATACTGGGAACCATATCCCAGCCACATGGCTGCACAGATTTTTGGGGGGACACAATTCAAACCATGACAGCAAGTATCAGCCAAGTTGCATTGTTCTGGAAACCTATATTGACTCATTACTTGCCATGGGGGCCCTTGCAAAGCAAGTGCCTTTGAGGGCTTATCTGAGCCAAATGCTACTGTAAACATTTTATACACACTAGTTCATATTCTCTTCAAATGTAATGCTTCTTCAAGACAGGTAACAGTTCCCTCTATTCTATAAAATTGAAAACAGTGATGAAGAAAGAGGAAGAAATATTTACAGTTGTTAAACACTAAAGCCACATTTAGGGCTTAGGTCTTGATTCCTAGCCCTACAAATCCGGTGTATTTCTCAGTTCTACCAAGTACCACCAACCACTACCTTCGCACCCCAAATTATCATATACATTTTTGCCACTGTAAGGTAAAAAATTTAACTTTAGCTAGAGAATTTGGCCATTGTCCTTGGTTCCTGAGAGGAACACCTAATACTGTGGAATCTCCCCAGGAAGTAAACGTCTTTGATGAGGACTTCAGACCACATAGTGTTGTTGTTACATGCTGTTGAGTTGGTTCCAACTTATAGGGACCCTATGAACTACAAAAGGAAACACTTCTAAGTCTTGCAACATGCACGTAATTATTTGTGTTTAAGCCCATTGTTGAAGCCACTGTGTCAGTCCATCTCACTGAAGGTCTTCCACTCTACCAAGCCTAATGTCCTTCTTCAGGGACCGATCCCTTCTGACAACCATGTCCAAAGTATGGAAGACACAGTCTTGCCATCTTTACTTCCAAAGAGCACTCTGATTGTACTTCTTCCAGAGCAAATCTGTTTGTTCTTTTGGCAATCCATGGTACATTCAATATTCTTCTCCAACAGCACAGTTCAAGGACATCAATTCTTCTGTCTTCCTTATTCATCATTCAGTTTTTTCATGCATACGATACAATTGAAAATATCATGGCTTAGGGTAAGGCACATTTTAGTTTCTGAGGTGACATCTTTACTTTTCAATACTTTAAAGAGGTCCTTTGCAGCAGATTTTCCCAATACAATGCGTCTTTTGATTTCTTGACTGCTGCTTCCATGAGTGTTGATTATGGATCAGATCACTTACAAGGGTTTATATTAATTAGATGACTCTTGAATGTAGACTAGCCAGGCCAGAAAGAGCCACTTAGTTATATCAGTGACTGTAACAATGAGCTCACATATAGCAATGACTGTGAAAGACTACACAAGGCTATTATACTTAAGGACATGAAATCCTGGTGGCATAGTGGTTAAGTGCCATGTCTGCTAACCCAAAAGTCAGCATTTCAAATCCACCAGGCTCACCTTGGAAACTCCATGGGGCAGTTTTGCTCTGATCTACAGGGTCACTATGAGTTGGAATTGACCTGATGGCAGTGGATCAAAATCACTAAAGTCAGAGCCAATACACAGCTCTTAAGAATAGCAATGATATCACTCGACCTCAAGGGAGGAGTGCTGATTCAATCAGTTATGCCTACAGAACACCAGTTGCCACTGAACTGACTCTGTAACTCCTGATGATCCTGCGTGTGTTAGAGCAGAACTGTGCTCCAAGATTTCACTCGGCCTTTCTTCTGAGAAATCTCTAGGTGGGCTTGAATCTCCACCCTTTTGGTTAGCAGCCTAGTGCATTAATCATTTGCACCCAGGGACTCTTATGCTTACATAACCAGGCCCTGAAGAAGGCTCTGGAGTCTGTGGATGCTATGAACACTTAACACACTTAGTTGTTAACCGAAAGGCTAAGGTTTACTTCCTAAAAATCAGCCAATGAAAACTGTAGGGAGTATAAAGTCCAGATCTAACCAGTCACAGCAATGGCACAGGACTGGGTGTCACTGCTTTCATTCCTTCGTGCACGGGTTTGCCATGAGTTGAGGGCCAACTCAGCAGCAGCTAATAGAACGAGGCAAGCTATTCAACTTCTCTGAGTTTCTGTTGTCTCTTCTATAAAACAGAGCTGCTCAGAAGATTGAATAAAGACAAGATTTCACAGTCCTCTAAATCTGTATCTGAGGCATTATCTTCCTCACGTGTTACTTCTGCCCTACAACTGTTTTTGAAGTATCTGCCTTTTGTTAGCACATCGTTATGGTATTTTCATGTTTCTGTCCAATCACTGAGTACAGGTGGTATAATGGTTTAAATCCACTAGACACTCCTTGGAAACCCCCTGGGGGGAGTTCTCTATGAGTCAGAATCAACTGAATGAGAATTGTTTTGTTTTTCAATCCAATCCCAATTAGATGGACAATCCAATCCCAATTAGAGATTTGGTGTTGGAATTAATGTGTGTGTATATATATATATACACACATTATATGTATATTATATATAATGTATATATATACATATTGTATATATACATATACATAATGTGTACATATACATTATGTATACACATATACATATACATAATGTATATTGCATATACTGTATATATACATGTAATGTGTATATGTTACATATAATGTATATATATACTTTTTTTTGTAGCATCCTGTTTTAGTCATCCGGTACTGCCCTAGTAGAAGTACCACAAATGGATGTCTTTAAAAAGAGAAATCTTGTTTTGTCATATTCCAGTAGGCTACCAATCCAAATTCAGGGCATCAGCTCCAGGAAAACGCTTTCTCTGTCATCTCTGGAGGAAGTTTCTGGTCCTCAATCTTCCCCTGGACTGGAAGCTTCTGAGGTACACTTTCCAAAAGAAGTGTTCTGCTCCCAGAAGTGCTTCTTGGCGGTCTGAGGTCCCCAGCTCTCTGTTTGCTTCCTTTCCTTTATATCCCAAGAGGCTGCCCCAATGCACGATGCAATCCTACATGCTAAGTTTTGCTCCACCAACACAACTGCTGCCCACCCTCTCTCATTAACACACTAGAGGCAGGATTTAAAGCATGTAGGAACATCACACAACATCCGGAATCATGAACTAGCCAAATTAATACACAGAGTTGGGGGGGTGGACACAATTTAATTTATGACATATCTCATGCCCATCACTGGTATTAAATAGATATACGACTAAAAGAATAAAATAGCATTTGAGAAGTTGTGAAGCATTCAGCGCTACTGATGTTATTCCCTGTGAACCTGTTGGAACAGAGGACAGGCTGGAAACAGCATATGCTGGTAACAATTTGGCTGCATAAAAAGTGTGAAACTTTTTAATAAGGCTGCACTAGGCCACTGTCTCTCCCGTGATGGTATTTATGGCATTTTAGGTAGCAGGAGGAGAAGACTCTCAGGAGAAGAAATAATGGAACAGAGGATAGAACAAAGAGTTAGAAACACTGATTTTTTTTTTTTTTAAGTCTGCTTCTGAGTGCATCCCGCTCCCTGCACAATACATGCTTTTTCGTTGTGTGCTGTCTTAGGAGACTCTGTAGAAGGAGCCTCTGTCCTTAGGAAGCAATATTCAGTCAAGTTCCAAAATAATGTCAAATAATTATCTTTCTAAATACATGTTTATGTATTGTAATTATCTTTAGAGTCTGCTCTTGTAATCCCCAGTGCCTAAGAAATTCCCTGGTAGTAAGGTAGTTATTTAGGGAGGGGCATTTCATTCTGGGCCTGTAAATTTTATTTAAAATTGAGCCGTCTTCCTGCTGTTTGTTTAACAGTCCCTGTGTTGTTTGAGGGAAAGTAATGCATCTCCCTAAATGCACCTAACTCACTCAGAGCGAATGAGTTGGACACTGGGGGCTCCATATGTAATGCCAAGGAGAAACTTGTATACGTGCGCACATACCGACAGTGCAGAATTTTCTTTGTTGCCAAGATACATGTGATTTTGCCTTCCGGAGATTCTCAGCCCAGCATAATACTCATTCCATAGAGAGAGTGCCTTGGAGTCTGCTTATAGGGATGTGAACCGAGAGACTCTGCAACTGTTCCCATTTGTGGAGCACTTAAAAATAAATGAACGCATACGGAGGTGAGGAGAGAGGGTTGGTTTCATAATTCTGATTTATCATTGGACTGGGACTGCGCTTAGAAGGAACAGGAAGCCACATAGGAAGTCGGATTTGAGGAATGTTCCCAAGTCCTGTGGCCCCAAATTCTTTTCCTCTTTGCTTGCCATAGCTTCCAAATTTCCTACCAGGAACATCATTCCCTTGGATAAGGTCCTCTCTCAAAAGTCTCAGTGACACAAAGGATTCAATACAAAGATCCGATTGCATATTACTGAATTATCCCAAATTTGTTACCTCTAGAGGGCTTTTTGAGACTGATCCACAAAGTAGAGACATTTTTATACTACGGTTTAGAATATGTATTAAAAAAAAAGAAAGAAAGAAAGAAAGAAAGTGTGCGGGATAACGGACCCTGCCAAGTAGCGCTGATGAGGTTGGAGACGGCATCCCACCCAGGGGGAGCACAAGAGCCTCTTATGGGTCCAGGAGTTTGGGGGTACCACCAGGGGGAGTTAGTCAAGTATTGAAAACAGATTTCATCTCTTTAATTAGCAATTGTGACTGGCTACAAGGTATCACACTCTTAAAATAACAATATACACTTCAAACGACTAAGCTTTGTGTTTTTTTATGCTAATGATACTATTGATATTGACACTATTTTTGTATCTAGGACAAAATATACGCCATTCCAGCATGTTTGACATGTACAGCTCAGTACCATTAACTGCTTTCACCCTGTTGTGTAACCATCACCATTATCCATTTCCCAAAGTTCCCTTGATTCTTAACAGAAGCTCAGGGTCCCCTGACAGTGTCCTTCAGTCCTCAATGTCCCTCAGTGTCTGTCTTCAACCTTCCTCTTGCTTCTGCTATTGTCTTGTGCCATCAAGTCAATTTTCATTCATAGTGACCCCATGTGTTACACAGTGTCGCTGCTCCGCACACTTTTCTGGCTGTAATCTTGATGGAAGCAGATGGAAGCAGATCACCGGGGCTTTTCGTCATACTACTGGTGGGGTCGGGGGGCAGAGGGCTGAATCGCCAACCTCTGGTTACCAGCCAGATCTAAACTACCTCCTGCTCTCCTCCCCCTGGTAACCGCCAGTCAATTCTGGTCTCAATGCATTTGCCACAACACAAGGTAAGGCAATAGAAATCTATCTCACATTTTAGTAAGAGGCTCAGCCATCCCAGCAAATCACCGTCACACACCAGCCAGCCCACCTTCTTGGATTACGAAATACTCTAAGCCAGTGCAGCAGGCTGCACCACATCCTAGGATGCTAAAGCTATAACCAATTGTTATAAAAAAGAAAATTGAGCTACATGCTATCATTTTTTTTTTCCTCCTGCTTTTCTTTGCATTAAATCATAACAAAATATCTTTGGTCTAATGTCCCCTGTGAGACTGCCGGCTGGGTGATTTGTGTAGAAATTCACACTTGACAAGCAGCTGTGAAGGCAAGCTTGCAGGGGTTGACAGGCAGAGCCATGCACCATTCACCCAATAACTCCGGAACAAAAAGCAAATCAATAGACATAATATTGCAAAACACTGCAGCAGGATAAACACAGCTCTCACATCTATTTGATTTCTCTCCCTCATCTGTCAACACAATTGAGAAGTCGCGCTTGCTAATTGTCTTCAATTGGCAGACTCCACCGACTTTGACTGGAGCCGCGACACTTGGATGTCACAGTCTTTGCCGCGCGTGGTCGCCAGCCGGGCAGCCTTGGAAGCGGCCTCCATTCTCGGGCGGGCGGATGGCGTTCATCTGTACGCCTTCTCTCTGTCTGGATGAGGCCACACTCTCCATTATGCAGCTCTTCCCATCATTAGCACTGACTGAAGAATCTGTGCCATGTTCTCTGTATCCAAAATATTTGAGGGAGGCAAAGAATCCCAGGAAGTCAATGAAAATGCGCTTCTGTTGCCAGCTAGCATTTGCAACTGCCAGACTTCCGTGCATTCAAATGAGATTACCCAGCAGAGGAGGGACAGGTTGGAATGGGTTTCAGACTCAGCTTTCTTTTGTGACTACATGGCTACGTTTAAAAACGAGGGCACTCATTTCATTTCCTGAGAGGTTGTACACCCTCTGCTTCCTGGTCCACCTCCTGCTAAATTGCGAAGTCCTCAACAAAATTCTACATTCCTGAAGAGCCTTTTCCTCCAACTAGCACAGTGCTTGGCAAACAGTTGGGGGCTGAGAAATACTAGCCATATTGATCAAGGGTTGCTAGAACTCCAGAGAACAAAGGGACATCGGCTAGTGGGCTTGCAACTTCCTGGAAGCAGGCTGGGATGACCACAGCCCTCTCTCTCTCGACTGAACGCTGCCCAGGCGTTGTGCAAGTCTGTCCAGTCTGTTAGGCAGTGGTTGTCCTAGCTGCTTTTGCAAGATCTAGCAAGGAGAATAGGAACCCTGTTGGCGCTGTGGTTAAGCGCTTGGCTGCTAATACGACGTCTGGCAGTTCAAACCCATCCGCTGCTCCGGGGCTTCGGTGAAGATCACAGCCTCAGAAACTCAATGGGGGCAGTTCTACTCTGTCCTGTAGCGTTGCTATGACTCAAAATCCACTCAGTACAATGGATATCAGTAGAGAATAGAATACTGAGAACTTGACAGAGGATCAAGGTATAAAAAACTGCAGGCAAAGCAGAGGTGGGCCGTTTTGGCGTTCTGAATGAGGACCCTACCAGAACTCCCTCCACGCTGCCTTTCAAAGTCCTTTTTCACTAATTGTCCGAGGCGTGCTGGGAATTTCTCTGTTCGTGTCTGTGCCAGTTTTGCAAGCTGGGAGTCAGAGGGCCAGAACAGAAACTCCTCTCTTTGAACAAGATGTTGTCTCTAAGCCCCTCTACTTTTCCCAGGTTCCCTTGTCTCAAACTCAGCATCTGTCTCTAGCTCTACCACTACCACTGCCTCTGTCTACCTGTATCTCTATTTCCGTCTTCACACGTTACTTCTTTATTATGACAAATTCAAATACACAAAGCAGACAAAATGTATGAATGTACTCATAGCCAGTTCTAACTAATAGCGACTCAACAATTTATGGCCTCTAAAACCCCACTCTGAGAAACCTTGGTGACATACTGGTTAAGTATTATGTTTGCTAACCCAAAAGTCGGTGGTTCAAATCCTTCAGACGCTCCTTAGAAATTCTATGCGGCAGTTCTACTCTCTCTGTCCTATCGGATCACAAACCCCACTCACTTTAATATTATGATGAAGCAAACCTCAGATAGCATGGCGCATAATTTGCAAAGACAGTGAGATCTGTGGCAGCCGGAACTCAGCAGCAACTGCCTCTTTTTTCTGGGTCTCATAACATGTCTGTCTTTGACAGGGTGCAGTCTTTCAGCTTTTCTATCCTTACCAATGGAAATATTTGTGTTTTCCTTCTCTGAAAGATTTCCGTCTTACCCAGGTTTTGGCTTTTGCAGATTTTACTGTATTTCACTCTGTATCTCTAGAAGGAAATTAAGTACCCTCTCTAAGAAACCTCTGATCCCTCCAGGCAGAAATTTGTTCTCCATCTTCTATTGCTTGGTCCTGATTAGAACAAAAGTGGCCTGATACAGCCTGGAGAAACCCCAAGAATATAGACCCTGAACACTCTGTCAGCTCAGTAATGAAGTCACTCTAAAGGCTCACCCCACTGTTGAAGATCAGACAGGCCCGTAGAACAAAACAAGACTAAAGGGGCCAACCAGCCCAGGGGCAAGGACTAGAAGTCAGGAAGGGACGGGAAAGCTGGTAATGGGGAACTGAAGTTCAAGAAGGTAAAATGTTGACGTTCATGGGATTGGTAACCACTGTCAGAAAACAGTAGGCATACTAACTGTTTAACGAGAAGCTAGTCTGTTCTGTAAACCTTTATCTAAAGTACAACTGTAAAAAGAAATTGACAGTTCATCCGTCTCTGTATCCATCTCTTTCATTATGTAAAATCACAGAAGCCTCAAAGACCAGCCTAAAGGTTGAAACTCCTGTTGCCACTGGTTATCTGTCAGCCTCAAATACACACAGGCACACAAAGAAGTGAGCCGATGCCTCTTGGGCACAAACCACTGGGAGGGTGTCAGAAGGTGGTTTGGTTGTCCAGTGGTTAGCCACATAGCTGCTGACTGAAAGGTCAGCAGTTTGAACCCACCATTCACTCTGTGAGAGAAAGACGCGGCAGTCTGTTTCCACGAAGTCATAGCCTTGGAAACCCCATGGAAGCTGTTCAGCTCTGTCAGTCATATAGGGTTGCTATGAGTTACAGTCACCTCGATTGGAAATGGGGTTAAATTTTTTTTTTTTTTTTTAGTGATGTGAGAGAGCTAATTACAGTGTGGTTTAGAAACTCTCTGGTTCTAGGAGTTTTGTTTTTCTTCTTTTTTTCCTTTTTTTAACCAGCCACTGTTTTACTGCCTGGCATCAAAGGCAGTCAAGTCACCAACTTCATTTCCCGACGTCCTGCAGAGAATCCCATGCTTTGACTCTTTTGGTCCAGGCACTGACTTTTCCTGCCAGAAAACACAGCTTTAGGTTATAAAATCACAGCCACTGCAACAAGCTGCTGCCCATTTCCATCTAGATTTCTCAGCTGTAAAAATCATTGTCTTTTCTGACAGAGTTTGTACCTTTTGTCAGTAAGTAGTCACACTCTGCTTTCATGTTTGATGGTGAAATAATAGAGAGGAGAGAAAAATCGCTTCTGTGAGAGTGCTCAAAGCTTCCGTTATAAGGGTCATCCCTGCCTGACTCCTTCATTATCATGATTCTCCTTATGCTTTAATCCATGTTCAAATTGCTTGGCCATGGCATCACAGAGTGAAGAACTATCTTGATACTTCACGTTGAAAGAACCACAAAAGCTGAATTCCAGCTTTTTATCTGAAGATTTTTAGTACTGTCATGGGAGAGAAAAGATAGTCATTGACCATGAAAAATGAAAGAAAAGTAATTTTTAATTTTAAAATTCTCTGATTTAAGAGGGTTGCCCGAAGAACAATTATGTGAGCAGTATAATCTGATTTTATGAGACCCGGTCCCCAGTTTTGAAGAGGTGGCAGAGAGATCTATGATTGTGGTGGTCAGGATTATGTCAGTTTGGCTGCTCCGTATTTGGCTGCCGTGTTACGTGGCAGGGCGGGGTTTGTGGTGGCTCCCGGCCCCTCGCTCTCATCTCTGGACCTTCCACTACTACTGCTGGTCTGCTCACGTAGCCAGGAGCTCCAGCTCTCTTTGTCTGGCGTCTGGTTCTGGGACTTGAACTAGCAGCTGTTGGATTCATCAGTCCTTACAGTCGGCACTTGAGAGTCCTGCTCCCTGACCTGCTGATCCTGGGTTTGCCAGCCTCTGCCGCTTCGTCTAGCCACCAGCTTGGGATCCACTGACCTACACAACTGGTGATCTAGAACTCTGGTCTCTGACCTGCTGACTTTGGGTTCCTTAGTTTCCGTGGCCACGTGAGGCTTGTGCCAGAACTTGGGACATTCAGCTTCTGTGACTGCGTGAGCTGTCTCCTATATCTGTATCTATCTATCTATATATTATAAATCTTTCCTTACACCTACACGTGTTACTGGTTTTGCTCCCCTAGAAAACCCAGCCTAAGACAATGACCTTCAGTTCCCTGTGTCTCAGGTAGCCAGGAAGAACTCAGAATACCCAGTTACCCCAGAATTTCAGATAAACAACAAATGCTTTTTCAGGATGAGAATGTTTCAAGTTTTGAAAGGGACAAGCTTATCCTAAATGTTTCTTATTGTTTATCTAAAATTCACATTTAACCATAAGCCCTATATATATTTTTTTATTTCCTAAATCTGGTAACTCTACTTTTTATTATCTCAGGATACAACCAGAGTTCCAGTTTCCTTCTTAGCTATTCATTGCTTTCTTATTTTATAAATTTACAATACCTAGTTTTGCTAATCTGAATTGTTTTTTTAATTTTTATTTTTATTTAACATAACTGAGTGAAAATGTACATTCACATATAAATTTACATGCCCCCCTATATGCAGCTTCCACTGCTCTCCCTGTCCGGTGACAGCACACTATTCCTCTCTGCTCCATACATGTCTCATCCTCCCAACAGTCTCCTTTCCCCTCCTCTCCGTCCACTCCCCTTCCTCCAGCTAGAGGTCAGCAAGATGATATCCTATAGATGTATAGAACCATAAAGTGCTTCCAATATATGGTTACTCTGCATTGCCAAGTCCAATCCATTCCTGTCCAAAGAGTGGACCTTTGTTATAATTTATGGGAAAGGGCAGCATCAGGGCAGGGGGCCATGCTCTCAGAGGAACCCCAAAACCGCTAGACCATCAATTGAGGTCTTTTAGTGGAGATCTCATGATGCACCTCTTTTTATTCTTGTGTTGCCAGTGAGGCTCCTCTCTGTGAGCTCCGTCATGGCTATCACTGGTGGTGGCCGGGCACCATCCGGTTCTTCCGGTCCCAGGTCGATATAGGCACCCACTCTTGTGGGTCTCTCTGTCTTCTCGGTTGTCTTTACCACATGCCATTTTGGCCCTCGGTGAGCATCTGTTCCTGCTGAGTTGGGACCATTTGCTGTGTCCTCAGATGGCAGCTTGGCAGCTTTTAAGACCCCGGATGCCACTCACCAATGTGGGGTGCAGAGAGGCCTCTTAGCAAAATGCTAGTTGTGCCAATTGGCCTGGAATTCACCTAAGAGCATGGTCCCCCGCCCCCTGCCCCAGCTACTCTATGCTAATCTGAATTTAAGAGTTGTTAAATAGCATATTTGATTAGTTTCTCAAAGTTTTTTAAATTTATTATATCCATTATGAGTGCTATTTTATATTTTCAATTACATTTTCAAAAGTTTTTTTAAAAAATCATTATGATGAATATGCAGTTGTTTTGGATAAAATCTCAGAATATTGTAACTTACATACGGCAAAACTTATTCTTCCAGGCTATTTGAAGGCTTACTGCAATAAAAACAAAGACTTAAACCCTAAATGTCTTTACTTTTCTAATCTTTTACCCTTAAGTAAGCACAGCACTTGGCTGGCAAGCACAGCATTCCAAAGCTTGGTACCCATCCTCCTACATTCCCATAGGCGAAGGACCCAAGTCCATTAATATTAATATAACCAGAAGCCATTGCCATCAATTGATTCTAAGTAGAACTTTGTGTATCAGAGTACAATTCTGCTTCACAAGCTTTTCAGTGGCTGGTTTTCCGGAAGTAGACTGCCAGATCTTTCTTCCTGGGTGCTTCTGGACAGATTCAAACTTCTAACCTTTTTGTTCGCATCTGAGCTTGTAAACCATTTGCACTATCAAGGGATACTACATATTTGTATATATCATGGTTATTAATAGAGCATAACGTTTATCACCAGAGTCTACAAAAGATAGCTTGGCATGACACGAATTATTCTTTGTTTACTGTGTAAACCAGAAAGCTAGTTGTTCCTTGTCTACTGAACCAGTTATACCTGAACACAGGCTGGTCAATTAAACACACACATACAAAACTGCACTGACTTTTAACAAATAAATCTGAATTTCACAGATGACTTCTTCTATTCTAAGTAGTCCATATTAGTTGATATCTCAAATCACAGTATAAATTGTACTGTATATCAAGTCCTGAGAATTAAAGAAAAATAGTGCCTTAAGAGTTGATTGAGTATATTCCTTACGTGTCTCTTTTAGCCAACTTACATGTCTTTAGTGTTCGAGCAGCTAATGAATTATAGTACAGATTTATCTCTTTAAAATCCTTCTTATAAAGTTAATGGAAACCATATGTGATTGTTCTAATTTTAACCAAAAAGAAAACATATTTTTTCATTGTTTGATCTTATCAGAGAGAATGTTATTGAGACATCCTTGAGCTTGTATTCTGAAGATTCAAAATGGAAATCCAAGTCTCATCAGGACAGGTGGTAACTAACATCGTCTTTCCTGAATTCTTAGTTTTAATGATATTTTAAATTCTGTCGATACCCCAGGCAGGAAAGGATAAAAAAACAAGCACAGTACTGATGGTGTATGAGTTAATAGGGGGATAACGGATAAAATTAAACCTTTGCAACCTGCTGAGCTAACCCAAACTTGCTAAGCTTCGAGAACATTAATGAGTAAGAGATCTTAATTAAATTGTTTGTAATTAACTCTCCCAAGAGTAAAAAGTGTAAAAGTAGTGCAAACTAAATACCTGTGGCATTTACTTGCAATAGAAAGAGTAATTTCCACACAATTGATATGCGCAGATACATATAAAATGTGCACATGTGTACATTGTGCTGCACAAACTATGGTGATTTATTTTGACATTCCTCCAAGTTACAGTTTTAGAAAGTTGCTATCAGTGTCTACCAGTTATTTAATGAAAATGATACATTCAATCTAGAAATTTGCAATTAAAGTTCATTACCTTTCTAATCTAAATTTGATGAGATGTAGATTGTTTATGGACTATAAGGAGCAGCCCTGGTGACATGGTGCTTAAGCGCTCTGCTGTCAGCCAAAAGATCGGTGGTCTGAACTCACTAGCTAGATGTGGCAATCTGCTTTGGTAAAGATTTACTGTCCTGGTATGGGGCAGTTCTGCTTCACCTCGAAGGGTTGCTATGAATTAGAATCGATTCAATGGCATCAGGTTTAGTTGGTTTTTGAATGGACTACAAACATGTTTACAAATCAAGAAACCGTGGTTATGAAGGGACCAGTGAGAAGCAATTTTTACAGATGTATCCAAGTCATCTTTGGCTTCTCCAGGGGATCAATATAGCCATTCTAACAGCAGCTGTGCAGTCCAACTCTATGTGCTGCCTGGTGTGACCATGACACAGGTGGATCATAACCCACACAGCCAACCAAACTGACATCATACCCTCAGTCAAAAGAGGCTTATTCACAGTCTTAGGCATTTCAACAGGCATTGAGAAGCAAAGATGCAGAAGACATGGCCTTTGGCTTAAGCATCTTAAAGTCCAGTGGGAATACAGAACAGAGAGTCAAAAGTTTTAACCAACTAAGGTCAATTTCTTAGTTTCTTTTCATATCTTTTTTTTTTTTAATTGAAGCTAACTAAGGAGTCCTGATGGTACAGTGGTTAAGCCCTTGGCTGCTAACTAAAGGCCAGTGAATTGGAACCTACCAGAGACTTCTTGAGAGGAAAAAAAATCAAGTAATCTGCTCCCATAAAGATGAAAACCTAGGAAACTCTATGGGGCAATTCTACTTGTCTTATGGGGTAACTATGAGTCAGAATCAACTCTGTGGCACACAACAACATGACATATTTAAGACTAATCACACTTATGACTGTCCTTATTGTTAGTAACACTGTTGTTGTTTTTAGGTGTTGTCAAGTCAGTGCCAACTCATAGCAACCACATGTATAACAGGTCAAAACACTGCCAAGTCCTGCACCATGCTCGAGCCCATTGTTGCAAACATCATGTCAATCCATCTCATTAAGAGTCTTCATCTTTTTTTAATAGATCTGTCAAGTTGGATCTGACTCAATGGCACTTGGCTGGCATCACTAACTTTGGGCTGCCTAGTTCACTCATTCTTGCAGATTCCTGAGGGCCAAGCATGGCCCTGGGAAACCACATCTACTTCATTCATCCATCATGTAGTGTTGATCTCCTGTTGACTTTCCCAGTACCTGCTGGCTGAAATGATGATAAACCAGAGAAAGAGACTCATCTCAGAGTCTAAGATACCATGTGTCATGGATCAAATTGTGTCCCCTGGAAAATAGGTGTAGCCATGATTGCCTGTATTCTATGATCATCCTTCATCTTGTGATTTTGCTGTTCTGTATGTTAAAGGATTAGGGTGGGACTGTAAATTCCTTTATGAGATCACCTCCCTGCTCCACTTTAAGGGGAGTTTCCCTGGAGTGTGGCTTGCCCCACCCTTAATCCTTTCATCCTTCAAGAGAGGAAAGAAAAGGGAAGCTAGCAGAGAATTGGGAACCTCACACAATCAAGAAAGCAGAACTGGGACAAGAGCACATCATTAAGACCTGAGGTTTCTGCCCAAGATGAACCCTGGACAAAGATGGACATGCAATACTGGACTTTTCTCCAGAGCTGACAAGGGGGAAGGGCTTCCCCTGGAGCAGACATCCTGAATTTGGACTTGTAACCTACCAGACTGTGTAAGAATAAACTTTCCTTTGTTAGTGGTATTTCTATCAGAGCAGCACTAGCTGACTAAAGCACCGTGTCACCAACCCAGAGATGGGCCAACATTCAAAGATCAAATTCTACCCTCCATGACCTCAAAAGGTGGTTGATTTCCGTAAAACATTAGATTGGTTGCTGGGGAAGTGTTTTGAGCTCTGTTACACTTCCAGCCACATCTTCTCCTAACACAGGAAGCACCAAGGTAGACTCCTTGCTACACACTTTGTTTATGCTCTAAAGCTTCCAGGGGTTGGGCAGTGCTGCAAAAGGATGGGTCGGGGCTCTATAGGCTCCTCAGTCCTCTTTAGTACTCCTAACTCTTATATTCTGCAATCTGATCAAAAGCTATTTTGAAGGCCCTGGGTTGTGAAAATTATTAGCACACTTGGCTGCTGAACAAAAGGTTGGAGGGAGGTTCCAGTCCAAGAGGTGTTGTATTTCCAAAAAAAAATCAGTCATTAAAAACCTTATGGAGTGAAGTCCTCTGATGTCAGCACATAAGTTTGCCATGAGTTAAAGTTGACTCAATGGCAATTTTTTTTGGGGGGGGGGGGTCTGTACATGATTTCATATGTTCCTGGATCCTCTCACTTCTAAGCCTATGGTTTCCAGGCTCTAGTTCACAACTTTTATTTACTTTTTTAATAGTTTTTTCTCCCCTCCTTAGGAAGTCCCTCTACCCCTTTTAAGTCTCTAACTTTGGCCAAGTTAGTTAATCTCATTCATTAGATTCTTCATCTCTGATGATGGGCAAAATTATATTTCCAACTCCAGTGAGTTGTAGTAGAGTTGAATGAATATCTGGCCTGTATTCAAAATATTACCTGCTACTATCAACAATTAACATTCCTTATTCCTGTCTTCAGAAACCTTGGTGGTGCAGGAATTAAGAACTCAGCTGCTGGTGGTGGAATCAAGATGGCAGACCAAACACACATTTCCCTAAACCCCTCTGGAAACCAAGACCTGAACTGATAATTAAATGGTGGCTTCTGAACACCTAATGAGCCCTAGGACAAGGCATAGAGCTGTCAATTTGGAATACATATTGCTGAACAGGAAATTTCTTCTCTTTTACCAACTCCCACCCTTGTTGAGGGCCATCTCCCATGGACTGAAGGTAACCAGCCAGTTTAACATTTTTTCTCTGTCTTAGCTGACAGGTGGAGCTGGGGCTTGACTGGCAGCTAAGCTCAGAAACAGTGCTGGTGGGATCAGTGGGCAGAATCACCACATTTTGAGAGCCTGGCTTTGGACTCTGTGCACCTTGGCACCTTTGGCCTGTCTCTCCAGACCTCCACCATTGAGTAGCCTGTTCCAAGGCAGGTTGGGGAGTTTGTGCAGGATGCCATCTTGTTTGATGGGGAGGCAGATATATCCATACAGAGGCCTCAGCTGGACCTAATTCCCAGGCTGAGAGGCAGTGTCTGCCCGGAAGAGAGCACTTTTCCAGCCAAAAAGCAGTATTTTGCACAGTGTAGTCTATGGGTGGGGCCTGGCAGCAGATGACAGCAGAGCGGTAGCCTTTCTGTATTTTGAACAAGTTTACAGCATCTGAGGTTGGCTATAGAGTTGTTTACTTTGCCAGCTGGGAAGAGGGACTTGTATACCTGAAAGTCTGACTGACTTTGGAAGCTATCAGATACCTTTTACCTTTCAATATAAGACTGCTTAGAGAAATAACTGTGGTGCATCCTGATGGCACCTCTTCCAGCCTTTATTGACTCACATTATGGAGTGAGCTGACAGCTTCCCAATGACTCTGTAGGTAGAGTCATGTCTTTAACAATCACGAGGCGGAGCCTGCTGCCCCAGAGATTCTACTGAGCCCAGTCACCAGAGTACACAGAGGTGTCTGGTGGTTACTTTCCTTTCAGACTGAGCTTTAGATCCCATTAAGGTAACACTGGAGAAACAAAACAACCTCCAGATACCCAAAAAGCAACAAGCTTTGGATAAAAATGTAAAGAAGAACTCACCTATGGCTTCAGAAGGCCCACAAAAGAAAGGACCAAAGAACTTCCCAAATGAAGAAGCCTTTCTGAAACTATTGGAGGATGAGTACAAAAGGATTATATATAGAGCCCTCTTAGACTTTGTACAAAATGCAGCAGCCAAAGCCAGCCTAGTGCTGTCAAGTCAGATCTGACACAATGCAGCAGAGCAAAATGAAAAATTAAGCTAGCTGTTTAATCTGATGGAATACCAGTGCTCCAAAATCAAACAGATCAGTAACAAAATTAAAGAGATAGAAATTTCAGTTCAAAGCCAAGAAAATAGAAATGAACAAATGGGAAATAGATTTTCTGATTTGGAAGACAGAGCTACTGACTCCAGCATTTATCAGGAGAAATCAGAAAAAAAAAAAAAAAAAAAAAACAAGAAAAATGAAGAAGGATTAAGAAGCGCATGAGACTCAATTAAGAGGAACAATCTATGATTAATTGGAGTTCCTGAACAGAGAGGGACACATGAGAACACAGAGGATATTATTGCTGAGCTGCTGACAGAAACTTCCCAGAAATTATGAAAGAAGAGAATATAGATACCCAAGATGCACATCGAATGCCACTCAATATAATAGATCTCTAAAGAAAAACTCTAAGACATTATAATCAAGCTTAACAAAATGAAACATAAGCAGAAACACTTAAAGGCAAGACTCAAAGCAAAGCTAACATTCAGAGGCTTTCATCAAATTTCTCAGCAGAAACAATGCTGGCATGGAGAAAGTAGCATGACACATTCAAAGCCTTGAAGGAGAAGAACTTCCAAACAAGAATTATATATCCTGCAAAACTATCTTTCACATATGAAAATGAAATTAAGACATTCACAGATAAACAGAAACTCAGAGACTGTAAAAACCAAACCAAAGCTACAAGAAATACTGAAAGAATCTCTTGGCTTAGAAGAACAAAACCACTAACTTTGTATTTTAGAAACAAATTCAGAACACATCACCCAGAAACCTACTCAGTTTGGGAGTTAAGGCTCCAAACTCAGTCAAAGCTATAACAGTGAAAAAAATGATCCAGTGATCATATCATGAAAACTATGATGTCATCATATTAAAAACAGGGATGTACTACAGTCATTATAGTCCTTCCAGAAGGAGAGGAAGTTAATAAGACTGGTAGTAATTAAAATTGGGTTTATACATAGTTTATTAAGGGGGATCAAAGGGGTAACCATAAAGCACAATAAAGATGCAACATATCAAATCAAGAAATGTAATACAGGAGTCTCAACAACCACAAAACCAACACTGAGAAAGGTGAAAAATCAACTCACAAAGAACAATGTCCCAGAACAGAATGGTAAGAACAGCAGAGAAAACATCAACACAAAAATAAACACATCACAATGACAGCACTAAACACATACCTATCAATAATTACATTGAGTGTGAATGGACTGAACGCTGCAGTAAAGAGACATCGAGTGACATCTTGGATCAAAAGACACAACCCATCTATACACTGCTTGCAAGAAACTCACCTTAGACTTAAAGATAGGAACAAACTGAAAATTAAAGGAGGGAAGAATATATATCAAGCTAACAACACACAAAGAAGAGCAGGTGTGGCAATACTAATCTCAGATGCCAAGCCAAATGCCGTCGAGTCGGATCCGACTCATGATAAATTAGATTTTAATGTAAAATCCACCATCATGGATAAGGAGGGACACTATTGCTGAAAGGTCCAATACATAAGCAGGATTTAGCAATATTAAATATTTATGCACCCAATACTAGAGCACCTAAGTAAATCAAAGAAACACTGGTTACACTCGAAAATTAGACAGATCACTCTACAATAATAGTGGGAGACTTCAACACTCCACTCTCAATATTGGACAGATCATCTAGAAAAAAAGCTTAATAAAGACACAAAAGATCTTATTGCCACATTTAACCAACTAGACCTCAATGACATATATAGAACTTTCAACCTATCAGCAGACAACTACACTTTCTTCTTCAGTGCACATGGAACATTTTCGAGAATAGACCATGTGTTAGGACATAAAGCAAATCCCAACAAAATCTATGCCACTGAATTGTTGCAAAGCATCTTCTCAGATCATAAAGCCACAAAAGTCTAAATCAATAGCAGAAAAAAAATAGATAGAAATTGAAAGTCATGAAAACTGAACAACATCTTGCCAAAAGCCATGGGTTATAGAAGAAATCAAGGATAAAATAAAAAATTTATGGATTCCAATGAGAACAAAAACACTTCCTACCAGAACCTATGGGATACAGCCAAAGCAGTGTTCAGAGGTCACCTTATCTCTATAAATCCACACATCTGAAGGAAGAAAGAACCCAAACCAAAGAACTAACCCTACAGCTTCAACAACCAGAGAGAGAGCAACAGATGAATCCCACAGGCAGCAGAAGAAAACAGATCATAAAGATTAGAGAAGAGCTAAGTGAATTAGAGGATAGAAGAACAATCGAAAAAAATTGCTGGCTTTTTGAAAAGATCAAAAAAATTGACAAACCATTGGCTAAACTTACTAAAGAAAAACAGGAAAGGAAACAAATAGCCCAAATAAGAAATGAGAGGGGAGTTGTCACAACAGATCCAACAGAAATAAAAAATATCATAACAATACTACAAAAGGCTGTGCTCCAACAAATTTGAAAACCTAGAGCAAATGGACAAATTCCTAGATTCATATCACCTGCCAAAATCATCACAAAGTGAAGCAGAACAACTTAATAAACCCATCACAAAGAAGAGACTGAAAAAGTCATTAAAAAAAAAAGATAGCAACTGAAAAAAGCCCTGGCCCAGATGGCTTCACTGCAGAATTCTACCAAGCTTTTAGAGAAGAGTTATCTCCAATACTACTGAGACTATTTCACAGCATAGAAAGGGATGGAATACTCCCAAATTTGCTCTATGAAGCCAGCATAACCCTAATACCAAAGCCAGGGAAACACCCGGCAAAAAAGAACTACAGTCATTACGAACCTAGATGCAAAAATCTTTAACAGAAGTCTTGCCAATAGAATACAACAACGTATCAGAAAAATAATTCATCAAGACCGAGTTAGACTCACACCAGAGACGGAAGGCTGTTTCAGCATCAGAAAGACAATTAATGTGATCAACCACATAAATAACACAAAAGACAAGAATCACCTGATTTTGTCTACTGATGCAGAAAAGACATTTGATAAAATCCAACAACTATTCATGCTAAAATCTCTCAGCAAAACAGGAATAGATGGCACATTTCTCAACGCAATAAGGGCCATTTATACAAAGCCAATTGCCTACATCATCCTGAATGGAGAGAAACTGAAACAATTCCCCTTTGAGAATGGGAACTAGACAAGGATGTCCACTCTCGTCTCTCTTGTTCAACATTGTACTAGAAGTTCTAGCCAGAACAATTAGGCAAGACATAAAGGGCATCTGCATCGGCAAAGAGGAAGTAAAAATCTCACTATTTGCAGATGATATGATTGTATATGAAGAGAATCCTAAAGAATCCATAAATAAACTATTCAGATGGATAGAAGAGTTTAGCGAAGTCTCAGGATACAAGATAAACATAAGTAGGATTCCTTTATACTAACAATGAGATTATTAAAGAAGAAAGCACCAAATCAGTACTATTTTCTATTGTCCCCAAGAAGATAAAATACCTAGGAATAAATCTAAACAGAAAAATAACAGACCTTTACAAAGAGAACTACAAAATCTTACCACATGTAACTGAGAGAGACTTAAATAAAATGGAGAAACCTACCTTGGTCGTGGATAGGAAGACTCAACATTAGGAAAATGTCTATTTTACCCAAAGCAATCTACTTATATAATGCAATTCCAATACAAATTCCTATGACTTTTGCAAGGCGATAGAGAAACAAATCACCAACGTTGTTTGGAAAGGGAAGAAGCCCCCAATAAGTAAAGCAGTACTGAAGAAAGAAACATATTGGGAGGCCTCTCACTACCCAACTTTAGAACGTATTACACTCCCGCAGTTATCAAAACAGCTTGGAACTGGTACAAAAAGAGACAGATCAATGGAACAGAGTTCAGATCCCAGAGATGACACCGTCCTCCTGTGAACAATTGATATTTGACAAAGCCCTAAGACAGTAAAGTGGGGTAAAAGCAATCTCTTCAACAAATGGTGCTGGCAAAATTGAATATTCATCTGCAATAAATTGAAACAAGGTCCCTATCCCACAACTTATACAAAAACCAACTAAACTGGATAAAAGACCTAGGAATCAAATCTAAAATGATAAAAGCTCATCCAAGAAAAAATAGGATCAACAATGGAAACTTTAATGCACAACATAGATAGACTTCAAAACCTGACAAAGAATAATCAACAGACAAGAAAATAGATAAATGGGAACTACTAAGAATGAAACACTTTTGCTCATCCAAAGACTTTCTCAAAAGTATTAAAAGACCATACACAGAATGGGAAAAAATAATCGGCAACTATATGTCAGACCAACGTCTGATCTCCATAATCTATTAAAAAAAAAACAAAAAACCAGTGCCGTCAAGTCGGATCCGACTCATGGCAACCCTAAAGGACAGAGTAGAACTGCCCCCTAGAGTATTCAAGGAGCGCCTGGTGGATTTGAACTGTCAACCTTTTGGTTAGCAGTGGTAGCACTTAACCCACTAAACCACCAGGATTTTCCCTATGATTATAAGGTACTACAAAATATCAATAAGAAAAAGATAAATAATCTAATTAAGCAATGGGCAAAGGAGATGGACAGACACTTCTCTAAAGTGGAGATCCACGCAGCCAAGAAAACACATGTGTGCATGCTCACGATAATTAGCTATTAAAGAAATTCAAGTCAAAACTACAATGAGATACCATCTCACCCCAACAAGGTTGGCCATGATTCAAAAAATGCAAAACAGCAAATGCTGGAGAGGCTGTGGAGAAATTGGAACTCTCCTATATGGTTAGTGGGATTGCAAAATGGTGCAACCTCTTTGGAAAGCAATCTGGCATTTCCTCAAAAAGCTGAAAATAGATACACCACTTGACCCAGTAATTCCACTGCTTGGAATATATCCTACAGAATGAAGGGCATTCACACCAATTGATACACGCACATGAATGTTTATTGCAGCACAGCTCACAATCACAAAAAGGTGGAATCAACCCAAATGCTCAACAACAGATGAATGGGTAAGTAAACAATGGCATACATACTCAGTGGAACACTATGCAATGATAAAGAACAGCGATGATTTCAGGAAACATCTCATAACCTGGTTTCAACTGGAGGACATTATATTGAGTGAAAGCAGTGAGCGACAAAAGGACAAATAATGTGTGAGACCCCTACTATAAGAATTTAAAAACAGACTCATGCTCAGAAGAAAAGACTCTTTAAAGCGGCAAGGGTCGGGAGGGAGGGAGGCAGTGGATGGGGTATAGGTTAGATAGTTGATAGAAATTTGGTTGGGTAAAATGTGGGACAGCACACATTAGAAAGAAGATCAATTTTAAGTGGACGTCAACATAACACGGTTACTCCTCCCATCTTAACCCAGTATTGCAAGGACAGAGTAGCTAGGGCAAGGGACCGAGGACCATGCTCTCAGGAGAAATTAAGGCCAATTGACACAGCTAGCATTTTGCTGAGAGAGTCTTTTGCACCCCACATTGGTGAATGGCGTCTGGGGTTTTAAAAGCTGCCAAGCTGCCATCTGAGGTACACCAAATGGTGCCAACTCAGCAAGAACGGATGATCACTGTCATGGATTGAATTGTGTCCCCCCCAAAATATGTGTAGCCATGAGGCTGGGCTATGATTCCCAGTATCTTGGGACTGTCCTCCATTTTGTTGTTGTCCTAGGCTGTATGTTAAAGGATTAGGGTGGGGCTGTGTATCCCTTTATAGGATTACCTCCCTGCTCCACTGTAAAGGGAGTTTCCCTTGGGTATGGTTTGCCCCACCCTTAACCCTTTCATCCTGCAAGAGATAAAAGGAAAGGAAAGCAGGCAGAGAATTGGGAACCTCCACCATCAAGAAAGCTGCACCGGGAGAAAAGCGCATCCTTCAGACCTGAGGTCCCTGTGCCACGATGCTCCCTGGACAAAGACTGAGGCAATACCGGTTCTAGACCCGACAAGGGGAAAGCCTTCCCCTGGAGCGGACACCCTGAATTTGGACTTGTAGCCTACCGGACTGTGTAAGAATAAACCTCCCTTTGTTAAAGCCATCCACTCTGTGGTATTTCAGTTAGAGCAGACCTAGCTGACTAAAACAATCACCAACGACCAAAACGACATGGGGGAAGGAGAACCCAGAAGACAGAGAGACCCACGTGAGTGGGTGACTACATTGACAGGTGATTGGAAGAACCAGATGGTGCCCAGCCACCACCAGCAGTAGCCGTGATGGGGCTCCCAAAGTTGAGTCTCACTGGCAACAGAAGAATAAAAAGTGTTTGCTCCTTGAGATACCCACTAAAAGACTGCAGTTGATGGTTCAGGGGCCTCAGAGTTCCCCTGGGGGCATGGCCACTGGCCCTGATGCTGCCCCTTTCCATAAATCATAACAGAGGTCAACTCTTAGGACAGGAATGAATGGAACATGGCAACACAGGGTGACCATATCGTGTGTGCACTTTACGGTTCTATGCATCTATAGGATGTCCTCCAGCTGACCTCTTACTGAAGGCAGGGGAGAGGGTGGAGAGGAGGGGATAGGAGATTATTAGCAGGATATGACATGTATAGAACAGAGGAGAAGAGTGTGCTGTCACCGGGTAGGGAGAGCAGTGGGACCTGCATGTAGGTGGGCATGAAAATTTGTATGGAAATGTATATTTTCACTCAATCATAATAAAAAAAGAAATAATAATGTCATTAATAAACATGTTACGCATTAAAGAACAAAAAAAGATCTCAGCACACAATCAAGAGGTCAGCAGTTAGAATCCACCAGGCTGTCCTTGGAAACTATATGGGGCAGTTCTTCTTCATCCTATAGGGTCACTATGAGTTGGAATTGACTCAACAGCAAAGGGTTTATTTGTGGGGCTTTGTATCCTTTCTCTAAGGAACCCTGGTGGTGCAATGTTATGCACTCCACTGCTAACCAAAGGTCAGTAGTTCGAACCCCGTGGGAAAGGACCTGAAGATCTGCTCCCAAAAGATTACAACCTTGACAACTCTAAGAAGCGGTTTTACTCTGTTGTATAGGGTCGTTATGAGTCAGAACTGACTCTACAGAACAAAACAACAACATTCCTGTCTTTTGCTAATTTACCTTTGGAGTTAGTAGAGACTGGGAAATACAGGACTAAGAGGATGTGCTTAGTTTAAGGCCTGGGGGGGGGGCAAAAAAGCGTGGTGAGATTCTTCCTCTTTCTGGAGAGTTCCACCTGGTTCCTCTCTGGCTTTCTAAGGTGTATGTGTGGGGGATGGGAAGGGTTTAAAGACAGGATAGAATGCCCCATACTGGGAAAAGTCTCAACGCCTACCTTACCACACCAGCTGCACAAGAGGCAAGTCCAAAGACGGAGGACAATTCAAAGAGGAAATGAGCCCTGCATGCAGAAGAGAGAGTCTTAACCACTCTGCTCCTCCCTCAGGCTCTGACCCCAAACATCCTGCTCTGATTATGATTTTGACCATATCAGGGCACTACTTTAGCCATAGAGGAAGGTGAGGGGACACAAGTTTCATGTGTACCACTAACCTGTAGCCCACAATGTATTAGTATTTATCCGGGATACCTCAAACTTAACATTTCTAAAACAAAAGCCTATCTTTTCCCCAAACCAAATCTCCTTTCAGATGTCTCAGTTTCTGTCAGCTGTAATATCAAAATCATGCTGCTTGAAACCTTAGAAACTATCTTAGCTCCTTTCCTTTCTCTAGTCAGTTAGCAAACATTTTTGGTTCTTCAAAACTGTCTATCCTTCAAAAGGCCTGTTGTGTTGATTTGGTATTCACCTTCATCACCTTTCAACTAAGTTATTACCAAGGCCTTGTGTCTCTCTGCCTAACTCTGCTCACCACCCTGTTTAACTGGCCTGTAAACCTTGATGTTACTCTTGATAAAACAGCTATTTCCTAATGCTTCTCACTTTGCTCAAAGCCTCTAAGGCCAACAAGAGCTATACAGAGCAATGACACTTGAACTGCTAATGAGTAACTATACTTTATATAATGAAATAACCTTAAAAATAGAAAAGAAAGAAAAGGAAAATATAATAGATAGGCTGCTACAGAATGATGATGCCTGGGTGAATCAAGACTAGGAAAACTTAATCAGTTTCGGAATTCAACTTTATCCAGTGCTCGTTAGACAAGTCGCAGTAGAATGTTGGAGGCATTGAGTTGCAGATTGCTATGAAGTGAGTGAGTGAAGAGGAACCATCTCGTGGGTGGCTGGACATGCAGGCAATCAGTGTGTACTAGTCTGTGGGGCATTTTCTAGCATGGAATTTCAAGATGCACACTCTACTATTGCCTCTCTTCAAATGGCACGTGAACCTGGGCACCTGAGGCATCTCTCCACCCTTAACACAGTATAGTCTACTGTCAAGAAGTTCCCTCTTCTGTTCTTACTGTTTATGTTCAAAGCCAACACAGAGGCTCTAGCCATCAATCTATCCACTCCTTTCCAAGTCTTATAATTTAAGATCTATGGCTTCAGCACAGGTATCTCTCTCTCTTTCCATTTCTGTGTACCATTTTACCATCTATATAGAATCCCAGTAGGAATCTTGGAAGAAATGAAAAAGATAGGCCTGGCTAAATTATTCCCTCCTTCCCCGCATTCATCTTCCTAGAAGCATTTGTGAGTACCTACTATGTGCCAAAGGAGCCCTGATGGCACAGTGATTAAAGCGTTCGGCTGCTAACCAAAAAGGTCGGTAGTTCAAACGCACCAGCCACTCCACAAGGAAAAGACAGGGCAGTCCACTTCCATAAAGCGTTGAAAACCCTGTGACATAGCTCTGCTCTGACCTGTAGGGTTGCTATGAGTCAGAATCAACTCAGCAGAAATGGGTTTTGGTGAACTACATGGAAGGCCATATCTGACCTGTCCTTTAGAGTCACTTAGAGTCTGAACTGACTAAGTGGCAACTTTTTTTTTTAAGTACATAATTATGCATGTTTGACAAGGTAAAAGTAAACACCATGTAGTTTCTGTCTTCAAGGAACTTACTCTCCCTGTGATAATTAAAAACACTCTTTCTGTCTGTCTTACACACACATGCAAGATGATAATATCAGGGTTAAATAATAATTGTGTAGTCTTATTGTTGCTTGTATCATACACTTCAGTGAATGGCAGAAGGCAGAAGTACTTTGGATCTAATGGTCCTCGTTGGCATTACGGTGGTTGTTTTTGGTTGCTGTCACTTTAATTCTAACCTGCAGCAATCCCATGTAACAGTGTAAGACTGCCCCTGAGGTTTTCTTGGCTGTAATCCTTATGGAAGCAGATCAACAGGTTTTTCTCCTACTCAAGGGGTTTAAACTGCCTACCTAGCAGTTAGCAGCCAAGCGCTTAAACTTTACACCACCAGCTGCAAATGGAGTCACTGGCCAGGGAATCCAAACAGCCCATGTACCGTGGCCAAGGCAGAGCAAGAGAGAGTAGAGAGAGGAACTGGAACAAAAGATGCAAATGCCAAAGGAAGCAAACAGAAATCTTAGCCCCTTCTGGCACTGGTTTTGTTTATAGAGCCTAAGTGTTACTAGAGCTGTGTTCCAAAAGGTACAGATTGGTGGTATCGGCTCCATGCCTGGGAGCAAAGAGTCACTGAGCACACTACGGACAGTAACTAGGCCATGTCTGCTTTTGAGAGACACTGAATGAGAGAATCCTAACTGGAGAAGCATGACAGTGACATGCTAAATACATAGATAATACATAGGTGTGTATGTATGTATTTCAGAGTTTGCTGACTTGTGAAGACATTCTGTTCAATGTCTCATCTCTTGAGAGGTTCCTGGACCGCAGCTGGACACTCTCCATGGTACTGTCCTCGGACGTTGATCTTCCTGAATACATTTTTAGTCATAAAATAGGCAGCCGAAGGTAACACTCAGGAAACGGGCATTTAGTTGCCGTCTCCATCTGAACACTGATAACACAAGATTCATTAAGTGGAGAAAACCAGTCTCCTTATTTTCTTTGCCACAGAGATGGAATGTGTAGTGTTTTGTTGGTTTGTCTAATGGCTGGACGTTATTCGATATTTCTCACAACAAGAGTTGAGGTCTATGAGTCTTTCCATTGTATTGAATCTAGAGACGTGGAGGATTTTGTGACTGCTTTGGGCAGTGCAGTATGGGAGAAATAATACTTGTGACTTCCAATATTAGGTCATAAAAGGCCATGCTGTCTCTCTTGGAATACCCATTCTGAGACAAGCCAGTTCCCACATAAAAAAAAAGTCCACTAACCTATAGCCACTATACTAGAGATGCCACCTGTAAGTCTTAGGTTAACCATCCTAGTTGAGTCCAGCTTTCCCGCCATCCTCTCAAGGAACTAGTAATATGAGTGAAATTGTCTTGGTTCCTTCTGACCAGTCCACCTTCTATAAGCCCCAAATAATTTATTGACTTTAATAAATGCCAGGAGGTGCAAAAACAGAAAAAAGTCTCAATTTCTTGAACTGCAGAATCCATGATATATAATACAATGGTGTTGTTTAAAGCATTTACTTTTCAGACGAGTTTGCTATAAATGTGTGTGGCAATTTGGCTAGGCCATGATTCCTGGTGTTGTGTGATGTGTCTATATGTTGTTAATCCTGTCTGTATGATGCTAACGAAGGAGGATGGGTGGCCATTGACAAGATTGTATTGTGTGCTGAGGCAATCTCTTGAGATACAAAGGAAGAGGAAGGAAGCTGAACGTTGGCAACCTCATACCATCAAAAAAGAAGCATTGCTCAGGGCAGAGTGCATCCTTTGGAAAGGATCTGGAGTCCCTGTACCCCAGAAGTTACCAGTCTTGGAGAAGACTGATGACAAGGACCTTCCTCCAGAGTCAAGAGAGAAAGCCTTCCCCTGGAGCTTGTGCCCTGAATTTGAGCTTGTAGACTGCTAGACTGTGACAGAATAAAATTCTCTTTGTAAAGTCATTCACTTGTGGTTTTTCTGTTACAGCAGTGTTAGATAACTGTCATGGATTGAATTGTGTCCTCCCAAAAATATATGTAGCCATGTGGCTGGGGCATGATTCCCCGTATCTTGTGACTATCCTCCACTTTATGAAGGATTAGGGTGGGGCTGTAAATTGCTTTATAGGATCACCTCTCTGCTCCACTGTGGAGAGAGTTTTCCTGGAGTATGGCTGGCCCCACCCTTAATCCTTTCATCCTACAAGAGATAAAAGAGAACCAGGCAGAGAATTGGGAACCTCACACCATCAAGCAAGCAGCCCCAGGAGAAGAGAGCATCCTTCAGACCTGAGGGTCCTGTGCCAAGATGCTCCCTGGACAAAGACTGATACAATACCTTACTTTCTTCCACAAGAGAGAAAACCTTCCCCTGGAGCAGACACCCTGAATATGGACTCATAACCTACTGGACTGTGTAAGAATAAACTTTCCTTTGTTAAAGCCATCCACTCTGTGGTATTTCTGTTAGAGCAGCACTAGCTGACTAAAACAACAACTAAGATAGAATTTGGTACCAAGATAGTGGGGTGCTGCTCGGACAGATACCTAAAATGTGGAAGCAGTTTTGAAGCTGTGAATAGACAGAAGACTTTGCAGTAACTGCGAAGATCTGTTAACACTGGAGAAGGTGCAGATGGCAAGAAGCAGAAGAAGCGAACAGGCAACAGAGAACCAGAACAGCATGAAACAGTGCTGGAGCTGACCCACAGAAAGAGAGAACTTTGTCCCTATGACCAGGAGGCCTCCTGGCAGAGCAGGATTCTTCTGGGCACTTATTGGTGAAGCTACAGAGCTTTGGAACACTTGCCCCAGCATGGAAGATGTGGGTGTAAGGCCCAGACCAAGAGACTGCAGGAAGCAGAAGCTGAAGAGACAAGAAGTACAAAGAACCAAGATGCCTCAGTCTCCAAAGGTAAGGCTGTAATCTCAGGGGGCTGTAACGGTCACTCCATGCCCTCTGGTGTTTCTAAGAATGGAGTTGCCACTGAGTTGCACTAAAATCACGCACTTAAAGCCAAGGGATCAGGGCCCAGATCTCACTGGGCCTAGAAGACAGAGCTATAGCCCAAGGCCAAGGAGCCTCCACTCAGAATCTAAAGAGTGTGGCTAGTAGCTAGAGTCTAGATGGCAGGGCAATTGTGTAAAATGTCTCAGAGACTAGAGATTGTTTTCAAGCCTTGAGAGCTAATGAAATGTGTTCCGCTTATTGGCTTATACAGTTTCTCCCATTTATAATGGAAATATCTAACTTGTACCTGCCTGTTCTGCTGTTAGATTTTAGAGATAGATGACTTGTGTTCTAGATGTCACAGCTGAAGAAGAATTTCTGGAGTTTGGGCTTGAAGTTAAGACTTTTGCTATGATATGAATATGCTTGGCATGTTGCAAGGATGTGATTTCAGGGGGCCAAAGGGTAGAATGTCACGGATTGAATCGAGTCCCCCCAGAAGTATATAGCAATTTGGCTAGGTCATGATTCTTAGTATTGTGTGATGTTCGTATATGTTGTAAATTCTGCCTCTATGATGTTAATGAGGGAGGATGGGCAGCAGTTGTGTTGGTGCGGGAGGACACACTGTGTAAACTGTATTGTGTCTTGAGGCAATCTCTTGGGATTTTAAAAGCAAAGGGAATTAATCAGAGAGGTGGGGACTTCATATCATCAAGAAAGAAGCAATGCTGGCAACAGAGTGCATCTTTTGGAAAGGATGAGGGGTCCCTGTGCCTCAGAAGTTCCCAGTCCAGGGGAATATTGTCAACAAAGACCTTTGTCTGGAGCCAACAGAAAAGCCTCCCCCTAGAGCTGATGCCCTGAATTTGGACTTATAGCCTACTGAACTGTGATAGAATAAAACTTGTCTTTCCAAAGCCTTCTACTTGTGGTTTTTCTGTTATAAAAGCACTGGATGACTAACACAAGTACTAACCAGAAGAGAAAAGTAAACAGCCTGGAGATACAAAATTCGTTTCAAGGGTAATCTGGGCACAGAGAGGGATGGTAGTTTGTAAGAGGATGTTGCTGAATGGTCTGAATATGAGAGGAGCAGAAAAAAGACACTTCCCCATTGGTTTGTGAAATATTAATGGTGCCATGGCATCCACACTCTCAGTTCCTCACTGGTAAAGCAAGCCTAGAGCCCTAATAGACAAGGACCCTGTTTTGTGCCCCAACTCTGCTGTTTAGGGGCTATGTAACCATGTGCTGTTGTGGAATAGAATAATGTTTTCACTACCTTCCTTCAAGAGATGCTGTGAGAGTAAATAAAGTAGGTGTTTTAACAGAAGCTGTGCATTGGGCAGCATTGCAAAAATGACCCTGCCACTGTCCTGAGCCACACTTCATGAAGTGTGAGGTGTGTGATGTCCCAGGTGCCAAGTGCTAGACACTGTGACTGTGTCAGGGTGTTGGCTGAGCAGGAGGCTTGGTGGCATTTTGTGAAGGGCTTTTTTTTTTTTTTTTTCTTTTTTCTTTTTTGGCTGTTCATGCATTGTGTGGGATGGAGTATGTTTATCTTATTTTCACTTCCTACACTAGCAATGGCAGGTGCACAATTACAGGTCCCTCCTTTTCTGCTCTGTTTGTGTGTGGTCAAGTTGCATTGCCTTAAAGTGGCACATTAAACACAGCCAAGCCAAACACAAGGGGGCACAAAGCAGCCAAAAATTCAGTCCAGTTTACTTCCCTCACCCTGTGCAGGCCATGAGGGAAAAGTGGCAGTAAACCCCACGAGGAGGTGCTGAGGTGGTGGTCTCAGTATCTGGAGACAAAGATGTCTACCAAAACCCATCACCTACAGAGCAGCTATCCTTCCTCACTCCCACCCAGATGACACGTGCATCAGTGCCATGAAGCCCAGACGCAGTTACAGAGGTGGGTGTCCATGACCACCGGGAGGAAGTTACCTAGAGAAGTCCTTTCAGC
Source organism: Heterohyrax brucei (assembly GCA_028571685.1). Classification (NCBI taxonomy): domain Eukaryota; kingdom Metazoa; phylum Chordata; class Mammalia; order Hyracoidea; family Procaviidae; genus Heterohyrax; species Heterohyrax brucei. The sequence goes on from CM053152.1 coordinate 68,087,066, forward strand.
AGGCCCAGGTTTACAGAGCAAGTATATTTCCTAGGAAATGGAGACAGACATTACTTACTTATGTAGGTTGCTTTTCCACCAGTGCCTACTTGACAGCCTGAACAGAGAGGTTAGGATTGTTCTGGAAATCTGGGCATACTTCCCTTTAAGTGTTTGTACATTACACACCTGAAAGTCAAAATCTGAGTCCTGGGACTAAATCTGCCTTAGAGTATCTGGGGTATCTTGGGACGGGGTTCTATAAAGAGGCCCATCAGAATTCTGGTCTTTGGATGGGACTTTCTGTGGAACTTCACTCCACCTTCACGTGGGATCAGTCGACGGTTAGCTGAGTACAACTCAATTTCGTGGAGAAGAAGAAATTTCAAAAAACTGTGTCAGGTGACATTTCTGGGTTGCTATTCGAAAGCCTAAAGCAAGGGAATGGAGGACAAGCTCTTGATCCTCCTTCAGAGGTGAGAACAAGAAGCATCAATTTTCGGTGTACAATGTGGACTTGACTGAGATTCCTGCCCTGCCCCCAGGAGAGATGGCCATCTTCCCATAGCCTTCCCAAGCCTCTGTCACAGCATACCCCTAGTAAGCAGGTTCCCAATTCTAATTACTTGCAGGAAATAAAGTTCTAGGTATGGAAGCTGAGTTTCTCAGTGTGGCCTGAGGCAGGGTAACCAGTAATCCAAGTACAAAAACAAGTTTATAAAAAGCAAGCTCTGTTTAGGCACACTTGTGTTGACTCGCTAATCTAGAGTGCACAATATCCGAGGCGAAACAGGTGCAACTGTGCACTCCAGATGAATTAGTAAGCACAAGTAAATCCGTGTGTACCTTGCTTATGGGATAATCTGTCCCTGGCCTGAGGTCATCCTACCTTTGTGTTTGGGGAAATACATCAGAAGGCAGAGATCTCACCTTCCTATTAAACTCAAGAAACAGAATCTGTGAAGGTGATGCCTACCTAACCCACTGCTGTCTAGTCTATTGTGACTCAGAGCGACCCTGTAGGGCAGAGTACAGCTGCCCTGTAGGTTTAACTAACTAACTAACGCAGTGCCGTAGGGTGAATTCCAACACACAGCGACCCTATAGGACAGAGTAGAACTACTCCATAGAGTTTCCAAGGAGCGCATGGCAGATTCAAACTGCCAACCTTTTGTGTAGCACTTAACCACTATACCACCACGGTTTCCTCTGTAGGTTTACCAAGGCTCCTGATCTTTACAGAATCAGACTGAAACATCTTTCTCCGGAGGAGTGGTGGAGGATTTGAATTGCTGAGCTTTGAGTTAGCAGACAAGTGCTTGACCACTGAGCCATCAGCCTGCCTAAAACAAAACAAAACCATTGCCTTTGAGCCAATTCTAACTCACAGTGACCCTATAAGACAGAAGAACTGGCCCATAAGCTTTCCAAGGAGCTACTGGTAGATTCAAACTGTCAATCTTTGGTTAACAGCTTGAGCTCTTAACCACTTATTCTGAGTGTGGTCTGAGAACAGCTGCATCAGCATCACCTGAGAGCTTGTTAGAAATGCAGCCTCCCAGGCCCAGGCTGACCTCCTAAATCAGCGCCTATCTTTTACCATGATCCTCGAGATGGATTACAGCCACATTTATATACATTAGGCTCAAAAATCTATTAATTGTCCTGGTCATCCATATCACCCTTTGGTATTAGTAGCTGGCCTATGTCCCAGGGATAACTTGGTCAGCTGCCTTTGATCTCCATCATCATCTAATTTGATCCAGATAACAATATCAAAGAGACTGCCATTAAGGATTTCGAGCACTTGGCTAGTCCTTGAACTGTCAGCACCACATTCCACCTCTCAGCCCCACCTCATCCTGGAGCTGCCTTTGGACTTCACATTTATTAGAGCACAAAGAGAATCTTCCGTGTGAAACCAGAGACCCAGCTTCCCTGGCTCGGAAGGTGCTGGCTCCTCCCTGTGACCGCAGCCCTTGCCGTTTCTGCGCCCCGCGGCTAAACGGTGCGGCGTAACACAAAAGGCCTGGGAAATGGCTTGCCGATGATTTTCTTCCAGGAGAGGAGTGGGTGGCTCTGGAGACCAGGGGTGCGGTGAGACTTTGGGCATTCCCATTTGTAACCTTTTGAGGTATAAACCTTTAAAGCAAAACAAAAATATAAAGTAAAAGGAAAATTAAAAAAATAAATCTTGGTGGCCTAGTAGTTAAGTGCTACAGCTGCTATCCAAAAGGTCAGCAGTTTGAATCCACCAGCAGCTCCTTTGAAATTCCATGGGGCAGTTCTACTCTGTTCTATAGGGTTGCTATGAGTAGAAATCCACTGTATGGCAATGGGTTTGGTTTGATTTGGGTTTTTAACTATGCTGCTTAAAGAACTTTGTCAGCTTGCATTCCTGTACATGGTGGTGGTGAACCCCTGAGTAGCCTAATCGTTTAAGTGCTCAGCTATTCACTGAAAAGTTGTCAAGTCCACCCAGAGGACTCGGAGGAAAGACCTGGCAATCTACTCCCAAAAGGTCACAGCCATTAGAAACCTGATAGAGTACATTTCTACTCTTACACACGTGGGGCCAACATGAGTAGGACTCTGCGATACAGCAACTAGATAGGCTTTTTTAAAAACATGGGTATGACTGTTTCTGTGGCTAAAGCTTCATTCTTGTAAATTATTCAACCCAGGATACAGAGCCAAGAGTTTTTGGATTCATTAACAGACATACTTTTGGAGGTGAAAAGAAAAAGTAGGCAGGGATGGAGGAGACGGAAAGGAGGAGAAATAACATCTATCTAAGCAACAGGATTTGACCTAGAAAAAGGTAGAGGACTAAGGATGATGGAATTGATCAAGTGCTTTCTCTTCACCCTCCTCTAGCCCGTGCCTGCTGAAATCACTGCAGGCAGCCAGCAGATGTCCAAACAGCCCGAATAACCAGAAATTCTTCTTCTTGGGACGGTTCCCCAAATGTTGCCACAAACCACTGTCAGACATTCTGGAACTCTCTGTTGTGACCACAAGACATCTCCTCACAGTTTTGCTGAGATACTGGAAGATATGAGCGATAAGATTTTTTTTTTTAAGGGTGAAAATAAAGTTACTTTCTGGACCTTCTTGGGAAAGGTCCCAAGCTTATGGCTTCTCTGGGAAATGGCAGGAAAAACAAAACACGTTGAAACAGGGCTTCAGCAGCAGCACCAAGGCGAACGGATACGCGGCGAACTGCTGAAGTGTTCAAAGCGCTGCCAACTGGCACTTACATATGCAAATGAGTTACAATTGTGTGGGCACAAATTTGGGGGTATATGCGCCAGGACGAGGAGGCAGAGGGCATGTGTCTATTTCTAGACAGCCCCTTTTTTACAAGCTTATTTCTACATTGTCAGCTTTCCTGAAACCATTAGCTCACAATTGGATAATTTTTCTTTTTTTAAATTCCATGGCATGATACACTTTTGAGTGAGACAAATACGCATTTCTGCAGGTGGTCTATTGGTATCAAGTATGATGATGTTGAATAACACTGTTGTCACTAAGAGCATCACTTTTTTTTTGTTTGTTTAAGATCATCAAGGTCAGATCTCTGGCAAAAATGCTGCTGATGAGAAGTGCTAAGGCCAGCAGGACCCAGGGCTTAATGAAAACACACTAAGAAGGATGCACTACACCTTCATTCATCTCCGAGAAAATCTTTTACAGTGCTTCCAATGTAAGATGTCACTCTCAAAATGCCTTCTCCCTCTTGGCTTCGTCTGAAAGAGCTGTGGCTGCGATTTGCCCTTCAGTTGGCTCTGACTCATGGCAATCCTGTGTCTAACAGAACCAAATATTGCCAGGTCCTGTGCCATCTTTCTGATTGTTGATATGCTTGAGTCTATTGTTGGGGCCCTCATGTCACTCCAACTCATCGTCTTTGCTGGCCCTCCACGTTACCAAACACACTCTTCCTTAATGGGTTCTTAATGACTTGCCCAAAGTAAATGCTTTGAAGCCTTGGACAATATACTGTGAGCCATAGTGTTTTCATTGGCTAATTTGTGGAAGATCACCAGCCCTTTCTCCTTAGTTACTTTTAGTCTAGAAGCTCCACAGTTCGCCATAGATGACCCTACTGGGTATTCAAAATACCACTGGTACAGCTTCTAGCCTCATAGGAACCTGTAAGACAGCACAGTCTGACAGACTGACGGATGAGTGGCAGTATAGGTATTAACCCAGGGTTAATTCAAAAAGCACTTTCTGTGTCTGCTCAATCCCTGTGCGACTGCCACTTGGGGTGATGGTCTAGCCATATACTAGGCCTGGGGCTGTCCTGGGAAACTAGGAAAAAAAAAAAAAAAGCTAGCATCAAGCCTTCTCTGGGCAGACATTGATCTCAGTGCCCAGGACCTCTTTAGCTGCTGGGCCTCCCGTGGGTTCTCTACTCACCTTGCCCTGAAACTGTCCTGCCCGTTTCTGTTTCCTGTTCTCAGCTATTTAGAAAGCCCTAGGGTTTGCATGAAGCCCTGTAGTCTGGCATTTGTGTTCTGATTCTTAGCTGTGCACATGGCTTCTGACTTGCTCCTTGCTTTAAATGTCATTCTTCATCAGTTCATTGTTTCTGGCTTGTTGGCCTGTATAGTGACTTACAGCTCTCTCAAGGCTCAGTTACATCCAACTCTTGTATATGCAAAGCTGTATCCAGTACGGGATTCCTAGGCTGCTGTGTAATACCCTCAGATACAGTTTAATGCAACCTATTATTATTAAAAAGAAAAGTTAACAATAACAGCACCTCTCTGCTAATTGCCATCCTAAAACTACCAAAGAGACAAATGAATAAAGTCTTCAAAAAATTCACATTTAATTAGGCATCCAATAAAATTAAAAAATAATTAATATGTAGCATCATTCTTGAGCCATGAATAAAAGTATTTTAGAGAAAAGGGAAGAGAAGAGCAGCAGTGTCTTCAAGTCTCTGCAGGTTTTACATGACAGCTAAATTGTTTACAGCTTCTTCTTAGCAGAAATGTAACCTACCTTCCCTGCTTTATTTCTCATAGCTTTCTTATCAAGAACTGTGCAGAAAGCAGCCACACAACATACAACAATTGGTTTCTATTCATCTGGAGCAATAGAGTCAAAAGGAGAGTCAGGGATAAGAGGTGGAAATGGAGTGTATTGCTAATTTCCCTGAGATTAGAACAACTAGATGGTGCCCCGCTACATTACTGAATATTTTGATGAAAAGTTCTATAAGAGAATCCTAATCCAAATGGGAGAAAATGAAAAGCAGAATTTAAACTTTTCATGAAATTCAGAGCTTCTGGATCCATCCAGGCTAGATGAACCCCCAAAATTATTCTCCTGAGATAATCTTTAAGTCTTAAATAAAAAATACACCCTGAAATGCTCTTTGGAGTAAACAAGCAAAAGAAAACCATTGTGCATTGAGTCAGCTTCAACTCATAGTGACCCTATCCGATGGAGTAAACTCCCGTAGTTTCCAAGGAGTAGCAGGTGGATTCAAATTGCTGACCTTTATGTTAGCAGCTGAGCTGTTCAATGCTGTGCCATCTGATTTCTAAACTAAGTAATACTTTAGCTTAATCAGTAAACATGTCTTCCTTGAGCATTGTACTGTTTTACAAAACTATATGAGATCAAATTGACAAAAATTAATTTGAAAGTTTAGATAGGCAGGTTGGGGAGCAGTGAGTTTATGTTAATTGGGGAGGAAAAATACGGAAAAGGGGAATGAGAATGGTTGCATAACTTGAAAAGTATGATCAATGTCACCAAATCATACATGTAGAAATTGTTGAGTTGCCGTACGTTTTGCTGTGTACATTTTCAACAAGAAAAAAATACAAGACAAAAACAAAGAACTGTGCAGAGCCTAACATTTTACCGTACTTACTAATTCATAAGCTAGCCTTTTGTTACTTCACAGATACTAGCAGAAGAAATAAGACTCCTGGCTCAAAGACAAAGGACTATACGAATTACGGCAAGGCAGTCACCAGATTTACCTTTTTTGCACAAGTTCCTCTGCCTCTCAAGTGCCACAGGTGACGCAAATGGCTCATCACTGGTGCATGTACACGCGTTGGGTTGTATTACAGAGGAGGCACACTGAGATTGGGGAAGTCACGTTTTTCTCGAAAGGAGAAGCAAGTGCACTCTGTGTCTGGAGAAAAACGTCAAAACACAAACCCATTGTTGTCAAGTTGATTTCAACTGACAGCAATGCTGGTGGTACTGTGGGGGAAGAGCTACAGCTGCTGATCAAAAGATTGGCAGTTTGAATCCACCAGGGGATACTTGGAAACTCTATGAGGAAGTTCTACTCTGTTCTATGAGGTCAATATGACTCACTGTGAGAAGCCAATTATTCCGCAATTATTCAGCTGTTTGCTTTTGCTACTGCTGAAGTCTCAACATACATCATTGCCAAACCCAAACTGACGCTAAAAGGCAGGTGACATTAAATGTGATACTCAGATGAAGGAAGGTGCCAACCTTTGCAAACTGCAGAGTGCTAATTGAAATTAATTCTTTCAGTTGATTACATCAGCCACTATCCAGTGTGTTCACTAGAGACCTGACTCATAAAGTATAATTTAAAAAGAAACATTTATTAATTAGTGTTAGGAAAGCATCAGCTGCAAGCTTATAGTATCAATAGGTGTTAGGCTCTAGCCATGTTAATGAAACACCATGAATGTTACAGACTTATGTACAGTCATGCATCAGTATCCATAGGTGATCAGTTTCAAAACATCCTTCAGATACCAAAATCTACAGATGCTCAGCTGCCTTACATAAAATGGCAGTGTTTGCCTATAATCTGCTCACATCCTCCCATATACTTTAGGTCACCTCCAGATTGCTTATAGCATCTCTACAATATAAATGTAATGGGTGTGGTTGTGTCTCACTCTGGAAGGTAACCTTTCTTTTCTATGAGTCTCTCAAGCTCTTTTGTGAATGGTGTTGGGGCCGGGGTGACAGTTGATGCTGACTTCCCTGTGATCTCAAAGTTCTCCCAACTGTTGCACTTTAGAGAGAGAGCCAGCCTTCTTTTGTTGTTGTTACATGCCATCCCTTACAACCCTGAACCTCCCTCTTGCTCTCCTTACCCCTGACCCTTAGCCTTTGAGGCATTGCTTGGATCACTCAATGATCTTTAGGAGCCATTCTTCGCAGAAGCAAAGGGTGCGCACAACCCAAGTGGTGAACGAGGGAGACACCGGTGAACAGTCTCAAACAATGGGCACTGGAGGGAGACTGAAGATCTGTGGGACAGCAGGAGGCTTCACTAGGGAAGCCTGCACACCCCTTCACTTCCTGGGATTCAGAGTAGTGTGCAGCAACTTGGCTAAACCTGACAAATTCAAGCTTTTCTTTTGGAACTTCTTCCCTTCCTCCTCTCCACTCCTGCCAGGAGTTTTTGATCCACGGTTAGTGGAATCTGTGGATATGGCAGAACCCACGGATACTGAGGGCCAGTTATATTTTTGCCAAATTTTATATCAGCTTCTACTTCTGGCTAATATTACTAAAACTCAGTTAATGTAAACATTAGCCAGATTTGCTCTTCAACAAGAACAATTTTAGGTTGAACTTGATATTTACAAAACTATGTGGAAAATAACATGAAGACATGGAAGAAGAAGTGGAGTTGAAATCAGAGCAAACTCACAGCATGACCCACCTGCTGTCCTCTGAGGCTGCTGTCTCAGGCCAGAAGAAAACTGGGATGTCTGGAAGGAAACAGGATGGTGCCACGGCAAGATGGAGAAATCACTTTCCCATCTAAAGGGGATAGCATCGGCTAAGCTCCAGACAGCCACAAGCTGCCAAGCAGGACTACAGGCCCAGTGTGGCTAGATCTTTCAATTTTTCCAGAGAAATCCATTTTTCTTAACATGTAGAATCTCATTATTTAAAAATGTTGGCAACTAATTTGATTTTTAGGAACCCTAGTGACACTATGGTTACATTCTCAGCTGTTCACTGAGAGGCTGGCAATTCAGTATCACCCCGCCACTCTACAGGAGAAAGATCTCATGATCTGCTTCCGTAAAGATTACAGCCAAGAAAGCCCTGAGGGGCAGTCCTACTTTTGCATATGGGGTCTCTATGAGTTGGAATAGACTCAACAGCAGCCAACAAGAACAACACTTAAACTCTGCTAAGGTAAACTCTGTGCAGGCTGAACAAAATACAGCAGTAATCTCTTTTTATGAGTGTCTCAGAGCTCAGATCACATCTATTTAAAGAAGACATAATAAAGGCCTCTTAGGAGAAAAGAAATCGCAGATAAAATTTTCCTTTCTTGAGCATCTATGTAGCATTGTTTTAGGTTTGAGACATGCATGATAATCTCACTCAAATCTCATTCTCAATCTTGTACTACAAATAGGGGAGGGCAAGCAAAAGAGGAAGAAAAGGAAAAAAGAAAGGGACCTGGATACAGAGTGCTGGATGTCACAGGAATCATCACCCCAGGGGTTGGCCTAGGACCAAGGTCTTTACTGAAGAAGCAGAATTTCTAGGGCCGGAAAAGCAGCAGTCATCTAATGCAAACTTGGCTGGTTTGCTTATTAATTTATTTCCTTCACATGCTTACTTTTATTTTTAGAATAACTGATATACTTGGAATCCTAATGTATCATTCCTTGGGGAATGAAAGTCAGCAGCTTCCTTTCTTTAATAATTTGATTAAATTAAGAAAGGAGTTTGTTGTCATGTCTCGTCTGTGTGTGTGTGACCTAGAGTCCTTGTCCCTTTAGCTCTCTCCCACTGGTGACTGGAGAAAAACAGTCTAGGGCAGTTGGTGGGGCTGAGTCCATGAAGGGGTAGGGACATATACCAGCTGAGTACAAACTGTTCAGCCCCAATGTTGAGGAATCCCCTCCCAAGACCTGCTGCCTTGCCAGCCTACTCTGCCCAGAGTTCTCCAAGTTTGATTTCACAGTGCCAGAAGAAGGAACAAATCAGTCTTAAATGAAATACAACCAGAACACTCCTTAGAAGCAAAGACGGCAAGGCTTTAATTTAGATTGCTTTCTTTGACATGCCATCAAGAAAGAACTGTTGCTAAAAAAGTATATCATGTCTGATAAAGTAGAGGGACAGTGAAAGTGCAGGAAACTATCGATGAGATGGACTGGCACAAGAGCAGCAACAGTGGTCTCTAACATGCCAGCAAGCATGAAGATGACACATGGCATGGAATGAACTGAGTCCTCCAAAAAACACGTATGGGCCATGATTTCCAGTATTGTGTGATTGTCCCCCATTTTGTGATTTTCCTATGCTGTGAATCCTAGCCCTTGCCTGTGGCTAATAGATTGGATTATGTGAAAAGAGGGTGAGGGTGGGCGCGCAACACCCTTGCTAATGGAGTTTCTCTGGAGTGCAGCTTGTACCACCTCGTATCCTACAACAGATAAAAGGAAAGGGAAGCAAGCAGAGAACTGGAGATATCATACCATCAAGAAAACAGCACCAAGCAGAGCACGTCCCTCAGACCTAAGGTTCCTGCACCAAGATGCTCCCTGACCAAAGACTGATGGAACACGAGGACTTTCCCCCAGAGCTGAAAAAAGATAATGCCTTCTCCTGGAGTGGACACCCTAAATTCGGACTTGTAGCCTACTGGACTGTGTAAGAATCAACTTTTCTTTGTTGAAGCGTCTACTCGTGGTATCTCTGTTAAAGCAGTACCGGATGACTGAAACAACACGGAACTCAAGTCCCATGCTCTGGAGTCAAGTCTACAGCAACTAACAGTAGCTCCTGTAAGTGAAGCCAAGAGAGAGAAGACATTCTAATGACATCTTACACATAAAACATTTGAAAAGATTTTTTTGTTTGTTTGTTTTTGGTCTTCATTAAATCTGGGTGATGTAGAAATGTCCCCAGAATATCTTTCCCCTCTGACCTCCTAGATTTCACCCTCATGAGAGTTCATTGTTTTTGTGAGCGCATACCAGACTTGTCTACCTCTGAGACCCATTTCTTGGAATGCTTTTTCCATACATCATCTTTCAGGATCTCTTTGAAATGATATCTCTCTATGTATTCTTGTCAGATTGCTCACTCATTTGCTTGTAAATATCTACTGAACGCGTACAGGGGTGGATTACCCAATAATCAAAGTATGCATGAGTTTGCCTGTGCCGCCTCACTAATCTGTAACACCCAGTTTCACGTGGGTTTCACCACATCAAAGCAGTAGGACTGTGCACCACAGACCGGTGAGTAAACACAAGTAAACCGGTGCACACCTTTCTTACTCCATGCCCGTGCACACCTTTTTTAATGGTTTATCGGCTCCTGAGGACATACTATGTGCCAGGCAAGGTAGGAAGAGATGAAAAGCACACTGCTGCCCTCCAGGTGCCCCAACTATAGTGGGGAGCATGCAAAACAATCGCAGTGGTAAAAGACGAGCTCCTACGGACTGTGAGAACCCTGGTGAGTTGTCACAGTGCTCCAGTGCTCACCAAAAGTGTTGGCAGTTTGAATCCACCAAGAGCTCCTTGGAAATGGTACGGGGCAGTTCTACTCGGCCCTATAGGGTCACTGTAAGTCAGAACTGACTCACTTACAACAGGTTTGGTTGGGTTTGGGTTTATGCACCATGAAGGTGATACAAGTATGTTGTATGGACAGAGTCCATCGACTGTACGACACTATTACAGGGACATTATATTCATGCTGTTGCCTCATCCTCACACAAATAATATGGATGGCATTACTAACCCCATTTTACAGATGACAAAACTGAAGCTGAGAGAGGGTCAGTAATTTCATCACAGTCACTTAACCAGCAGGTGAACTAGGAGTTGATCCCACCTGTGCCTCATGTCTTTGTTGTTAATGTTAATAATTACTAAAGCCAGAGGATGATTATGTGGGGTTTCTTTATACTCTGTTCTCTACTACTACTTAGGCTTAAAAATTTCCATACAACAAGTGTTCTATACCGTGAAAGCCAGGTCCCCAGACACACTTTCAGTTCAGGACTGAAGGTAATCCTGAGTTTCACCCTTCCTATCAACATGTAATAAACCCATAAAAGACAGCTAAGGGGGCACGCTGGCCCAGGGGTAAGAATGAGAAGGCAAGAGGGCCAGGAAAGCTGGCAGCAGGCAACCCAAGGTAAAGAAGGAAAAGTGTTGACAGGTTGTGGGGCTGTTAACCAACATCGTAAAACAATACATGACTCGACGGCACTTGGCTTTGGCAACTGTTTAATGAGAAGCTACTTTGCTCTGTTTAAGAAAAATTTTAAAATGAAGAAGGAAATCCTTGCAGTTAACCACTCTATTTAAGCATGGGGCCAAACAAGAAAGGTCTCATATGGATGCAGCCAGAACTTGTGCTTCTGAATTCTCATGGCTTTTGTTTATCCCACTCATTCAGAGTGCCATGCTTATATTTGTACCATATTTCCTACCACCACCAACTCCGTATGTGCATGGACACACACATTTACACAGAAAACTCCAGAAAAAAAAGAGGAGAGAAATACTGTGCTTATTGTGCAAAGATCCTGTTTTATCAGTACAGTAGTTTGCAACAACCTAAATAAAAGTTGTATAACTTTATTAACTTTATTTATCAAATAGTAAATATTTGTTAAATAAAAAAGAAATGAATAGAAAGGCACTTCTGGGAACTCATGTCTTATCTTTCTAAGCCTTCGAAAGTAGCAAAATTGTCTTATTTACAAATGTTTTATGTTTTAGATGTTTCAGCATTTTAAACTATCTAATTATTCAAATCTATAATATATACACACCCTCTGCCCCACACATAGATACGTATTTATTACCAACATGAATATAAACTTCACAGGGGGAACATTTTTGGCTGCTTTTGCTCGTAATGATCTTCATACACCTACAGAGGTGAAGTACACACAATAGATACTCACTGATTGCTTGTTAACTGAAATAATGAATGAACAAGTAATATGTAAAATCTGTGTGGGCTGTCTCATCAAAGAGGAAGAGGTACAAATTATTCAGTAATTTTCCATTATTCTGTAGAGAGTATCCACATAATTCCAGCAGTCATATGCTGTGAGTTACATTGAAATAATGCTTCGTTTTAAGTGGTTTGATGCTGTTTCCTTGTGGTGACACCTCACTTATCCAGACGTCGCTTACAGGGTACTCTCAACCACCGTCACACAGAGCTCAACCCCAAACAAGAAGCAAACGGAAAAGACCACGGAGAAACCGCAGCAGGTATTTCAAGCCTCTGCATGCATGAGCCATTTTAGTAAGTTTGGCTGTCAGATTTTCTTATATTGGAACGGAATTAAAAAGTATCAGATTAAAAGGCCCTCGGGATGTTGGAACTATTGATTATCCATATGTATAAAAGAATTTAAACTACAACTTTACATCTTATAGAAAAATTAATTCAAAGGAGATCTCAGGACTAAATGAAAACTTTTTTTAAGAGTATATAAATTTGAAAGAAAATATAGGAGAAAATCTTCATAATTTTAGATTGGGCTAACAGATCTTTGATACAACATTAAAAATATAATATGTAAAAGGAGAAATTGGTATATTGGGCTTCCACAAAATTAAAAACTTTTTCGTACAAAGAGAACGAGAAACAAGGCACAGAGAGAAAATGTGTTGTAAATCATATTTCCAACAAAGGATGTGTATGAAAACTACAGAAAGAACATTTAAAAAAAATAAAGCTCTATTAAAAAATGGGCATGTGATTTAAAAATATGCTTGACCAAAGACAATATATGAATGACAAAGCACATAAAAAAAACTCTTAGCTCATTTCTATGCCAAATATATAATATTAGCTTTGTGAACCTATAAACTGTGGTGGTGCAGTGGTTAAGTGCTACAGCTGCTAACCAAAAGGTTGGCAGTTGACATCCACCAGGCACTCCTCGGAAACTCTGTGAAGTAGTTCTGTTCTGTCCTATAGGGTCATAATAAGTTGGAATCAACTCGACAGCAGTGAGTTCTGATTGGGTTAATAGGACACATTTTGTTCTTGACAAAATCACTTACAAAGAATAGTTTCTTTGCTAACAAAGCCAAATAACTGATGTGCTCCTACCTCCCCTTGTGATTTATATAATAGCAGGATAAATGAAGCGTTACTTAGCCCAACACAATCACTGAAGCAATTCTATGGTCTTGGAAGGATAAGACCCAAGCTAGGAACATTTTTAATGTATAATCAATTTTGTATAGAAGGCACTGTATAAATTAAAAAATTAAATTAATTTAAATAACAAGGGACATATTGTGTATCTTCATTATGTTCTAAGACCAGGGGTATCACTACAATCAGTCAGACAAGAATATTTTGCTGTTAAAGAGCTTGTGACCATCTAGAGACGATCTATATAAAATAACCTTTTAAATAAAATTAGGATTAAAGTGCATTATGAATTTTTATGTTTCAAAAGACAGCAAAACTCAGTTAAGTGGGGAAAAATGAAAATAAATAGCATTATGTGGGACAGGAACACTAAGTCAGTGTAGAGTTTTTATTGATTCAAATGAGTTCTCTGTTTCAGCTCTGTTGTCTGCATTAATCTACCTGCAACAGAACTTCTAAAGGAGTTGACTGACTTTTAACTAACTTCAATATCCTCACTAACAAAGAGTAATAAAAGACAGTTTAAATCCCTTTGCAGTTTAGTTTCTTTCTTTGCAACAGCTGATAGAATCCTGTAAAACAAATCTTATAAACAAATTTTGCAAGCGTATTTTGCAAAAACTACTTATTATTAATGGGGGTACATGTATGAAAAAATACTCACATGGCCATGGCTTTGCAACTCAGAAATGAAAATCTCACTTTGGGTAAATATCTTCCGTATCTCAACAGCACTTTCCATGTGACACCTGTTGTCACAAACAAAGATATAACAACTTGAAAACTTGCTACAGAATGCAGAAATTTTTATTTTAGTCATGGGATAGGAGTTCCAAAGGGTTAGTGATTTCTGTATAACCATATGATTCTTTATAACCATGGGGTAAAGTAATCAGTGAAAAACAGAGCTGAAAAAGTGGATCACACAATGGAAAAACCAGGTATTCAGGGAGGTAGGTAAATTAATGCAAGTATTGATACTTATATTAGCAAGAGTGATGTTATTGATAGGGAAAATGGTAGGCTCTCCTCAAGCAAATTTCAAATAGAATTGTCATCTGAGATGTCAATTGTTTCCGATGAAGACTTAATGCTGTACAGTGAGATTGTTGAACAACATGGAGCTTGAATCCTTATAAAACATCAAGAAAAGAAACCAATTGTCATGGAATCAATTCCAACTCATGGTGACCCCAGTGTGTTTTAGAGCAGTACTAAACTCCGTGGAGTGTTCAATGGCTGAGACCTTTCTAAAGTAAGTCACCAGACCTTTCTTCTACGGCACCTCTGGTTGGGTTTGACTGCCAAATTTACCATTAATAGTTAGTTGAGCACTTAACTGCTTTCTCCTCCCAGGGACTCCTTGGGTCTTCTATGTCATTGTTATTAGTTGCCATCAAGCTGTGTCCAGCTCATAGTGACTCTATATGTGCAAAGTAGAATTGTTCCAGAGGGTTTTTAAAGGCTGTGAACTTTCAGAAGTAGATTGGCAGGTTTTTCTTCCAAGGCACCTCTGGGTAGGTTCTAAACACTAATTTTTCAGCTAGTGGTTAACCCTTTGCATCACCCAGGGTCTCTTATATCTATTGCCCATTGCCAACAAGTTGATTCCAACTCTTATTGACCCTATAGGACAGAGCAGAACTGCTCCATAGGATTTCCAAGACTACATATGTTTACTGAAAGAAACTGTCATGTCTTTCTTCTGCAGAATGGCTAGTGAGTTCTAACTGCCAACCTTTAGATTAGGAGCTGAGTGCTTAACTACTACACCACCATGGCTCCTAGGGACTCCTATAAATCAAAGCTGTTGCCATCAAGCTGATTCTGATTCATAGATACCCTATAAGACAGAATACTTGCTACATCGGTGTTCCAAGAAGTAGCTGGTAGAATCGAACAGTAAACCTTTTGGTTAGCAGCCAAGTTCTTAACCTCTGCCCCACCAAGGTTCCTATAAACCCCAAACCCATTTCTCTCAAGTCGATTCAGACTCATAGCAGCCTGTATGTGAGATGTGAAATAACTATAGTCTTCAAGTCCAGGATCATAGCAAAGGAAAGAAGTATTTATCAAACATGCCTTAGAAATGGATGCCAATTCTGGGAAGCACAGGCTACAAATTGTGGGGCCCAGGACTAGAGAGGAAATGGACTGAGAAGGGAGGGAAGGCATTGTTGGAGACTGCTAACTGTGGTGCAGTCAAGCTAATTATGGGTTCCCACTAAACTGCCTGGGCTATTTTGAAAATGTGAAAATGTGTCACGGCACACCAGTTTGACCTTTGAAACTGAATCCTAGAATGGAAATAGGAAAAAAAGTAAACACAATGCATCTGAATTTAATAAAACATCCTAAAGTAAAATGCTTTCCTGAAATGGGATTTGAAGAATTGGATTGAATTGGGTCGGATGGAGGCCAGCCACAGAAGCAGAAAGTTGGCCAGCGGTCCGCACTTAATGAGGAGGGGGACTGAATGATTGTGATGAGGTGGGGGAATAAAAGAGGGTTAAGGCTGATTTAAGCCAAAATGTTCACCAGTGGTTTCAAAAGGCTCTGAAAGCATACATATGTAAACCCCCTAATGTATGTGTGTGTGTGCGTGTGTATGTGTGTTCATGTGTGTGTAAAATGCAAAATGGCAACAGAAAACTACTTCCTAATTTCTTAGTAAGGGCTGCAACTGTACATATTTTTTTTTCTGCACAGGGCTATAGAAAACTCAAAAACTGAACACTTCAGCTCGATCTAGGCTTCAACACCTCAACCACTTTGTGCTGCACTTTCCTCAAAAGTCAAGCATTAATCTCCAGTGCAGTTCTCTCATAAAAGGGGAGAACAGATGTGGAAATAGACTGACCAACAGGGGGAAGACAGCGGGTAAGGATCTCTCTACAAGCCAAGAATGCCGAGGATTACTTACTGCTCCTTCACATGCCTGGGATCTCCTATTGCACAATTCATACTTTGAACCCTGTGAGTTTGCATTTAATGTTGCTACCTCAAATGCATTGAGTCCTTTCTACATACAGCATTTTTAGACTTATTTATTCCCTATAGGAGTTGAATAATTAATGTCCTCACCCACTAACCAAAAGATTGGAAATCCAAGTCTACCCAGAGGTGCCCAGGAAGAAAGTCCTGGCAATCTACTTAGACACTGATCTACTCTGACACACATAGGGTCATCATAAGTTGGAGTCAACCTGATGACAACTAGTTTTGATTTGATGTTTATTATCAGCCCTATGAGGAAGGGATTTTTACTTTTGAAGTTAATAGAGGAAGAACTCTGGCTTCAAGAGATTAATCACCCATGGGTCAAAGGAAGTGAGCTAATAGTCAGACCCCAATAGTTGACCTAAGTGTCCAAGAACCTAACCCCAAACTAATTATTTTATTGCACCTCTTTTATCATTCCAAGTATTTCGTGTAATTTTTAAAATCCAGAAAAGTCTTGTCTCCTTTATCCTGGTCTTCTTTTATGTTGGACAAACCATAGCTATTTCAAAGGAACCTGGAAATGACAAACAGCCGTTAGGCAGAATGAGAAATACAGTGTCTTATTCGAATGGGGAAGAAATTGCCTGCTCAGTAGCCAGGGTTCTAGGAGGGAGGAAGCAGCGTGGAGAAGCACCTAGTGCTTTCCTAAGCGCTACTGGACTCATTTCTGAGGGCCAAATACCTTCCAGGGATACTGAGAATCCTGTGCGGCTGAAGGGCTACGAGAGCAGAAGAGGGCTTTGAAAGAACCCTTTGGAACTGCCTTCCTCTCTTCAATGAAATCAGCATGACATAAATTGGATCTTTGGATCAAACTTCAAAATGGAGCCTTCAGCAATGTCTCTGATCTCTGTAACATGTTTTAGTTTTCAGCTGTCACTCCGCGTTCAGCTGCTGAGGTCTCCAAATGTGATTGGTTCTTTGCCAGAAAATCATGGTGCGGGTCCATTTGGAGCCTCTTTCTGCCTGAGCTCTGTGTTCAGAGGAGAGGCACGTTGTTTCCAAATAAAGACTCTATCTTATTAAACAGTTTAACCTCACCACTGCTCGTATTCGAACAAGCAAAAAATAAAAAAAAAGATTTTCAAGAGTTTTATTTCCTAGTAAAATAAATAACTCATGTCACAGCTGAACATGGTTTGGGGCATGCTATTTTCTGGTTTGGAACACCAAGGGGAGTTAAAAGCACGCTGATCAGAGTGCTCTACAATGCCGTGAGCCTCTCACTGTTGGGAGGTGCTGTTGGGTCAACTTCTGACCTAGGGTGACCCCCACCTACGGAACAAAGTAGAACTGTCCTATAGGGTTTTCCAGGTTGTACTCTTCTCAGGAGCCGATTGTCAGGTTTTTCTCCCAAGGAGCAGCAGAGTGGGTTCCAACTGCCAGCCATTCAATTAGCAGCCAAGTGCGTAACAGTTGTGTCCTCAGTGCTCCAAACCGGCTTCAGTTTCCTTCTGAGGCCAACTCCACTCGACTTTCTAAGGATAACTCTGCCGATATTCCCAGAGTAAAAGAACATGTTATTTTACCCAATTGTAATGGATTGAGTTGTGTCCTCCAAAAAGATATTGACATTCTAACCCCTTTACTTGTAAATGTAATTTTGTTTGGAAATAGGGTTTTCTTTGTTTTTCCAATCAGTGAAATTAAAGGGGGTCATACTAGGGTGAGTCCCAGTCTTAATAGCTTCTAAATGATGCTTTATGAAATGGAAGGACAGACATGGAAATAGAGTGACCAACAGGGGGAAGATAGCAGGTGAGGACAGCCTACGAGCAAATGAATGCCAAGGATTACCCCCAGTGACTAGAAATCTGGAGAGAGGTGTGGAACAGTTCCTCTCTTGAAGCCCTCAGAAGGAATTATCACAGCCAGTACCCTGACTTGGAGTTCCAGGTGTCAGAACTGTGAGACAATAATGTACTGTGCTTTAAAGTCACTCACTTTGTGGAATTTTGCCACGGCAGCCTTAGGAAACAAACACATCAATTTAAAAAAGAATGCCAGACAGGACCAGCATGCCAAAATATTCTCCAGCTGGTTTACTGGCCTCGGCAGCCTTGAGATTGGCCACTTAGTCCAAGAAGCAGTTGAGTTCTGAGTCAGGAGTCCTAAACTGACATAAGAGTGCTAATGGACATTTCCTCCATGTCCAAATCATCCCCTTTCAAAGTCAGCCCCAAATTATATAAAGAGAGATTCATTTCTTTACAGAAAGATTGTTTCATAAATGCAGCTACACCCAGAAGGGATTAAACCACTTCCAATCATTAACAACTTAACGTGAATTAACCGAGAGAAATGGGGGGAAAATGGGCACATGAAAGAAAAACATAAAGGGTCATCCCATAAATTGTTGCCTTGCTAGTGGTGGAGAGTACATGGTTGGTTTCTTGGAAGATATCTTCAAGTGGTATCAGGGGAGGGGGGACAGAGAATCCAAGACATCCGTGAGGAAAAAGAGGCACCAGTAGGAGACAGTAGGCAGCTTACCTTACGTGCAATTTTAAGTCACCCCTGAACAGTTGTTGTCATCCCCTTAACTACCAGGCAATAGAAAAAGGCTGTGATTTCAACTATGTTAGCTGCAGAGTTTGAAAACAACCAAAGAACTTAGGCTCTGTTTCCTAACTAATTGGCAGTACTTCATTGTCCTACAACATTACAGATTTTAAAAGTAAGTCAAGAGGCTCCAAAGTTAAATCTCAACTAGTCTTTCAAGTGCCCATGCAATGCCAAGACAGTCATTCCCCTAACCATGAAAATGAATGGGAACAGAGCATGCTGTCCCTCAGCCAGGTTAGAGGCACATATACACTAGGGTCCTATCTACCTCATGGGAAATCTCATTGAATTTGGAGAGGACAGACAGAGGAATGACTGGTAATATCTTCTCTTCCTCATACGTCTGGCATTAATCTCCAGCTCAGTTTTCTTTGGGATGGAATTCCTGGGTCAAGGGTAACATATGAAATTGCAGAAAGATTCCAAGTTCTAAAGCATTCAGAAAGAAAAAAATCTGAAAAGTCACTTGTTGGTTATGCATTTTCTACTTAATCTTTCTCATGTATCTTTTGCCTAGCTTACTTCCTGCTGCTTTAGCATGGTTATCAAAAGCAGAGTTTGTAAGATTCAAGCCAAGCCAGAGCAAACAGACCAAAAATTGGGAAAACAATTTATCTTGATCCAGTGGTGGTAATCCAATTTATTTGACTGGACTGTTTTAAATTTCATCAGCTAAACTAGCAGTGCTAGGGTCTGGCCAAATGAAGTTGAGCCAAAGCCATCCCAGCAGGGCTGACCACTTGTGAACAGAATTATTTGTGTCTTAAAAATATACATGTTGAACACAACTGTTGATTTCTACTGATATGGAGCAAAAGAGAATGAAGGAAATTGAAGGCTCAAAGATGAAACTGGTCCACAGGACTAATAGCCCACAGGAAACACAGTCTCTTCAAACCTGAGACCACAAGCACTAGATGGTACCTAGTTACAAATAATGATCATTGGGACCAAGAACACAATAAAAGGTCCTAGATGGAATAGAAGACAAATGTAGAACCAAATCAAATTCTTAAAAAATCCCAGACTTTGTAGAACAATTGACTAGAGCAACACCTGAGACTGTTGCCCAAAAATAAACTTCAAACTTGGAATTGAAGCTGTTTCTGCAGGTCACCTTTCAGTTGAATAATAGATTGAATTTTAAAACAGACAATGTCTTTTGTCACTAACGTGTTCTGTTAAAACATTAACTGTATGAGACCAAACAGACAACGTTTATCAAAAAGCAGAGAGAAGGAGGCAAGGCGGGGAAGAGAAACTGAATCACTGGGAACAGTAGAAACTGAAGGAAGTAATGAGAATACTGACCCATCGTAGAAACTGTAACCAACAGCATGAAGCATTCTGTACACAAACAGTTAAAGGGGATCCTAATTTGCTGTGTGAATCTCTGCTTAAACCCAAATAAAATACTATTTTTAAAATATATGTTTTTCCTAGCTTTTCCTGGTCTTGGTGGCTAGGAATCACAGTTGGTGATAGACTGACATCCCTTGGAGGGTGGTCTTTCACTGTGATGTTCTTTATCTGCAGCTGACCAGTCACCTCCTAAATATGACTTCCTGACAACAAGGGTGTGAGGGACAGTAGAAGAGGAAGCGCATATCTATTTCCATGAGTGGAAAACTTCTGGGCCACTCATGAAAAGGGTACAATCTGCTTTTCATGAAGAAAGCTGTAATCTTTGAATGGAAATACTTGTTTGGTTAATATCCTTGATATTAAGCAAGACTAAATCTATTCTACTTCACATGCTCCATAGAGAAAGAATGGATTGCAATCCAAGTATTATGGGATCATTGTGACTATTTAAAACTATCTCCATGGTTTAAAAAGTATCAATATAAAATAGCATCAAACAGAGTAAAAGAGTTCTCATTTAGGAATTTCTTGGTTCTGCTACTACCCTGCCCCTGTTACATATAAAGTTCATCACCTAGGCTCTTTACCCCTCAGCCTCCAGCTGGGAAACGAAGAGTTTCCTAAAGACCTTATAAATGACAACTCTAGGGTGAAATTATCTTTTTCTTTCCATTGCCATACAGCTAGATGTGTTACTGTCACATTTAGGAAGACATTCCCAATTTTGTACAATTAAAAAATCACCTATTGATATCTGCTTTAGTCCATGATGCCTGGCCAATAGTCTCAGAGTTGTGATGAATCAGTGTGGCTTGCTTATCCCCTTATCCTTCCATGGAAACCCAGGTGGCATAGTGTTTAAGTGTTACGGCTGCTAGCCAAAAGATCAGCAGTTCAAATCCAGCAGACATTCCCTGGAAAGTGTATGGTGGAGTTCTACTCAGACCTACAGGGTCACTATGAGTTGGAATCAACTAGACTGCAGTGGATTTGGGGTTTTTTTTGTTTGTTGTGTTTTTTTTGTTTTTGGTTTTTTTGTTGTTGTTTTTTCGTATCCTTCTACACTTGAAGCCCACAGGCCAAATGAGATCATTTCCTGTTTTAGTCAATAAAGTTTTATTGGAACACAGCCATACTCATTTTCTACATATTATATAGTGCTACACTGAGTACACTGTTTGTGAGACTACAAAATCATGGTCCTCAAAGTCTATAATATTTACCATCGCAGTTTATTTACAGAAAAAGTTGGATGGCCCTGTTCCACACTTCGAAAAAGTGGAAAACCATGTTCAGCATCTTTCCATTTTAATTATGATAGTTTCTCTGATTTTCCCTTACATTGCTGACTTCTCATCTAGAGAATGTCTTTGACTTCATTGATACCGTCTACTCTTCATAGCATTTTAATGCTGTTCTCTTGGTTTTCCTGTTCATTTTAGGGTTATGCTTTGCTTGTTCATACAACCCTTTTGACCCAAATTCGTTTGGGTCAATATCAGTCAACATTCTTCCCTTTAAAACCCTCTTGGAAAGTTGGCAGTGGAGAAGGATTTCAATGACAATGCCTAGTAATCAATATACTCTTAGTCTGTGCTGCACTGTTCTGAGTTCTTAGGGCATTTGCAGTAACAGAGATTGAAAATTGTTTGGAATCAGAAACTAGGCCTTTTTTTTATTATTATGGGTATGGAACTGCCTAGAGCCTTGAGTGTTTACAGTGCAATGTAAATTACTTTTATTTTCTGTTGTAAACAATCTTTTTCCACAAATTCCGTTACTGACTCCCCAACTCATCCTATCCAAAAGCATTTCCATTTCTATGCAAACACAATTCTAGTGCATGTTCTAATTTGCTGCCACAAAATTTTGCTGTATTTCTACAAAACTTTAGAGAATGATGGTTGTACATAAGCCCATGAAAGAGTCTGGTCACCAGCTGGCAAGTGAAGAGACTTAAGCTTGGGAATCAGCGTGTGACCTTCACTAGAAATTTGGTAATCTCTCTTATCACAGGGAAAATGCTGGTGGCATACTGGTTAAGTGGTATGGCTGCTAACCGAAAGGTTGGCAATTTGAATCCTCCGGGTTCTTCTTGGAAACTCTCCTTGGAAATGCTGTGCTATTATTTATTTATAATTTACTCTCTCTTATAGGGCCACTAGGAGTCAGAATCAACTCAATGACAGTGAGGTTGTTTTTGTTGTTTATTATCACAGGGTTTCACTGGGTGGCACAAATAGTCAAGAGCTCGATTAAGTAGCTGAAGGACTGACAGTTCAAACACACCCAATGACCCTTCAGGAAACAGGTCTGGTGACCTTCTGAAAGGTCACAGTCTTGAAAACCCTATGGAACAGTTTTACTCTAGACACACGGGGTCACCATGAGTCAGAATGGCTGGAGGGCAACTGATTTGATTTTGGTATTTCATTATTATATATAGTTGAATAATAAGACACAACTCATAGTAGCTTTCAATATGATAAAAAGAAGTTGGCCAAAACTTGCTAAAAAAAAAATAAATAAAGTGCAGATGAATGCAGATATGGTAGAAAAAGTAATTTACCATTGCATTCTTCATCTTCACTATTAGTCTGCTTCATCTTTTTTGTGGGTTTGTTTTTTAAAATTGTGCTTTAGGTAAAGGTTTATAGAGCAAATTAGTTTCCCATGTAATAGTGTAAATACAAATGGGTCCATGACATTGGTTGCAGTCTCTGCAATGAGTCAGCAATCTTCCCATTACCAAACTGAGTAACCCACTTCCATTGTCCAGTTTCCTGTCCCTTTTTGCCTTCTCATCTTTGCTTTGGGGCAGTTTTTGTCATTTTGGTCTCATGTAGATGGTGTGTTGTTATTTATTTATAGACCTGTCTATTGTTTGGCTGAAAATTAATCTGTATAAATGGCAACAGTTCCAAGTGAGAAGGATATCTAATAGCTACAGTCTTAGAGGTTCCTCTCTCTCAGGTTCCTACTCTCTTATAGGTTCCTACTCTCTCTCAGATGAGTAAATCTGGTCTTTTTATGAATTTGAATTTTATTCCATGTGTTTTATTCCCTACTGTTCCTGGACCTTCTTACAACCCTAATCAGAACTGAGGTAGTAGTAGCCAGGCACCGTCTAGTTCTGGTCTAGGTTGGCGGAAGCTGTGGTTCCTATGATACATTCGTCCTTCGGACTAATTATTTCCTTGGGCCTTTGGTTTTCTTCACTCTGCTATGCTTAGACAGAAAGAGACCCGTAGTCTTATCTTAGATGGCTGCTCACAAGCCTTTAAGACCCCAGGTGCTATCCACTGAAGTAGGGTGTATGTTTTCTCTGTGACTATGTTTTGGCAGTTGACCTAAATGTCCCTCAGGACAATGGTTTTTAGCCTTCAAGTCCAGTAACTTAGTCCTTCCAGGTGTTTGGATATGTCTAAGCTGTCTCCCTCCATTTATCTTTAAGTTTGTCATACTGTGGGTGTTGATGTGTTGCTGTGATGCAAGAAGCTATGCCACCAGTATTTAGGTACCAGCAAGGTCACCCATGGTAGACGGGTTTCAGCTGAGCATCCAGACTAAGACAAACTAGGAAGAGGGACCCAGCAGTGTATTTATGAAAAGAATGAGCCAGTGAAAACCTCATGAAATAGTAGTGGAACTTTATCAGATATACTGTCAGAAAATAAGAGCCCTGTTGGAAGACCCTCCAAAGATGACCAGGGAAGAGCTGCCTCCTCAAAGTAGAGTCAACCTTAATGATGTGGATGGAGTAAAGCCTTCATGACCTTCATCTACTGTTGTGACATGACAGAAAATGAGAAGAAACAGCACAAACACCCATTAATGATTGAACATGGAATGTACAAAGTATAAATCCAGGAAAATTAAAAATTCTCAAAAAATTAAATGGAAAGCATAATCATCAATATCCTAGGCATTAGTGAGCTGAAATGGACCTGTATTGTCCATTTTGAATTGGAAAATCATATTGTCGACTATACCAAGAACGAAAACTTGAAGAGGAATGGTGTTGCATTCATTGTTAAAAAGTACATTTCAAGCCCTGTCCTGAAATGCAATGTTGTCATTGATAGGGCAATATCCATATACCTACGAGGAAGACCACTCAGTATGACTGTTATTCAAACTTATGCATCAACCACTAAGGTCAAAGATGAAGAAACTGACGACTTTTCCCAGCTTCTACAGTTCAAAATTGATGAAGCATGCAGTCAGGATCCACTGGCAACTGGAAAAACTTGGATACAAGGAAGAAGGATCAGTAGTTGGAAAATATAGCCTTGGTGACAGAAATGATGCTGAAGACTGAATGACAGAATTTTCTAAGACCAACAACTTATTCACTGCAAACTTTTCCACCAACATAAATGGCGGTTATACACATGGACATCACTAGATGGAATACATGGGGATGAAATTGACTACATGTATGGAAAAAGATGATGGAAAAACTCCATATCAGTAGCCAGAACAAGACAAGGTGTTGACTGAGGCACAGACCATTAATTGCTCATATGCAAGATCAAATTGCAACTGAAGAAAATTATAAGAAGTCAACAAGAGCCAAAGTACAACCTTAGGTATATCCCACCTGAGTTTAGAGATTATCTCAAAAACAGATTTGATGTGTTTTATACTAGCGACCGAAGAACAGGTGAGTTGTGGAATGACATCAAAGGCATCATCCACGAAGAAAGAAAGAGGTCATTAAAAAGACAGGAAAGAAACAGAAGACCAAATTGGATATCCAGAAAGACTGAGATTTTCTCTTGAACATCAATTAGCTAAATCAAAAGGAAGGATGAAGTAAAACAACTGAACAGAAGATTTCAAAAGGCAGCTTGAGAAGACAAAGTATCATAATGACATGTGCAAAGAATTGGAAATAGAAAGCCAAAAGGGAATAACATTCTCTGCATTTCTTAAGCTGAAAGGACTGAGGAAAAAATTCAAGCCTCAATTTACAATACTGAAGGATCCTATAGGGGAAATATTAAAGGGCTCAAGAAGCATCAAAAGAAGATGGAAGGAATACACAGTCATTATACCAGGAAGAACTGGTTGATGTTCAGCCATTTGAAGAGGTAGTAGATGATCAGGAACCAGTGATACTGAGGGAAGGAGTTGAAGCTGAATTGAAGGCATTGGCAGAAAACAAGACTCCAGGACTTGATGGATTATCAATTGAGATGCTTCAAGAAATTGTTCCAACATTGGAAGTGCTCACTCATCTACGTTAAGAAGTTTGGAGGACAGCTACCTGGCCAACTGACTGGAAGAGATCCATATTTATGCCTATTCCCAAGAAAAGTGATCCAACTGAATGCAGAAATTATCAAACAATATCACTAATATCACATACAAGTAAAATTTTGCTCAAGAGCATTCAAAAGTGGCTGCAACAGTATATTGGCAGGGAACTTCCAGAAATTCAAGCTGAATTCAGGAGGATGTGGAATCAGGGATATCATTGCTAATATCGGATGAATCTTGGCTGAAAGCAGGCAATACCAGAAAGATGTTTACCTGTGTTTCATTGATTATGCAAAAACATTCGACTGTGTGGATTCTAACACATTATGAATAACAATACAGGGAATGGGAATTCAAGAACACTTAATTGTGCTTATGAGGAATCTCTATACGGATCAAGAGACAGTTGTGTGAACAGAATAAGGAGACACTGCATGGTTTAAATTCAGGAAAGGTGTGCTTCAGGGTTGTAACTTTTCACTATACCTTTTCAATCTGTATGCCAAGTAGATAATCCAAGAAGTTGGACTCTGTGAAGAAGAAGTAGGTATCTGGATTGGCAGAAGATTCATTAACAACCTGCATTATGCAGATAGCACAACTGTGCTCACTGGAAGTAAAGAGGATTTGAAACACTTGCTGATGAAGATCAAAGAACCACAGCTGTCTTTATGGATTACGTCTCAACATCAACAGAACAAAAATCCTCACAGCTGGACCTGTAAGCAACATCGTGATAAATGGGCAAAGAATTGAGGTTGTCAAGGCTTCCATTTTACTTATTTCCACAATGGTCCACGGAAGCAGCAGTCAAGAGATCAAAAGACGCATCGGGAAAATCTGCACAAAAGACCTCTAGAAAGTGGTGTTGAAAAGTAAAGATGTCACCTTGAAGACTAAGGTGCAGTTGACGCAGGCCGTGGTGTTTTCAGCCACATCATATGCATGAGAAAGCAGGACAATGAATAAAGAAGACAGAAGAAGAAATGAGGCCTTTGAATTGTGCTGTTGGAGAACAATATTGAATGTACCATGGACTGACAAAAGAACAAACGGATGCTTTCTAGAAGAAGTACAACCAGAGTGCTTCTCAGACGCGAGGATGGTGAGACTGTCTCCCAGACTTGGCACATGTTGTCAGCAGGGATCAATCCCTGGAGAAGGACATCATGCTTGATAGAGTGGAGGGTCAGCGGAAAAGAGGACAACCCTCAACAAGATGGATTGACACAGTGGGTGCAACAATCGGCTTAAGCATGAAAACAATTGTAGGCATGGTGCAGGACCAGGCAGTGTTTCATTCTGTTATGTGTAGGGTTGCTATGAGTTGGAACCAACTTGACAGCACCTAACAACAAGCTGTTTCCATAACTGTGCCAGTAGCACATACAAGTATGTATGTAGAAAAAAAATCCACAGCCAAACCTGTGCATTCACATGACTGTAACCTATATGCCCTCCCACACCAGTTCAGCATGCATATCTACCTTTGCATCCATTCATAAATTGTTTATTGTTGTCAGATTGTGTATCCTATAGTATTAACCATCATCCCTTTTTATTCCTGTGTATCTCTGTGTCTCTGTTGTGCTGACTTCCATCATATTTTATAGTGTATTTCTCTTCACCAAAGTTCTATTCACTAGTGTGGTTTTCACTCTTTCCTCCTGCCATCCCTAGTAATCATCAAAAACTGTTCCTGTGTGTAAACATGGTCTTGGTTATTTATAACAGTGGTCTCATACAATAATTGTCCTTTTGTGAATGACTTGTTTCCATCAGTATAAAAGAAAACAAAATGAAACAAAAACCCAAACCCACTGCCATCCAGTCAATACTGACTCACAGCAACCCTATAAAACCAGAAGCAAACCCTCAGCTCTCAAGTTGAATGAGACTCATAGTGACCCTATAGGTCAGAGTAGAACTGCCCTATAGAGTTTCCAGGAAGCACCTGGCAGATTCAAACTGCCAATCTTTTGGTTAGCAGAGGTAGCACTTAACCCACTAAGCCACCAGGGTTTCCTGCAACCCTGCCATGCCAAGCCAAGTGCTGTCGAGTCGGATCCGACTCATGGCGACCCTAGGGGCCATAGTAGAACTGACACCCAGGGTATTCAAGGAGCACCTGGTGGATTTGAACTGCCGACCTTGTGGTTAGCAGTGGTAGGTAGACAGACTAAAACTGCCCATAGAGTTTCCAAGGAGCACCTGGAACTTTTTTGAACTGCCAATCTTCTGCTTAGTAGCTGTAGAACTTAACCACTATACCACCAGTGCTCAGTGACCCCCAACTTCTTCCATGTTTTGAGATATTTCACAGGGTCGTCATTATTTTTTGTCATTGCTTAGTATTTCATTGTGTGTATGTGTCACCATTTGTGCGTTCATCCAACTATGGGCACTTACATTGTTTCCATCTTTTTGCTATTGTGAATAACGCTTCAATGAACACGGGTGTGCGTATGTCTACTCATATGTTGTCTGTTGTTTCTCTAGGATATATACCTTGAAGTAGGATTGCTGTATGATATATTTCTAGCTTTCTAAGGAAGTGCCATATTGTTTTCCTTAGTACTTGTAACAGTTTACATTTCCACCAACAACATGTAAGAATTCCAATCTCCCCACAACTTTGGCAGCATTTGTTGTTTTCTGTTTTTTCGATCTGTTCTGTTATTACCATAGTGAGTTGATATTTCATTGTAGGTTTGATTTGCAACTCTCTAATGGTTAATTATGAGCATTTCTTTGTTTATTTGTTAGCTATCTGAATGTCTTCTTTGATAAAGTATCTGTTTAGATCTCTTGCCCATTTTTCAATCAAGTTTTATGTCTTTGTTGTTACAGTGTTGAATCTCTAAATTTTAAACATATCCATGTTGGATATGTCATGCCTGAAGATTTTTCCCCAACCTGTAGATTCTCATTTTACACTTTTGGAGAAGTCTTTTGGTGAACATAACTGTTTAATTTTTAAGAGATGCCAGTTATTTGGTTAATCTACTGTCATGCCTTTTTAGTTATGTTTGGTGTTCTATTTATGCCATGCATTAGGGCCCTAGCACGGTTCCTATTTTTTCCTTCCATGATCTTTGTGGTTTTAGGTTTTACATACAGGTTTTTGATCCACTTCGAGTTAGTTTGTGTATGTGGTGTAAGGTATGGACCTTGTTTTACTTTTCTGAAAATGGATGTTCAGTTTTACTAGCACCATTTGTTAAAGAGACTATCTCTTCACCTTTAGTGGTCTTCAATGTTTTGCTGAAGATCAGATATCCATAAGTGGATGGATTTACTTCTGAGTTTTCAATTCTGTTCCATTGGTCTATTAGTCTGTCACTGTACCGGACCAGGTGGTTTGGACTATCATGGCTATGTAGTAGGTTCTGAGGTGTTCTACTTTGTTTTTCTTCTTCAACAATGCTTTGCTTATCCAGGGCCTCTTTCCTGTCCATATAAAGTCAATGATTAGTTTTTCCATCTCATTAAAGAATAATGTTAGAATTTGTATAGGAATTGCATTATATTTACAGATCAATTTTGGTAGTACGGACATTCTCACAATGTTAAGTCTTCCTATCCCTGAGTGTGCTATGTTTTTCCATTCATGTAGGTCTCTTGGTTTCTTGCTGTGGCATATTATAATTTTCATTGTATAAGTCTTTTATGTGTCTAGTTAGATTTATCCCTAAGTATTTTATCTTTTGGGAGGCTATTGTGTATCATACTGTTTTCCTAATTTCCTTTCTTGGAGCTCTTTTTGTGGTGGTAGAAGAATCCAGTTTTTGTATGTTTACCTTGTACACTACTGCTTTTACTGAATTCTTCTGTTAGTTCCAGTAGCTTCCTTGTGTATATATACATAGAAGCTTCCTTCTATGTATACAGTCATGTAATCTGTGAATAGGGATAGTTTTACTTCTTTCTTGTCAATTTTTATGCCCTTTCTTTCCTTTTCTTGATTCATTGCTCCAGTTAGGACTGCCAGAGCTACAACAAATTAGAGTGGTGATAAAGGCTATCACTTTCTGGTTCCTGTTCTCAAGGGGAATGCTTTCAATCTCTCTTCATTGAGAATAATGTTAGCTGTTGATTTTATATGTGCCCTTAATTATG
Source organism: Heterohyrax brucei (assembly GCA_028571685.1). Lineage (NCBI taxonomy): Eukaryota > Metazoa > Chordata > Mammalia > Hyracoidea > Procaviidae > Heterohyrax > Heterohyrax brucei. Next base: position 68,116,508 of record CM053152.1, read on the forward strand.
TCGAGGAATTTCCCTTCTTATTTTCCTGAGGGTTTTTTTTAAAATCAAGAATGGGTGTCAACTCCAACAAGGTTGGCACTAATCCAAAAAACACAAAACAACAAATGGCAGTGAGGCTGCAGAGAGATGGGAACTCTTTTACACTGCTGGTGTGAATGTAAAATGGTACAGTCTCTTTGGAAAGAAATTTGACGCTTTCTTAAAATGAAGTGGAAATACCATATGATCCAGCAGTCCTACTGCTTGGGATTTATCCTACAGAAATAAGGGCTGTCGCACAAACAGATACATGCAAACAAATGTTTATTGCAGCGCTGTCTACAATAGCAAAGGATGGAGTCAGCCTAGAATCCTATCAACAGACTAGTGAATAAACAAACTATGGTACATATACACAATGGAACACTATGCAATGATAAAGAACAATGATGATTTTATGTAACATCTCATAACCTAAAATCAACTAGAAGACCATTATTGTAAGGACTTAAGAACGGACTTATGTACAAAAGAAGATACTCTTTGACAGCTACAAAGGTGGGAAGGGAGGGAGACGGTTATTCATAGATTGGAAAGTTGATAGGAATTTAGTCAAGCAAAGGGAGTGACAGCACACAGTGGAAGGCAGGCCAGCAGAACTAGACTATCCCATAAGCTAAAAGGTTTTCTAAATTCAACCCAACATTTCAAAGGAAGGAGTCACAGGGACAGGGGTCCAGGCACAATGTTTTCAGGGGATATCAAGGTTAACTGGCATAACAAGTCTTTTACCAAGACAGTCTTGTGCATTCCATAATGGTGAGTAGTATCTGGGGTCTTAAAAGCCAGAAAGCTGCCATCTGAGGAACATCAATTAGTCTCAACCCATCTGAAACAGAGGACAGTCAAGAACATCAAAGATACAAGGAAAAATGACTCCAGGAGACAGAAGGATCCATGTGACTGGAAGACTATCAGCATCAGGCCAGAAGAACCAGATGGTGCCTGGCCACCACCAAAGACAGGGGACACAAGGTAGATCCTCTGATGCAGCATAAGAAAAAGGGGTGTCCAGATCTAGAACTCTATTAATAAAGACCAGACTTGATGGTCTAACTTGGAGTGTCACCTGACTACATGGTCCCTGGACTTGCTGCTAGCAGAAAGCTGAAACCAATATTGAAACCAACACTTCAGATAAAGAGTGGACCGGGCTTGGGGACACAGAGGGATGCATGTGGTACATACACTTTATGGTTTAATATGTATGTGAGGCTGTTCTACTGGTTTCTTTTTAGAGGGGAGAGGAGAGGACAGATATTGGTTGAGTGGATACCGGAAGAATGAAAAAGAAGAGTGTGCTGTCACAGGGTGAGGAGAGCAGATAGGGATACAGAGAGGCAGGTACTTGGGGTTTTATATGGAAAATTGACTTGGAATGTGAACTTTGACTTAAGCACAGTTAAAAAATAAAAATAGAAAGAATGAGTGTTGACATTTATCAAATGCCTTTTCTGCATCAGATGAGATGACCATTTGATTCCTGTTCTTCACTTTATGAAGTAAATTACATTGATTAATTTCCAAACGTTGAACCATGAATTCTACCTACTGTTGCATCCTATTGGTTAGAATTTTCTGGAGTATTTTTCAGGAGTGCTGCTCTACATCTACATCTTTCTTTTTTAGAGGAGTGTTTTCCTGTTTGGGGCATTGGGATATGCTAGCTCCATAGAAGGAATTTGGTAGTATCTCCTCTTTATGTTCTGGAATAGTTTGAGTAATGCCAGTGTCAACTCTTCTCTAAATGTTTGGTAAAATTCTGTATTGAAATTATCTAGGTCAGGGTTTTGTTGCTGCTGTTTCTTATGACACCTTCAATATCTTCTTTTGTTACAGATCTGTTCACATTTTCCACCTTGGTTTGCAATAGTTTGGGTAGGTAGTGTGTTTCTAGAAATAGGTCCATCTCTTCTAGGTTTTCAAATTTGTTGGAGTACAATTTTTCATAATATTCTGTTATGATTCTTTTCATTTTAGTTGATTCTGTTGTAATGTCACTCATCTTATTTCTTATTTGGGTTATCTACATTTTTCTTTGTCAGTTAGGCCAGTGGTTTATCAATTTTCTTAAACTTTTGAAAGAACCAACCTCTAGTTTATATATTAACTGGTTTTCTGTTTTCTGATTCATTTATTTCTGCTCTACTCTTTATAATTTCCTTCATTCTGGTGGCTATGGATTGCCTTTGCTCTTCTTTTATTTATTTATTCAAGTTGTTAAGATATTGATGTTGGTCCTTCTTTTTTTGATGTGTGCAGCTATCATTATAAGTTGGCCTCTGAGTGCAGCTTCTGTTGTGTGCCAATGGTTTAGATGTTATATATTCACTCTTATTTCACTTTTTTTCCTTCTGTTATCCAGTATTCTTAAGCAAGGCCTTATTCAGCTTCCATATATTTGATTGTTTCCTTGTTTTTCCTAATACTGATTTCTAATTTTATAGTATTGTGATGTAAGATGGCACTTTGTGTTAGTTGATATTTTTTAATTTATTGAAACTTGATTTGTGACCTAGAATATGCCCTGTTCTAAGAATGATCCACATGCATTGAAGAAGATTGTGTACTATGCTGCTATTGGGTGGAATTCTCTGTATATATCTGTGAGGTCGTTTGCTTGCTTGTGATACTTAAATCTTCAGTATCTTGCTGAGTTTCTTTCTATACATTCTGTCCTTTACTGAGAAGAATGAGCTAAAGTCCCCTTTTACTGTTATGGAATTGTCTAATTCTCTTTTCAATATTATTAGATTTTATTTATGCATTTTGGAACTGTGTCATTGGATGCATAAATATTTATTATGGTTATGTCCTCTTATGGGATTGACTCTTTAATAATTACATAGAGCCTTTCCTTATTGCTTATGTTGAATTTTGCTTTTTAATCTATTTTATCAGAGATTAATATCGTCAGTTCAATTACTTTCTGGTCTTTGTGTGACTTTTTTTATCTTATTTTTATCTTTGTCTCTAAGGCATGTCTCTTGTAGGCAACATATTGATAGGCCTTTCTTTTCTTTTTTTAAATTCATTTTGTTTCTCTCCCTCAACTGGTGCATTTAGCCCATTCATATTCAGTGTGATTTTCAATGGGTATGAATTTACCACTATCATTTTGTTGCATTTTTGTTGGTGTTATTCTAATGGTAGTGGTGGTGTTCACGGTTTCTTTGTTGTTCTTCCTTTTCTGTGCTGAGTTTTTGTTGTTGTTGTCATTTAGAGATTCTTTCCACTTCCTTCAGTGCTGGTTTTGTGTTTAGTGAGTCTTTATAGTTTTGTTTTATTTTGGTGAGTAGGTTTATTAGTTCTCTTTGTGGTTACCTTGAAATTATCAGTATCTTCCTAAGCTTAAAATAGTCTGTTGTATCTTGACATTGCCTTGAATCTTCATCCATATGGAAGTTCTATAGCTATACTATTTATTCCCTCTTTTCATTTTGAAGTTGTCATTTACAGATTGACACCTCTGGTTTTGTGTTTTCAATCTTACAGCTTTATTTTATTTTTGAGAATTCTTTTTCTTAGTTGGTTTCTGGGTGATGCTGTCATGTGCATTAATTATAGTTGTTGTCTGATGTTGTTGGTTTTGTGTCCAAAAGACTTTCTTTAATATTTCTTGTAAGGCCATTCTTGTTTTCACAAATTCCCTTAATTTCTGTTTACATCAAAATGTCCTAGCTTTACTATTGTATTTGAGAAACAGTTTTGATAGACATCAAATTCTTGGTTGGCAATTTTTTCCTTTCAGAGTTTTACATATGTCACCCATTTCCTTCTTGCCAACATGGCTTCTGTCAAGAAAGCAGAGCTTAGTCTTAATGGTTCCTCTTTGTAGGTGACAGTTCATTTTTTCCTGAGTTAGTCTCGGGATTCTTTCTTTGTGTTTGGTTTTGAAAAGTTTGATCATGATGTGTCTTGGTGACTTTCATTTGGAGTCTATCTTGTATAGGGTTTGTTGTGTTTCTTGGATGGATATCTTCTTATCTTTCATGATACTAGAGAATTTTTGCCAGAAAATCTTCAGAAATTTTCTGTGCTTGCTTTCTCTTTCTCTCTGTCTTCTTCTCTTTCTCTCTCCCTTTTTCTTTCTTTATCTCTGTCCCTCTTTCTCTTTCTCTCCCTCTCTCCCTCCCTCTTCCTTTTCTCTCTCTCTTCCTTCCTTTCTTTTTTTCTTTTTTTTGGATAGGGTCTCCTCCTGTTCTGGAACTCTTATCACACACAGATTATTCTTCTTGATAATGTCCCACATAACTCTCAGACTTTCTTCATTTTTCTTCTTTTTCCTTTTTTCTGAATGTTCCTCAAATGAATTAGTATGGAGGTATTTATCCTCTATTTCACTGATTCTTTCTTCTATTAATTCAGTTCTACTATGCCCTTCCAGTGAATTACCTATTTCTGAGATTTTACTGTTAATCTTCTAGATCTTTAGTTTCTGTTTCTGTATAGTTTTTAATTGTCTACTTATTTTGCCATTTTGTTCATGTATTGTTTCCCTCAGCCCATCTAGAGCTTTGTCTGTTTTCCTGGATTTTGTCTGTTTTTTGCTTGATCTTGTCCTTGATCTCTTGTAGGACCTTATATATCAGGGTTTTTAAATTCCTTATCAGGTAGTTCCATTACTATTTCTTCATCAGGAAGGTTTTCCGAAGGTTTATTTTGGTCACTTGGGCATCTTGTCCAGCTTATTTATATGATTTGGTATTGTCTGTTGTCTCCCAGATATTAAGGTGTGATTGTATTTATTTAGTATATGTTCGTTTGCTTAGTCCTGATTTCTTCTTTTGTTTTGATATATTCAGGTGAGTCAGGCTGGTGTACTCTGCTCTGGTCAATAGTCTGGAAGCACTGGGCCGCTCACTACCTGTTTGTGCGTGGTAGGACAGAGGCTGACAGTTTTAGCATGAGTTGCTATTTACTGGTCATGTAGGGGAGCTGAAGGGTGGGTTGGATGGACCCAATGCTGCCATTTTTTGTCAAGTCAGTGTGCAGAAGTGGGCAGTGGTGTTCACTAAGTGGAAGGTAGAGCCATTGTGGTGGGTGTGGTAGGCAAGTGGAGAACATGGTTATCACCAATCACCAGTTGGGGGGAGGTAGAAGACAGGTTCATGTGCATTGATGAGGTCCCTGCGACCTTCTGGGTGAAAGGGTCAATGATAGGCATGTGTCTGTGTGGGTGCTCAGTTGCCACCACTCACCAGATCTGGGTCATATGAGTAGGCAGGTGGTCATGCTGTCACTTCTACTAACTGGATAGGGAGGGTGTGGCTGCTAAGGAGGCATGTCTGTAGTCACACAGTCATCACTGCTTGATGGTTTGGGTGGAAGGGGAAGCTGGGTGGGTGTACATGCTGTTATGAATTGCTGCCAGGGGGTGTTTGAAGCAGTCAGGCAAGTGTGCATATTTACCACCACTTTTAGGTTTGTACTTGGTGTGGTAGACAGGGCTAGATGAGGGGAGAGGGACTAGTCTTCACTCAGGTGAGGTAGCCTGGTTTCTGTACCCTCCACTGCTTCTATTCTAGAAGGTAAGAGAGGGTGAGGTGTGTGTCCCTTTGGCTAGCAGATGTAGGTATTTGGGCATTTTCTCTCCTTTGCAACCAGCAGTTAGGACCTGCCCACAAACAAGTACAAGGAAGGTTGGATCACCTAGGACTTAGTCTGCTGGGAGACCTTCCATCTATGCTCCACTGATCCACTACCTAACGTGCATCATCCATCAGAGGTTAGGGAGCACCATTCATGAGTGTACCTGACTCTGGATCCTACCTCCTAGCTCCATTTCTGCTTTATGAATATCTGGATTCCTGGAATTCTCATTCTCTTTTCTGTGTTTTCCTTCCTTAGATTCAGATCTTGATCTAGTCGGCTTACTTCTGTCTGAGTGTATATATACAGTTTGTTTCTTGTGGACATGGTATGAAGTTTCCACCCCAGGTTCCTCATCTGGGGTTGCTACCAGCTTTGTCTCACAATGACCACATGGAGCCAGGGGAGCTAGCAGAGCCCCTCTGCTCCATTTTGCTCCTTCCTGCTGTATTCATTCAACTTTTAATTCTAGTTGGTGTTCAATTCAATTCTTTATCTTTCCTTTTTGATGCTCCGAGTTCCAGAATTGTTATCTGTATCTAGTCTACTCATTCGTTTGGGTCTTTGCTATCTAGGGATGGTCTGGTACATCTGACTAGTCTGCCCTCTTAGCTCCAGAGCCTAATCTGTCCTGATGTCAGATATGTATGTAGAAAACTTCACTCATTTTTCCCCCAACTATGCTACACTTGATCTTTATAAATCTGTTCCATAGCTGTAGACACATTTGAAATCACACAAATCTTAGGGAAAATGCAAACACACACACAAACCTTACTGACTCATACAGTTAGAGTTGCACTGGCAATAACGGAGATGTTCTTCAAAGACATCTAGTTTCTCTCATGAGTGACAGAAAGCCTTATCTTTGAATGAAAAGCTGATCATTTTCTTTGAGAATGTAACAGATATCTATGAGGATTGATTCTGTAACTTTGGCCACTGTGATGAAAAGAGCTAAACTGACCACATCACTATGCTTACACAGTAAGCTTAATGATCAAAGACATATCTGGTATTTTTGTTTTCTCTCATAAAATTTTTAAAGCAAAACTTGTAATAGTTTCTTAGTAGTAGATATATGCTACTTATTTTCAATTTCCTGAGTGAGTAAGGACAAATGGGAAAGTGGAGATATAAAGTCACTTCAAAGTCTCTACTGTTTGTGGGATAATTCTGTTGCATCTTATTCACCAAAAGGGTTACTATGCATGCTTGGGTTGTAAGACATTTAAGAGAGTATCAAATTTCAATATAGATCTCTCTTCTGTGGGAGTTAGTTCACCTCCTCTGAGCACATCCAGAGGCAGTATGAGAAGTTTTTTATTAGGAAGTTCTATTATTTATAGCTACATAAAACAAACCCTCTCTATATTTTACATATCAAGAGCTCTAGTGAATTGATTTTATACATAGGATCATCATTCATGAAGCATTGTCTCAGTTTCTACTTTGAGCCAGGCACAGAGCTCAGTTTTAAGGATTTGAAGAGTAATATAGCATAATCCCCAGCTTCAAATGATTTACAGATAACTGTAGAGATGAATAAGTAATTTCTGTCAATAGCAGTGCATACAAAGTGTTACGGGAACAAAGGGTGTAGAAAAGATTTCATGGAAGAATTCTTACATACAAAGTCAACAATTAGGCCTGTGAACTTAACTGACTTGAGTGCTACATAGCTCATTGTTGAATATCACTACAGTCACCTTTGAAGTACTCCCTGCAGGGAGCTATGCACATGCACCAACACCAGCACCTAGTCCACCCTTCAAAACAATTTTGAAACTCTTTCTGGAGTGGCCATTGCACACGGTAGCAAGGTGACAAGTTCATGAACTTAATTGTATAGTTGTCTAGGAGGGAGCTTTTAGCCAGTAAACAAATAACTGCATTGGAACACCCTCCCTACTTACCTGATCTGGCCCCTGATGCCTTTTTTCTTCACCCAGAGATAAAGGAAATATTGAAAGGAAGACATATGGATGACATTCAGGACATCAAGGGTAATAGGACGACAACTCTGATGGCCATTCCAGAAAAAGACTTCCAAAATTGCTTTGAAAGGTAGACTAGGCACTAGTGTCAGTGCATAGCTTCTCAAGGGGAGTAATTTGAAGGTGATTGTGGTGATATTCAGCAATGAGGTATGTAGTCCTTTATCTAGGATGAGTTTGCAAACTAACTGGCAGGCCTTAGAATAAGTTGCATCTTGAAAGAAAAGAATTTACTTGAGACAGAATGTAGGGAATGTCTTTTCTGAAATAAGGAACAGCATGTGCAAGAGGAGAGATATACGAGAGGATGACACAGTAAAGGAAGGTCAACAGCTTGGAGATGCTTGAGCTACAGTAAGTGATTAGGAGAGAGAGAAGCTGAGGTCTACCTTAGATAAACCGGGATCAGACAGGAAAAAACATTTTTGTAGTTTTCCAAAGAAATTTCAAGTTTATCCATCAGATAATGGATGAACGTACAACAAAGTAAAGGTGTACCTTGAACAATTTTACATTAAAAATAAACTTTTTTTCTTTTTTTTTGAGTAAGTACAGTAGCTTTCTAGGGTTGCTGTATAAATGTATCACCAACTGGGTGACTTATACGATCAGAAATTTATTGTCTTACTGTTCTGGAATGTAGAAATATAAATTCAGGGTAACAACAGAGTCATGCTCTCTCCAAAAGCACTGGTAGAAGATGCTGTCTTGTCCGTAAGCTTCCAGTAGACATAGGCATTCTTTGATTTGCAGCTGCAGCTTAGCTACATCTCTATCTCAGCCTTCCCATGACCATCTTCACTCTGTGTGTTAGTCTGTATCTCTTCTCCTCTTTTAATGGCTAGTAGTCATTGGATTACGGCCCACACTACTCTGGTATGACTTCATGTTAACTGACAACATTTTCAAAGATTATTTTAAAACAAAGCCACATTCACGGATACCACAGATTAGTACTTCAACATATCTTTCTGGGGGGATACAATTCATCCTGTAACAATAAGTGGAAACCCTGGTGGCAAAGTGGATTAAGTGCTATGCCTGGTAACCAAAAGGCTGGCAATTCCGATCCTCCAGGGATGCTATGAGTCAGACCCTACTCGATGACACTGGTTTTGTTGTTGTTGTTTTAATAACACTAAGTACAGATATAACTGGAAGATGGAAAACCTGGAGATTGAGTCCAGCAAGGAGGCTAATAGAGTAGTACATGTTTAAGGTGATGGGCACCAAATTAGTAATAAAAGTGGAAAGGAGGAGATACATGTAAGGTATTTTAATGATGGGTTCAACTATGCTTGGCAAGTCATAGATGCTGGGTGCTAAACTCAAGAGTGGAAGTCAAGATAACCGTGGTTTCACTTGGGAGTTGCCAAGTAATACTGTAGCAAAAGGGTGCAGATGAAAGGATAGTGAGGGAAAACAATGGGTTGGTTTGAGATGTGTTGGGAACATAGGTCCCTCTGGAATGTTCCATTAGAGGTTTCCAGGTGTCCAGAGGAAGTATAGGTCTCTAATCAACAGAGAAAATGGTAAATATGTTATTTCAAGAATTGACAGTGTCTGGTGGCATGGAAACCATCAGAATGAATGAGAACCTCAAGAAGTATGTGTAGAGAAAGAATAAAAGACTAAAAACAAATCCTGGAAGATTACCAAATGCTGAGTATGTGTATATACATATATATATATATATATGTAGTGAGATGTATTTCATTCTGTTGTACACATGTTGCTATGAGCTGAAACCAATACAACAGCATCTTACAACAACAAATATATACGTATATATGTGTGTACACACACGCACATGGATCAACAAATTTGCCAACTCATACTCATTGCTAAATATCACTACAGTTACCTTCCAAGTACACTTTTTGGGAAGCTAAGCACCTACACCAGCACTTATTATTCCACCCTTCAAAGTAATTTTGGAACTCTTTTTCTGGAATGGCCATCGGAGCTGTTGTATTACACTTGATTTCCTGAATGTCACCAAAATGTCTTCCTTTCAATATTTCCTTTATCTTCAGGTAAAGAAGAAAGTCATTGGGGGCTAGACCCAGTGAGTAGGGAGGGTGTTCCAATACAGTTATTTCTTTACTGACTAAAAACTTCCTCACAGACAACTATGCAATTAAGTTTATGAACTTGTCACCTTGCCACCATGAGCAATAGCCATTCCAGAGAGAGTTCCAAAACTGCTTGGTGCATAGCTTGCCACGGGGAGTACTTTGAAGGTGACCACAGTTATATTCGGAAATGAAGTATGTAGGACTAAGAACAATTAAGTTCATGAACTTAATTGTTGGGCCTTGTGCCAGCAAGTGCGCGGGTGTGTATGTACGTATGTGTGTGTGAGAGAGAGAGAGTGAAAGGACACAAGGTACTGTAGAGTGCCATTATTGCAGTTAGAGAGGAGATAATTTTATGAGAATGTCATCACTATCAAGTTGTAATTGATGTGTATAGTTTAGATTTGATGGGGACTATAAAGAGAAAATTAAGACATTATTGGTACTCTACCAAAAAGGCTGAGATCAGATGATAGTGGTGGTGGAGGGTGGTGGAGGGTGGAAACCAGATTGTAGCGAATTGAACAGTGCAGAGAATATGAAGTAAAAGAAGACATAACGCCCAGCTAGATAATTTTCAGGAAGCTTATATTTTGAACTGTGCATTCCAGTGCCAAGAACTCTGCCAGTAAAGAGGAAGATGATAGGAGTCAAATGACAAGGAAGAGATCATACAGCAGCTGAAGACTGCTGGACAAGCTCTGTGGGTTCAGGCCCCTCTATATTATACAGGCTTTGCAGGCCTAGCTTCATGGCTGTGAGACTGTTCAATCACACAGGGTCACATGCTTAGAAGAGTTGTGTTCTCTGTTTAATATTTTGCTATCACCATCTTGAAATTCTTCGTAAATTTTGAACAAAAGTCTCTGCATTTTCATTTTGCACAAAGCCCTGCAAATTATGCAGCCAGTGCTAGGCTTCTTCATATCTCTCTTATGAGCCAGAATCAACTCAACAGCAGTGGGTTTGGTTTTGGTTTTAGTTTAACTTGCAGTAGAACCAGTTGGTATATAATATAGAGGCTGAAAAATTTTCCTCCCCCCCCTTGCAGTTCCTGCACCCGCCTAATCCCCCTCTTCACAGCAGCTCTCACCGGACAAGGGCACTCTCCTTTGATAAGCTCGGCACCCACTCAACAGAACACTCCCTGCTCCTGCCTCCCAATTGACAGGTCACGCCCCTCTGGAGCTCAGCACCGCTCGACAGAACACTCCCTGCTCCTGCCTGATGGGTCACTTCCATCTCCCTTTGCCTGACAGGATATTTCCCTTTGATAGGTCTCACTCCTGCCAGGCAGGATGCACCCCTTCAAAGCCTCACACCTGCCTAATAAGATGCCCCCCCTCTCCGGCCGAGCAGGATGCACAACCCCCCATCCATAACCATTTGTCTTAACCATGACATCCTCAAACAGCACTATATTTACCCTCCCGAAATCACACTCGGAGCCATTTGTTGGAACCTGCAAAGGACCCTTTTGGCCCACCGGTGTAATAAACAGCCTCTTGCCTCCTCCTGGGTGTCATTCGCTTCTTCATTTTTCTATAACAGTATATACCTTAGATGATCTGCTGACTGCTGAACATGAATATGTTAGAAAAAAAAAAGTTGAGCTAATTGTTTCTCTTTTGTTACATTAAGTAATGTCCAGGCTAATTTTTCAATCAATTTCATCAATCACATAGTAATTGTTAGCATATATTGAACACTTACTATGTGTCAGCATTGTTCTAAGCACTGAATACCTATGAATTTCTTTAATCTTTACATCAGCCCCACAAGTGTGTGTTATTACTGCTGCTTTCAAGAGGAGCAAATGCAGGCACAGCATAGCTCAACGACTTACTCAAAGTCACACAGCTAGTAAGGAACAGAGCTGGGGTTTAAACCCAGATAATCCAACTCCACCATCTGTGCATTTAGTCACTGCACTCCTCTGTGTTCTTCATTCCCTGAGTTCACAGTCTTAGAGATCCTTCTTATCTTTGCCCCCCCTTACAGCTGTCCCCTCCTAGCCCAAAACCTCCTGCTTTGCAGAGAATGGCTGCACTGTCACCAGAGGAAAACCTCTGCTGCTGCATGAAGCAACAGAGACAGCATGTGTGGGCTCAGGGATCCATGCCCATGTAAAGGTCCCAGATGACTGCATGCATCTCTCCCAAGTGGGAAATGACAAAACCATAGATCCTGGGGCATAGAATAAGCTGCGTGCTGATCCCTTCCTCTTCTCTCATTACTACTCACACTTCAGAGTCACCAGACCTTGTAGTTGTCTTGAGTAGAGGTTTGCATTGAGCTCAGTTCCCCCCGGACATCTGACTGAAGAATACTCACTCCATCACTGTTCACAGTATAAACTGTACAGTTATTTCTCTGTCCCAAATCTTCCATTTCCTCGAAGTGTTAGAGTAAAAGAGATGGCCTACAAGATGTTTGTCAGTGAAGATAAAGTCAGGCTGCAGTCTATGAAAAATAAATGGCAGAAACAACACAATGGAGATGGGAGAGTGGATTTTAAGCTGTTCTTGTTACTGGATACTTTGAAAACAAAATCATTGACAAAACCCAAATATATAAAATGATAAAGCAGCCTTTTATGAATGTAAATGACAGCCAAATTTTAGAGCTCTCTCTGCTTCGTATGGAACATTGGAGGTCTAATGGTTAAGTTCTATGGCTGCTAACCAAACAGTTGGCAGTTCAAATCCACCAAGCATTCCCTGGAATGCAGTTCTAGTCTGTCCTACATGGTCACTGTGAGTCAGAATTGACTCAACAGCAGTTGGGTTTGTGGGTTTGGAGCTGTTTCTTACGAAGTCAGTCAAATGGACAACAAAGATGTCTAGAAGCACAAGGATTTGTAGTGAAGTTTGTAGATGGCAACTTAACACTTATTTTAGCTTTGATGGCCACGTAATTCAAATATTTTTGAAAGTTTTGAAGCAACATCTCAATTTTAAAAACACAGACTTAAACTATGACAAAAGACCTTAAGTCAATACTGAAAAGAAAATTGACAACAGCTCTATGCTTCCAACTGCCTTTCTACAAAAAGTATAAGAACTCAAATGTACTGGGCTTGACAAAGTATTAGGTAAACAAAGCCATGAGGATTAAAGTTTAGGCTCTGGTGATTAGTAGGGAAGCACAGGATAATAAGCACAGCGGGGTGGCCCTCAAGGTACTTTCATCTCCGACTGCGTTTATTATCCAGTATCAGTATGGAAATATATGCCTGACTACATTTATAGTGCCATTTAAAACTTTAAAATAGGCTGTTACACTCAGAAAGAGGTTACTAAATTACTCACCCTGTAAAGTTTTTCCTAATTAACATAATGCCACCCATTACATGCCTTATCAAGAATATGTTTCCATTGCCAGGCACGTGTTCTGAAGAGACATTCAGGGGTACATTTTCAAGGTGCCATGTCAATCCCAAAACACTCACCTTCTACTGACATTAATGGGAGACTTTTAAATAAAACCCTGTTATCTAATTTGCAAAGTAAACTTTTCCATCTTGGGCTTTCTCCGTTAATGAACTTGATGTGTGATGATCTACATACTCTTTTCCTAGCTGGTCACCAAATAGTTTCCCTTTGTTGCCATGTTTGATCTTTTTTTGCTTTTCAGAGCGAGAATGAATAAATATCAATAGTTAGACGTATGCAACTGGAACTTTCGTGTGGAATTCAGGACGCCTTCTCTCTTAGTTATCTAGTGCTGCTGTAACAGAAATACCTCAAGTGGGTGGTTTCAATGAACAGAAATTTATTTTCTCACAGTTTAGGGGTTGAATAATGAACAAAGAAGGCAGAAGAAGAACTGATGCCTTTGAATTGCGGCACTGGAGAAGAATGTTGAATGCACCATGGACCGTCAAAAGAAGTACAACAAGAGTGCTCCTTGGAAGCAAAGATGACAAGACTGAATCTTACATACTTTGGATATACTGTCAGGAAGGATCAGTTCCTGAAGAAGGACATGCTTGGCAGAGTGGAGGGTCAGTGAAAAAGAGGAAGAGCCTTGATGAGATGGATTGACACAGTGGCTACAACAATGGGCTGAAGCATAAATACTAGCTGTGGACCTAGAGAAAGACTGGGAAGTGTTCTGTTGTGCCGTGCGTGGGGTCACTATGAGTTTGAACTGCCTTGATGGCACCTAACAACAACAATACAGGCTGGTAGGCTAGAAGTCCCAATTCAGGGCCCTGGCTCTAAGGAAAGTCATTGTCTCTGAAGGCTCTGTAGAAAGGTCCTTGTCTCTTCAGCTTCTGTTCCTCAGTTCTTTGGTGATCTTCACGTGCATGTACCTGCCTCTCCATTCATGCTTCTTTCTCTAGGCCTGAGCTGTTCTCTCTGTATTTCAAAAGTCATTGGTTTAAGGCAGAGCTTACACTGATATGGTTGCATCAACATAACAAAGAAAACGCATTCCAAACAGGGCTCGCATGCACAGGGGTAGGAGTTTACAACACATGTTTTGGGGACTTACAATTCAGTCCAGAACACCTTCCAAAGGGTAAGACTAGTTTGAAAGCCACACAACACAAGTCAGTAACCAGAAGTGCAATTATCAAGTGAGACAAAAGGATGCTATGGTTGTCCCCCTCCTTACCATTAATGTGCCCCTTCCTGGGGTATTTGGGGAGCCAGGGGTCTACCTTCATTTTTAGGTTCATCGGCATCTCTCGAGCACATCAAGCAGTTCCTGAGCCCACGCTAGATGGCAGCATGGTACACGGGTCACAAGGGAAGAAAGGCTCAGTCAGTGAACACACACACAGAGACACACAAATGCACACACAAGCTCTTTCACACATGACTCCAAAGGATCCCAGCTTCTCGATTGTCATCTGTGACTCTACTTAATGTGGCAACATGGGCTGCACTGTTGGAAAAGTCCCCCTAGGACTGTTGCCCACAGCACTATGGATTTCGGGAAACATGTTGGAAAAGGCTTTTCTTCTGTGCAGCTCTGTTTCTGATCTCATCATCTGGATAGCTGCGGTTTTACAAGGTGAATGAGGCCTGAAATCACTTTGTGTTCACTTTCTGTTCACTGACAAGGTCTACTCGGTTCAGCCCTGTGCAAGCTGTATACTGTGCACATAGGAACCTGAGGGTTTCTCTAGCCAAACTGACTTTTTTTTTTTTAAATTTAAAAATGCCTTCCAGTGGCATCCTGGTTCAACATTCCTGTCTCAAGAGGAAAGTAAAATGCTAATGGAAGTTTTACACAGAAATAGAACTGATACTGTAATTTCAAGGGCTTATGAAGAGGAATTTGGATCCCAGTATGTTAGGACTGGCTGCACAGTTGTTTGCTGTTGTCATGGGTTGCCATGTGACGACGACTCAGGTGCACAGGGTAGAACTGCTCCGCAAGGTTTTCAAGACTAGGACCCTTCAGAAGAAGATTTCCAGGCCTTTCTTACAAGGCGCTCTGGGTAGATTGGAACCATCAATCTTTCAGCTTAACCTTTTGTGCTCCTCAGGCACTCCTCTAGGTTACTTAAAGCTCATCAAAGTCAGACCATCTCACTTGACCCATAAGGAAACTGAGACCCAGAAATCTTGACTTAACCAAGGTCACACAGCTCGCTGGAGGCCAAGCCAGGACTGGAAAGCTGATTTCCACAGAAACTGCTCATGGTCTTTTCCATGGTCCTTACGGGATTCATAGAAAGCTTCAAACACACAGCAGACGAGGCCTCAGAGCTCAGCTGGTTGGCCCTCCCTCCCCACTGCTGCCCACCCACCTCCACCTCCACAGCCTTTCTGCCTGGACACCTCCGCTGTCCTAAGTGCAGACGATCCTGAACGCCGCCACGTACTCTGTATCTCTGCCTTCCGGGTCTCCTTCTCCGGAGAAGTGGTCCAGCTGCCCAGCACAGAAAAACAAGAGAATCGATATTCACTGGGAAATTGGCCGACAGATACAGAAGCACTGAAGTACCGCAGCCCTTCCCTTGGCATTTCCTCTCAACCAGAAGACGGAAATACCAGAAATCTTATAAGCGAGCCCATTTGGGCAGTTTTTTTTGTTTGTTTTTAATACTCAGGAATCATACATTTCACATTTTGCTCCAAACCTCTGAGTCCTAATTCAAAGCGCCCAGCCTCCAGAATCCCTGAGGGTTCACCTATCACTAAATATGGCTGGTTTGCAAAACACACAGATTACTTCCCTAGAACAGGCTCTGCTTTCACGGCTTCTTTTTTTTTCCAGACACCAAGCCTTTTCCCAATTAAGCAATGGGCCAGCTTCTCTCTGGTGAGGATTACAAACACCACCACCCTTTTGCCTTTGCTCCAGCCGCCCCTCCCTCCACTCTGACACATGGTTCTTTTGATCTCAACCCCAGACCATAGCAACAGGCTCCTAATTATTTGCCAGCCATAAATCATGGCTATAATGTGGTCCTTGCGAAGGAAAAGGAGCATTGTTGGGCCACCGGAGTCTGGAAAACTGGGTGTTTTTCATGTTTCCAAAAGTGAAGCAGCAGGGGGAAGGGGGGGCAGGAAGAGAAAAGATGTTTGAGATGTTTGTAGAAATAGTTGCTTTGATCTTAAACCCTCTCCCAGAGGAAGTCAAGAGTCCGAAGGCTCTGTCCATATTTTTTCATATCTGAAGGGGTAATGAAATCCACAAACCCCACTCCAAGCAGGTGTAAGCAGGGCCTCCTAGAGCGAATTCAAATTTCCCAATCCTCTGAGCAAGCAGAATAAATACGCTTCTCTCTGGCCTCCTCTTAATTTTTGTAAATGTAATTTTAGCTACTCACTTGCATGGGAAATCTTCTTAATTCCCCTGTGACCTTACTGAATGGTAGTTAATCTGGTTAGGTTTGGCATTTTTCACCAGGCAACTCTCTGGGAATAACAATTTTTTTTTTTTTAATTGGGTTTGGGCCATGTTGTGCTATCAAGTCTGTGAATACTCCAGTTAAACCGGTCCATGTCAGCTAACCTGTGGCCAGATCACGTGAGTTCAATATCATTTTGCTAATAAGGTTAATGGGCTTAACTGAAATGGAGGCCATTCTGTATTTTATTTCAGGATGATAAAGTTTTAATAAAAGCTGAGAATAAGTTACAGACATCCTTCCATTAGAAAATTATTCCTCAGAAACTAATACAAAATATGACTTTTTTATTACTTACAATTGTGCTGTGATCCACTCTGGCTGTAACATGTATATAACAATGTTGGTATTCTTGTCAGGTACCAGTGAGTTGGTCCTGACTCACAGCGACCCTATGTATAGCAGAATAAAGCCCTGGCAGGTCCCGCACCCTGTCCACAGTTGTTGGTATGCTTGAGCCTCTTGTTGTAACCACAGTGTCAGTCCGTCTCGTTGAGGGTCTCCCTCTTTTTCAGTGACCTTCTGCTTTACCGAGAATGATTTCCTTCTCCAGGATGCTC
The DNA here is from genome assembly GCA_028571685.1 of Heterohyrax brucei. Classification (NCBI taxonomy): domain Eukaryota; kingdom Metazoa; phylum Chordata; class Mammalia; order Hyracoidea; family Procaviidae; genus Heterohyrax; species Heterohyrax brucei. The sequence goes on from CM053152.1 coordinate 68,133,648, forward strand.
CTTCCTGACTTTTTTAAAAAAACAAACAGATTTCAGTGTTATTTTAAATGCAAGCAGCAAACTGATTTATCTGAAAACCATCAGATTGTTCCTGTCCTGGTATGTCGTGTTACAATTTTCCCTATGACAGAGAAAAGACTTTTTCATCTAATTAACGTGATGTACATTTTGTATGACATAAAATACCAATTCATAGGATGACTGCTGCTAAAATGGTTTTCAGAAAGGTGGAGGGATATAGAAGTCCCTTTAAAAAGGAACTAACCTTAATGTCCATCAAAAGTGAGTGGAATAAATAAATTATGCTGCATCCATACAATGAAATTGCACGTAGCCATTAAATGTCATGTAAAACATATGACATACAAAAATTTTCTGAGCATTAAGTAAAAATAGCTATAATAGAAGAGCATATTCTGAGATTAGAGTATATACAGCACTTTGTGTGTGTGTGTGTGTGTGTGTCTAGAAAATAAAAGACTAGAAGAACAGATGCTAATACGTTAACAGAGGTTATTCACAAGAGCTGGCGCAGGTGGTATCTCTAGTACACCTATTGCCATCAGGTCAATTTTGACTCATAACGACCCTAGAGGACAGAGTAGAACTGCCCCATAGATTTTCCAGGGAGCATCTGGTGAATTCAAACTGCCAGTGTTTGGGTTAGCAGGTATAGCACGTAACCACTATGCTGTTGAGGTTTCCTGTCTTCTAAATTTTAATAATTTAAAAAAAAACACATGGAAATATTCACGCATTCACATCTAGCTACTCTAGTACATGGCAATAAACTACAGTTCAGACTAACAATCAAGTAACTTGCTTAAAATGATCCACCTGGTGTATTAAGGCTCTCTTAACTCCAAAATCCATCTTCCTTGTGTATCCCGTTCATCTTCATCCCTATCTCCCTGACTGTACCATATCTACAGTAATTCCATGACAACTTTTCTAGTTTAATCTCTGCTTATTAAAATGAGATTACTTTCTATCACCAAGATGGCTTTCTGTTTACCTAAAATCTTTATCTGACTTTCTTGCTGTGTTAAGCACCCCTTCCTTGTTTCACAACCTTCAACAAGGGACTATTGATATTTAAGTTTAGACAATTCTTTGATAAGCAGGGCCACGCTGGACTTGGCAAGCTAAATGCCTGTAGGACTTCATTGTGACAACCGAAAGTGTTGCCACACATTTCCAAACATCCACACATTTCCAAACATCCTGACAACATTTTGAAAGTATGTGAGACTTAGTCTAGCATCTTTGCTTCTAAGGAGTAATCTGTTCATTCTTTTGGCAGTCCATAATATATTCAATATTATTTTCCAACACCACAATTCAAAGACGTCAATTCTTCTGTCTTCTTTATTTGTTGCCCAGCTTTCACATGGATACAGTGCAACTGAAAATACCATAGTCTGGGTCAGGTGCACCTTAGTTTTCAGGGTGACATCTCTGTTTTTCAACACTATAAAGAAATCTTTTGTGGCAGACTTACCCAATGCAATGCATCTTTTTGATTTCCTGATTGCTGCTTCCGTGGGCGTTAGTGATGGATCCAAGTAAAATGAAATTCTTGACAACTTCAATCCTTTCTCCATTTATCACAATGTTGCTCATTGGGCCCGTTGTGAAGATTTTTGCTTTCTTGATGTTGAGGCATAATCCATGCTGAAGGCTGTGGTCTTTGATCTTCATCAGGGTTTAAAATCCCCTTTCCTTTCGGCAAGTAAGGTTGTGTCATCTGCATAACATATCGTTAGTAAAGATCCTCCAGTCCTCATGCCACGTTCTTCTTCATATGGTCCAGCTTCTCAGATACTTTGGTTGGCATAGAGAGTATGTATGGTGAAAGGGTGCACCTCTGAGGCATACCTTTCCTGGATTTAAACCATACAGTATCTTCTTGTTCTGTTCAAACAACTGCCTCTTGATCTGTGTACAAATTCCCCATGAGCACAATTAAGTGTTCTGGGACACTTATTTCTGCACAGTGTTATCCATAATTTGTTATGATCCACACAACTGAATGCTTTTGCATAGTCAGTAGAAACAGGTAAGCATCTTTCTGGTATTCTCCACTTTCAGACAAGATCCGTCTGACAGCAGTAATGATATCCTGGGTTGTGTGTCCTCTTCCAAAGCTGGCCTGAATTTCTGACAGTGCTATGTCAATATACTACTGTAGTCGCTTTTGAATGATCTTCAGCAAAATTTTACTTGTATGTGAGATTAATAATATTGTTAGGTAATTTCTGCTTTCAGTTGGATCACCTTTCGTAGGAATAAACATAAATAGGAATCTCTTCCAGTCCATTGCCCAAGTTGGGGAAGGATGAATGTTTTAAGGAAAGGGAACAATACAGAATGTGATCCAGAGGTGAGACCACACCCAGGGAACTAAAGTAAGCTCTGAGTCACTGGATCAGATGGGCAAATGCATCAAAAGTGAGGTGAGGCTGGAGCGGAGACACAGCACGAGGAGGATTACTGAAGGACAAGAAAAGCCAATGAAAAGTTTAGAAGCAAGACAGTCGAGACCAGGTGAGCGTTTCATGGAGATCCCCTTAGCACTGTGGCAAAAGAAACAGTGGGAGCTTGGCCAGAAGCTCACTGGCTGGTCTCCACCTACAAGCAGGAAATGCTTTCTGCATCCTTTTTCCTACTTCTTCCCAAAGGGAACTGAAAGGCACCTGAGCACAATTCACGCCTGAAGCATTTGTGTTAACAGGGAGCAAAGCCTTGGATGAATGGAAGATTTAACGAATTTTATTTACATGACAGCCATTGCAAGGAAGAAGATTTCATTGTAGTGAAGAGGAGAGAGTTGAGAGCAATCTCAGCCTGCTGAAATCGCACCACGCAGACATTTTCTGCACAAACGCATCATATTCCAGTTATGGGCCAGGCTTTCTGATGAGATTGCTCAGTTATACTATCAGAAACAGAGATTTCGACTTAACCAAGTAATCAAGGTTAATATCAGCAGTAGTAACAAGATACATTGATAATAAGCAAACCCCTTAATGTGATGCACGGCAAAGGATGTTACATCACTCCTGTGATATTCTTGCCAAAAATACATAACCTCCTTCTAATCATGGAGAAATGTTAGGCAAACTCAATTTGAGGAATGTTATACAAAGTGAACCAATACATCTCTCAGCAGTGTCAAGCTCATGAAAGATAAAGACTCAGGAACTCTCAGTAACTGGAGAAGATGAAAGAGAAATAACAAAATACAGTGTGGGAGACTTGATTGGACGCTGGGACAGAAACAGCACATTAATGGAAAACTAGTGAGCTCCAACCAAAGGCTGTGGTAAATAGTGCTGTACCATTTCAAAATGTTCTGCTTTTGATAATTATACTGTGGCCATTTAAGATGTTTTACATTCAGAAAGCCTAGGTGGGGGGGTATACAAGAATCCTATACTATTTCTAGAACTTCTTAGTAAGCCTAAAATTAGTTAAAAATAAAAAGCTAAAAAAAAAGAGAAATACAGAGATTTATTATTAAAATAATCATATGATATCTTTCCATGCCTGGCAAAAGAGGCTGGTAATGAGAGTTTTCTTAGCTAACTTCTCTCATAAGAATCCATAATGATTGGTACGTCATTCTAGATTGTTTAGGTCTCAGAATACTAAGAGTAATCGAATATATAAAATCAAAAATCTTACCATTTAATAAGCCACTCACTTGGAAGATGCCTTCCCATTTGATGCTAACCATACTTTTTCTCCCTCTGTAGTCTGGAAACTCTGGGGCATAGTGGTCAAGTGCTACACCTGCTAATCAAAAGGTTGGCTGTTCAAATCCACCAGGCTCCCCTGGACAACTCTGTGGGGCCAGTCTACTGAGACCTATAGGTTTGCTATGAGTCAAAATCTACTCAGGGGCAGTGGGTTTGGGTTTTTGGGGTTTCTGTGGTCTTTATCCAGTGCTTCTCTCATATTGTACTTACTTCTTCTCTCTTTAACAAAACGACACTTTGCCATCTTGCAGGGTTTCTGAGGTGGTATTGGAGAGGATTCTGTACATTGCTTTGTAGATGTTTGTGAAGAGCCCCAAATTAGAACTTGAGAAATTGAGGTTTTGGTTTTGTTGTTTTTGGTGACAATATAGACAACTGAGCATACATTTATTCATAATTTCTACATGTACAATTCAATGAAATTGGTTATCATACTTCACATTGTGTCACTGTTGTCACTATGTACACCCACATTGTTTCATCACCCTTAATTTAGACCATCTGCCCTATAAGGTTCTCATCTGTCCTTTATAGTAACTATTGGCATTTTGAATTCATATAGATGCTTCTTTGCAAGAGAGTGAGGCTGAAGGCAAATATTGTTTGTTAATTGGGTTGAAAGGGAGATCAGAATTCTTTTCTCACTTCTTCCTTTCCCTGGCTATGAAGTTTTGGGTAAATAAATCATTTAAGTCAATCACTAGTTGACTTGATTAGCCCATTAAGCTCCCAATTCCTTATCTGTAGAATAAAGTCTTTTCAGACAAGATCTATATCAGTGGTTGATTCTCAACTTTCACTGGGCATTTGGAATCATTCAAGAAGTTGGAAGGAAGGAGGAAGAGAGGAAGGGAGGAAGGGGGAGAGGGAAGAAAGGAGGGAGGGGGAGAGGCAGGAAAGGAGGGAGGGAGGCTCTGTTATATAGAGTTTCTGTACATCGGAATCAGCTCAATGGCACCTAACAACAAAGCATCACAGATGCTGCCAATACAGGCTGGTTCAGAGAATGGAGCACGATAGTGCCTAGTGGGAGGGAGACTGGTTAAACTGGCAACGGGGCAATACAAAGCACAGTATCCATGCTCAGCAGTGTTCACCTGTTGAAGGTAAAGGCAGCCAATTTGGAAGCAATGATTTGGAAGTCAAAGGGGGAGTCTGGAGAGCAGGGGATAGACCAACTGCAGTCAGATGATTCTGAGATGACCTCGGTCAGTTTCAGAACAGGGTGCCTCCTGCGGATGGTAATGTAGTAAGGAAATGCTAGCCATCTAAGTGGTAAGAGTGGAAGAAACGGAAGGATTGTCAAGGCTCTAGCCAAAGTAGTTGAGATTTAATGAAGGGTTCAAGCCACAGCAAGGGACATTAGAAATTCCATGATCTAGAGCAAATACAGTAGCACTGACACGAGGAGAAGAGTGTTTGACTTCTAAGGTTGGTCTATGGCTCCCAAGGCAATTGGGTTGCCCTGGCTCAGCAGAAACCAAATCCACTGGGAAAGACTCTTAACTGCAGAATGTAGCAGATGGAGGGCTGGGATCATGAGCTAATTTCTGCCCTGGTGGGGACTAACTCCGGAATGGGAGTAGATCCCAATGTGCAGGTGCAGCTCATGTGTAGCCATTGCTGTGGGGAACTGAGAGTGAACAGGGCAGAAAGAAATGAGCAAGTTCAGTATCCCTGAAATGACCCCCAAATGGCCAGGTGCCTGCTCTGCTTACATCTGAAGCACAGGAAAAAACAAGATCTTTTGTATATTCTTCTTAGGCCAGCTTCATCCTAGGTAACTGTACTTTCTGCTTTACTGATGTACGTATCCTGGCCCCTAGGGTCGCCATGGGTTGGATCCGACTCTACGGCACTTGGCTGGCAATGTACATATAGATCCAGTCTGATAATAACCCAGATACAGGCTCTAGATTGGCTATGCCAGAAGCCTATTAGGGAAGTACATAGTCATCTTTGAGGTGAATTTTTCTACTTCCCCAAAGTAGGAGGAAGCAAAAGTGAGCCATTGTCCTTCAAATGAGTCTCACATACTGGCATCCTAAGAATTTACTCAGCATTTTCAGTGACAGAAACCCTGGTGGCTGTAATGGTTAAGGACTAAGGCTGCTAAGCAAAAAGCCACCAGTTCAAATCCACCAGATGCTCCTTGGAAACTCTAAGGGGCAGATCTACCTTGTCCTAGAGGGTCTCAATAAGTCAGAATTCACTTGGCACTAGTGGCAATTGTCCACAAATGCCCAGTTCACAGAACAAATGCCAGTTTGCCTTTAATTTCTGCTTTGGATGAGCACGCAGAATGCCATATGGAAAAAGCGTAGTAAGTAGAACTTACCTGTAAGTGATTTCTGGCTTCACTGCTTATTAATTGGCTCATTTGGGGAAAATGATTGTGCTTTCTGAGCCTCAGTTTGTTTTCAGATGAATGTAACAATAGCTGCTCTACTGACCAACATCATGGAGTGGGAGAAAGATTCAACCGAATAATGTGGCTGAAGAACTTCTGAAGTTAGCAATAGTCTACCCAGGGTCAAGTTCCACTCTAAAGGGTGTATCCAAATAACTTGGCAGTTTGACAAAATGTTAAAACTACCTTCTTATTTGAAAAGCAAAGCTCAAGAAAAATCTTCAGTGTTGAATGTTACCTGGTGGCAGGTCCTCATGTGGAAACACGGCTGTGAAAAACATTTCAGTTTTCCAAAAAGAGGTAGGGTTTTGAAAAGTTGCACAACATTAGCCTATATAAATATGTTGATACTTTGATTTCCACAACACTTAGTTTTCGGGTTTCCTGTGAGCTAACACAGAGGTACACATTGTAAAAGGAAGCAAGGACTTCTTACGCTGCTTTAAATCTGGTGGAATTTTTTGTTGTTGTTTTTGGTTAGGTGGTTGTTTTAAAAAGCTTTCACACTGAAAACCTTGAACTTGACTTTTCTTTGGTGTCAAAATCCCTTAAGAGACTTCAAAGAAAGCCTAATAAGAACACGGCATTTGAGCAGGTAACCTCAAAGGAATGGCATTCACACAAGAGGTTTATTTTATTTTTAAAGAGAGATTTTTACAAGTTTCCTCCTCGATGGTAGAAACAGTTTCGTTGGCTTGACTGCAGCTGTGATAAACAGAACGCTCCAGGCTGTTTTGCTTGTAGATGTTTATGCATGGCCAGGAAGCGCTGAAGCGTTCATCGTTAGCTCACACACCTACAGATTTCGTAAAATCAGAGTGCAAACAATCAGTGCAAAAGGCTCAAGTTTTGAGTCACACTTCAGAAATCTCAACCCAGCCTACAGACACATCATTATAGTGAGATTGTTTACTTTGCCATGAAACAGGAATTCTCCTACGTCTCTGTCCTGCCCTAGGGCCTTCATTTCTCCCTGCATTTTCAGGATTTGGTGTGATGAAAGCTTTCTGTTGCTGTTTTTTTGGAGCTAGATAAATTTGGGTCACCTCCATTGTTTACAATTTGCATGGCTTGGGGCAAAGTGTCAGACCTTGCTTCCTTTCGTCATCTGCAAAGTGGAGATACATTTATGAGGAATAAGAAGTCAATACATGGAAAGAAGGAAAGCATCTGGAACATCATAATACATGCTCCATGAAGAATTCTTAATTTCCCTTGAACTTTTTGTTTGTTTGTGTTCATAACTCATTTGCTCCAGCTTCTGTCTCCTTTTGATTCTTACTTTTTTTTTATGTTTTGTTTTTTTATTTTTTTTATTAAATAAAAGAAATGAAGGTATACATACTCTGTGCTTACAATACTGGGTTAAGAGAGGAGAAGTACACAAGTTGTGTCAAAGTCCCATTAATATTGATCTTCTTACTAATGTGTATTGTCACCAATTTCACCCATCCAAATTTCTAACAACTACCTAATCTAAACCCTCACCTCTTGCCTTCCCGCCCTCCCACCCTCCCCACCCTTGTAGCCGTCAAAGAGTCTTTTCTACTACGTATGAGTTTGCTTTTAAGTTTTTATCGTAGGGGTCTCATATAATAATTGTCCTGTCTGTCGCTGACTAGGTTCACTCAACATAATGTCCTCCAGTTGAGACCAAGTTGAGAGATGTTTCCTGTTATCATGATTGTTCTTTATTAGCGTATAGTACGCTATCGAGTATATATACCAAAGTTTACCCATCCATTCTTCTGTTGTTGGGCATCTGGGTTGATTCCAACTTTTTGCTATCGTGGACTGTGCTGCAATGAACATTCGTGTGCATGTAGCCTTGGTGTGAATGGCCTTGATTTTGTAGGATATATTCCGAGCAGAGGAATTACTGAATCAAATGGTATATCCATATCCATTATTTTAAGGTAACGTCAAATTGCTTTCCAAAGAGGTTGCACCATTCTGCAATCCCACCAACAGTGAGGGAGAGTTCCAATCTCTTCACAGCCTCTCCAACATTTATTGTTTTGCATTTTTTGGATTATGGCCAATCTTGTTGGGGTGAGATGGTATCTCATTGTCGTTTTGATTTCAATCTCAGATAAAATAGTTTTTAATGTAAAATCCACTATTATGGACAAGGATGGTCACTATTTATTGCTGAAAGGTTCAATACTCAAGGAAGACTTAACAATATTAAATATTTATGCACTCAATACCAAAGCACCTAAATACATTGAACAAATACTGACAACACTGAAAAATGAGATTGATCATTCCACAATAATAGTTGGGGACTTTAACACTCCCTTTTCAGTTAAGGATAGATCATCCAGAAAAAAGCTCAGTAAAGATACAGAAGATCTCATTACAACAATCAACCAACTTGACCTTATCGACATATACAGATCTTTTCATCCATCAACAGATAAACACATCTTCTTTTCCAAAGCATATGGAACATTCTCCAGAATAGACCATATGTTAGGTCATAAAACAATTCTCCATAAAATCTAGAACATTGATTTATTGGGAAGTACCTTCTCAGACCACAGAGCTATAAAAGTTGAAATCAATAACAGAAAATTCATAGGTAAAAATTCCAACTTATGGAAACTGAACAACACTTTACACATAAAGCCTTGGGTTATAAAAGAAATTAAAGACACATTAAAGAAATTTATGAATTCAAATGAGAATAAAAACACATCGTACCAGAATTTATGGGATACAGCCAAAGCAGTGCTCAGGGTCAGTTTATCTCCATAAATGCACATTTCTGGAAAGAAGAGTGAGCACAAATTAAAGAATTAACCTCACAGCTTGAACAAGTAGAAAGAGAGCAACAAAGAAACCCCTCAGGCACCAGAAGAAAACAGATTATAAAGATTAGAGCAGAACTAAATGAATTAGAGAATAGAAAACAATTGAAAAAATTAACAAAACCAAAAGCTAGTTCTTCGAAAAGATCAACAAAATTGATAAACCATTGGCTAAACTTACAAAAGAAAAACAACAGAAGATACAAATAACCCAATTAAGAAATGAGTTGGGAGATGTTACAACAGACCCATCTGAAATAAAATATATCATAACAGAATACTATGAAAAGCTATGCTCTGACAGATTTGAAAACCTGGGAAAATGGACAAATTTCTAGATTCATGTGACTCACCAAGACTATCACAAGGAGAAATAGATCAACTTAATAAATCTATCACAAAGGAAGAGAGTGAGGAAGTCATCAAAAATCTACTGACCAAAAAAAGTCCTGGCCCAGATGGCTTCACCAGAGAATTCTACCAAACTTTTAGAGAAGAATTAACTCCAATACTAATGAGGCTATTTCACACCATAGAAAGAGATGAAATACTTTCAAATTCATTCTATGAAGCCAGCATAACCCTGATAGCAAAACCAGTGAAAGATCCCACAAAAAAAGAAAATTGCAGGCCAATATCACTCATAAATCTAGATGCAAAAATCTTCAACAAAATTCTAGCCAATAGAATTCAACAGCATATAAAAACAATCATTCATCATGATCAAGTTGGTTTCATTCCAGAGATGTAAGGCTGGTTCAACATCAGAAAAACAATTAATGTAATCAACCATATTAATAACACAAAAGATAAAAATCACCTGATTTTGTCAACTGATGCAGAAAAGGCATTTGACAAAGTTCAACATCCATTCATGCTTAAAACTCTCAGAAAAATAGGAATAAAAGGGAAATTCCTCAATATAATCAATAGCATCTATGCAAAGCCAACTGCTTTCATCATCCTAAATGGTGGAAGACTGAAAGAATTCCCTTCGAGAATGGGAACTAGACAATGATGCCTGCTCTCACCACTTCTATTCAACATTGTGCTAGAAGTTCTAGCCAGAGCAATTAGACAAGACAAAGAAATAAAAGGCATCCATATTGACACTGAAAAAGTAAAGATTTCCCTCTTTGCAGATGATACGATTGTTTATACAGAGAATCCAAAGAAATTCATAAGTAAACTATTAGAGCTAATAGAAGAATTTGTCAAAGTATCGGGATACAATATAAACATAACTAAATCAGTAGGATTCCTTTATACCAACAAGGAAATTATTAATGAAGAAATCACCAAATCAATTCCATTTACTATAGCCTCCAAGAAGATAAAATACCCAGGAATAAATCTAACTAGAGAAATAAGAGATCTTTACAGAGAAAAATACAAGACCTTGCTACAAGAAACTAGGAGAGACTTAGACATAAGTGGAGTAATCTGCCCTGCTCATGGATAGGAAGGCTCAATATTGTGAAAATGTTTATTTTGCCCAAAGCACTCTACTTATATGATGCAATCCCAATACAAACTCCAGTGTCGTTTTTTAATGAGATGGAGAAACAAATTATCAGCTTTATTTGGAAAGGGAAGAAACCCTGAATAAGTAAAGCACTACTGAAAAAGACGAACATGCTGGGAGGCCTCTCACTACCTGACTTTAAAACCTATTACACTGCCACGGTAGTCAAAACAGCCTGGTGTTGATACAAAAGGAGACATATAGAAAAATGGAACAAAGTAGAGACCCCAGAGACGCCACCATCCTCTTATGAACAGCTGATATTTGACAAAGGTCCTAAGATTTTGAACTGGGGTAAGAACAGTCTCTTTAACAAATGGTGCTGGGCATAATTGGATATCCGTCTGCAAAAACTTGAAACAAGACCCATATCTCACACCTTACACAAAAATCAACTCAAATTGGATAAAAGACCTGAATATAAAAGCTAAAATGGTAAAGCTCATCCAAGATAAGATAGGGTCAACAATGGACATTTTAATACACAATATAGACTGACTTCAAAATCTGACAAAACACATTCATTAGAAGAGAAAACAGATAAATGGGAATTAATGAGAATCAAACACTTCTGCTCATCCAAAGACTTCATCAAAAGAAATAAAAGACCACCTACAGAACGGGAAAAAATATCTGGCAACTCTATGTCAGACCAACGCCTGGTTCTTACTTCTATTTCTCGAATTTCAGATCAAGGTGGTTTACAGGGAGAAGGAATCTGCTACAACATTTCATTTTCTAGATCAGGGAAGACAATGGAAGCCAAGGTCACACAAAATGTGTCAGAGCTGAAACTCTGCATATTTCCTGATTCCAATCCTGTTGTTCTTCCCATTAAATCATATTTAACCATGTCTTCAGTTAATCACTGAAACTTATTTTAAGCCCACTTTGACTGAAATTATCTGTAAACCAATACACAACTCTAAGTTTTCATTATCAACTGTCATGGGTTGAATTGCATCCCCCCCAAAAATATGCATAGTAATTTGTCTGGGCCAGGATTCCCTGTAGTCCATGATTGCCCTCCACTTTGTTATTTTTCTGATGCTGTAAATCCTAACCTCTACCTGTGGTTAACAGAGTGGATTATGTTAGAGAGGATTAGGTGGGACTGTGAATCCTTTCATAGAATCACCTCTCTGCTCCACTATAAAGGGAGTTGCCCTGGAGTATGGTTTGTACCAACCTTTATCCTTTCATCCAACAAGAGATAAAAGGAAAGGGAAGCAAACAGAGAACTGGAACCCTCACACCATCAGGAAAGCAGCACCAGGAGTAGAACATGTCCTTCAGTCCTGAGGTTCCTTCGCCACAATTCTCCATGGGCAAACACCGATGTAACACAAGGACTTTCTTCCAGAGCTAAGAAGGGGGAAAGCCTTCCTCTGGAGCAGACACCCTGAATTCCAACTTGTAGCCTACCAAGCTGTGTAAGAATAAACTTTCCTTTGTTAAAGCCATCTACAAGCCGCACTAACTGACTAAAATACCAGCTCATGGAAGCCCTTCAGTTTCTGGACCTTCCCTGTACTTTTTTTTCACCTTCAGGGTACATGCCAATGAAGAGATAGGTGTCAGAGGTTACTCACAACAGGTACTTTTGCTTCATTAGTGACAAACTAGTCCTAGGTCATTCACACCATAGGCTGTCTTCAGACACCCGTCATAACCACAGACCCTTCAAAGGATGAATTATTTTGGAGGGAGAGAGAGGAATTTTTGGTGATGCTATGTTTTTTCACTAATGGAATGGATGCTGAGGCATTGTTCATTGGTAGTTTTTTATTATTTGAAAAAAAAATGGGGTGCTAATTATAAGCAGGCCGTATTGGTCCTGTGTTCCATGAAGAGTATCACAAATGCAGTACGTATAGCCCTGTGGCCCTGGAAGTACATCACACTTGCTGGTTACACTTGAGCCATAAAATAAATTATTCAACTTTCCAAAAGCCTACATTAAATACTAAATACATGTTACACTTACTGCGCATTAATTTTTATGTTTGATTCTAGATGAAGCTTTAGAAAACATGGGACAACACTCTATTAATGTCATCAGGGATGTGAGTACTTTATAAAAGATGTCATCAGGGAAGCAACTAATGCAAGCGAGCCATATCCATCTATTGTCCTTTGAAGTAAATGCCAGCCAAGTAAAGGTGGTCCTAAAAATATCTGACCAATTCTTTGTGACTCTCCAATACAGTCTGGCCTTGGCTGATTGGACCAGAGGGTTAGCATCTGACCAAAGGCAAATGGAAAACAATTTATTGATTGATCAGCATCCTATGATTAGGCCTAAAACAAAAGTTTTGACCAACAAGGATGAAGATTAATAAAACCAATTAAATTCTTTTGGGGTAGGGGGTGGGATGAAGAAGAGTACTTTTGCTGTTAACAAGTGCCATGAGCCAAACTTAGAGTTGGAATTTATATGATATTCACTAATTCTGAGATTATGCTCTGGCAAAACTTCAAAAACAAAACAAAACAAAAATCCATTAATTAAATAGCCATGATGGCAGTGGTATCAGTGGAAATACAAAGCAGCATGAGGCCATAAAAACTGGAATATATTACCTCTGGGGTTTGACCTGGTTATCCCAACAAAGTAGAGAAAGAATAACATTGAAAATATCTAGCAATATGAGCCAGAAGATAACTTTATATCTTAAAATCTCTAATTGAGAAAGGCTTTTGTTTAATGTTCCATGTTATTAAGAGTTTCAGATTTTGATCTAAGTTATCTCTTCTTTGTAGGAAAAGTATATACCATGAAAGATACCTCTTGATGTCTTTAATATTGCTGGTAACATTATCAAGATGACTAAAGAAGCTGTGACAATATTTTGTAAGAGTATTTTCAATATCTTAGCAGTGGGATTTGGGGAAACCAAACTAGATGGTGAGCTTGAGAAGGGCAAACAGCAAAATACCCAAGGTCAAGTGTGGTCCACCTGTTGTCCACAAACAGTATGTTTCTGTATTCATTAGTACATGTGAACTGAAGAATTTCAAGAGATGAATCCAGCTGTCTTTCTACTTTCATAAAAAATACTATTTAAAATTTGGCAGATGTTAAACACGATTCTTTCAAATTTCCGTACAAGACAACGTTACTTGTAAATCAATTTGTAATTAAAACTAGAAGCATTTTGGAAAGATGTCCGTACCAGGGCTCCAGATTTTCTCCATATTTGTTGACTTAAACCCTTTTCTTGTACAACCTGTTGGCCATTTTAACTAATGAGACACCACCCCTAGGGCAAATCCTTGTTGTTTCTGTCCAAAGAGGATGCGCCTGCACGTAGGAATTGCTTTGAAAAACAGTTGATTGATTGCAGGAAAATATTTGGAAGTCAACTGCTGGAGAATTTTACTGTTTTCATATTAACGCTTTAGTTCTTTATGTCTTTTTTTTCCTTCAGAAATGATCTGAATTTAAAAACTTAAGAGATGACAATAAAACCAGTTGGCATTATTTGGATCAAGCACCTGGTTGATTTAGATTACTTCTATCATTTCTCTCTACCTCCACTGCTACTTGGTATCCTAAGCCACCGTCACCCTTCAGTAGCTCCCAGCTGGTGTCCTCACTTTTCTTCCTACCCTTCCAAATCTGATCTCAACCTTGAAGCACAAATGAAGGGATATTCCCTATATCATGTCACTCCCCTTTATTTATCAAACAAGCCCTATGCACAACTCTTTAATAGTCACCCCCCACATTTAGAATGAAGCCCCAACTGTCCACTCTGGCCTTCAAGACTGCCCTTGAACTGGCCCTGACTCTTTCCAGTTTTGGATTGCGCTCGTGTCTCTCTGCGTCACAACCCTCCAGCCCCATTCCATTCCTGGAACACACATGTTTTTTCCCATCTCAAGGCTATGCACATGCTGTTTACTTTCCCTAGATTTCTCTCTCCTTCCCCTCTCTTACATTTTCCTGGAAATCACTTTCTTGTCCTTCTCAGATTAACTGTCACCTCATCAGACAAACTCCCCTGATCACCCCGGCTAAAAGCCCCTCGCTCTATCTCATTCTCTTGCTGGTTACCTTCATAGCACTTATCACAATTGGAAGTTATTCTGTTAGTTTATTTGTGTTTTGTGTACTTCTCCCTCTAGAAGATAAATTCCATCAGGACCGACAGTTTGTCAAGCTAGTCTGATATTCCCAACATCTTGCAGAGTGCATGGCCCACAGTACCAGCAGACATTGGTTGAATGAATGAGTGAAGTGTTCTCAAACCTTTGTCATCAATCTGATCAGAGATTTTGAGGATATGATGACTGAATTTTCTAAAGTCTTATATTATTGTGTGCCATCAAGTCAATTTCAACTCATAGTGGAACTACAGTACAGAGCAGAACTGCCTTATAGAGTTTCCAAGGCTGTAATCTTGACAAAAGCATATTGCCACATCATTTTCCCCCTGAGTGGCTGGGGGGTACAAACTGCCAATCTTTCAGTTAGCAGCAGAGTGCTTAACCACTGCACCACTAGGGCTCCTTAAAGACTTTAAAAACCAAAAACACCAAAGCCACTGCCATCAAGTCAACTCTCACACACAGTGACCCTACTGGACAGAGTAGAACTGCCACACAGAGTTTCTATGGAGCACCTGGTGGATTTGACCCACTGACCTTTTGGTTAGCAGCCATAGCACTTAACCAGTTCACTACCAGGGTTTCCAAAGACAGCTTAGGCACCTTTATATAGTCTTCACACAGAAACTGGGCCAACTGTACTTCTCAGGCTAAGTGACTAGGCCAGCCTTCTGATGGGGGTTAGGAGGGACCCCACCAGCAGAGAAAGTTCATCTTCTCCCATTTTGTGTCATGTCAGCATTCAGCTTTTTATTGTCTTAGACTTAGTGTAGCACTGAAGAATGCAAGAATGTGAATACAGGAAATGCAGATACAGCGTGGGTTAGAGTAGGTAACCCAGACAAGCGTTCAGCGATTAAAATCCAGATAGTTGGGCCAATCCCTTGGCACCATGTAGGTTGTTACGATGATCTTGGACACCTGGGAGAACAGTTACAGATGCTGACAGCTTTCCTTTTTCCCAAAGCATGTTTATGGACTTACCAAAGCTGCAACCTCCCAGCTTTGGGCACACGGGAACACGTGATTCTGGGTGATATTACATAAACTTTCTCTCTGGTCAGTGTAAACACAGATGCTTTCTGGGAAACTCATATGCCACACAATGATTTTTTTCCATAATTACAGGAGGTGTGTTATCGATTGCCTCTTCAAATAGAGACCAGAAGGGAGCAGGCTAAGTTATACATTGAAGAGTTCCCTTTGTCATGCTAAACAGCCAACAAATAGCATCAAGAATTATCTGGAGGAGGAGAACCTCAGATATCCAAGGCATGCTGATACTTTCTGCTTTCCACTTCCCCTCTTCGGTCTCATCAAGAGATTTTCCTCTTTCTGACTGCTGGGAGGTGGAGTTCTGACGGTGCCGTGGTTGAGTGCTCTGCTGCCAACCAGAACAGCATCAGTCTGAACCCACCAGGCGCTCTGAGGGAGAAAAGCCCAGACGATCTGCTCCTGTGAAGTTTACCGGCTAGCAAACACTACGGGGCAGTTCTATCCTGTTCTACAGAGCTGCTCTGAGGCAGAAGGGACTGGATGGCATGTGAAAAACAACTGTATCCCTGGGTGGTGCTAACTGTTAAGTTCTCCACTATTAGCTGATAGGTGGATGGTTTGAACTCACCCAGAGGCCCTGGGAAGACAGGATTTGTGATCTGCTTCTGAAAGGTCACATTCTTGAAAAGCCTATGGAGCCCAGTTCCATTCTGTATTCCTTTGAGACTCAATGGGAACTAACAACAACAAAAGGGAAGGAGCCACCACCCATCTGCCAGTTTGTCATGCTGTAGTGGCCTGGGTATTGCCATGACGCTGAGTATTTCAAATGCCAACAGGGTTACCCATGCTTGACAAGTTTCAGTGAAGCTTCCAGACTAAGACATACAAGGAAGGCCTGGCAATCTGCTTTCTAAAACTAGGTAATAAAAATCTTAAATGGATGGTAACAGAATAGTTTCCTGCGGTGCTAGTAGAGGAGCCCTCTAGAGTTAGAAGCCAACGCCAAGCGCCCTCGAGTCGGATCTAGAGTTAGAAAGTACTACACAAAAGCCACAACAATGGGCTACAACGTGCGGTAACTGTGAAGGTAATGTAGAATCAGAGTGTTTTGGTGCGCTGAACATACGCTCACACCATGAAATGGAGCCAGCTTGACGGGCAACAGCAGCCGGAGAGAGAGCGCGTACAGGGAAGGCTGGTAGGATTGGAGATCCAGAGAATGGGCCCTGGCAAAGCCAGAAACTGGAGCCCTGAGTTATAAACCAGTTGTCCAGGAAGAGATAGAGCCTGAGAGAAACCTACCCAGAAGTCTCCCAGGTTTTTTGTAATTTGTTGGATCATTTTCTTTAATGGGCTCTTTCTCTGCTTCACCCCCACCTCTACCTTTGTTCAACTTTTCATTTATTGACTTTATATTAAAAATAAACCTAAAACTTTTAACACAATGGAGCTTCAGTGGCTAAGCGATCACACAGCACTTGCCCTAAAGAATGAAACAATTAAAATCCAATCAGTCATGATCATGTTTTGTTCTGTGATGCTAGGCTTCCCTTTGCTTTGACCCTTCTCCTTCCGGCATCCTGTTCTGGGACAGAAATGACACCACAAAGGTTTCCTGTGCCTGTCCTCTCCACTTCTGACCCCTCACTACATCCTCTCTCCATCTATTTGGAGAGCTATGATTCCGATCCCCTGGAATTCCTCCCAGTTCATACACTTGATGACACTTGTTGCTAATTTGGACTGCCAAAAATGCTGGCCCGAGCCTGGACTCAGTTCATGGCAGTAGTCAGCCTTCTGGTCTTCTTATTTGCAAAACGGGAAATGTGATATTTCCAGTTATTATTGGTTATAACTCTTCGTGGGTTCCCTTCTTACTGTGGCCTTCCTGACTCTCCTCAGTGCTGTTTCTAGTTGCTGTGGAGTTGATTACAAGTCATGGTGACCCCTTGTGCAGAGTAGCATTGCTCCATAGAGTTTTCAAGACCGTGTGATGTTTCAGGATCAGATTGCCGGGTCTCTCTTCCCAGAAGTCTTTGGGTGGGTCTGAACTGCCAACCTTTAAGTAGGTAGTTGAATGCATTGAATGCTTAACCATTTGCACCACCTAGGGACTCTGGAATTTAATTAACCTCTTAAACTCTTCCTGGCTTTTTCTCCATGCTCACTAATTTTGAAAAGACTCTCTGGATGTTTCAGAGGTCAGCTGTCCCTTAAGGCACCTGGTAGAGAGGTTCCTGTGGAATGGATCTGAGGTGAGGATACCAAGGCCAGCAGTGAGGATCTATCACCCCACTCTTTATCTTGAGGCCTTCACAGCCTTTGTTTTCCTCTCTAAGGATTTTGTGTTTGCTGAATGAACCTTTCCTCCCATTACATAACAGCCCAGCAATCATGCTTTATTTTGTGGTCTGCAGAGCACTTAGCACCTTGTTTGTCAGTCAGAATATGTTAAATCGCAGTAGTGGCTGTGATACTGTAGAGTAATAACGAGAAGATTGGTTCTAGTGATTCCCTGGCATTCTCCTCTCCACAACTTAGCAGCGACTGGGTTAGGCAGGCAGACCAGGTGCAGAAACGAAGCCATAAGGCTGTGACGTTAAGGTGCTGCCTGCTGTCTCCATGTCTGTCCTGCATCAGGGGGCCTTGGTCCAAGCCTCAAGTCACCTGCCTGCTGGCCAGACACCCATGCTGCCCCACTGCTGCTCCAGACACACAACTGGAATTTGATTCCAAACTGCAACACATTGGAGCATAGTTTTGTTTTCTTAAAGTGAAATTGTTTGTTTCCTATTCACTGAGAGACCCTACTCACATTCTCTTACCTGATACACGAAAAGGATCGCCTCTCAGAAGCTAAGTATTCATTATGTGCCTGGTTTAGATCTCCATCTCCCAACCCTAGAAATGCTAGACTTTTTTAGCCACATCCCTTGTACAGAGAAGGCTTTTAAAAGACAAAAGGAAAGAGGGAAACTTTAGCAATATTTTCTGGTGGTCTAAAACCCAGAAACTTTCAGATGTTAAAGCCTGCTAGGATCTTTCAAAGTGATCTAAATTTAAGAGAAAACCCTAATTTTACCACCCACTTCCCATTCTGTGTCTTTGTGATGATCAAAGATAATGGGGAGACTGAGAAGAGAAGAATGCTAACAATAATGGTAGCGGACCTAGCCACTACTGAGAACTCTTATGTGCTTGGCAAACTTTCCCATACACTGATTCGCTGACTTCTCAAACCAGCCCTGTGAATGAAGTTAGTAATTCTACCATGTCTTTTTTTTTTTAAAAAAACAAACAGACAGACTTGAGAGAAGTTACCTAGCAGGTAGGAAATTAAGGGACCTAGATCAGCTCTATGTCTGCTTAGGGGCTTCTTAGATCTTCTCTGAAGGTATCTGTGAACCTTCTCCATAGCACCAAGCTCTCTTTGGCTTTGAACTGGCAAAGTGTGGTGGAAGTGCTCCCAGTCCATTTGAACTGCTGTTCTGACTCTAATGCCAATTTGCTGAGGATACACTGAACTCCCCTGGTACCTATACTTGGCCTGGATCTCCTGGTGTTCACACTAAGACTTTGAACTGGTCCTTTCTGGTTCAGTCATGGTGGAGGAAGTGAAACTGAAGAGACTAGAAAATTTGAAAATTTGGGTGAATTAGAATGATAACCAGAATAGAAAACATTACAGGTTGAAGCCCTTCTAGAAATCTAGAGTACACATTGCATAGTAACTAAATCCCTTGCCGGTAGGATTTTGAGCAGAGTGTGAAACAGCTGTCCCTTGCCTAGAGATGGTGGCCAGCCACACTGCCTTGAATGTGCATCTCTCTCCGCAGTCCTGCCAGTGACCCAGTCTCATGCATCAGCTCCATGCCTGTGCCTCTTCCTAGTCTTCCATTTCAGGGCTTCAACCCATGGTATTTCCCATTCTAGTTATCATTCCAGGTAACTGAAATTATAAAAATTCCTGTTCATTTTGGTTTGACTTTGCCAGCCACGACTAAATCAGTTCAAACCAGTTTGAAGCCCTGGTCCTACACTGTCTCCCCAATCCTCCATCTCCCAGAACAACAGCCACGTTTCTTCTTTTTATTCCCTTCTCGTCTCCCGTGGGGGGTGACAACAGCTCGGCCTCTTTCAGCAGGATGCCACCAAGGCTTCTCTGAGGCGCTGCTATGGAGACAAAGCCCAGGTACTGCTTCCGTTTGCTACCACTCGCTATTAAAAGACAGGCACGGAATGCGAGCCCAAGATGTTCAGTGAATCAACCTGGAACTTACCCCTTTTTAAAAATTCTAATAGAGGGTAATTCATGCAACTTGGTTGGCAAGCCATCTGCCTCAGGGACTGAGCATAGGTTAGGTAATTAAACTCAACCTGTTCCTGCATGGATGTCGGATTTGCCATTTACCTCAGCTCAGAGTACTCATCTCCAAAAACCCACTCTCCCAACTCATTGTTCCCCCGAAACACCTGTCTAGCCCTCTTATTTGTAATCCTGCCATTCCATCCACCTGGAATGCCCTTAGTTTCCTCGCTGCGTCTCCAAATCCTTCTCATTTGCTTCACAATATGTTCCCCAATCACCTCACTCACAATGATCCAGCTCTCTCTCCTGAGTTCCAACAGTAAGGACTCTTTTCTAATTCAGTTGGTGATTAATCATGCACCCATCTTATGATAGCCTTTCTCTTGTTACCTTGAATGGTTATTTAAATCTTAAATTTAAACGTAACAGTTTCCATATGTTTGTCTTGTTGCTTTAATTGGACTATAAGATCTTCACAGGCCAGAGACTTCTTATATAATTGTGTCCCCTTCAGCACCTAGTACAGGGCTCCTTTACCGATTTTATTTTTAACTTTGAGCCAATGGGCAGCCAACTTTGTCCACTTACTTTGGTGATAATAGATCCCATTTCCTGAGTGATGAGCATGTGTGAAAAATTGGAGAATGAAGACCTTGAAGTATCTTCTAACCCACAGAATTGAACGATGAATAGGAAAGGGGGAGGGAGGCTTATAGCATGGCAGTGAAGGAAGAGAGTTCACCAGGGAGTCCAGGCAATTTTCATTCCTGTCCCTCCATTCCAAATCATAACATGTTAGCAAATGCTGGGAAATGTGTGGGGGAAAATGGATTCTCTTGTCAAATGTTTGGAAAATACTTGGTTAAACAAAGTTACACAGATTGCTTTGTAATAGCTTCTCTGAGCCATTACTAAACCTTTTAAGAGGAAGACAGAATATTATGTTTAAAAACATTTTTTAACCTTGAAAGTCTTCGTTTCAGAGAGCATGGCAAGAGACTAGTGTCCATCTCCTGAGAAATGCTGCTCAAAGGTTATGTGGGCAAAAGTTTTCAAAACATTAAGTTTACAGACAAATGGAGCAGGCACATAAGCATCACCAACCTTTGATTTTTTTTTTTACAGCATCAACGGCAATTTGAAAACAGAGAGAAGATCTTCCTGATCCTGAGGTCAGTATGCAATCAACATACAGAAAGCACGGTAAATATAAACAGAGTTGCTTGTTGATGGTAGAACTGTGTGCTAGCACAGCCAGCCACACTCAAAAAATCTTTGTGTCAGAGGAAGAACAACTCAGTGTTCCATTACAGTCAGTCTCAAGTGTTCTATCCCGAGTCTCCATATTTTCTATAAGGAATATAGCTGAGAATGAAGGTGACTCGTAGTCTTAACAGTTAATCTGAAAACTAGATTATGATGTTGACTCTAGGACAAAGAAGGTCTAACTTGGGCATGTATTTGGAGATATTTATCACTGCTGGGACCCAAAGGAGATCTAACTGCCTTCTAGGGTAGAAGTGAGAGCTCTTGGTCAAAAAGAGAGAATCCTCCAAAACACATACATTATGTACACTGTGGCTGCCATGTGAGCAAGGGACACCAGCACCAGAGACGACAGACTGGAGGACAGCTAGATCAAAGGAGCTTCTGCTTTTGTTACCTAGTCCTGTTTGTCCTAGAAATGAGGAAACTGAAGGCCAGAGATGTCATGGTCACAGGTGCTGAGCTGTGGACTGACAGCTAGGATTCACACTTATGTTTTGGCTGCCCTTTTCATGATACCGTACTGTCCTGCTTATGACCTGTGGGACATATTTTCTGGATGACTGGCTAGTGTCGCCATGAGTCAGATCTGACTCGACAGCACTTGGCTTGGCTGGCTAGTATCGGAGACCTAGTCCAAAAGCCTGTGAAATTGTTACCTTACTCCCAACCTCAGTCTGAATCACTGTAGGTTGAGGAGAACACCAGGAACAGTGCAGTTAATTCGACTGAAGGCAAATAAATTACAGTTTAGGACACAAGCATAATAGAATGCAGAGTGAGATGTTTCCTGTCCTTCCAGGATCATGGCCAAGGTCCCAAGCTGAGTTTGAAATTGTTGATATCAGCACCTCCCCAGATGACTTATTAGAGATGCCAGGTCAGAATTGTCAGTTAGTGCTGTCCCCCATAAATTCAGAGGAAGACTGAGTTGGAAACGTGGGGTTGGTAAGCAAACGTTGGTGGAGTCCGTGTTCGTGAAAAAAATTATTCTCTTTTACTTCTGTGTGGCCATAGAGGGTATGTCCTTCTAAAAGCCAAGTAAGGCATCCTGCAAGAGAAGCCTGCATAAATACTGAAGGTCCTTGGAAAGGAGACTGTCTGGATGTATGCCGAGCTATAGATCTCAAGTTCTTCTTCAGTACAGCCACAAGAGTGGCATTGAGAGTTATTGAGAGAAAAAACTGGAAAACATATTATCTTCTCCCTTTCCCTGTGCCTTCAAAGGGAGAGAAAGAAAAGGGTGGTTATTTGATCCTTGTAACCTGGAGCTTTTAGACGTATACACACGTAAGTGTAGAGGATAGTATCCACTTAGAGACGCGAGATTTCTGAAAGCAGTTGATTTGGGTCAGTAGCACCAGTCAACAGAATGTGTCATGTAAGATACCTGGAAATAAGATGCAGGTACATCCTCCATATCTCAAGTCTCTGGATCTTAGAGGTTATGGAAGAGGATGCCAGTAGTCCCCTCGCTCCACATGGAAAAACATACGCATCTGTGGAGAGATAAAGACGTCAGAGCCGTTCCAGTAGCTGCAGGACCTAACTCAACTAAGTATCCGGAGATAATAATCACTGCTGGGATCCGAAGGAGACACAACTGCTTTCTGGGGTAGAAGTAAGAGCTCTCAGCCGTAAAGAGAGTGCCCCCCAACACACACACATGTTATCTACATTGTGGCCATCACGGGTACAGACAGCACCTGCATCAGAGAGGATGGACTGACAGAGAGCTAAACCAGACTGCCACCTTCTGTTTTTGTTACCTAGTCCTGTTGTAACACAAACACCACAAGCGGGTAGTTTTAACAGGAATTTATCTTCCCACAGTTCAGGAGCCTAGAACTCCAAATTCAGGATGTGTCCTCTAAGGGAAAGCTCTTTTTGGTAGGTTAGTGAGGTCTTTGGTGCCCATTTCTTCCCTCTGTGTATCTCTCTGTGTATCTCTGTGTGTATCGCTGCTCTGTTTAGAACTCAGATGGGATTAGGATTAGGATACACCTGATGCTATCACAGCTTCATTAACACAACAATGGAAAACATCTACTTCCAAACAGGGCCATATTTACAGATATAAACTAAATCATTGCTGTCAAGTTGATTGCAACTCATAGCAACCCTGGAGGACAGACTGTAGAACTGCCCCACAGTCTTTCCAAAAAGCACCTGATGGGTTCAAACTGCCAACTTCTGGTTAGCAGCCAAACTCTTAGCCACTATGCTACCAGGGTCTCCATTTACAGGTATATGAATTAGAACATCACCTTATATTTTGGGAGGACACAATTCAATCCTTTCTACTACCATACACTGTAATGTATCTGATCCCTCGCTACTGACTGCACCAAGATAGCCCAGAGAGGGCTGCAGAAGGCTTCTAAAGTCTAAAGGAAGGCAGGGAAAGATGTTCAAAGACGAAAGAAAAGAGGCAGGTGGAGAGACTCCTGCCACCTTTTAAGCTTCTAGGTCCAGAGACTGGAAGAATGAACCCTGAAAGAGAAGAGCACAAGTTTTGCCATCAATTTGAGATAGAAGTATCAAAATAACTAATACTGAATTTTAAAGAACAAAATGGAATCCTCTAAAAACCAAAAATGAAAGAAAATTTAGAAGATCTGGCCAAGATGCTGTTAAGGAAGTGCCTTTCCAGAAGAACAGGTGAGTCGACATATCTTAGCTGAAGAGGCTGTTGTCGAGTAAGTATAGAACTGTTTTCTTTTCATATCCATAACAGGTTGAAACTCGTCAATAAATTTGTTAGACAGAATTTTAATGTTTTCATATTTCTAATCCAAGGCAATCTGAAGGCAACATGGCAATGTTTTCTCCATTCTACAAATTTAAGGCACAGAGAAGTGTTGGTAGGCAAAGGGGCTCTGAGTCCATCTACAGCGTTCTATCTTCTCATGTCATGAGGCAGCTGACTCCCCCTCATAACCAAACATGATTCTTTTGTAGTTGGGAACAGAACTTTTCAAATTCTTGAGCCCAACACAAATTAAAAAGAAAGAGGAGAAGGAGGGGAAGGATACAAGAAGAAAACATTTTACTTTTCCCCTAATTTGAGAACCTGTGATTTTTCACAGGTTTTATCAGTGCTCAGATATCTTTGTTTTGTTTTATTTTATACATTTATTTATTCCCCCTCCCCCCCCCCCACAGTTCTTTTGGCATAACTAAATTTATCTGTTTTAAAAAAAATCCATCTGGCTTTTGTGCTATGGAAGCCCACACAACCCTGCACCAACCGTTCTAGAACAGCAAGGAGTTATCAAATGCGACAAGTTTCAAATAAGGGGATAGCAAGCTAATTAAAAACTGAGTTTCTTAATAAGGAATAAAGCACAGTGGAGAACTGAACGAAGCCCAAATACATGAAAATTTCAAAGCTTAAAACTGCTATGTGAGGCAACAAAAAAAGGCAGAAGTGACTTAGTTAATTTTTCACGTCTTATTCCCAAAATAAACAAATCTATTGCCATTTGTATCAACAAATATAAGTATTGCTCAAATAATGTCAGTTTAATATTGGAATCAAATCTAAACAATGCTGAATATAAAGACCATGTATATACAAAACATACCATGCTAAAGTATGAAATGTCATTATATATACTGATTTCTAAGAGACTGTCACTGGTTTTCTTCAGAAACTTTATTTTTCTGCCTCAAAGATGCTTAGATTTCCCTCTTTTACATCATTCTGGAGCAAGTTTAAATTTCTTTTAACCAATGGATGAATAATTTCCAACAAAGCAAAACTTTTCTGCAAGAATACATGCACACGTGTATGTGCGTATACATACATGCATGCATACACACACACACACAATATATTGGTACAAGTAGTATGTGCATGTCTGTCTATCTGCATTGCACACACAGACTGGCTATGCCTCAAACGTCTAGGCAGCCATAAGACTGCTAGGAACGAGACATATATCCGTTCACTGGCATCAGCCTTCTGTGAGTACTACGTTCATCTGTAATTGAGCTGGACACACAACACACTTACACAGTATTGACAAAGTGAAGCAGTGAAGTGCCGTCGAGTGAAAGTTGTCGAAATTATTTACAGAAAGCAAACCATAAACAACAACAGATTTTCAAAGGAGAACTGTTTAGCCTTCCCCAGATTCTCTGTCTGTTCCTATGTTACTGGGCTGGTGTGCCATGCACAAGGTCAGGTGCTGTGTTCACACCACTGCAGACTCTGGCTACTGCCATGCTTCTAGGGTTCCTGCACAGCTCCCAAGGCTTCTGCTGCCACTGTGCCTCCCCGGCCTTTGCTGCCAGCCCCCACCACACCACCTGGAGCTGTGGCAGTCTCTCGCATCAGGGCACACACAAGCTTCTGCCTTGCGTGAGCAAGTGCTACAACTCCTTTAGCTCTGCTGGTAAGGCCCCTAACCAGAAAGCACTCATCTCCTGCTCCATGGGCTGGCGAGTCCACGCCTGCTCATGCTATCTTCGGTGTTCACTTTCTTTTCTGGTTCTCAGAGATTCTTAGCACAGTAATTCTGGGTCCTTGGTTGAAAGAACATGCTCTTCTTCTCACAGGTAGTGAAGCACAGCCCCCACCCCAACCTCTGCAGGATGGGCCCTCATGTAAACATACTACTTGTCGTTTCCAAGACACGGTCCTCCTACCAGGACCACAAATTGATGAGTCCACTTAGTAGACTACATGTCAGTCAGCTTTCCGTCTCGGCCAATCACTTTGTGAGACTTACAAAATCATGGCTAGAAAGTCTATAAAAGTGATCTGCTACACTGCAAAGTGAAATGCATTGCCATTTGGCTTTATTTTAAATGTTTTCTATCAAAATTAATGTGCAAGGAAAAATGGAGAGAAAAAGCACTTAGGAAGGATTAATATGTTCTCAATTATCGGAAAGCTTGTAGATTTAAAATGCTAACAACATAATCTTGTGATACTAGCGTGATGTAGAAGGGTATCTATCAAACTAGGAATTAACAGGTCTGAAAGCCTTTTTTAATTCTGCCTCAGATGGCTTTAGGAAGATGCTTTATCACCAGGCACTTTAGTTCGCTCCTCAGAACCAGAGAGCCGTTGTAACCACAGCCAATGCTTCGGACCTCAAGGAACAAATTAAGAATCCATTTGTGAAATGTTTCTTCCCATTTCATAAAGAAATGGCGTGTTATAACTGTACAGTATCTCAAAGTGAAATCAGGGTGTGGTTATGTTGGAACATTTCTTTGGCTGAACCAAGGATAAGCATGCAACCCCCTCAAGATCTCTCACTTTTGATAAAAACAGATTTCCTTCAGGGGGAAATCAAATTGTTGTAAATTTTAGAAATGCAGAGAAGACAGAGAGGTGGATGGAGAATTTTGAGGAGGGCATAGACCAGACAAGCTCAGTTATCATCCTGTTAAAATATAGCCCACAGAATGTTCCACCATCGCATTCTTCACGGCCATCTGCTTCTGCCATCATCTTTGATTCCTACAAACAGATTTCAAAAGTTGAATCTGGCCCTCAGTGAGTTTCAGAATGTTCAGCAGGATTTTTTGGATGGAATCAGAAAATTTACCAATTAAGTCTCCATTCCTGTCTCCAGAAACAGCGCACCTGGCATTCTTTCCGTGAAGGCATCACTAGCCTCATCATTCCTTACATCTTTCACGTCCTTCTCAGGACCTAGCACAGAATTTGAACGTCACAAGGGCTCCCCCCCCCAATCTCCATCTCAACTGCCACCCTCACAACTAGGCCTAATCGCCATCACGTCACTTTTTCTCATCTGGATTATTACAATCACCTCCTACAGGGTTCCTGCCCTCCACTTTGATTCCCTCTAACCTCTTCTCCATAGTCACAGCAAACTTGGTGAAAATTTAATCAGGCTATGTGAGCCTCTGCTTAACTCTTCCAATGGTTTTACATTGCACTCAGAAAAGGAAATTTAAACATTCAAACAGCGTAAATTCTTGCTTCTCAGAAACAAGGACAGAGAGACGTCTTATGTACTGTGGACATGTTGTCAGGAGAGATCCATCTCTGAAAAAGGACATGCTCGGTCAAGTACAGGATCAGCAAAAAAGAGGAAGACCCTCCACGAGATGAACTGAGATAGTGGCTGCAACAGTGTGCTCAAGCACAACAATAACTGTGGGCATGGTGCCATGTTCCATTCTGTTGTATATATAGGCACCTAATAACAACAACAACAAGCAATATGATAATTGCTAAGGCTCTCAGTGTGAGGTAACTATTGCTTTGTAGCAAACCATTCTAATTTTCAGTGGCTTAAATAGCAATCACTTAGTTCTTGGGTATCTATAAAGTGGACTTACTCAATCGGCACAGAAGACACAGTGCCAGGGCCCACAAAACTATCAGGAGTCCAAAAAATGTTTAATTTTAATTTATTTTAAAATCTAAAGAAGAAAATGAATAAAATATAATGAATGTAGAGTAAGTCCAGCCTTTATTATATTTGTCTTGAAACCAACACCGTTACAAACTATAACTTTTAATACTTCTGTGGATGAAAGAGTTCTTACAGGTAAAAGTACCCAGGGCCCACAAAAGTCATAAGGGTGCCCTGCACAGCATGAATTAATCATGCCAGAAACCTAGACAATCTGATTGCCAGTCCTCAGTCCTTTCACTTAAGTCAGTCATGGAATGTCATGAAATTTCAATTTCCTCCCTAAAAGAACAAAGAATTAACTGATAAGAGTTTTATTTACCCCCTGAGAATGTGGGCTCAGTCATACTGGCCAATTCAGTTAAGGTTGCTGTGCCCTAATACTCTTGGCTGGTTCCTCTGAGATGCACAGGAGAACCAGGATGGTGCAAATGGCTAACCCACTCTTGCGCTGCCCGAAAGGCTGTAGGTTTGAGAGCACACGTTTGTGAAAACCCAGCCACTGAAAACACCGTGGAGCCCAGTTCTACTCTGACACACGTGGTATCGCCTTGAGTTTGAACTGAGTCAACAGCAACCGGTAGTAGTAGAACGAGACACACAATTCTAAAGGACGATTGTCCCGCAGGTGGTCTGCTATGCCGAGGTGCTCATTACTGAGTCTGCCACCCGGGGCTTGTTAACATGAACTACATGCAGTGTAATGTCAGTGCTGTACAGAGAATGCAGAAAGATTCATTTTCCTCCCAGGGTCTATGCAATTCTACAGGTAGAACATTTGCTTATTTCATTACATTCCCCTTTATATTCACATTATGAATTTTATTAGATTTATAGAAATCCAGTGTTGGCGAAACATTGTAAGTCTCAGATGGGACACAAAAATAAAAGTTACTGTTTGAGGAAGAAAGACAGAGTTATTCGTTACCTGGAATGATCATTAGTTCTGGTCCAAAGTGAGAATTTCCTCTATTTGGCACAGTCCTGTAATTCCCACACAATAAATGTGCATAGTGATCATACTTATTCAATCTGTATGCTGAGCACATAATCTAAGAAGCTGGATGATATGAAGAAGAATGTGACATGAGGCTAGGAGGAAGACTCATTAATAATCTGCAATATGCAGATGGCATAACTCGCTTGCTGAAATTGAAGAAGTCTTGAAGCATTTGTTGATAAAGATCAAAGACTATAGCCTTTGGTATGGATTGCACCTCAACATAAAGAAAACAGATATTCTCATAAGTGGATAAATAAACACCATGATGATAAACAGAGAAAATAACGATGTTGTCAAAGATTTCATTTTCCTTCAATCTACAATCAATGTCCACGGAAATAGCAGGCAAGAAATCAAACAATGTACACATTGCGCAAATCTACTACCCGAAATCTCTTTAACATAATAAAAAGTAAGCCAGCCAAGTGCCCTCGAGCCTGGCCCCTAGGGTCATCACGAGTCAAATAAAAAGTAAAGATGAAAAAAAAAAGGTACAGATGTCACTTTGAGAACTCAAGTGTGCATGACCTAAGCCATGGTGTTGTCAATAGCCTCATAAGCATATGAAAGCTGGATAATGGATAAGGAAGAGTGAAGAAGAGTTGATACATCTGTATTAAGGTGTTGGCAAGGAATACTGGATACACCATGAACTTCTGGAAGAACAAACAAATATGTCTTGGAAGAAGTACAGCCAGAGTGCTCCTTAGAAGGAAGGATGGTGAGACTTAGTCTCACTTACCTTGGACATGTTATCAGAAGGGAATATTTCCTGGAGAAGGACATCATGCTTGGCAGAGGGTCAGCAAAAAATAAAAAAGAAAGAGCTTCAACACAATCGACTGACACAATGGCTGCAACGATGGGTTCAAACATAGTTATGATCGTAAAGATGCTGCAGGACCAGGCTATGGGTTGTTTTGTTGTACACAGGGTCACTATAAATCAAAACTTAACTCGATGGCACCTAATAACAACAACTGTTAAGAGTAACCATACAATTATTCAGGAAGCCCTGGTAGTATAGTGGTTAAGTGCTACACTGGTAACCAAAAGGTTGGCAGTTCAAATTGAACACGCACTCCTTGGAAACTACATGGAGTAGTTCCACTCTGTTCTGTATGGTTGCGATGAGTCAGAATCAACTGGACAGTAGTGGATTTGGTTTTTGATTTTGAGGGTGTAGATTGGAACATAGTTGTTCCATTCTTTTTGAAAAACATTGTATAATCTTTTTTAGATTATAAAGAATAGTATATTCCAAAGCTGTTTGTCTCACAAAAAAAAAAAAGAATTGCTTATGAACTCAAAATTAGCTGTACCATTTTAAAATTATTTTGACATAATTCAGTGTTTTTTAATAGGTAGTTCATTTCCTGTTTCTGTATGCCTCTTGATGGTTCTGTGAGAGCTTGGGTTACTTTTCCTCTCCGGTTCCCAGACCACAAATGGGAAAAACTGAAATTCAGCAGTGGCCACATAAGCTACCTAAATATTTTCACAGATTCTATGATTTCTTTTCTCACTGCACTGAGAGAAACTTTCAAGGCTTTTTTGCCATTCTGGAATGTAAAACGGATTTAATCTCATCTCTGTTTGCACGTACCACTTGGTACCCAGGATTCCTAATACTTGCACTGCACTTTGTAGTAATATGGATTTTTATGCCCTTCAATTTTTAGGGTTCCATATGCCTTGCGGTCCATGAGTTGAAGAAAAGGCTCCCTTGTCCTCAGTGCTTTGTTTGAATTGCTGTGTCTAAAATTCTTAAACTTGAGCCAGTCACCTAGCCATCCCCTTCTCCATACTTGTAAACATGACACAGAGTCCTGCCCTCAAGCACCACACCCAGACATCTTGGAATGCCCATGTGTGTCCTCCTTAACCTTGAGTCTCGGAAAAAACAGGGAGCTGAGGGTTCAGCTTGGCCCAGCTCATAAGGAGTCACCTGTCAGGGCATTCCGGCCTAGAAGGAACAAGAGGAGAAGAGGCTTGAATTTCAGCAAAAGGGCTACTTCCTCTCAACTGTCACCTTTTTATCTCTTTGAGGAGATCCCTAATTTACCTGGCCACTTTATTATTATACTGTTGTTGCTGTTTTTAGGTGCTGTCATGTAGACTTTTGACTCATAGAAATCCCATGCAACAATATGGAGTTGCCTCATTGGGTTTGCTAGGTTGCCATCTTTATGGAAGATTTTACTGGGTGTCCTGATATTATTACATATTACCTTTAATATTACTGTGAATTTCCTGGGTGACAAAAATGACAAAGCACTTGATGAATAGCCAAAAATTGGTGGCCTACAGACTACCCAGAGGCACCTCAGTAGATAGGCCTGGAAAGCTGCTTCTGAAAAGTCACATCCTTGAAACCTGTATGGCAAACCACTCATGGGGTTGCCACGAGTCACTACTGACTCAGTAACAACTAACAGCAATATTATCATTTTTATTTATATTATATTTGATGCATTATATTAAGGATATATCCAAAATAAAATCTCTTGGCTGTATTTTAATTTCCAAGCCACAGAATAATAAATATCAGTAATGTACATTAAAAGACATCACTGGTGGAGAAACTAAAGAGGAAGGATCTCCAAGAAGCAATGAGAGGTGCACAAGGCATTCTGCAAAGTGGGGAGCGAGCGGATCACTTTGTCAACACTGGCTCCAAAAGTGCTGACCTAAAGCTCTCAGTGCAAACGCATCAAGAAATTATGTCGATGTGATGCTGAATTCAGCAGCTCCATCAGCAGGGTGCCAGCTGACTTCGAACGCCTCCCAAGAACACAGTGAACTAATAATCGAGAGAGCTGTCCAGGGTCAACCCCCAAACACCCCAGAACACAAACTCCAGAACCCTGAGAAGTAAGCACTCATTCAGAACATGATTCAGAGATCTAGGCCCTTCTAAGTGCATGAATGGTATAGGGACACATAAGGACTCGCCGTCTCTCTTCTCTTAAATGTCACCATAATAGAGCATACAATTCCCGAGAAATGAGCTGGCATTTATTGTCAAACCCAGCAGAGGTACATTTGGAAAAGAATAGATCTTGCTCAGGGTGAAGGCCACACTAAGCCAGGATGGTAGTATCAAAAACAGACATTTGTTTTTCCTCTGATTCCTAAGAGTGATTTGGGCTCAAATAATTGTTACTTATAAATTTGGAATAAATCACCTATAAGTTATAGAACCAGCACAAATTAATCTCTAAGACAACTGCCTGTAACATAATTACTTGCTGTAAATTCTATAACAATGGTAATTTCAAGTTGCCTTTAATTACTGTGGTATTTTTGTATTTTCAGTAGCATACATACATAAACCCTAAAATTCAGTGAATAATAAAGCAACAACAGCTGACTGCACACACAATTTTAGGAGCTGCTCTGAGGGGGCTGATGGTCCTATCATTAGTCTGCTAAGATCCACTGTAATTTTCCTTTTACTGTGCTTTCAACTCCCTCTTCATCCCATTGATGATAGTGAACACATCCATATATCACATATCATATATTTTTCCATGTTTTCCAGATGGTATCTGATAAAATGCAAACAAATAGATATTTTTCTAATTTTATACTTGACACAACTTCTTACTTGATAGAGAAAAGTATGAATATGGACCTACACATTCAAGGCTAATAGGAGAATCTCAAAAGATATGCTTTGTTTAGAGAAGGCACACGTTGGACCCATAGACTTAGGCCATTCTTTGGCCATTAACTCAGCTCTACAAACCAAAGGCAAAGGTTTCTTAAATCAGACATAAGTTATTACTTCCTTGAGCTATGTGGAAATCATCAATGGTTTAGGTGAATGGTTTGGATATAACTAGATTCTTCCCAGTATTTCTTCCTTCCCTCATCACCAAATTGAAGAGGGGGAAATAAAATCCCTACTTGCAGTCATTCTAGTTTTTCTTAAGTCTTGATAGACTTTTAAGGTATAAAAGTATTTACAGACTTTTAAAATTAACAATGGTAAACGTTTGTATCAGAAAAAGAGTCAGGGAGGGGGCGGAGTCAAGATGGCAGACTAAGCCCACGTCTCCTTATATCCCTCTGGAAACCAAGATCTGAACTGATAATCAAACGGAGCCTTCTGGTCACCTAATCAGCCCCAGGACACGGCACAGGGCTGTTAATTGGGACTTCATACCACTGAGTGAAAAACCTCCTCTCTTTCGCTGACTCTCGTGCCTGGCTAGCCCCGGCTCTCACAGACTGAAGGTAAACGCACCACTGTGACTTTTTTTTTCTCTGTCTTGGCCAGCGGGCGGAGTTGGGTCTTGCCTGGCACCTAGACTCAGACACGCTGCTGGAGGGGCAGGCAGGTAAAATTCCCATATTTTGAGAGCCAGGCTTAGGACTCTATTATTCTAGCCACTTTGAGCTTGTTGTTTTATATCTGCCTCAGCGGGGTTTGTACAGAATTTCGCAGTCAGTGTGCGAGATGCCATGTTGGTACGGAGATTGTAGTGGGACCTCATTCTTAGCCTGGGAGCCAGCACCTGCAAACAGGACAGCGCTTCTCCAACAGAAAAGCAGTAATTTACCAAAGGCCACCTACGTTGGGGGCCCTGCAACAGAAGCAGAGGAATCACTACCTCTCGGCACCTTTAGCCCCTCTGTCTGCTGCCTGTGTGGAGGGCGCCATCTTGGATATGGTGGCCACAGCTGGACCTAATTCTTAGCTTGGGAGCCAGAGCTTGCCCACAAGAGAGTGCTTTTCTATCACAAAAGCAGTACTCGATGCAGTGTTGCCTAAGGCTAGGCCCTGTCAGCAGAGGCCAACTGGGCAGTAGCATTGCTGTATTCTGAACTAGTTTGTTATCATCTGGGGCTGGATATAGTGGTGCTTACTTTGTCAGTTGAGACCTGAAAACCTAACTGACTTGTGAAGTGGTCAGATACCTTTTGCTTTACATTTTAAGACAGCCTAGAGAAACATTTGCAATCCATCCTCACAGTACCACTTCCAGCCTCTACATACTCACATGGGACCCAAAAAGCAACAGACACTTGTGGCATACAAGAAATCACCCATGGCTTCAGAAGACTCCCAAACAAAGCAACCAAGGAGTTTTCCAGATAAAGAAACTTTTATGAAAGCATCAGGAAGTGAATACAAAATGATTATATACAGAGCCCTTCTAGACCTTATACAAAATGCAGCAGAACAAAATGAAAAAATTAAGCAGGCTGTTCAATCTGATGGAACACCAGTACTCTGAAATCCAACAGATCAAGAAGAAAGTCAAAGACATAGAAACTTCCATGCAAAGCCAAGAAAACAGAATGGAACAGATAGAAAAAAAATTAACCATTTAAAAATAAAAGTACTAAATTGTAATATGAATTTTCTGGAAACCTACTGTAAGAAGATCTGGCTTTTGGCCCAACATAGAGCCCTCCAACAATGTTTAATTTTATGTGAAACAAACATACCAACTATGATAATCTTTGGAAGAAATAAACTGTACATATGGGAAAATTAAATCATTTTAAAGAAGCAGCAAATAATATACATAATAAATTTCATTTCCAAGTAGAATAGTTTCTTTTCCTTCCTTAATTAACCCCTGAATATAAGTTGGGACCATTTATCAGCCCTGTTGGACTGAAAAATTGAAAACAGCCTCAAGAGTGACTCGGGTTAAAATAGTTTAATTGGCCTTGTGAACTTGGAAGAATTAGGCATTTCTCCTCAGAGCATGTCTGCCATGTTCAGGAAGGTAAATTCTAGTGTATTAGCAAGACTAACGTTGAGCACCAGATTCTGGCCTTACTAGTTTTAACCTTCCTGGTCAGTAATATCCTGCTATGTTTCTTTTCATTGCAAATAAATGCTCAAAGAGGGATTTAGGTGACCCTCTTCTGGTGGCTCTCCCAAGGACCTCACTCTCTGAAACCATCAGCTAATGCACTCAGATAAAGGAAGCAATTTATTGAGACTCCCAAGCTTCATCTGAATCAATTTATTCCAAACTGACATGTGAGCTTCATCTATATGTGGCTTGGCCCACACATTATGCAGAGACATTATGCAGAAACTGAAACCTGAATTTCTCTATAATACATAAACTCCACAACTGTGTAAACTACAAAAGCAAGCTGAACCTAAACCTCATCATCTGAAAATTATATAATTCTTGCTCTATAGAAGACCATCTTGAGATGGTATCAACTCAACAGCAACTAGTGTTGGTGGTAAGCTAACTGGAAGCACACGTGAGCAGGTGCCTGAGGGTATATTGCTTTAGCAACATTAAGAATGCCTCAGAGAGGATGAGATTCTTTTTCTTTTTTCCTGAGTTGAAAATTTATTACAAAGCTTATACTAATGAAAATAATGTGGCAGTGAAATAAGAAAAGACATACAGACCAACGCAACAGAAAATAATTCTTAAAATAAACCCTCAAGTATATGGTCAGTTGATTTTTCTTTAATGATGATTGCTTTCTTTCTTTATTTAAAAATGAAAGAACACACAGCATTTTAAGTTCCCCTTCAACAATTTCTACACAAGTTGTTCAGTGACGTTAGTTATATTCTTCACAGTGTGTAGACATTTTCATTATTTCTGGTGCTCTATTTCCTTTAATCTAGTTTCTGTGCCCCCTTACACTCACATCTTTAATTGTTGGAGGATGAAATTCTTATCAGAACCCAAACCAGCCATCTGAACTTCGCTACCCCTGAACAGAACATTAAGGTAGAGAGGAATAAACGCAAATGTATAAGAATAAAGAGAAAGATTTGCAGGATTAAAAATAGATTGATGAAAGAAAGAAAAGACAAATTAGTATATGCTGTATGCTAACCCATTGCTGTGGAGTCAATTTTGACTCCTAGCAACGCTGTAGGATAGAACAGTTCTATCAATCTCCAAGTTTTCAAGACTGTGCTCTTTATGGAAGCCAACAACCACATCTTTCTCCGGTGGAGTGGCCAGTGGCTTTGAACCACTGACCTTTCAGTTAGCCTTCAAACACTGCACCACCACAGCTCCTTTGCTGCATTCTAAGTTACTCTTACTAGAATAAAGTAAATTCTCCCATTACTATGCTGTTGGAAGGCAAAGCTGAGATGTCCTTTGAAAGTCATCTGTCATGGAAGAAAGTTCACCAAAACACAGATTCAGTAGTTTATTGAAGAAAGCTCTGAAACGGGAATCAGGGAAGCTAAGTCTTAGCCTTAGCTTTGCCTCTAACTAGCTGCAAGATCTTGAGTCGTGCACTTAAATTCTGAGTCCTCCACTTCATCAAGAGACAAATGAAAGATTAAGTAAAACAGTGTCTTACCACTATAAAATATTGTTCCAGTTACTTAGAGCATTGTGATCACCTATAGTTTCCTACTAACTTCAAGATGTACATTTTTCAGGAATTCCTATGACCCCAGATTCCAGGGCAATTCAAAGCCTGTGCTGAAGTTTGTTCTCTCAGCGTTGTTCCTAGTAAATTCTGAACTTGCACATTGTACAGAATCATGAGCAAGCACACAGACACAAAGACAGATGGTGACAGACAAACTTGCTAACCTTTAAAAACATTCCAGTTTGGCTACCCCAGCAGTCTAGTGGCGGGGTTCTGTGCCCAGAGGAGCAGAGACAGGTGAAAAATTCCCAGGCTGAAGAGCTGAGACACTGAAGACTCAGCAAACCTCACACCCTCTCCAGAAAAGAGCATCTATGGTGCTTCATAGCAACTGCCCGGCTCATGTGGGTCTCTGAGCAAAGTATGCCTAAGAAGGCTGTTTTCTCTTGTTCTGGAGCCATAAGCGGTCAATGAATTTTGGGGACATTTTGAGAGAGAAAGAAATCCCAAATAAGAATTTGGAATAGACTTACTTTCTTTGATTGTTAGACTTCTAGTCTGTTGGTGGGTCTAAATGGTGTCTGTAAAGTCAGGTAAAGAAAAAAAAAAAAACAGTTGCCAGGGAGTCAATTTTGACTCCTACAGACTTCACAAGTGTGTCAAAGTAAAACTTGTCTCATTGGGTTTCCAACGGATGATTTTTCAGAAAGTTGTTAGATTCATCTTTGAGTGGACTCAGATCACTAACTTTTGGTTAGCGGCCAAGTGCTTAACCACTTGCACCACCCAGGGATTCCAAACTTGGGTGAGTGGCTGTTAAGTAAAAGTCAGAAATCTTTACTGGAAATAAAAATCGTGATTTCAAACAAAGCCTTCTTTATTTGCACTAACTCATTGTCTTTGAGTCAACTGGTACTTACAGTGACCCTATAGGACAGAATAGAAATGCCCCATTTTTTTTTATGAGAAGTGGCTGGTGGACTCCAACTGCCAATGTTTTGGTTAGCAGCCCAATGCTGTACTGGTTCATCAAAGAACTCGTCAAATAAAGACCATCTTCTGTAGACTGGATACATCTCATTTCTACTGAGCAAAATCTCATAGGAACTTGCATTGAAAAATGGGTTCTAGAACTATACAGTCTGGGTTTGTATCTCAGTTGCACTAGGTACTAGCTGTACGTCCTGGGGGCAAGTTCCTTAACCTCCCTGGGACTCAGTAACCTCATCTGCCAAATGAGATTAAAGATAATACCTGCCTCATAAAGCTGTCATGGAAATTGTGTAATCAAATAGAATTAACTGAGTTAACAAAAAGTACACGGTCATCTCCTAGGAAGGGTTAGTTCAAGTCTGCCAACTAAGTTCGCGAACTCATCCTAAAAAAACTGCTATACACCTCATTGCTGAAGTCATCTTTGAAGTAGTCCCTTGGAAAGCTATGCACCCATACCAGTGCCTAGGCCACTATTCAAAGCAATTTTAGTGCTCTTTCTGGAATGGCCATCAGAACTGTCATCGTATTAACCTTGATGCCCTGAATGTCATTAAAATGTCTTCCTTTTAGTGTTTCCTTTATCTTTGGGTAAAGAAAAAAGACACTGGGAACCAGATCAGGTGAGTAAGGAGAGTGTTCCAATACAGTTATTTGTTTACTGGTTGAAAACTCCCTCACAGACAACTATACAAGTAAGTTCATGAACTTGCCAGCACGCCACCGTGTGCAATGGTCATTTCAGAAAGAGTTCCAAAATTGCTTTGAAGGATGGACTGGGTGCTGGAGTAAGTGTATAGCTTGCCAAGGGGAGTACTTTAAAGATGACCGCAGTAATATTCAACGTTGAGCTACACAGCACTTAAGACAATTAAGTTCCTGGACTTAATTGTCAGACCTTTTATATATGTTCTCAAATCTTCATCATTTGAACTGGATTTCTAGAAACAACGAAATGCTTTTGGAGCTGATTGTATAAATAAGTTGGAAAATCAGACTGAACTATCTTATGTTAGATCAAAAATATGATCTGAGTATTAAATAGTAAAAGTGACCACCACTGACAGCTCAGACTCAGATTACATTAGAGGGTCTCTCACAGAACAGGAGAAAACAGAGATCAAAATTCTAAATCATAAAGAAGACTAGAATTCCTGAGTTCACAGAAACTGGAGGAACTACCAAAACCATGGTCCACAGACACCCTGCCAACTGAGAATTCAATCGACTTCCCAAATTCACTTTTCAGCCAAAGGTTAGGCAGGCTACAAAACAAACAGTAACACACATAAAGAATGTGCTTCTTAGTTCAATCAAGTACAGGAGACCAACTGGGCAACACCTGCCCCAAAGCAAAGACAAAGGCAGGAAGGGACAGGAAACCTGGAGGAATGGACACGGAACCCAGGATATAAAAGGAAAAGTGGAGAGTGGTAACACACTGCAGGACTTTCAGGAAGTGTCAGAAAAGAACTCCTATGTATACATGATTTGTCAATGAAGTCCTCAAACATAATTGTTCTAAGTGTTACATACCTCCTGGCTGAATCACTGTAATCACCTTCAAAGTACTCCCCTTGGGAAGTTATACACTGATGTCAGCACCTAGGTCACAATTCAAAGCAATTTGTGACTCTCTGGAACAACCATTGCTCACAGTGGCCAGGTGGCAAGTTTGCAAACTTAGTTGTATAGCTGTCTGTGAGGGAGGTTTTAGCCAGCAAACAAGTAACCATATGGGAACACCCTCCCTGCTCACCTGATCTGGCCCCCAGTGACTTTTTCTTTACCCAAAGGTACAGGAAATATTGAAAGGAAGACTCCTTTTTTGTCTTTAAATGACATTCAGGACACCAAGGGTAGTATGATGACAGCTCTGAGGGTTATTCTAGAGAAAGAGTTCCAAAATGGCCTTGGGGTGTGGATTAGGCTCTGTGTCAGTGCCAAGCTACACAAGTGGAGTACTTTGAAGCTGGCAGTAGTGAAAGTCAGCAATGAGGCATGGAGCACGTTTTCTAGGGTGCGTTTGTGAACTTTATTGGCAGTCCTTGTAAATTTTTGAATGAAAAATTAATTTGCACTGTAAGTATTTACCTAAAATGCAATAAAAAAAATTTAAATACAGTAAGATAGGGTAAGTCTCACAGCACGTAGATGAAATTTTAAAAGTCCAAGGTAGGAATAAATACAGATCAAGTATATACTTGGTCCATAACCAAGTATAACGGTTGCTAAGAGATACGTGAACCGGGGAAGCACGGTCTCTGGAGCAGCGCAGCCATCCACTACCCCTTGCCTCTAGAGTCTCAGAAGATCAGGGCCCCACCTTCTAGGGCAGTTAGAGAGAACAAAGCCTGAACTTGATCCCAGATCTCCTGCTTCCCGGCCGTGAGTGCTGCCTTCCTGTCTGGGCATGTCAGAACTCTTATACTTGGGACACCCTTACTCAATGCCTGCACTACATTTCAAACATATCAATCTGATTCATCCTGTAGCTAGTGTCCCTGACATACCTAGAAAAACCAAGAAGCCCAATAGGCTTTGCTTCCAGGTGTTAGGTGAGAATGAGAAACATTTTACTGAAACACAAATGATCCTCTCTGTTAGAACAGCATCACTTCCATTTTGGCAAATTCTCTTATGATACTTTCAAAAAAAATGAACCCTGCAGATATGTTTAACTTTATTACCTGGCTAAGGGCAAGTTTTATCTTCCTTATGTAGCAAGCAGTATTCTTATGCTGCAGGAAATGTATCTTTTTAGAGCTACTGAGAAAGGGAAAAGTCTTAAATTGCCTCTTTAAAACTCTCTTTCCCCAAATTTGTGTGAGAGGGTGTCATGGATTGAATATATGTGTTGACTTGACTCAGCTATGAGGCCCAGTATGGTGCCATTCCTCCCACGTGTGGTGAATCCTGCCTCTGTAACGCTGATGATGGAGAATGGGCAGCAGTGCGTTACCGACGCTGAACTCAAGCCATCGGTTTGTGGGAGACAAGGGAGAGAAGTGAGCAGAGGAAGCTGGGAAGCTCACACCACCAAGAAAGCAGCACTGAGAGCACAGCAGGACCCTTGGACCTGAGGTTTCTGTGCCAAGATGCTCCCCTTGAATTTGGACTCAGCCCACTGGAATGTGGTAACTTCTTTTGTTGAATGGGCTTATAACTTGTAAACGGATTTGTCACGTACCGGACTGTGACAGTAAAAGTTTCTCTTCGTGGTGATATTTGTTCTGCTCGTGGTATTTTCTGTTGGAGAGTACCAGGTGACTAAAACAGAAGGCGTTTATTAGTGTGAGGAAAATACCATGTTATGTGCAACTCATAGGCTTGTCCTTGATAACGACTAAAACTTTAAATTACTTTTGATAAAGGAGATGAAGAAATTTTAAGTACTTTCCAAGTGTTATGAATTGAATCGTGTCCCCACAAAATGTGTGTCTATTTGGCTAGACCATGGTTCCCAGTTTTGTATCATTTTGCATCAGATGTGATTTTCCTATATGTTCTGAATTCTACCTCTATGATATTAATGAGGCAGAATTTCAGGCAGTTTTCTTAATGAGGCAGATTCAGTCTATAAAATGAGGTGCTACGTTGAGTCAATTTCTTTTGAAATATAAAACAGAGAAATGAGCAGAGAGAGAGACCTCCTACCACCAAGACAGTAGAGCCCAGAGCGGTGTGCCTCTTTGGAATCGGGGACTCTGTGCTGAGAAATTCCTGGACCAAGGGAAGACTGATGACGAGGAGCTTTCCCCAGAGCTGACAGACAGAAAGTCTTCCTCTGAAGCTGGCACCCTGAATTCAGGCTTCCAAGCTCCTAAACTGTGAGAGAATAAATTTCTGTTTGTTAAACCCATTCACTAGCGGTATTTCTGTTATAGCAGCACTAGATAACTAAGACATCAAGCTCAATAATTAAACTACTATCAGGCAATCACTCACTATTGAGCACTTGCTTCATGACTGGCCCTAGGCTATAGATAATATGATTCATGGTTTTTGTCCCTTACAGAGAAAGGAAAATAAATTTGTATTGAATATATACTGTATCTCATAGTCCATTGTTAATGCTATCCACTTACATTACCTTGTGAATTCTTACAATAAGATTCAAAGTACAAGGACTGCCAATTAAGTTTGCAAACTCAGCCTAGAAAAAGTGCTACATACTTCATTTCTGAGTATCACTATGGTCACCTCTGAGGTACCCCTTTTTGGAAGCTCCACACTGACACGAGTGCCTAGCCCACCCTGCAAAGCCTTTTTGGAGTTTGTTTCCTGGAATGACTATCAGATTTGTCATCATATTACCCTCAGTGTCCTGACTGTCACCAAAATGTCTTCCTTTCAATATTTTGTTTATCTTTGGGAAAAGAAGAAAGTCATTGGATCCCAGATCAGGTGAGTAGGAAGGGTGTTCCAATACTGTTATTTGTTTACTGGCTATAAACTCCTTCACAGACTACACAGTTAAGTTCACAAACTTGCCACCTTGTCACCATGCACAATGCCCATTCCAGAAAGAGTTCTAAAATTACTTTGAAAGGTGGACTAGGTGCTGGTGTCGGTACATAGCTTTCCAAGGGGAGTCCTTCGAAAGTGACCATACTGATATTGAGAAATGACGTATGTAGCACTTGGAACAATTAGGTTCATGGACTTGTCAGACCTTGTGTGTATTACTATCCCGATTTTACAGGCAGAAATATGAAGTAATAAAATGCAGAGGAAGTCATTAAATTTCCTGTGGCCGCACTGCTACTGAATAGCTGATTCAGGATTTGCCCACGAGCCTTCATTCTCCAAAGCCCTGAGTATTTTCCTACCACTTCATACTACTCGGGAAACCCTGGTAGCGTAGTGGTTAAGTGCTACCTCTGCTAACCAAAAGGTTGGCAGTTCAAATCGGCCAGGCATTCCTTGGAAACTCCCTGGAGCAGTTCTGCTCTGTCCTGTACTGTTGCTATGAATAGGAACTGACTCGACAGCAGTGGGCTTGGTGGGTCATACTACTCAATCTTGGTGGGTACTGAAGATATATGCCGTAATAAAAAGTACAGAACACAATTAAGGGCCCAAATGAACAAGTCCATCTATTAAATGCTGTAGAATTTGGAGGCTGAAGTCATGAAGATTGGCTGATCGTTGCCATGTGCCACCGATTCTAACTCATACTGACCCTATGTGACAGAGTTGAACTGCTACATAGGGTTTTCTTGGTTGTAATGTTTCTAGAAACAGATTGCCAGATCTTTCCCCTGTGGATCTGCTGGGTGGGTTTGAATCACCAACCTTTCAATAAGTAGTGGAGC
Organism: Heterohyrax brucei; assembly: GCA_028571685.1. Classification (NCBI taxonomy): domain Eukaryota; kingdom Metazoa; phylum Chordata; class Mammalia; order Hyracoidea; family Procaviidae; genus Heterohyrax; species Heterohyrax brucei. The sequence continues at coordinate 68,175,894 of CM053152.1, forward strand.
ACTTAAATGCTGAACTACCAGAGCTCTTCGGACTGATTGGAGGTGGTGGGACATACACAGTATTGACAGGAATATGTTTTTCTGTCTAACATCAGGCAGTAGACCTAATCACTCGCCTCCTAGATTACCAGGGGAAAAAAAGTAATGTATTCCTTAGAAATACTTTGCATTCTAAGGTACCCAATCAAGGAGCAATCGGGAATGTGGAACATCCGTGTACATATATATATTTACTGTCTGTTGTTAGGTGCTGTTGTCTCAGTTCCAACTTATCACAACCCTGTGCACAACAGAATGAAACAATGCCTGGTCCTGTGCTATTCTCAAAATCACTGTTATGCTTAAACCCGTTCTTGTGGCCGCCACACTGACCCATCGCATTGAGGGTCTTCCTCTTTTTCACCTTCTCTCTGCTTTACCAAGAGTGATGTTCTTCTCCATGACTGGCCTTCCTAATAACATGTCCAAGGTATGTGAGATGAAACCTCAGCATCCTTGCTTCTAAGAAACATTCTGGCTGCATTTCTTCCAATTCAGGTTTGTTTACTGTCTGTATAGTGAAAAATGCCCAGGGCCAAAGAGCTGTGATCTGGTAATATCCTGAGATAAAAGACAATATATATGGTAAAAATTATGACAAAGGTGAGACTCAGTACGTATGAGGAATCACAGATGCTTCAGTTTCTGGAACAAGCACAAATGTCACTAGTGAGTTCTTTTATTCACCAACGCACTGATCTAATTATTCAATTGTTCATTTAAATAATTATCTAAAGATCAGAAATCCAGGAACTTCTCTTAACAATCTTTTGTCACTATTTCCTTTGTTTGGGAGTGTTTAGAAATCTGTTGCCTTCTTGGAAATTCTGTTGTCATATTGTTAAAAATGCGGTTTCATAATCTATTGTCAATATGGCTTTTCCGTGACTCTGACATTGCACGCCAAATATGAAATCCAGCTCATGGTGATACATCTGTAGAAAAGTTTATATTGAAGAAGCAGCTGAAGTTTTCTCTAATCTCACTCTATCAATTCACTGTAAGGCCATGCCACCCCACCACCCCGCTGCCCAAAGACCAATTTAAAGTCCTTGGAATAATACCATTCAAAACCATAGACATTTTCTTGTCTTATAAATTTGATAAATATCTCACCTTAAGAAGAGAGGACTTAAAAACATTTAAAAGTTATTTTTTAAGGCTTGTCTTTGTTGTTGTTGTTAATCACAAAAGGCCACGGGAAATGTTTAATTCTCTGGAACTAAAACGAGAAATGCAGCAGTTATGGTTCAAAACTACACAAGGGCATGAAAACAGGAGAGGCAGCTGTTGCAAAAGCTGTAATAGCTGCTTATCCTCGGATCTTACGTAATCATTAATAGAATCCCATCAATCACAAGGCAGGAATCGCTCCTATTTTTAGATGAGCTTATTAAAATAGGGTTTGTTTAGGCTTCATTTCAAGGTGGAAAATAGAGGCAATGACATGCTGCTTAGATCTGGCAAGACAAAGATCTATCCCAAACTTCATCCACTCTAGAAAGATACATAAGTCATTCATTTTTTTTCAGCAAATATTTGCTGAGCCCCCCTGATGTGATAAGGATTCTTTAAGCACAGGAGATGCAGCAGAGAGTGAAGTTCTCTTGACGGTTGCACTCTAGTGGTGGCCAAAGATTGGGTGGAAATAGAGATAATTAACGAAATAAATAAGTAAAATACATGGCTTTTCAGATGATGTGAAGTGCTATTAAAAAAAAAAATTGTGGTCAATTTTGACTCACAGTGATCCTGTAGGGCAGAGGAGAAGTACCCTATAGGGTTTCCAAGGGACAGCTGGTGCACTCAAATTGCCAGCGTTTTGGTGAGTAGCCAAGTTTTTAACCACTGCTCCACCAGGGCTCTGATAAGTGCTACAGACTGAAATCAAGTGAGGAAAGAGGACAGGGAGGGCCAGAAGCTGGTGGGCAGAGGACAGTCAGGGAAAGCTTTATAGAAATGGTGGCTTTTCGGGAAGCATCTAAAGGAGGTGAGGCGGCAGGTCATGCAGAGATCTGGGGCAAGAGAATGCCAAGCAAACACTCTGAGAATAGAGCATGCCCAAGGAGTGCAAGGACACAGCGTGGTTACAGTGAGCGACGGGTCACTTTGTGGAACCCTGAAGGCTAAGGAAGGGTATAGGCTTTCCTCTCAGTGAGACAGAAGCTGTACGGTCCATTTACCATTTTCAGCAAATCAAAATATGGGACACCAAATAAATTTATTAGTGAACAACGTTCTAGGCAGAACAATGTCCCCACAAAGATAATGACATTATTATCCCCAGATCTTGTGAATATTTTGGCTTATGGAAAAAGAAACTTTGCAGATGTGATTATGTTTAGAATCTTAAAATCATGAGTTTATCCTGGATTATCCTGGTGAACCCAATGTAATTAGAAGAATCTTTAAAAAATGGAAGTGGTAGAAATGTCAAAAAGGAGATATGGAAGCAGCAGTTAGAGTGATGTTTTAGTAGTTTTAGAGGTGGAGGAGAGGCCCACAAGCCAAAGAATGCTGGAACCTCTAGACACTAGAACCGATTCTTGCTTAGAACCTTCAAACAAGACACAATCCCTGCCCAACTTTCATTTTAGATCAGGGAAACCCATTTGGGGCCTCTGAACTCCAGAACTATAAGATCATGAATTTATGTGGTTTGAAGTCACTCAGTTTACCTTAACCTGTTATAGCAGCAATAGGAAACTAATAACAATCAGCAATTTAAAAAAAAAAAAAAAATACATGTCCTTTGCAACTTTTCAAGCATACTTACACTAAAATTATCTGTTGCCATAGAGTCCATTCTGACTCAGAATGACCCTACATGACAGAGTAGAGCTGCCTCATAGGTCTTCCAAGGTGGTAAATCTTTACAGAAGCAGGCTGGCACATCTTTGTCCCATGGAGTGACTGGTGGGTTTCAACAGCAGGCCTTTCAATTAACAGCAAGTGCTTAATCACTACACTACCAGGACTCCTTTTTTTATACTAAAATCCAACACAGAAAATCAAACCCATTGCCTTTGAGTCAATTCTGACTCATAGTGTGCTTCAGGACAGAGTAAAGCTCCCTCATAGAGTTTGGAAGGAACAGCTGGTGGATTTGAACTGCCAACCTTTTGGTTAGCAGCCAAGATCTTGCAACTGTTGTCTGAAATTCACATTTAACTGACTTTTCTATATTGTATCTAGCAACACTATCATGAATGTTTAGAAGATTGATACTGGTTTTCAACATAAAAGGAACACTTTGGTGTTGGGTTGAAGACAAAAATGGGAGGGCAAGGGAGGAGGTAAGAAGGCAAATTAGGGAGCTCCTGCAATCTGGAAGAAAGATGACCTTGGCTTAGATCAGAGTGATTGCCATGGGCGTAGTCAGAAGTTGTCCAGCCCATCTGCTGATAGGATCTGTTGATAATGGCAATTGATATCTCCACATTGGCATTCCCCTTACACTCCACAGGCTTTTGTTATTTTGTGCAGTGGAATTCATCTTTGTGACCAACTCACACATCTCCAGTTACTGAAGCTCCAAAAAGAAGAGACGAGAATTCTGGACCCAGAAAGTGGAACTAACGAACAATGCTTTTCTGTGTGCAAGAGATGGAACTACCATTTCCATTCTTTCCCCATTAACCCAAGCTTGTGAATGAAGAGGGTGAGTTACCCTACGTTTACAAATAAGGTTTCTGGAACACAACAGGACTTACAATATATCCAAAAATTCCAATGTTCATTTTTATTTTTTTTACTTGCAAATTCCGAAGGCCAGCATTCCAGTTCACAAGTGCTTTTGTTGGTGCAAATCTAAAACCTAACCTGACCCATTGCTGTCGAGTCCAACTCATACTAAACATATAGGACGGAATAGAACCCTCCCATAGAGTTTCTACAGAGTGGCTGGTGGATGTATTTGGCACAACTTTTTCCCAAATATTTATTAGTCTGATGCCTAGCAAAGCTTGTTTGAGGAGCACCTTGCACCATAATTTTCTCTTCCTGGATCTCTTTCTTCTGATTTATATGAAAAATTTAGTTGTCCTAGTAGCCAAAGACCTGGAATATGAATTCTCCTCATTGACTACAATAGGTCTTCTGATCTAGCAGGTCAATGGTGCAAACTCTGTTTTACTACTAATCTCTCCTTTTTAATTCATATCTGTTAGTCTATTAGTCTTCTGTCAAGATCCTACTCACCAGGAAAAAAGGAACAACAAATGAATGGAGTTATTGACAGGAACAGGGAATATACCCAGAACCCCAGGAATCAGCTTCCACAAGGCCTATGGCTTTTGTCCTTTTGGGAGGATACCTGGCTCATACACAGCTTTTGAGATGGAAAAAAGAATGTTCAATCAAGTCCTGGCATACGTCTCAGCCAGAGACTACAAGAGGAACAGTGGCTATCATCGAAATTGAAGTGATCCAATTATTTTCTCAATTCTGTTCAACAAATGTTTACAGACTGCCCACTTCATACAAAGCACCAGACTAGTTTCTTCCTAGATGAATGAGACATGATCCCCATGTGAGTTTTCCAAAGGAAGTCAAGTTTACAAATAACTAGAATAACCCCTCTATAGTGGGGTGCCTCCACTCTAAACCTTTATTTACCTTCAATCTTTATTTATCTCAGCACTAATTTTTTTCTCATTTTGTTATTGAAAGATTTGTCATCAGACCTGCAACTCCTGAGTCCATTAAACAGATTCGTGCAAACCTAAACCCATTGCTGTTGAGTCAATTCTGACTCAGAGAAACGCTATGGGACAGAGTTGAACTGCCTGGTAGGGTTTCCAATGAGTGGTTGGTGGATTCAAACTGCTAGTCTTTTGGTCAGAAGCTGTAGCTCTTAATCCCTAAGTCACCAGAGTTCCTATACAAAAACTAGGGGGGAAAAAATCATCCTCATCAAGTCTATTCCAACTCATAGCCACCCTATAGGACAGAGTGGAACAGACCCACAGAGTTTCCAAGGACCAACTGGTAGATTTGAAGGGCCTACCTCTTGGTTAGTAGCTATAGAACTTCAACACCATGCCACCAGGGGTTCCCATACAAACATAAAGCAAACCAAACCAAACTCACTACTGTCAAGTCGAAGCTGACTCACAGTAACCCTACAGGACAGAGTTGAACTGTCCCATAGAGTTTCTAAGGAGCACCTGGTGGATTCGAACTGCTGACCTTTTGGTTAGCAACTGTAGCACTTAAGTACTATGCCACCAGGGTTTCCATAGCAATGTATAAATTCTGGAAGGTATGCCTAGATCAGGCCAATCTCCTATTAGACGAGTTTTTCTTAACCAGTCAAATCAGCAGCTGCTTTTTAAGCTTGTGTAGGACATTTTGTAAAGTACCAGGCACTTGGGTACAAATAAAAGGATAGGCATATTTCCCTCCCTTTAGGGATTTGTATTCTAATTGACAGAAAGAATTATCAATAGAATGGAAATGCTAGAAATGTATACAGGCTAACAAACTAATTCCAGTCTTGGAAGTGAGAAATGGATTGGACAGAGGTGTGGGAAACAAGGAGACAGACTACTAAGCGGAGAGGAGCGGGCTTGTTTTCTGGGGCAGGAAGGGGCACCCGACTTCAGATGTTCCTTTTCCAAAGATGTATCCAAGTACGTCCTGTAACGCAAGTCGCTGAACTGGCTGAACCTTCATCTGCATTGCTGCCTGTGAAAGGTTTTATGTGAGGTCAACCTGTGGTCTCTGAGAAGTCTCATACATGTGTCATCTTTCCTGGGAATGATCTTAACACTGAGGTTTACAAATGCACCTCCCTGCCCAACCCCATCACACAACAAACCTACTTACATGTCATGAAACTTTGTCTCCTGATACAACCCTGGTGCTAAAAATTTAATTTTTAAAGGTTTACTTAAAATTCTGAAAAGGTCTTGGAGAGCATCTAGCTCACAATTTATAAGGAAAATGTTGTACATTCTACTTTGGTGAGTAGCATCTGAGGCCTCAAAAGCTTATGAGCAGCCATCTAGGATTCTCCACTGGTCTCACCCTGTCAGGAGCAGAGGAGAATGAAGAACCTGAAGACAAAAGGAAAGATCAGTCCAAAGGACTGATGGACCATGACTGTCGTGGCGGCCACCAGCCCGAGTCCAGTACAGCTAGACGGTGACCAGGTACCACCGCTGACTGCTCTGATGGGGAGCACAGTAGAGGGTCCCAGATAGAGCTGGAGAAAAAACGTAGAACAAAACACTAACTCGCAAAAGAAGACCAGACTTCTTGGCCTCACAGAAACTGGAGAAATCCTGAGAATCTGGCCCCAGACATCCTTTCAGCTCAGTTAATGAAGTCCCTCTTGAGGTTTACCCTTCATCCAAAGATTGTGCAGGCCCATAAACCAAAATGAGACTAAGGGGCACATCAGCCCAGAGGCAAGACTAGAAGTCAGGAGAGGACAGAAAAGCTGGTAATAGGGAACCCAAGATTGAGAGGGAGAGTGTTGACATGTCATGGGTTTGGTAACCACAGTCAATAACTAGTTTGTGTACTGTGTAACAAGATGCTAGTTTGTTCTGTAAACTTTCACCCAAAGTACAACAATAATAATAAAGCCTGACAATGACCACCAATCGCAAACGTTAAAAGTGTACCGGAAAGGAAGTCCCCTCTCCCAGGTCTGTGCCATAGCATACATTGGCCTTCTTTTCTAGACTGTCTTTCTCAACATACAGGCAGAGGCTGTGACATGCAACAGTTTCACCTTCTTTTAAACTAGGGGTGCAGGTAGGGGTGGAGATTTGTAATTCAGTGGTAGAACTCTTGCCTTCCATGTAGGAGACCCAGGTTCAATTCCCAGCCCACATCATCTGACAGCGAGCCTTTCCTGTGCTCTAATCTGAATGGGTTTCAGAGGAGCTTCCAAACTAAGGCTGCCAAAAGGTCTGGTGACCTACTTCTGAAAATCAGCCACAGAACGCCCTACGGATCATGAAGATTTAATCTGACTGTGTGTAGGTAGCCCTGAGTCTGGAGCTGACTTGATAGCAGCTGCCACCAACAGTCCAGTCCTAGTGCAAAGCTTGAACTAGGGCCTCCCAATTCAGGTATAGAAACCGTGGTGGCGCAGTGGTTAAGTGCTACGTCTGCTAAAAAAATATCAGCAGTTCAAATCCTCTAGGCGCAACTTGGAAACTCTATGGGGCAGTTCTGCTCTGTTTTACAGGGTCTCTATGAGTTGACATTGACTCGACGGCCGTGGGTTTGGAATCCATGTCCACTGGTTTGCCTCTAGCTCTCCCCTCTCTCTCCCTTCCTGACTCCCTCTATTCCCCTGTGCAGACATCCAATGCAGACCAGATGGAGAGAGGAATTCTTACAGACCTGCTAACTTTACCTGAAAAATTACATCCACATATGACTCTCCTTTGGTCGGAAACTTGCTTCAGCCATCTTGTGAGTCATGGAGGAACATTTTTGGCCAGGGCCTGATGTCTTCCATCCTTCATTTCCTGCCTCTTTTAAAACCATGCACCTGTGTTCTATCCACACAGGAGGTTTACATTAATAGCAGCCTTGCAGAGAATGGGCTGACCTCCCAGATTTTTTAAATGAATCTTGAAGATGTAAGGCTTTAAATTGTAACATACTTTTCTCAAAATTGTCTGTTCTGCAGGACATGTGAAAATGCTAAATGGAAACAACAGTTTTATCTGTTTTTCTTTTTAAAAGAAAACATGGGATATGACTTAAAGGTTTTATTATTTCAGGTTGAACGTTCAAGAAAAGGTAAGAATCTTCTTTCCTAGGAATTATTAAAAAGTACTGACTCACTTTTAAATGCCTCAAACCCGAAGACACAGAGAATTTTCATTTACACACCTGAGAAACAAAATGCCCAAGTATGAAATGAAAATTCACATAATACAACCGCATAGCAACAGACTTTTATAAAAACTACTGTTACAGATAAAAGCCTAGAAGAGACCAAACCATGTAAAAAGTTTTGTTTACAACCAGGAAATGCAGTGTGCTCCTGTCTTAGTTACCTAGTGCTGCTATGACAGAAATATTACAATTGGGCAGCTTTAACAAAGAGAAATGTATTTGCCCACAGGCTAGTAGGCTAGAAATCCAAGTTTAGGGTGCCAGCTCCACGGGAAGGCTTTCTTTTCCTACAGGCTCTGGAGGAGCATCAATGCCATCCCCGTTCCACAGGTCAGAAAGCCTTCTAAGCACAGGGACCCAGAATCTAAAGGATGTGCTCTTCTCCCGAAACTGCTTTCTTGGTCGTATGAGGTCCGTATGTCTCTCTGCTCAATTCTCTTTCACTGCTTAAAAGAGATTGGCTTAAAACACAACCTAATCATATAGATTGAACCCTATCTCATTAACATAACTTCCCTTAATTTCCTCGTTAGCATCATAGAGGAAGAATTTACAACACACAGGAAAATCACATCCAGTGACAAAATGGCGGACAGTTTCACAATACTGGGCAGCATAGCCTAGCCCCCCATTTTTGGGGGATACGAGTCAATCCATGACAACTCCATTCTCATACTACAAAGCTTTTGATTATTTGTTTTGTTTGTTTTTTAGCAAATACTTATTAGGCTTCTTTACACATAGGTGCTAGAGATACATAGATCACTAAGAAGTAGTCACAGCTTTTATGCGGAGTACGCTAATGAAGACAGTCTTCTCTGATGGTACAGCTGCTGCACACAGTGCTGGAAGTGCTCACTCTTACATGCTGTCATGGATTGAATTGTGTCCCCTGAAAAAATATGTGTGGCCCAGTGTCTCAGTCATGATTCTCAGTATTTTGTGACTTTCCTCCAGTTTTTGATTTTCCTGTGCTGTATGTTAAAGTGTTAGGGCAGGACTGTAAATCTGTTTATAAGACCACCTCCCTGCTCCACTGTAAAGGGAGTTTTCCTAAAGTATGGCTTGCCCCACCCTTAATCCTTTTATCGTGCAAGACGTGAAAGGAAAGGGAAGCAAGCAGAGAACTGGGAACGTCACACCATCAAGAAAGCAGTACCAGGAGAAAAGCACACCCTTCATACCTGGGTTCCTGAGCCAAGATGCTCCCTGGACAAAGACTGAAGCAATACCAGACTTTCCTCCAGAGCTGACAAGGTAGAAAAGCTTCCCCTGGAGCAGACATCTTGAATTTGGACTTGCAGCCTACCAGGCTGTGTAAGAACAAACCTTCCTCTGTTAAAGCCATCCACTCTGTGGTATTTCTGTTAGAGCAGCACTAGCTGACTGAAACACATGCCAAGAAATGTGGAAGACTTCTACCAGGCCAACTGGAAGAGATCCCTACTTATTGTCTGATCCCAAGAAAGGTGATCCAACCAAATGAGGAAATCATCAAACAGTATCATTAATATTGTACACAAGTAAAATTTTGCTGAAGATCACTTAAAAGGAGCTGTGGCAGTATATTGACAGGGAACTGCCAGAAATTCAGGCTGGTTCAGAAAAGGACATGGCACCAAGAATATTATTGCCAACATCGTGGCTGAAAACAGATAAGACCAGAAAGATGTTTACCTGTGTTTTATTGACTGTGCAAAGGCATTCAACTGTGTGGATCACAATAAATTACAGATAGCATTGTGGAGAATGGTAATTCCAGAACACTTAATTGCGTTCATGAGGAAATTATATGCACAGGGTCCGATAATTAAGTCTGTAACTTAATTGTTGTAAGTGCTACATACCTCTTTGCTAAATATCACTCTGGTCACTTTGAAATACCCCCCTTGGGAAGCTATGCATGAACATCAGCACCTAGTCCACCGTTCAAGGCAGTTTTGGAACTCTTTCTGGAATGGCCATTGCACACAGTGGCAAGTTCGCAAACATAATTTTATAGTGACTTGTGAGAGAATTTTTAGCCAGTAAACAAATAACTGTGTTGGAGCACGTTCCCTACTCACCTGATCTGGCTCTCAGAGATAAAGGAAATATTGAAAGGAAGAGACTTTGATGACATTCAGGACATCAAGGGTAATATGACAATAGCTCTGATGGTCATTCTAGGAAAAGACTTCCAAAATTGCTTTAAAGGGTGGACTAGTCACTGGCATCAGTCCATAGCTTCCCAAGGGGAGTACTTCAAAGGTGACCATAGTGATATTCAGCAATGAGGTAATGAGGTATGTAGCACTTCTTCTAGGATGAGTTTGCTAACTTAATCATCAGTCCTCATAGATTAAGAGGCAGTCATTTGGATAAAACAAGAAAACATTGTATGCTTTGAAGTCAAGAAAAGTGTGTGTTAGGGTTGTATCCTTTCACCGTACCTTTTCAGTGTGTATGTAGAGCAAATAATCAGAGACACTGGACTCTGTGAAGAACAGGGCATCAGGACTGGAGGAAGACTCATTAACAACCTATATTATGCAAATGGTGTAACCTTGCTTGCTGAAAGTGAAGCAGACTTGAAACTGACGAAGATCAAAGACCACAGCCTTCAGTATGGGCTACCCCTCAACATCAAGAAAATAAAAGTTCTCCCAACTGGACCAATAAGCAGCATCGTGATAAACAGAGAAAAGATTGACATCAAGGATTTCACTTCACTTGGATCCACAATCAACCTCCATATGGAAGCAGCAGACAAGAAATCAAAAGATGTGTTGCATTGGGCAAATTCACTGCAAAAGACATCTTTAACGTGTGGAAAGGCAAAGATGTCACCTTGAAGACTAAGGTGCGCCTGCCACAAGCCATAGTCTTTTCAATCACATCATATGCACATGAAAGCTGGACAGTGAATAAAGAAGACAGAAGAAGAATTGACATCTTTGAATTGTGGTACTGGAAAAGAATACTGAATATACCATGGACTGCTGAAAGAACAAACATCTGTCTTGGAAGAAGTACAACCAGAGTGTTCCTTAGATACAAGGGTGATTAGACTATGTCTTACATACTGTGGATATGCTATCAGGAGTCATCAGTCCCTTGAGAGTGACATCACACTTGGTAAACTATCAGGTCAGCAAAAGAAGAGAAAGACTCTCAACAAAGTGAATTGACGCAGTCTTTACAACAGTGTGCTCTAGCAATAACACCAATGTAGGCATGGTGCAGGACCTGCCAATCTTCCATTTCTTTGTATGTAGGGTCATTATAAGTTCCAACCAAGTCAACGGCACCTAGCAACAAGTTGCCTGCTGAGAATTTGCACTTCCACCCCAGATATAATGAATCAGAACCTACAGTTCACCAAGATCCACAGGTGATTCTTATGTGTAACTTCCTGGAAGCTTGTTAAAAATGCAAGTGGACACTAACCTGGTTCAGAAGCCCTGGGAAATTAAGACCTGAGAGAATTTAAGTCACTAATTCAAGTTCCACAAATTTCTATCCACAGGTCAAGAACTTAAAGCCTCCTTATTCTTGTTCATGAAGCTTTCTAGGAAGTTGACAAAAGACACAGGAAGGTACAGTGGAAAGAGAAGAGATTAGAATGAGGTGGCCTCAGTGTTTACAACAGCTCAGCCACCAACTAGCAATGTGCCTTGTATAAGAACAAGGTCATTGTTTATTCCCTGCTGATGGAATTACCTGGAAGATTGTGAAATATGCTCATAATCAGCCCTCCCCCTGGAAAAAGGTGAATTAGTAGGTCTGGATTCAGTCCTTGACTTCAGTGGGTCTTAAAAAAAAAACACGGACCAAATTGCTCCTACCTTTCCAACTGTAAGACTGCTTTAAAATACAGCGAAATCAAAGATTAAGCAATATGAGCATCAGTGACTCTTGATTCTAATGGCTGAAAACTTAACAAGCTCTGTCTCTGTGAAGACATAGTGGTTGCCTGCTGATCTGACCAGCTTCTTTTTGTCTCCTGAGGAAAACCACTCATGGTTACATGGGAGAAAGACTTCTAAAGTACAGAACAACTTCCCACTCCCTGGAGACTATAGTCTATGATAGAGTGATTTAATTCTGTATGAATTTTGGAGATATACGAGCATGTGGAAAGAACATATATGTGTCTATATTTCAATAGACAAATACAGGAGGATTGCCAATTAAACTTGAGCATTCATCCTAGAAAAAGTGCTACATACCTCAGTGCTGAATATCACTGTGGTCACCTTTGAAGTACTCCCCTTGGGAAGCTGTGCACTGATGCCAGCCCTAGTCCACCCTTCAAAGCAAGGGTGGACTTTTTCTGGAATGGTCATCAGAAGTGTCATCATATTACTCTTGATCTTCTAAGTGTCATCAAAATGACTTCCTTTCAATATTTCCTTTATTTTCAGATAAAGAAAGAAGTCACTGTGGTCCAGATCAGGTGAGAAGGAGTGTGTGCCGGCAGTTATTGGTTTATTGACTGAAAACTACCTTACAGACAACTATACAATAAAGTTTGCAAACTTACCACTGTGAGACCACATGCAAGGGCCATTCCAGAAAGAGATCCAAAATTGCTTTGGGGGGTGAATTAGGCACTGCCATCAGTACAGAGCTTCCCAAGGGGAGTACTTCAAAGGTCATCATAGTGATAGCCAGCAATCAGGGATGTAGCACTTAGAAAAATTAAGTTTGAGGACTTAATTGTTGGGACTTATACACAGTAAAACCTCAAAAAGCTGTAACTCAGTGTACCTGTCTTGTTTTTCTGGATCTCACAAGTTTTCTGCTCTTGACAAGGTGTAGTCTTACTACTTTTCTACTGTTTATGTAGAAAATATTTACAATTTCTTTCTTTGATAGGCTTCTGCATTAGATACATTCCAGCTTTCACAGGTTTTACTAAATATTGCCATGAAAATTTCACCAGGCATCCTAAACACATTTTTTGTTTTCTGTGTGTTTTGGGGGGTCTGGGGAAGGCAAGGAGGTGGACAGTTGTTTTTGCTTTTGAGCCAAGTAAAGAGTAAATTGTGCTTGCATGTCCTCCTTTGTTTGCAAGGTGAATTGTTAGTATTTTTATATACCTTTCTGATAGGCCAAATGCTCCTAGCGAGGATGAATGGGAGTCTTGAGTTTAAACCACAAGTGTTAACACAGGCACAATCCTGTGAGCAAACCCAGTTCACAGGCTTTTGACCAACTGGTTAGTTGGAATTTTCCCACTGTAGAAACCACAGAGAAGAGGGCCTTGTGTTCCAGCCCAGTGACTTTCCCTGATGAAAAAGATGGTGCCAAGAACACATCCAGACAGATAAACTCAGTAACGATGTGGAAAAATTCATGTGTGAGGGAGAGCTTTGTTTAGTCTTTCCTCCAGTTTCTTTGAGTCAAAGATTAAAGACATTGATTTCTGATACGTTAGAAGAACTGACCGATGACATCATTTAGGAAATATCTTTGGCTTCCAACATCTAACGAAACCAGGTGACTGGCCAGAAGGAAAATCAGAGAGAAACAAGACTCAAGTAATTCCAGCAAAATAAAATTCTTAATGTCTAAGAATATGAATGTGTGTATGTTTGTATTTACTTCTTCTGAGTTTCTTCATCTAGTTTAAACCAAAAGAAAGAAAAAACAAGCCCATTGCTATAGTCAATTCTGATTTGTAGCAATCCTATAGTTCAGAGTAGAACAGTCCAGTAGGGTTACAAATTCTGTAACCTTTACAGAAGCAGACTGCCACCGCTTTCTCCCACGGAGCAGTTTAAGGGTTGAAACTGTCAGCCTTTCGGTTACCAAAGAAGCACTGGTCTGCTCGTTATCCGTGCTCTTTTCACCTACTTTACACCAATTTAATTGTTGATACTTCCAATAAATAATTATTGACCTCTTCTGAACTAGGAGTCCCTGGATGGTGCAAAGGATTAACACCATGAGCTACCTGCTGAAAAGTTGGAGGTTCAAGTCAACCCAGAATGAACTTGCAAGAAAGAAAGGACTGGTGATCTGTGCCCTAAAAATCAGTCACTGAAAACCCTGTAGAGGCCAGGCCTACTGTGACACACATAGGGACACCGTGAGTAGAGATTGACTCAACAGCAATTGGCTTTTCATCCTCCATGCTAAGCCCATTCTAGCCCATGTGGGGGAGTCCAAGAAGACACATATATTTTCTGCTCATATAAAGATCACCCTCTGATCATCACTTACATTTTCTCATCTATAAAATGAACATGGGGATGAAGGATGAGGGCCTAGCAGTGAGGGAGACAGAAGAGCAAGGACCAAAACCAAGTTCTGTCTCTGCTCTACCCCTGACTAACTGTAGATTGAGCCTCAGTTTCTTAATCTATAAAAGAGGAAGCCTTTGTTTTGGACCCTGAGAGTCAATGATTCCATAGAGTTGCAGGAGGTTTTGTGAAGAATAGTTTAAAGATCCCACAGGTATAGGAGAATGTGGTCAATATTGGTTACCTTCCTGGGATAACTTTGTGCTGTCATTTTTTGCCTGAGCAGAAGAGGTCATTTTCGTTTGTTAGACATAGGCTTTTTCCTTACTCCTTGTTCCCTCCCTCCCTTTCTTTCCTTCCTTCCCTTTTTCCTTTTTCCCTGTTTCTCTTCTCTATTTCAAAACAAAGGGAGATGGAATACGTGTTCTTGCCTCTTCCCTTTAGTAAAGAAGGTGCTTAGGCCCCACGTTCCAGGGGCCCTGTATTACGTTACACCTCTCTTGTCAGACGCAAGAAGAGAAACAATGCAAAGGCAAGATAACTCTTCAAGAGTTGAGTTTAGAATTTAAACCCTAAGCAAAAGTGTGGATTTGAAATTCCGAGCCCAGTGCACACCTCTTCATTTTCAAGTTCATTTACCCTTGGCAATGTGCAACCTCCTGTCACTAAGAAGGAAAAAAAGCTTTAAAAGGCTCATTTGAAAGGCTGAGGAGCCTTTGGGGATCTCCACAAGCTCTTTAAAAACATATTTTGATGATACAAGTGTAAACAAATCAAAAGCATATGGATTGAATTTCCCTTAAATTACACAGGATTTTTAAGATGAAGGGAGGGTGGAAATGCATTTGGAAAAATATGTTTTTGGTTTTACTGACTCAGAAACATGTGAACAAGCTAAAGCTTTTGACAGACCTGAAATGATGGCAGGGCTGTCCATCATCCATCTTTAAGGTTCGGTGGCCCTTCCCAAGCCTTCTTTGTTTCTGTAACCTAGAGAGTAGAGATTTCTGTTAGCACAGACTCACAAAAACCAAAACCACACATTGTGGGTTCTGCCTCTCCTTTGAGCTAAAAGTCTCATTTCACAGCATTTGGCAATGCGGACTCCCTTTGGACCAGTCAAGAGATTAGTGTTCATTATATAAAACAGGTCTGTAGCTGGCCTGGACCACCTGGGACCCAGGTACCGACATCAGCATCAAGGCTGATTCTCTGCAGCCCTAGACTAGGGGTCATCCCAAAGCCTTTGCCCTATGTTTTCCAAGTCCTCAGGGAGAGTCATGATGTCACTCTTACTCGTCATGTTCCAATGCCAGTATGTAATGTGATTTCTAAAAAATGGGGATTAGCAACTAAGGCCACTGCCTCTGAATGGTTGCTGATGCCAGTATTTCAGAATAAGAGAACAAGGGCCAGGAACAGGAGGCAGAGAGCAGGGAGGCTGTGTCCTGCTGAAGACCAAGGTCTCATCTAGAAGCAGAATGCTGAGCTTTCTCATTTAGATACAGCTGTCCAATCCTAGGACAGAATGTTTTAAAAATGGCTCTACTTTCTTTGGTCTCAATATGAACACCCAAGTGTAGGAGCAACCCCAGGGAGCTCCAGGAAGATCCAAGAAGCACCAAGTGAGACTGGCAGGTTAGGATTCTGTGAGATCCTTTTAGCCATCCCATTGATGGACAAGTGAGCCCACAGACTTCCTTACAGGCAAAAAAAAAAAAGATGGGGGGGGACTTGGGTTTCCATCTTCATACAATTATCTGGGGGAAATGAATTGAAGTGCTTTAAAGAATTCAGAGCTTTAAGCTGGTTTGAATTGGTTTAGTCATGTCTGACAAAGCAAAATCAGAACAGACCCTAATTTTTATAGTTTAGGTGATCCAGAATGATAATCAGGACTGGAAAAATTGCAGGTGGAAGCCCTGGAATATAAGACTCAGAAGAGGCACAGTGAACCCTGTAGGGAATCTGTTGCAGGAGACTGAGTTGTTAGAAGGGCTGTGGAAAGAAACACACATTCAAAGCACAGTGGTTGGCTGCCATCTCTGAATGGGGCACTGCTGTTTGCGACTCCCCTCAAAGTCCTGCGGGCAGGAGATTTGGGTGCCGGGCACTGTGTACTCTGCCCTTGTTTTCTAAGATGGAGAGAAGGTTTCCAGCAGGGCTTCCACCCATAATTTTTCCCATTCCCGTTCCCATTCTCATTCACCCAAATCTTCAAAAATTTGAGTCTGTTCTGGTTTCACTTCCTCAGCCATGACCAAAAACTGGAAAAACTGATTCCAAGCCCTAGAAGAATCTTAGATTTAAGAAATTTAGCTGGAAACAGGAGATCACATAAGCCCTTGATTTACCTCAGGTAAAAAGAAACTTGGTATCACTTTTAGGACAAGCTTCAAATATATACATTTCTTCTTCCTTGATACACACTAAAACAGAGAATTTAGCATTATCAGCCCCCCTCCCCCCTTGTGTTATTTACTTCAGAGGAGTGATGTGAGAAAGTATTTTGGAAAAACAAAGGACTCGCTAGTGAAAATAGCTGCTACCCCCACTAGTGCTTCTAGTTCTAGAGACTTCTGTCTCTTGCTACAATGGTGAATGTCTAACCAGTACGTAATTTTAACAGCACAATTTGCATCGCCTAGGCAGCTGTCTGCCACACCAACTCTTTATGAAATCCACCCACGGCATTTGACTCAATTACCTCCTGCAGCTGCGAATTCCACAGGTCAACCACACTCTGCATAGAAAAGTATTTCTTTGTATTCGTTCCAAATTTATTAGCCATTTGAACCATTCCTTTTAGTGACTTGTATATTTTTAAGTGTTCATATATCACCATTTTAGGCCCAAGTCCCACCGGCCTGTGTTTAATATGCAGCTCAGAATATTAGAGTATGGTCTTCAAAGGATTCATATAAAAACAATAATGGTGTGTTGACCTCCATTTGAGCTTTGCTCCAAGTTCCCCAGCCATGGACTTTCCATAGCCCAGCAGCCTGACAAACATAGAATCACAGTCACAGGAGGCAAAAACATTTGAGAGACCCAGGACGGTATAGTTCAAAATCCTCTGCATGCTAGGAAGACGAGTCGGAGACATGCCTGCTATACAGGGACGTCCCTGTGAGATAGGTAAGTACAATGGTTTATAGATGAAAGACACAGATCTCAGAGATGTGAGATCACTTCTGATAAGCCACAAAGCTGTGGTATAAGATAGCACTCAAGCCACAAACTAGGCATTCTAAGGACAAGTCCAGTGTGTTACCCTCAACACATACGATTCTATGTAAGAAGATAGGACAAGATCATAAATATAAAAAAAAAACTATGCTTTACTGATGGTAGGAATGGGCACCCATAACTCCCTGGGCTAGGCCCAAGGTCACTGGTTCTTTCCCTGACAGGTAGCTCAAAATGTGCTATGAAAGACTGCAAATTCCTCCATGGTGCAAACAGCTGACACGTTCACTTGCTGACCAAAAAGTTGAAGGTTCAAGTCTACCTAGAGGCACTTCAGAAGAAAACCTTAGGTAATCTACTTCCTGAACTATTAGCCCTTAGAAAGCAGATGGAGCCCAGCTCTACACTCAGAGGACATCACCTTGAATCCAAGTTGACTTGATGTCAGTTGGCTGTAGTCAGGATGGGCCTTAAACCACATCCTCAAATATGGACTGTCAGCATCTTCCCTTGGTTTGCAAAGTAGCATTTCTTTGGGCCATTCCTAAATTTTCCACCTCTTTGTCAGTTGGCCTCTGAATGAGCCCTTGTAGGGTGATAGAAACTACCTGTGCCCTGGACAACCTCTGTTCCTGTCCTGATTAGGTTGTGGGACTCCAGGTGGCCCCTTATCTTCCTTCCTTTCAGCTCATCCTTCTCTAAACAAGCATGCATGTAGGGTTAATCCCAAGGTTCCTCTCATGGGTGGAGAGTTCTTCAGCTTCACCTTCAGAATTTTGTAATTCCGGATTGGCAGATTCCCAGCTGTGTGACCACAAACTAGTGCCTTAACCTCTCTGGGCTGCACTTCCTCAGCTTCATCCTCATGAGGGAAATGCCTAACTTTACATCCCTGTTGGAAAGATCAATCATGAAGTATCCAGTATTCTCGGCTCTGTGTTGACTCAATAAATGTCAGCTGTTTGCCTTTTACAAGTCTATCTTTCAATAAGTGGTGTTACAGAATGCTGAAGAAATAACAGGCTGTTACATCTTACTGCTTTTGAAGGGGTGGTCCAACTTATTTTTAACAGCCTAGTTTTAAAACCAGGTGTAGCCAGGATAAAATCCCAAACTGAAGTCTATCGCTTAAAACTTGAGTCACAATTAACATATGACCCAAGATTAATTTATCATGTTGCAAACAAAAACAGGACTGCTGGGTTAGCAGAAAGGGGACCTTATTCCCAAACCCACTCCTTCCAGCAAAAGAAGAGGAAAATGCCAGTTAGAAGTAAATTTAATAACGAAATGTTAAGTGGGGAGCATCTGCTTCCATTCCGTGTCAAGAAATTACAGTCCACGCTCACATTTAGCAATTTATTCTCTTACTAAAAGTTTCTTTGGTGTCACGTACAGGCTGTGTTTAGTGTTCTAGTGTTTCAAGATGGTTTAACTGTATAAGGAAATGAAAACAACTAATGGATACATTCAATCTATTGATCTTTAGGATCAATAGGACCAGAATTTTCTTTGCCTTGTTGAACGATACCCTTCTTTTAGCCACAGTTTATTTGCAAATTCTGTATCAGCCTATTGTTCTCTTACGGTAAATAAAAAGGTCATTGTCAGCAATTCAGAAAAGCTTTGAACTAGCTCCCAAAAGCACGGAGTCAAAGCATTATGTAATGAAAGAGTCTGTAGCACTTGTTTCAAATCCCAGCTCTAGTGGCCCAAGTGGCTTTGTGCAAACCATTGAACCACATTCTGCCTTAGATTGAACACATGTAACAGAGGGATCGGGGCTCTATCCATGCCCCTCAGCTCAGTTCTGACTCCTTGTTCTCTGTTGCAAAAGCAACAGAAGTTCTGCAACTTCTCTTTTCACAACTATTAAAAATCCTACATTCCACCATATTTTATTAAAGCAACCTTAACCCAGTTTGAAGTCCCTGGGTGGCACAAATAAATAAGTGATCAACTACTAGCTGAAAGGTTAAGTGTTCAAAGATAACCAAAGGTATTTCAGGAGACAGGCCTGGTGATTTTCTTCCAAAAGTTCCCAGCCTTGAAAACCCTATGGAGCAGTTCTACTCTGTACACGTGGGGTGACCACAAGTCAGAGTGACTCAACAGCAACTAATGACAACCAGCCAGTTTGTCCAAAAGGAGGTAGAGTTTGTGACATCATTAAATTCTCAAAAAAACAAGAATATGCAATTGTAGATTTGAATTTCAAAGTTGAATTTTGGCAAAGTATGCCTTGAAAGTAGGCCAAAACAAAATCTCTACTTGATCTGTTCGAAAAAGGATGTAATGGGAAGTAGATTTGAGATTGCTTTGGACTTCTGAGTCCCCAGCTACGCACAAACCAAGAACAGAAACGGCCCTTTTCCAAGCTGTATCAGCTTGAACACATTGCTTGAGTTCTAAACACATCCTTTCTCATAATAAAATATATAATTTAGTGTTTGTTTGACTATATTCACAGGATGGTGCAGGGATCACCCCTAGCACTTTTAGGACCTTTCCATCCTCACTTTAAGAAGTCCTGTTCATATCAACCATTCCTCCTTGTCTGTACACCACTTTCCACCAACAGCCCTAAGCAACCACTAATCTGTTTTTTATTACTGTGGATTTGCCTGTTCTGGATGTGTCATATAAGTGAAATCACACAATATGTAGTCTTCTGTAATTGGCTTCTTTTGCTTGATGTAACATTTTTTAGGATTCATCCTTAAAATGAGTACCATAGCATACATGGGTACTGTATTCTTTTTTACAGCTGAGTAATATTCCATTATGTGGTCATGCCATGAAATAAATGCTTTGCTTATCCATTCACCAGCTGACGGATACCTGGGATGCATCTGCTCTTTGGCTATCAAGAATAACAATGCTAGGCACATTTGAATATAAGTCTGCACATCTATTTTTGCATCAACAAAATTCTGTTGTTTTCCTTACTTGGGTATTATGGATAGTAACTGATTTATGTAAAGCTGCTTGATAATTTACTTGAAGGATAAACTTACTACCTTCAGCGTTATCACCTGCTTTTCTGTATTTCCCTGATATTATTAACTTCATTCCAGGTACTTGGGATTTTCCAGCATTTTAAGTGTCCCTTCACTTTGCACAGAAGCTGTGAGGTTATAGCTGTAAAGAGCTATGGCTGCTAACCAAAGGATTAGCAGTTCGAATCCACCAGGTGCTCTTTGGAAACTCTATGGAGCAGTTCTGCTCTGTCCTATAGGGTCCCTATGAGCTGGAATCAACTTAATGGCAATAGTGTTTTGGTTTTTTTCCCACTTTTTCCTCTACATTCAAGTCCTTTCTGAATATTTTAAATATCTAGACTGTATTTTGAGTCCATACTTTCATTTTTTGTGTGTTTGTCTCTAAAATTCAAAGCCTCATCTCTTCTGAGTATTGTCTTCATCATTAACTGGTTATCTCATCCTCACACTCTCTTTCCTTCTTTCCAACAGAAAGACTTGCTTCTAATCATCAAGTATTTTAAAAGTATTAATGGATTCCCCACTGCCTATGGAAGATTCACTGTACTAAATTCTTTACTACATACAAAATTTACAAGCTGCAAACCTGGGTATATAAATTTGATTCTTTTTCTGTAAGTGAACATAAATCCTCTCTTTAGCCCTCGTTTAACCCAGTGTCAAGAAGTCTGAATCTAATTATATCTGGTTAAATTCAGATCCTTGGGTGATTTCTCAGTCCATTCTGGTGGCACAGTTGTTAAGAGCTATGGTTGCTAACCGAAAGTCCAGCATTTTGAATCTACCAGTTGCTCTTTGGAAACCCTATGGAGCAATTCTATTCTGTCCTATAGGATTGCTATGAGTCAGAACTGACTCCATAGCAATAAATTTGGGTTTGTTTAGGTTCTTGTTTTGATTTTACTTGGGTTTCTGGCTTGAACTTGGAATTCATGGTGTTAACATTGGTTAAGAGTTACACCTGCTAACCAAAAGGTCAACAGTTCAGATCTACCAAGTGTTCCTTGGAATCCTGATGAGGCTGTTCTACTCTGTCCCTTAGGGTTGCTGTGAGTCTGAATTGGCTCAGTGGAGGTGAGTTTGGGTTTTGGTTTGAAACCAGTGTCTTTGGAGTTGACCTCTACTCAGCTTTCTCCCAACTTGGGGAAGCTTATACTGTATCCAGGTATACGTGGGTAGAGGGGGCTTTTCATTTCCCAGGTAGCCTCTGTCCTTCAGGGCTCTGGTGAAGTTGGCTCTTGCCCACAGTCTCAGCAAATTCAGCACTCTTCTTTTCTCCCCTGCCCTGCTTTCTTACAAGGTTCAAGGCCCCTTCATGCATCTCAACAGGGAGATATCCACTTCTCTGGGATTTCCATTGTCCAGTCCTCCTTGTCTCTGCAAGATTATTGTTATTATGAGGTGCCACTGAATTGATTTCGACTCATAGTGACCCTACAGGACAGAGTGAAATCGCCCCATATTGTTTCCTGGGCTGTAATCTTTATGGAAGCAGATTGCCAGGTCTTTTTTCTGCAGAACGGCTGGGTGAGTTTGAACTGCCAACCTTTGAGGTAGCAGCTGAGAACTTAACCATTTGTCCTCAGGGCACCTTCAGCCCTGTGTAACCAGAAAGAAACAGGACCCCTTTCTCAGGGAAAAGGTGAATTTAAGCTGATTTCAGCTGTCTTTTCTCTCTTCAAAATTCCTGCAGCCCTGAAGATCTCTGTCTGGTATCACTAGACAAGCTGAGGTCTTCACCAATTTTCTTTCTAATGTGTGTTTATGTCATAAACTAAAGATTTGTGTTTTACAGTGTTGTTTCTCCAACAGCCAGCTTTTAGAAATTAGAAGCCTTATCTCTTAAGGCTATTGTCTCTTTTGCAAGTACTAGGCCTCCTTTATGAATCTTTGTGGTGCAGCAGTTAAGCACTTGCTGCTATCCAAATGATCAACCATTTGTTTTAGTCAGCTAGGGCTGCTCTAACAGAATTACCACGGAGTGGATGGCTTTAACAAAGGAAGGTTTATTCTTACACGGTCCAGCAGGCTACAAGTCCATATTTAGGGTGTCCACTCCAGGGAAGGCTTTCCCCTTGTCAGCTCTGGAGGAAAGTTTGGTATTGCATCAGTCTTTATCTAGGGAGCATCTTGGCACAGTAACCTCAGGTCTGAAGGATTCGCTTTTCTCCCAGTGCTGTTTGCTTGATGGTTCAAGGTTCCCAACTTCCTCAGCTCACTTCTCTCCCTTATATTCCACAAGCTTGTAGCTTGGGTCCTGCCTCACTAACACAACTGCAAACTGTTCTCCATGATCAATATCACAGAGGCAGGATTCACAACACATGGGAGGAAGGGCACCATATTGGGACTCACAGCCAAATCAAATCAACAGTCACTTTTGGGGGAACACAATTCAACCCACAACACCGTTCAAACCCAACAGTTATTCTGCAAGAGGAAGGTGTGGCAGTCCACTTTCTGTAAGGATTCCAAGAAACCAAAACCAAACCGGCTGCTACTGTGTCACTTCTGAGTTACACGAAAACCCTACGGAGCAGTTTCGCTGTCCTGTTGGGTCACTATAAGTTGGAGTCAACTCTTGACAGCAATGGATTTGGAAGAACCTTTTGAAATGGCACTTTTCTCGGCTCTGTTTGATCCCAAAGCCTGTGCCCTTGTCTAGTATGGTATGTTGCCTACCACACTCTGGATGACATCAAGGCGTGGACCTTGTAGCCGGCACTCCAGGGCTATCCAGATTGTCTTGGGGAGTTGGGACAGTAGCAGAGAAGGCCTGGTCAGCTAGCTTTCCAAATAGATTTTCTAATTGAAAGCCGTATTCCCTTTTTGGTTAGAGTCACTCAAACCTTGCCCAACCTGGCTCTGTCTGGCAGGCTCTCTAGTGAGAAGGACCTTAGCTTGTCTCTGATTTGGACTTCTTCTTGAGTGCCTGCTTCCTGAGGGCCACCAAGGAGTCCTGCACAGAATAGTGACTCCTAGAGTGCTTCAGTCCTATGTCTGCCACTGCTGGCACTTCTGAGGGCTGGGCAAGGGCTTTGGGTATCAGGGCTCTGAGCATTAGTCCAGCAAAGTGAAAGCCCAGGAGTAGGGGTGGAGGCCATTTTCAGGAAGGATGGGTGGCAAAAAGGCACCACAAATTATTTTTAAAATTGAAGGGAAAACAATCGATTTTATGTAATTTTTTCTGGAGAAAAAATTGAAATGATTAATCAGAAGTTGCAAGTGACTATTCATGGTTTAACCATCACAATAAGAGCTGAGTATCTTCATTGTAACAAATTGAAATGGAATCCCAGTTCATTGCATGTCCTCTGTATAGCACAGTCCACAATAGTTAAAAGATGGAATCAACCCAAATGCCCATCAACAGATGAATGCATAAACAAACTATGGTACATATACTCAATGGAACACTATGCTAGGATAAAAGACAGTGACAATTTTAGAAAACATCTCATACCATGGTTTTAATTGGAAGAGATCATGCTGAGTGAAATCAGTCAGTGTCAAAAGGACAAATACTGTATGCGACACTTGTTACAAGGACTTAAAAATAGAATTATCCACAGAAGAATATAACTGTGTTGGCTACAACTGTGAGTGGGGGGGGTGAAGGTTTATCACAGATGAGATAATTGATAGATTTAGAAGTTTTATTATTTTACTGTAATAAATAACAAATTTAAAAAATGAAATGACAGTTCCATAAAGACACAAAAGAAACGTATGCAAGTTGTGTCTGTGTGTGTGTGTGTGTGTGTGTGTGTAAACTGGCCATTCCTTGCCATGAATGGAATAAAAAACAAAGACTGTAATTACTTATAATGACTGCAGCAAATACCGAAACTCAAGCTTCTGGTGCGGTTGAGTTTTTGAATCCCCAAGTTTTTGCTGCTACCTTTAAACAGAAAGAATCTGAATCGATAGGACCAGGGACAGGATTACAAAAAAAAAAAAAAAAAATTCTCTGTGTGTCCTCATTTCTAATGTAATTCAAAGATGAGTTCATTTTGGTGAGAAGTGCTACTCAAATTCAAATTTGGTTCTCTAACAGAAAAAGTTAAAAACTGTTCTTTTGCTTATTTGTTTTTGAAGTTAGAGAAAAATGAAGTATAGAGATGACACATTTTTCATATTTGTTTGCAAAAGACATATTATCCTCCTGCTATGGTTTCTTTGTGGGATTTTTGCTGTTGTCTTGAATATGGGCCATTGTAAAAGAAAAATCATCTTGCTGGATTACTTCACTTTGTTCTATCTCTTTAAAGACTTAAAAACAACTCTTTATCCGTATTATCTCATGATAAATCCTCTGAAATTCCCTGCTAAAACAAGTCCCATTGATGGCGGATAACCCAGGCTCAGCCTTCTTAAGTTTTATTTGGATTAATCTCTGATTCATGTTCATGATCTTTCAACTGCATTATTCCTTCTGATGCTGGAATTTCTTATCATCTTAATGTGTTTACGGCATCCCTAATCTACCCATTTCTATCCTTGGCAGACTCGGCCTACATGGTTTCTGAAAGTGTATTCCCCTTCATCACTAGCTTGCTTTCCTTCTTGAAGAATTTCTTGGGTCAAACAGTCTATATCTTTCATTTCAATGACTGTAGACTTCTAGTTTAAAGAAACTACTTTATTCTTATTATTTTTAATTATAACTTTTTAAAATAGTTAATATGCTCATCCCTACATTTGTATTTAATTGTCATTTTCTTAAGGGACCATGTTTCTCCCAGTTAATTTCTAATGACCCATTTTCAAGGGCATCTGTACTGCAGACACAGCAGCTGATTCAGATTATGCCTGAATTTTCCCAGCAGGAATCGTCATTGACCTAAGCTTCCCTTTCACAACACTGTCCCCAGCACAGCCACCAGCCAGTGGCCCAGCCAGGACCTCAGACGCGTGGGCTTAGGGAGCTGTTACTTCTAATTATTTTTAAATTATTTTAATTGCATAAAGTCATTGGAAACACAAACTCCATATTTGAGCATTTTGAAAGAACTGCACGTCTCCTCAAACCTACGTTTATTTCCACTGACACAGTAAGACTTAGAAGGAACATCAAAGGCTTGCAAACGAGACCACTGAAAGCATTCTTGCTTCTCCACCCAGCAGGGCTCAATACTGTCTAAAAACAATGTGATTTCCAGAAGGAGCTTGCTAACTGCAGGCTGCAAATTCTGGTGAAGCTGGCTAGTGCAGAGTCTGAGGGAATTGGGGTTTGTTACTCTTAGGGAGGGAAAACACAGAACCCCATTGCTAAGATTTTGGCCTCACGTTACACCAGGAAAAGAAGCAAAAGCATTGCGGTTCCAAATCTATACTCAAAGCACTGGAGTCACAGAATCTCTAAGGCTTTGAGGAAATCAAAATGTGTCTCTGGGGAAAACATATAAACTTCTAGTGTAACTGGCTTGCAGGTGATTTAGAATTTGGGAAATGGGATCTAACGTTCAGGTACACTTTCTGGCAGATTCCCATTTGTCACGGAAATTTCAGCTTGATGTGACTTCTTGTTGGGAGAAGGGATGTGAAGGAACCATAGTGTATCCCGGGCATATAGCTCAGTACTTGGCAGTAAGTATTGGTCGAGTGAGAAAATGATGAACGACTAAATGAGCTAACAAATTCATGTTCAAACTGAAACTGAAACTCATGTGTATTTATCTCCATGCACACAGGCCCTTCCATTCTTCCTCCTCTTTATTTGGAGTAGCAGTATACGTCTCCCAATTCAAGAGGTAGGAGGCAGTAGTAGGTCAACCACAGAATTCATCCCTTCCGAAAGGAAATTTGGTTGGATGCCCGGCCAGTGTACCTTGTGCACAGCCAACACTCAGCTGTCTGTGGAGGTTTGTGTGTTGCTCTGATGCCCAGCAAGTTTCAGCAGAGCTTCCAGACTAGGACAGACTAGAAGGAAAAGCCAGGGAAAACCTCATGGATCACAACAGTCTGATCGACAGTCAGTTGTGGGGTAGTTTTTTGTTCCCCTGTGCAGGAGCGGGGGCCAACTCTGTGGCAGCTAGCAACAACAACAAGCCAAGATTTGGTGTTCTACCAAAGCTCTGGACCCCACGTGCTCCTAGCATAGAGGAGAGCTTACTCCAAGACCTGATTTTCCCCCTGTGTCTTCAATGACTACCCTCATTCACACTCCACGAAATCCAGCCTCTTAATCTTACTGTTACTGCCTTGATTTGTGCCTTCATCTTCTGTCTTGTGAGCTATTCCAGTACTTTCCTAACTGAGCAGCAGCCCTGACAATGTGAGCAGGACCCCATTTCTTTCTCTACTTACCAGCTCTTGTTCCTGAGTGTTGGAGTCACTCGGGGCAGGTGCTTCCCTTACAGTCCCAAAGTGGCTGACAGCAGACTTCAGGAGGGCTTCCTTCCTTGTCACATCTAGCAGCAAAAAGCAACCTTTCTAGTATTTGCAACAAAATAAGGCCAAGCTTTTCTTTTATGGTATTCCGTGTCTGTTATGTCCATCCTTGAACTAATCACTGTGGCTAATGAGACTGTGTTTATTGGTTTAAACCCATCAGATGCCACCCTGAGATCTGCAAGTGGGGGTGATTGCAACTCTCTGACTAAGAAGGAAGAGGTTCCCCAGAGGGAAGCCAAGACCCTATTGGTAGGAGAAGGGGAGTGGATACCGGAGAGGTAACCAGAAATGTCTAGTGCATGTGTCAACAGAGGAGGACTGACATAGGGTCTAAGACCAGAAACGTTTTCAGATGGAAAGGGAGAAAGTAAGACCAGAATTCATTCAGAGAAGTCAGTCAGAAGTAAAAGTAGTAGGCGTCCATTGGCTAAAGTGTGAAATAAGTCACTTTTGCCAAGTTCCCCTGAAGCAATAGTTGCTTACGCTGAGCAATCATTAGAACCACCTGGGGGAGGTTTGCATTGTGGTCCCACCCCCAGAGATACCATTCAGTGAATCTGAAGCTCTTAAAATGTGGTGTTGCTGAGCAGACAATGGACTTGCCTGAATGATGAGGGGAGCCACACAGGGATCCTTGGCAGGAAAGGTAGGCTGAGGAGGAAAAGTCACAGGCCAATTCTCTACACCTTCTACCACCAATAGGAATGTGAATGGCAAGGTCCTGCTTTGTTCTCCAATGGGAACCACAGCAGCAAGTCATCAAGCAAATTTCCAAAGGTCACACGCAGTGGGTGAGTGGCAAAGGCAAGCCCAGAATGATTGCCTCTTATTTCCCACTGACTTGATTGCTTTGGCTAAGTGGGCAAATTTAGGGCTTTATGTAACCACATGCAATACAACATATATTTTATCAACCATATCTGTGTTTTGTATCTGTATATATGAACTATTTTGGGTAACAACAATTTTTAAATAATTGGCATGTACATATTTATATATGTATGCTTCACTAAGAAACAAAAAAGTATTTTTAATAGAATGGGTCACTCGTTTTCATTTAGTTAGATAGACCCTGTATTACATTTCAAAGGGTTGAGTACTGAAAGACAAGCTTTGAGGTTAAAAAATAGAAAGATTGGAGAAATTCTGAAGGAGATGTAAGAGCAAAGGCACAGCTGAAAGTATAGTTCCTCCGTAATCCTTCATCATTGGAATCAGCCCAATATGTGTTTACTGCTCATCAACTTTTATGAAGCTGAGACATGGGGTATAGAGGTGCTTTTGCTGTTTCAAAATGAGTAAAGGGAGTGAAAGTGCCCCCCAAAACACTAGGATTCTCTCATGCTTCCCTACTTCTCTAGTCCACAGCATTAGTCTAACTAAGTAGGGTGAGCTGGGAGCCTGCAAGATGATGCAGGCCCTACTCTGCCCCTGGGGAGTTTGAACAGCTGGTGTATCTATCTGACTGCTAACCAAAAGGGTGGAGGTTTGAGTTCATACAGGGGCTCCTCAGAAGAAAGATTGGTCCACCTTCTTGCAAGAAATCAGTCATTAAAAACTGTATGGGGCACAGCTCTATTCTGACACACATGGGGGTCACCATGAGTCAGAAGGCTTGACAGCAACTGGTAACTGGGACCTCTGCCCCTTAGGACCGCCAGTAAGTGCATACAGCCTGAAGTCATTCAAAGAGAATCTGACTCCGTGCTGATGGCTGAAAGATGAGGAACACAGTAGCTTTCTGGTACATTTTCTTAAGTGTCTGTTCCAAAGCCAATTGTTTGAAGTTAATTTTTTTTTTTCTTTTAGGGACCAGTACATCTTTTTGGGGTCTTCCAGCCTTCCATACAGAGGAACACAGCACAGACAACGCTAGCGACTCTGCACTAACTTTTCATTCTACTGAGTCCTTCATTTCATTTTGGCCAAAGATCAGCATTGATCCAGGTTGCTGCCAGCTGTGCAACAGCTGTGAAATTCAACCAAACCACACTGGGCTCAGGAGGTTGGGAGCATTTATTAAATCGGGGGGGGGGGGGGAAGAAAAAGCTAGCCAGGGGTTCCTTCTCTCAACCTCCCTTAAATAATTTTATCCAGTATTGATGACATTGTGTGTGGTGAAACTCAGGTTTCATACAACTCCAGGATTTAATTAAAGGACTTCATTTCTATCAGGAGGTGGAAGGCATAGAGGTCAAGACTTGCTCACACTCTGTTTTAGTGAAGGGAGAGGAGTTCTCATTTGCTCCAGCGTGCAGAACAGTTCTCAGCAGGCACCGTCTCTTCTCCCCAGAGGCAGATGGGATTCTTCGAAGAAGTGAAATTGGAGGTTGAAACAGCTCTTCAAATTGCCAAGCTTTCATAACATGCAGACTACCTTGGTATCTTGATCAAATGCTCCTCTCAGGATTCAAAATGCAGAAAATACAGAAAAAGCCTTTCCAATACTAGTGGTAATAAATTCACTGGAATAGGTCTAAAATGGATTCGTGCTCTGTTTGCAATAGGCTATATAGAAGGTTAAGGAGCCCTGGTTGCACAGTGGTAAGTGCTCAGCTGCTAACCAAAAGGTCAGCAGTTTGAACTCATCAACTGGTCCACAGGAAGAAGATATGGCAGTCTGTTTCCATGAAGATTACAGCCTTGTAAAGCCTACAGGGCAGTTCAGCTCTGTCCTATAAGGCCACAATGAGTCACAGTGGACTCAATGGCGGCAGGGTTTTTTTTTTTTTTTTTTTTCTAATGTATAGAAGCCTGTTGAATAAATGTTACATTTGCACCAGGTGCTATTAATCTAAAATGAAATAAAATAACTAACCTGCAAATATATGCAAAACATATCCAAAAGGTACATACTCTGCTAAACTTTTTATTTCAGTAATGCTATAATGGTCATAGTTAGTAAATGAAAATCTTTACACTCAAACTCCACCTAAAGTGAGAAGTTCAGAGCAGATACAGCTCACCAACTTAGAGTTAAGTCACTGTCGTCTCATAGACCTTTGCCTACTTTGTCACATTAGCATCGGCTTGCTCAAACTGTTTCGTGCTTGGCAATGTCAAACACAAACACTTGCAAAGCACATGGAATGTGAGATCTTCCGTTTCTTAGCAAAATCTCCCTTCCAGTGGAAACAACCCAAATGTCCGTCAATGGATAAACAAAATGTGCTCAATACGCACAACGGAATAATATTCAGCCATGAAGATAAATGAAGCTCAGAAAAAATACTTCAACATGGAAGAAACTTGAAAACACCATGTTGAGTAAAGCAAGTGAGACAGAAAGAACTAGTGGTGTGTGATTCTATTTGTCTGGAATAGCTAGAATATGCAAACACATAGAGACCAATGTTTACTAGTGCTTGCTGGGGACAGGCAAGAGGAAGAAAAGGGAGGTGTTGCTAAGGGACACTAAGTTTCCTTTAAGGGTGATAAAAAAAAAAATTTAGAAACAGATAGTGGTGATGTTTGTACAATACGGTGAATGTAACCATTGTTATTGGTAGGTGCTATCTGATTAGCTCCAACTCACAATGATCTTGTGTATGACAGACTAAAACCCTGCCTGGTCTGTCACCGTCCTCACAATCATTGCTATGTTTGTACCCATGATTGCAGCTGCTGTGTCAATCCACCTCATGGAAGGTTTTTTTTTTTCTTTCCTCACTAACCCTCTATTTTACCACGCAGCCAAAAAGAGGAAAACCTGCAACGAGATGGGCTGACACTGTGACGGCCACAATGGGCTAGAGCGTAACAGCAGTGGCGGGCCTGGCACAAGACAGGGCGGTGCTTCGTTCAGTTGCACACGCGGTTTGTGTGACTTGGAACTGACTCAACAGCACCTAACAAGAACAAAAAATGTCGTTTTTCAGGGATTGGTCCCTCCTGATAACATGTTCAAAGGAAAGGAGACAAAGTCTCACCGTCCTTGCTTCTAAGGAGCATTCTTTCTGTACTTTTCCAAGGCAGATTTGTTCATTCTTTCAGCAGCCCATGATATATTCAATATTCTTTGCCAACTCCACAATTCTAATGCATCAGTTCTTCTTTGGCCTTCCTTATTTGTAATTAATGTCATAATATAATCATGTAACTCTAGTGGTTAAAATAGCAAATGTTTTGTTATACATGCTTTTACCACAATAAAACAAAAATCTCCCTTCCCGTAAACTTTTGAATGAGATAACTAGAATGTTGGGGATGTGCAGAGTATCTAGTAATGTCACAGGAAACAGAGGCGTCATTTTTGCAAGGCAGAGGTGATGTCAGTAGGAGAATGTCAGCAATGAGATACTTATCTAGAAAGGGTTTGAATTCCTATTTCTCAACTTGCTTCCCAAGCCAGATGAAAATGAATTGGCAAGACGGATGGCTGGAGCAGGAGGGTAGCCTGTGGCTAAGGAAGAAGGAAATGTAGACTGGCCCTTGTGGGAGATAAACCTGTCAACTGGGACTGATTAGAACTCATTTGTTAATCAATCTAGGCATCTATTTCCAGAAAGAAGCAAACATCCATCTTGCTTTAAGGATCCACGACTATCTTATGAGCAAGATGGACATATGCTGAGTTGTAGCTTCCAGTTCATTTTACATTTAGTATAATGATAAATTCATATCTTTTTCTTGTTTTGACAAGTGAAATTTCTACTGAACAGGGGGAAATAGTAGTGAGCGTCTATGTTTTGAGCCTAAAGTGCTGGCTGGAGGCTGTTTCAGACTCTAATCTATGCATATCTCTTAACATCATTTTCAAGAATTTTCTAAAAGGGAAGGCACATGCAATCCTTAAGATTTAAGAAAAAGCTTTCCTTAAGATCTGCAGACAGCATTTATCTTTTTTTTAAGATTATTCTTTTAATGCTAAAAAAGTACAACTTAATGAAATGATATACAATCAGCAGAGACAGGGTAATGTTTGCCATAAATGATCGGTTGCACACTCTTTAATCATGACGCCAGTGTGGCTGTTCCTCGGCCCCTTGAGTGGTCTGTGGGTAGGCAGTGAACATGAAGGTCAATCAGAGAATCCAGATGCACCCAGCCTCTGAACTCCCACCCACATTTTAGACACACTTCTAAAGTCCTCCTACCCACCTTATAATTCCAACAGTCACGCCCAAGTATTTCCCAGGCCAGCAGATGTTCAGCAGGTTTGCCTCACTCATTTGTGTAAAGTAAAATGAGTTGGGCGTCTTTCCATAGTTTTCTAGTTAAAGACATTGCATCTGCCTATTTAAGGTACTCAGATGCCTCTTGGAACAGTAGTTAAGAGCTAGACTGCTAACCAAAACATCGGCAGACTGAATCTACCAGCCTTGCCTTGTGAACCCTTTGGGGCAGTTCAACTCTGTCCTATAGGGTTACTCTCAGTAAGAGTGACTTGATTTCAGGAGGGTTAGTTTTAGTTTAATGCCTCTCAAAGGATCCCTGGTAGCACCACTGTTAAGCACTTGGCTGTTAACTGAAAGGTCAGCGGTGCCAAACTATCAGCTGCCACAGGAAGAAACACCTGGTGATCTGCTCCCATAAAGACTGCAGCCCAGGAGACCTATGGGGCAGTTCTACTCTGTGCTACAGGGTTGCTATGAGATGAATCTACTCAGTGGAACAGAACAAAACCAAAACTACCTCTTGGGAATGAACTAAGGACAAGAAAATCCAGGGCAGAGCTGTGGGGTGATCTGGAAGAGAGAGGCTGAATCAGTGATGCCCTGGTCACTCTAGGTGGAAGCAAATACTTTAGAAAAAAAAAGGGCTCTTTGATAAAGAACTAATTGTCTTGATCAATGACACCTTCTGGTTTGTGATTTGGTTGGGCCAAGATCATGTGCAAGATACTATCAGAACTAATGAAAGAGTCTGACAGCAATAACTTCCCTAGGAAGATGCACAGTTAACAGCAGCTCAGAAATGGTGAAATTATACAACAATTGGCTCATTCAAAAGGCAGCAAACCTCTTGTGATGGCTCTTGGTTTTGGAGTTTCCAATTCAGGCTGTACTTGATCTCCAGAGCCCCTGAAAAGATGCAGACACAAGTAAACTGGCATCTGTGAGACCAGAGATAATATTTTCAAAGCATTTGGCTTGGGTTAAACCAGCTTTGTGGCTTGATACCCCACAAAGAGGTTAGATAATGGTCAGCTACACTGACTAGAGTTGGGTGTAGTTTTTAAGCTTCCAGAAGGAGACAGGAGTTCAATAAGAGAATCAAAGATGTCGTACGCTTACCAGGGCAAGAAAGCAAGAAGTTTGCCTTCTTTTTCCGGAAACAAGTATTAGTAAGAAGTGAATTTTTATTTGTTGACTGTAGATAGAATATTTGGCCAGTCACTCTGATTATCACCTAGATATGTCTCTCTTGCTTCACATGAGCCAGGCTCTTCTCAGAGGTTTGCAAAAGGGAAGACTATTACATTCTTTAGAAAAAAAGACTCTGTTTTCTGGAGCTCCCTGTTGCCCAGTTAATCAGTGTGTGCACATACCATGGGCTGCTGTTGGTGAGTGGTTAAAGATAATAATTCTGACCATCTCTTCTGCAAGCCTGATCTCCATCCAACTTGAGTCATTTTTCAAAGGACCTTACCCTGGCTCTGAAGAAGCTGTCAGAACTCCTTGGATCATTCAGCACATGTGTGAACATTAAATTCATACACCCACACATATGTAGACACAAAGGTCTGCCTCCCTCCCCCCAGCTCCCATGGGTCTACCCAAGCACCTAAGTACTTCACAAGGACATTCAGCTCCCAGACCAAGCAACACGAATAGGGTGTCTAGTCTACCACTCCCACCCACCTCCACTACCAATTTTCCTGCAATCTTTGTTTTGAACATTAAGCACTGATAAGCCCAAATCTCCTTTCTACCACCAATTTTGGCCTTTGAACATCAATGGACATAGGAGGGTTTCCAGTCACCATAGTGGTGCTTCCTAAGAGTCTCTGTTACTAGAGTAGGGTTGGGGACACAAAAGCTAAGTTTTCACTGAAACAAAAGAGCTAATTGCCAACAGGTATTTGTGACAGTGAAGAATCAAGCATCTGGCATCTCCACCTTCCGACCCACACAACCATACAGTTACACAATCTCCTGCTCCTCAAGCAGAATCTTGGCTGAAGATTCTGGATCTTCAACCAGTTGAGCCCTAAGGGTCTGCCCTGAACCACTAGACTGATTGAAATCTGAAGTCCACTCATGTTAAGTAACTATCACAACAGGATCCTTCCTTAGCCCAGATTCCTGCAACAAAGTAGAGCCCAAGAGAAACCTTGCTAGTAATTCATTTGGGATATGTTACCGAGAAGTATGGAATCAAACAGTGGAAAGAGCCAAACCTAGGGTGTACTAAAAGGTAGGTGGCACTAGGGGACATGATCATTTGCTGAGGGACTCCTGAAGAGCCCAAGGAAGTGTACCTCAGAGCCATCTACCTGACTGATAAACGGAAGGGACAAGCATTTATCTCAAAGCTCTTGTCTTCTGCTGGCAAAAGGTTCCACCAAGAGATTTCACATCCCAAAGCTTCCAGGCCATTCTTGCAGGGATACTGAATTGGCAGGCATCTACTATGACACAGAGGCAGAGGAGTGCTGGGACCACGGTCGTAGAGGCACCAGACATACTCAGAATGAAGCTCAGACCACAAAGCAACCCAGAGCCTACATGCAACTGTTTTCCACTGAGGGATTCAGACGGCAGGCCAAGGGACATGAGGCAGTGCACAGAAGGCTGAGAACATACAGTCCAGCCACAATGTCAGCCCACCACTTTCCTGCCGGCCTCTTGGAGGTAGGGTACATAAGTCCAGGGAGAGAAATTGAGAGGAAGGCAGCTCTGGGCAACCCTGAGTGAGGGAGGGAGTTAGGCGGGGATCTTCTAGTAAGCTTGAGATAGCAGCCAAGATCCTTTAGATTCCTGATACGGACATGAAGAAGTTAAGACTCCTTATCACACCACCTGAAATGCCGGTGTAAATTTTTAAAGGTTCGGGGTGTCATGGATTGAATCATGTCCCCCCCCAAAAACCGTGTGTAGCAATCTGGCTAGGCAATGATTCCTGGTACTACTACACAACGTTCCTAAACGTTGTAAACCACGCCTCTATGATGTTAATGAGGGGAGATGGGCAGTAGTTTTGTTAGTGGGGCAGGACTCACTGGGTAAGATGGTACTGCGCCTTGAGGCAATCTCTTGCGATAGACAAGGAAGGGAAGGAAGCAGTGAGTTGGGGACTTCATATCACTGAGTAACAGGGCCAAGAGCAGAGCGAATCCTTGAAAAGGACTCAGAAAGCCCTAGTCCAGGGGAAGACTGACAACAAGGACCTTCCTCCAGAGCGAACAGAGGAAGATTTCTGTAGCTGATGCCCTGAATTTGGACTTACAGCCTACTGCACTACAACAGAGTACAACTTGTGTTTTTAAAGCCATCTACTTTGGTTATTTCTGTTATAGCAGCACAAGATGACTAAGACAAGGGGCTACCAGACCATCTTCCTTGATCCCTGCAGGAAGATCAAGAAGAGGAACAGGATAGAAAAGGAACAGGAAGGAAAACATGGGGTTCAGCTCCCTTATTATTTTTTTTTAATCCATCTAACCTTTCATGAAGCTACTAAATGACCAGATACTGTGCTAGGGTACTGGCACAAACCTCCTTAGATCCTGAGGTCTCTGGTTGACCAAGTACTTTTTGTTTCTGGGCTAAAAGCTGCCCTTCATAGCTGACCCCCAGCCCCTTCCATTAGCCTTAAAAATTCTCACTTTTATGATCTGGATTTGACCTTCAGAAACTGGCTTTATGAATTTTATATTGAGAAGGAAAATTTCCCTTCTCCTTAACCAGTAACACATAAGTTTATTATTCAGCTTCAGAAAATTCTACTTGAAAACCTGTATCTTATGTAGGACACTGCATATGTAAGAAAAACACATGATACAAATAATGCTCTCAAGGACTTTACAGTATCAAGTTCTTAGAGAAGTCTAATGGGGTTATTAGAGCCGTATCAGCTGGATAATAGTGAAAGATCAGAAATAAGAGAGGATTTGGGAGAAAGGAAAGAACCATAGTCACTGACCTGGTAAGCCCTGGGGCTGTTTGTCCCAAAATACCTCTAACTGCTGCAGAGTAACTTACCCACTGTATCCATTTGCTTCAGATTCCTGAAATACATATTTCAATATGCTATACCCTCAATCCTGTAAATCACCAAAATGTCTCTAAATTTCAATATGTTGCTTTCCAAAACCGCATCTTCTAGACTGCTTCTCATTGTTGAAAACAGTATGTGAATGTTTTGATACAGATTTAGAAAAATATTTCCCTCAGAAATTAAACCATTTGAAGTTCCTCTGTAAATTAAAATCAATGAATGAAGATCTGAAGATCACAAGCAGAGGCCTAGACTGGTGTTAGAGCTGTGGTGTCCCATATGTCAATTCCTGGAGAAGGACATCATGCTTGGTAAAGTAGGGAGTCTACAAAAAAGAGGAAGATCCTCAGGAAGATGGATTGATACAGAGGCTGCAACAATGGACTTAAGCATAACAACAATTGTGGAGACGGCACATGACTGGGCAGTGTTTTATTCTGTTGTACATAGGATTGCTAGGAGTCGGAACTACCTTGACAGCACGTACAACAACTGACATGACTAACTATCGAGCACTTGAAATATACCTAACGTGAACTGAGATGTGCTGTAAGTGTAAAACACACACTAGCTGTTGAAGACATGGGATGAAAGAAACAACATAAAATGTACCATTGTTGAATTGATATATTGGGTTAAACAAAATAAACCCACTGCCAGTAAGTCAATTCCAACTCTTGGTAACCGCTAGCAACAGGACAGAGTATAACTTCCCCATAGAGTTTCCAAGGAGTACATGGTGGATTCAAATTGCCAACTTTTCGGTTAACAGCCACAGTATTTAGCCACTACACCACCAGGGTTTGCAGATAAAATATATTACTACACTAATTTCACTTAATTCTTTGATTTTTTTGAAACATAACTAATTAAAAAGTTTTAGATTATGTATATGACTCACATTATATGGGATACCACTGTTCTAGAAGTATAGTAATCCAATCTGAAAGCTCATCTGAAAGCTCCACTAATTTTTCAGGAAGGTAGTCAATGATCATCCCAAAGCCATGTTTTACAAAGCAGTGATGGTGGCTGGGTGGTAACTGAGCTTGAAGAGAATCATTCATTGTCATACCACGTGGAGACTTGTCATGGTGCAGATGAAAGATTGTGCAGCTAGAACCTGGGAAACATCCCCTCTCATCCTAACACTATCCCCAACTCATCGTGCCTTTCAGAAAGTTACTTAGTAATTTTGGCCTCAAATATCCATCTGTAAAATAACGAATTTGGATTTTTTATTGTCTCTAAATTCCTTCTACCTGTCACATTACACCATCCCAAATTCTCTCTGTTCACATAACATGGGGACATGATGGCTGGTCGCCAACAAGAAATCTCAAAACACGTTTGCAATAAAGGCAATGTTACTCTGTTTCCAGTGTGTTAGAGATCCAGGACTCCATTCAAACTATCAGCCACCAGATCCCTGACACTTGGGCGTTAAGAGATGTGCTACATCTGGAATTTGCTAACCGGAGTCGTTTCCCTGAAACGACTTCCTGAAATCATTTTTCACAAGCTTCCACTTTCTAAGATGTTCTGCCATGAATGCTTTTTCTGTCAGCAGACATGGAGTGTGCCAAACTTGGCCTCCTTGGGACATTCTGCTGGGTTCTACACTACTCCAGTGATGTTGGGGACCATGTATGCTACCAGCCTTTGGGGAGGACAAGTCATTCTCTCTCCTCCTTTGCTGACATACAGTAAATGTTGTGGTAAGTGCACCCACCCGGAGCAGCACTTAGCACAGCTAGCCGTACTCTCCATGTACTCTAATTGAGACAACAGAGAAACAGGAAGTCACTAAAACAATCACCCTGCTGATTACTGAAAAACGAATGTGCACCAAATAGAAAACAGAGATGCTGCAAGGAACAACAGAAAGGAATGGGGGTGCAGAATGTTGAAAAACTGTTTGGAGACGTCATAATCACAGAAGATATGAAAACTAAGGCTTCAATAGGTGTCCCTTGCAACATTTTTTTGACTGACTGTTCACTCCTCCATACACATCTTTTCATAGGCTCTGCTCGTCATGATGTCAGGACATTTTGAAGCTCCCATTTTTAAGTCAAATTTGTCAAACCAGCCAGAAATAAAAACAACCAGCGGCTCCGGAAGATGAGAAAAGCCCAAAGACGCATGACGGACGCAATGTTTAAGAGAAAGGTGGGAAAATAAAGCTCTAAGTGATTACAGAAGAAATGAGTTAAAGACTCAAGCTGATTTCTAAGTTGGTCGATTGTCAGACAGATTTTTTAGGGTTTCAGTATCAAGGCGAGCTCTGTTTCAGTTCTAGAGATCTTGGGAAAACAAGAGCAAAAGTGTTGACCCCATTGTCAGCTTCCCAGTGGACACTCAGTGGGAGGCATTTGTTTATCTCTTATTTTGTAATAATAAGAAATAAAAATATCATTGGTATAAGACATGGGAGACTGAAACTATTTCTTAGTGCAATCTCTGGCATAGCCACGCAGTACATGTTGAATGAGGAAATACATGAATGAATGAATCAAGTGCAAAATTAAGACTTTTAGCCCTACCGTTCATTGAACTTCAGTAAGTCATTTCAGCTCATCTTTTCACTTCTGAAACCTACTGATAGTAAGCACGTATTATGTTGAGATGAAATAATATTAATCCTGAGTTTTATATGAAAAAAAAAAAAATGTTCATGGTACCCATAGTTCTTGTGGGAGATTTTCTATGAGTCTTCCATACTTCCTTAGCACTCGTATTTTCCTTCGAGGGGGTCCTGGTGGTACAGTTGTTAGGCACTTGTCTGCTAATTGTGAAGTTAGCAGTTTAAAGCCAGCCAGGGACTCCAAGGGAGAAAGACCTGGTGATTTGCTTCCACAAAGATTACGGCCAAGAAATCCTATGGGGCCATTCTGCTCTGTCACATTGGGTCATCATGAGTTAGAATCAACTCAACAGCAAACAACGCTTCCTTTAAGGCCAAGGACTTCTGCTTGGAAAACGGCTGCTCCGTGTAAGTACAGACTCATTAACTCCATGCTCACCCTGACGGAACTAACCTCCTCAACACCCAGTAATTCACCACATCTTTGCGACCTGACCACACAGACGTCTTCCTATATGCAATCCCTCATCTTTGTCTCTCCTGCTTTCCTTATTAGCAACAACCAGACAAGTTTCTGCCTTCTCTTTAGTTGTTCCCCTATGTAACACTCACCTTTATGCGATGGTTACTGGCCGATGTGTATGACTTATCTATAAAAGTGTGAGTTCGTAGGAGATAACAAGTCTTCTCCTACTTCTTGCAATTCTCCCTTTGCTCCAGCATCTAATCTTAGCACTTTTGCCAAAGCGATACTCAATAAATGCCTCTTGGTTGGAAGAACTAAACGTTGTTCCTCCACTTGTACACTGTCCCTTTAAAACAGAACTGCGGCACTGATTTCCCCTCACCTTCCCGAGTCTGTTTCTCCTGCTCTACAGGTCTGCATAACTGTGTTTCCGAGATGCCATCTGCTACTGTGAATTTGCCGTCTCTTGCAGCACATAGGGAAAGTAAATAGGGAAAGCAGGAACAGAACGCATTCAGCTGAAAAACTGAGCACAAACACGCTCTGGAAAAATAGTTGTGATTCAGGTGCCTGGTCTTAAGTGGAATAATTTCCTCTTGTTTTACCTGAATGTCTTCCTTTGGAGGGAGATCCACACAGAGAGAGCCTTTCGACTGATCTCCAATTTCCTGCAGTCACTCCACATTTCCACTGAGCGAAATGAAGGAAATTTAACTTGAGTCTTTGCTGCTCATTCCATGGGTCCGTGGAGAACTTGCTGTGGTTCCCGTGAATAAATTTATGACATTATTAGCTAGTCTATGGACAGCTGAGGGAGTATCAGGGATACTTCTGTCTGCATCAACTTCTCAGAGAGTACATTTTCAAAAATAATATCATGTTATGAAAATGAATCTCTCTCAGTAGGCTTCTCCACATTTGACTTTTGCCAAAGATGACATCCTGATGTCTTAGTGACAGCATTAGGTCAATAATACTAAGATGAAAAATTTACTGTATTACTTTTCTCTCCCTGAATACGTTTATGAATTTTCTAAAGTGTCCAAGAGTTTGCTTTCTGAAGTTGAGCCCAATGAATTAAAATATGTTTTCCACAAATTAATATTAGTGAGTCCTTAGAAAAGGTACTTAATTAGTAACCTGACCTGGAAAATGCTGGTAATTGTAGTTTCTACTTCATGGAGTTTGTGAGAAAATTGCACAGGGCAATTGCATGTAAAGGGCTTAACATCTATTCAGTATGATTAACAATGATTATTATTAATGATTAAATCTGTATCTCTTAAGTATTATTGAAGAAATTACACAATTTTAAATATCAATAAATGTTTTTTATTCTTTGTAGAGACCATAAATATCAGTTGTCATAACCTAGTATCAAGAGGCAGTGGTGGTTCATTGGTTAAATTTCTGCTTTCTCTGCAGAGACTCAGGTTTGATTCCCAGCCAATGCACCTGAAGTACTACCACCACTTACCTGTCAGCGGAGACGTGCCTGTTGCTGTGATGCTAAATACGTTTCAGGGGAGGCTTCAGACTCAGTCAGGAGAGGAAGAAAGGCCTGGCAATCTATTTCCAAAAAATCAGCCAATGAAAATCCTATGAATCACAATGACCCAATTCTATTGTCCAAGAGGCCACCATGAGTTGGGGGCTGAGTGGACAGCAACTGACCACAACAATCACTTAAGGCAACTTGAAAGCACACCACTGTTTCTTAGATTTGTAAAGCCCCCAGAGGTCATAGGAGAAGACTTTGTATGTTTGTCTCTGTAGTTTGGAGGGACTGCTGGGTCTCCACGTTGACACTACACTCAACGGTGGGTGAAGAAACCCAGATGAAGAAGCAGTCCTTGACCGATTGAAAAGTATAGTTCATTCACTCTTGGCCAGTGAATGATCGGATTATTTGA
Source organism: Heterohyrax brucei (assembly GCA_028571685.1). Lineage (NCBI taxonomy): Eukaryota > Metazoa > Chordata > Mammalia > Hyracoidea > Procaviidae > Heterohyrax > Heterohyrax brucei. The sequence continues at coordinate 68,216,744 of CM053152.1, forward strand.
CCCGCAACACCTGCTGAATTTCAACCCCATGTCATGTAACTTCCCTTACCCCAAACTGACAGGCAACTCGAAGCCCAGGTGCAAAAGATCACGCTTGTCTCCCCAACCTAAACTGACATGTTTTCATCTGCTTTCTTGTGGAGGAATCTCGCTGACAGCCGGGGCCAATTTCTTTCGGGAACCTTTTGAAGATTGCCTCAGACTAATTCTCATTTTGAATTCCTTGTTATCAACATGGAGAACCTTGAAGTGTAAGTGATGTCCAGCTGCTTTTGTACAAAATGACCCAGTCTGTCCCGAGAGCTGACCAGGGAATGACTGTAGCTTGTTAGAGGGGTTGAGTTCAGTGGGTACTTAACAGCAACACAGGCTGGCAGTTCCCAGATTTGTAAATTTCTTTCCTTTGAAGGTAGGTATGAAGTATCCCCATTTTCCTTTTATTTTTTTTTTCCTTTTCACATTTGTTCTTTTAAACAATCAAGAGCACAAGTAATTGTCACGTTGGTATCTGAATTCAGCAATCTAGAAGGCTCTTTATTCTAGGAAACACGTAGGCAGAGCATTCCTGAAGTGGAATCAACAAAACCTGTGCGCTCCCAGGTGTGACGACGTAACTGCAGGTGCAAAGCGGAGATGGCAGGAGCGCCAGGCGACGGAATGTAATAAGCAAGCTGCAGCCCAGGCTTTAGCGCTGCTCCTTGGAACTCTGTCTTTTTTCCTCAAATTCATTTGCATTTCTTCAGCATGGGAGGTACATTAAAAAAACACTCTTTACATATTCCACCAGGCTCCTCAGTCTATGATAGGAATTCTGCCTTTAGCTTGTCCCAGGTTAACTCATAACAACTGTGCTGCGTGCATGCTCGCGTGTTTGTGTATTTGAGGACAGGAGCGAGAGAAGGTACCTATAGTATCCGCGCTCTGATTTGGATCTTTCCAAGCAAGAACTTTTTGTTTGAAAATTCTGTCAAAAGGCAGGAGTCTGAATGATTTCCAGAACTCTGGAGCCACGCACGGGTTAAGAAAGCCAAGAGGGTGTGGGGGAGGTTTATCGTCACCCCAACCCCCGGCCCGAGTTGCTGAACCCGGAGCTGCTCTCCCGAGCACCTCTTCAGGTTTGCCTTTCTCACACTCACTGTGCTTTTCATCTGCTTTTCTCCCTTGCATTTCTCCCGCAAGAAAATCAGAAGAAATAGCAAGCCCAGCTGAGAAGATGGAAGACGGCAGAAAGGGACTGAGAAAAGGAGCAAATTCTCCCGACTTCCATTGTGTCTGCAACTCAAAACCTGGGCAAAATATTGGCCGGGATGCCAAAGGTCTAAAGCCGTAGGATTCTGCTAGCTTCCGGAGAGTCCACCAAAGCCCCAGGCACGAGGAGGCGAGGAGTCTGCCGCCCTCCAGGACTTAGCCTGCGAGTCTGGCTGGGGAATGCCAGGCTAGTCCTGAAACTTTGCCTGGACGCAACCCAGCTCCTCCAGCACCCCCTATTTAACATCCTCTCTCTCTCTCCACAATACAGGAATCGTCTCCTAAAATAGCAGGAAGTACATCTCGCCTCCAAAAAGTAAAAAATAAAATAGACAGACAGACAGACGAACCCCATACAAAGATATTATAAGACAAGTATGTTAGTTTCCTTTTGCTGTTGTAACAAATTACCCCAAACTTACTGACTTAAGGCAACAAAATTTATTATCTCACAGTTCTGAAAGTCAGAAATCCAAAAATTGGCAAAAGTCAAAGTATTAGCAAGGTGGTGTTTCTTTCTGGTATCTCTAGGGATCTGTCTCCTTCACAAACTGCAAGAATCTGTCCCTTCTTCTGTCTTCAAAGCCAGCACTGCAGCATCTCTGAACCTTTCCCTGACTCAGATTCTTCTTCTGCATCACTTTTCCACTTTAAGTGACTTGTTTCCACATTGGACCCACCCAAATAACCTAGGATACCATTTTCAGGACAGCTGATGAACTTGCCTTAATTCCCTCTGCAGCCTCAATGCCTCTTTTTCATGGAACAGAACATATTCCCAAGCTCAAGGATTAAGATGTAGATATCTCTGGGGGACTATTATAGCACCACAAGGAAAAGAAATTCAGAGCTGCAAACCTACAGAAAATGGAGATATGCCCCCAAAATACAGCTGTGAAGCAGAGAAATGTTTTAATAGTTTCATACAAGCTAAAAGATATTAAAATAATAGAAGCAATGAAAGAAAAACGAATTAGAAAATTTCAGAAAGGAGATTCTAAGCACCATGGTAGGTGAAAACACATGCTGAGAGCACGGGAATGAATTAGACAGAAAGGAAAAAGAAATCTCAGAAACTAAATACCTCCCACCAGTATTTCCACAAGGCAGTATCTCTAGGAAAGAACAGATCAACTCTGCCAGATGTTGCTAAATCCTGAACTCACAAAAAGTTAAACTCAACCTATCGCATCTACCCTTGCCCACATGCCACTTGGTTCTTTTCGTCCTTCAAGGCTTCATCACAACCTGCTTGCAGGTACACAAAAACAATGCGGAGGCAAGAGACAAGGGTAAGAAAGAACACTGCCGTCACTCATTGCTCTCCTAGGGACTTCCCTGAACGATGCTGCCAAGGATGTCTGGTGGAGGGACCCTCACTGTGTACCCAAACAGCTTCTAGCTTTGCTGGCCGTGACTTATTGCCGATCTTCCTAATGTTCTGTCTCTGTTTTGAGGGAAGACGTATTTTCAAGATTGTGCCTCCTTCACTGTGACTTCAGGATCTTGCAGAAGACTTGGTACACATTAGAAGTACCGTGCAGTTTTATTGAATGAGCTTTGAAAAAAAGTTCATTATCAACAGGTGAAGGAGACTGGAGGTCTGCAGCCAAACTGCTTTGAGAGTAGTGTCTCAGTCATTGTCTTAGGCTGGGTTTTCTAGGGAAGCAAAACCAGTAACACGTGTATGTACAAGGAAAGATTTTTATATATAAAGTACAAGGAAAGATATATATATATATGTAGAGGAAATAGCTCATGCAATTGCAGAAGCTGAACATCCCAAGTCCTGGCACAAGCCTCACATGGCTACAGGAGCTGGTGAATCCAAGGTCAGTGGGTCAGAGACCAGAGCTCTAGATCACTGGTTGTGTAGGTCGGCAGATCCCAAGTGCTCGGCGAGAACAAGCTGCAGAGGCTGGAGAACCCAGGATCGGCAGGTCAGGGAACAGGACTCTCAAATGCCATATGTCAGGGTTGATGAATCCATCAGCTACTAGTTCAAGTCCAGGAACCAGACTCCAGAAGACAGCAGGAGCTGCTGGCTACATGAGCAGACCAGCAGTGGGTGGTAGAAGGTGGAAAGAAGAGAGCCGAGGGGCGGGAAGCCACAACAGGCCCCGCCCTGCCACTTAACACAGCAGCCAAACATGGACTAACCAAGCACACAGAATCCTGACCACCACAGTCCACTGCTTGTTAACTCGGCATCTGCATACCTCTCACCTAACCATCCATAGTCTCTGAAGGAATACAATTACAAAGTCATACTTATGTCTAACATGATGTAACTAACACATGTACAACTGAAAACGCATTAGCCTATTTACATATTATGTTTCATAAGTAAACAAAAATTTCTGATACACACATACAAAGCAGGAATACTTGTAACAATTACAGTCCTCATTTCTGCAACTGGTCACATGGCTGTAACTGATATTTAAAATTACCGTCTTCTACAACCCATTCTGTATTCCCTTTGCCCTCAGCAAGCACCTCAGCTGGTTGTCATTCCTTGCCTAGTGAGGTGACCCAAACCTTCATTCCTGAAGGGTCTGCGCTATTATCAGTCATTTTGGAGTTGGGTTGCTTTAGTTTTCCATTGATCTTAATCACAGGACATGGTAGTACTAGGAGGGGTCCTAAGGGATCTCCTGCATTCCAAACATATTCTTCTTTACCTTCATTGTATAATATCAATCCAATTTCATCTTCATAATCTGGATCAATCACACCGGCCAATATTGCAACTCCTTTGTTTGTCTGTTGATCCAGAGGCACAAGGAGACCAAAATGGCCTGGTGGCAATTTTAGCTTCCGTTTCAATGGAATCGCTGATGTATATCCTACTAGCAGCATTCCTCCCTTTGGAACTAAGACCTTTAACCCTGCAGAGCATAAGGTCATGGGGACAGGAAACAAAAATCCTGCAAGTGGGTCACTAGCGGTAACAGTGAGCGGTACCACTCCCATTTCCACCTCTTGATTCCTGGACCCATGAATCCTGGCTATAGGAGAAACAGCACCATATACTGGACGCTGGTTTAGAGCACATACAGCCTCCTGGAAAACATCTCCTCAACCCTGCAAGATATTGTCACCTAGCTGGCAGTGTAACTGTGTCTTCAGGAGGCTATTCCATCGTTCTATCAAGCCAGCTGCTTCAGGATGACGAGGAACATGGTAAGACCAGTGGATTCCATGAGCATGAGCCCACTGCCGCACTTCGTTTGCTGTGAAGTGAGTCCCTTGATCAGAGGCAATGCCGTGTGGGACACCGTGATAGTGGATAAGGCATTCTATAAACCCATGGATGGTAGTTTTGGCAGAAGCATGTCACGCTGGGAAGACAAATCCACATCCAGAGTAAGAATCTATTCCAGTAAGAGCAAAATGCTTTCCTTTCCGTGATGGAAGCAGTCCAGTGTAACCAACTTGCCACCAGGTTCCCAGCTGATCACCTTGAGGAACAGTGCCATATCAAGGACTCAGTGTTGCTCTCTGCTGCTGGCAGATTGGGCACTCAGCAGCGGCTGTAGCCAAGTCAGCCTTAGTGACTGGGAGTCTATGTTGCTGAGCCCATGCACAATCGCTGTCCCTGCCACCATGACCACTTTGTTCATGAGCCCACTGAGCAATGACAGGGGTAGCTGGGGAAAAAGGATGATTTGTTTTCCCAAAATGTGTCATCTTATCCACTTGATTGTTAAACTCATCCTCTGCTGAGGTCACTTTTCAGTGAGCATTCACATGAGTCACAAATATCTTCACTTCTTTGGCCCATTCAGAGAGGTCTACCCACATACCTCTCTCCCATAAATCCTTGTCTGCAATCTTCCAATCATGTTCCTTCCAAGTCCCTGACCAACTGGCCAAGCCATTGGCCCATGAATCAGTATACAGTTGCATATCTGGCCATCTCTCCTTCCAAGCAAAGTGAACAACCAGATGCACTGCTTGAAGTTCTGCCCACTGGGAGCATTCGCTTTCACCACTGTCCTCAGGGAGGTTCCAGAGAGGGGCTGCAGTGCTGCTGCTGTCCACTTCCAAGTGGTGCCAGCATATCATGCAGAACCATCTGTAAACCAGACACGAGTTTTCTTTTCCTCCATCAGTTGGTCATAAGGAACTCCCCATGAGGCCATAGGTGCAAACTGGGAGATGGAAGGTGATGTTACAAGAGTGGAGACCATGAGCATTTGGGCCATTTCCTCATGCAACTTACTTGTGCCTTCAGGTCATGCACGGGCCCCACCTCGTATACACCACTTCGATTTAATGATGGAGTGCTGCTGTGCTCGTCCAGCTTTATGACTCTGTGGATTGGACAACACCTAGTTTATCTAACGCAAGTAGGACCAGCCAACAAACTTCCTTATACTTCTCATCCTGACATAATCTAATGCTGCTATAACAGAAATACCACAAGCAGATGGCTTTAAAACAGAGAAATATATTTTCTTACAGCAAAGTAGGCTCAAAGTCCAAATTCAGGGCGTTGGCTCGAGGGGAGGGCTTTCTCTCTTGGTTCTGGAGGAAGGTTCTGGTCAATTTTCCCTTGGACTGGGATCTTCTCAGGCACAAGGACCTAAGTCCAAAGGACACACTCTACTGCCAGTGCTTCTTTCTTTCTTGGTGATATATGATCCCCCTGTCTCTCTGCTCAGTTTTTTCTTTTATATACCAAGAGATTGCCTCAATGCAATCCAACTGCTGCCCATTCTCCCTCATTAACATTATAGAGGCAGGATTTACAACATATGGGCAAAATCACACAATACCAGAAATCATGGTCTGGTCAAAATGAGACACATTTTTCAGGGGACGTAATTCAGTCCATGACAGGTAGCCAGATCTGGCCTCTGAGAATGGCAGTGACCCCTGCAGTGCTTCCTGAGATACTTTCTGATCATCAGCGTTAGTGGTATTTGTTCAGGGACCCAGGGAATTGGAAGAACTCACCAGAAAACACCTGTGCATCAGGCCAAACCAATAGACAGGGCAAGTCTAGGGCTCTACACCTTCTCCCTCTAGCCTGAGGCTGCATCCTGGTTTCCTTTTACTTTCCCAAAAGAGCAGTGTGAGCAGAACTCAGCTCTGCAGACCTGTAACTTCCTGGCTCACTCCCCCAGTGTCCCTGGAGAGTACACGCTTGCAGATCCTCCAAAGGTGGTTAATAGTGAAGCAGGGTGGGGAAGTGGACCTCTCTGGCTGCTCAAATTTCACTTCATAGGTAGTGGCCTTCAATTATCTCTTGAGACTTTGAATACAGGCACTAAATTATAATACTAAGAGGAATGCGAAAACTCATCAATCATAAAAACACTTACTGAGCACCTACTAGAAACCCTGGTGGTGGAGTGATTAAGTGCTACATCTGTTAACCAACAGGTTGCCAGTTCAAATCCACCAGGCATTCCTTGGAAACTTTATGGGGCACTTCTATTTTGACCTATGGAGTCACTATGAGTCGGAATCAACTCACTGGCAGTGGGTTTGGTTTGGAGTCTCTGGAAATAAACCCTTAATTAGCAAAGTAAGGGGAAGTGAAGAGGGCAAGGTGAGGTGGACATGTTGACTCGGTACTGTATAGAAAGATGAACTTCTGTGGAAAGAACTTTGGCAAGTACATCAAAATATTTTTTAAATTATTTTTTCTTTTAATTTTCTTTTCTTTTTTAACTGTGATTAAGTGGAAGTGTACAATCCAAATTAATTTTGCATGCCTGCCTGTGTGCATCTCCTTCTGTTCTTCTTGCCCAGTGACAGCACCCTCCTCTTTTCATTCTATACTTGTAGCATCCTCTTAACAAGCTCTTCCCCCTCCTCTCCACCCTGTTCTCTCCCATCTAGAAAGAGACCAGTAGGACAGCGTCCTATAAATGCATAGATCCATAAAGTACACACACTTCAAGGTCGCACTGTGTCCTCTAGTCCAGTCCATTTTTGTCTGAAGAGTTGACCCCAGTAGTGTTTGCTGGTCAGGGGCAGCAGCAGGTCTAGGAGCCATGCTCCCAGGGGAACTTCCAGGCCGTTGGACAATCAGTTGTGGTCTTTTAGTAGAATTCTTGAGCTACACCCCTCTTTTTGTCATGTTGACACAAGGACTCAGCATTGTATGCCCCATCATAGCTGTCTTTGGTGGTGGCCGGGCACCATCAGGTTCTTCTGGTCACCTACCTGTTGATACATTCTCTCATCCACATGGGTCCTTCTGTCTCCTGAGCTCTTTTTCCCTCAAGTCTTTTTTGTTCTCAGTGATCATCTGTTCCAGATGAGTTGGAACCAGTATTTTTAAAATTCTAACTTTTGAAAGAAATGACTTTAATTTTAGGAACTAGCCTACAGAATAAAGTCGACTGAAGACAAAGCTTTATAAACAAAGATGTTCATTGTGTGATAACTTAGAATACTGAAAAACTGGAGATAACCTAAATCAGTAACACAGTAAGAATTGACTGAATTATGGGAAATCCATAGGCTGTAATATTTTTCTAACTTTTAAAAATTGTGTTTTTGAAGATGTAATGACTTGGTAAAATGAATCAAATAAAACAACCAAGATTCAAAATTTTAAGCACAATAATAATCCCAATTTTATTTTAAATATATATTTGTATAAAAAGCTAGAAAATGACAAAATCATAATTATCAGAGAGCAGTAGATTATGGGTGCTCTTTCCTGCCTTCTCCCCTCCTTGCTTCTTTTCCTTCCCTCCTGCCTTAGTTATCTAGTGCTGCTGTAACAGAAATACCACAAGTGGAAGGCTTTAACAAACAATTTATTCTCTTATAGTTCAAGAGTCCAGAAATTGAAATTCAGGGCACCAGCTCCAGAGAAAGTCTTTCCCTGTCTACATGCTTAGGGAAAATGTCCTTGTAATCAATCTTCCCCTAGTCTAGGAGCTTCTCAGCACAGGGATCCAAGGTCCCAAGCATGTGCTCTGCTCCTGGCACTTTTTCTCTGTGCTATGAGGTCTTCAGCTCCCTGCTCACTTCTCTCCCCCTTTATCATTTGTAAGATAAAAGCTGATACATGCCAGACCCCAGTGAAACCTTCCTTATGTCAGATTATGGCTGTAACCCAAGTGTTCTAGTCAGCTAGGGCTGCTCCAACAGAAATACCACAGAGTGGATGGCTATAACAAAGGAAGGTTTATTCTTACATAGTTTGGTAGGCTGCAAGTCCATATTCAGGGTGTCTGCTCCAGGCGAAGGTTTTCCCCTCGTCGGCTCTGGAGGAAAGTCCGGTATTACATCAGCCTCTGTCCATAGAGCATCTTGGTGCAGGAACCCCAGGTCTGACGGACGCACTCTTCTCCCAGTCCTTGGTGGTGTGAGTTTTCTTGGTGGTGTGAGTTTCCAATTCTCTGCTTGCTTCTCTTTCCTTTTATCTCTTGCGGGATGAAAGGATTAAGAGTGGGGCAAGCCATACTCCAGGGAAGCTCCCTTTATAGTGGAGCAGGGAGGTGATCCTATGAAGGGATTTGTAGTCCCACCCTGATCCTTTAACACACAGCACAGGAAAACCACAAAATGGAGGACAGTCACAAGATACTGGGAAACGTGGCCCAGCCACGTGGCTACACATATTTTCGGGGGGACACAGTTCAATCCATGACACCCAAGTAAGTGTATTTCGTCTCACCCTAATCCTCTTTAACATAACCTATCACCTCATTAAACACAGACACAGATTAGGATTTACAATACGTAGGAAAATTACATTACGTCACAAAATGGATCGCAACCGCTTGTCCTAGCCAAGCTGGTGCATATTTTGGGGGGGACACAATTCAGCCTTGAAGCCTTCTTTCCTCTCTTTCTCTTCCTTCCTTTCTTGCTTATTCTTTCTTTTACTCTTTCATTACCTTTGTTTTTGTTTTTGAAATTTTCTGCAGTGTGCCTGAACTGATTTTATTACAGGGGGGGGAATGAAGGAAGCAATTTCCATGTTTACATAATTGACTGAAAGTGCATCAGAATATTCTGCTCCCTTAATATCTGAGTGAAGAAAAACATATTCTCAAACCGAAATAAAACAATCCACCAGCTACAACCAAGTAAGGAAAGGCTTAGCTTAACCTTAGCAATTCTTTCTTTTCTTTTCATTTCTAAAAACTCTTTCTGCGGTGGTTCAAAGATATTTCTGACTTTGCAACTTTAGGAAGCATAGCTAAAAACTTAGCACCGATTTCTCTTTTCCTGTTAGTAAATTGTTCTTTATCTTCAGGTGAAAATACTTTCTGAAAGCTGGAAACTTTTCTTTGAGGTGTGAATCCAAGGAAGCTAAGTTTTTCTTAAACTCCAAAAGATGATGGATGGCCTAGGGGAGAAATGGTCAATTCCAAAGTAGAGATGCAGAGAGTTTGGTTTTTAACGACTCCTACCCAAGAAATCACATTATTTCAGGTTGAAAAATCCTGAGAATTCTTTGTAATAAACCTCCAAAAAAATAATACAGAAGCATATTGAATGATTGTTTAACCTTTCTCCACTTCTGACTGAGTCAAGTCAGAAAGGGTGTAAATGGCTGCTAAGGAGAAATAATGAGCTAGAGGAAAGCAAAGAATGGGCCCGTCTCTCTCTGAGGAAAATGAAACTGCCTGGGCCACATGTTGAACTGAGAAAGGTCTTAAAATCTGAGAACACCAAATTTAGATGGAATCAGCCTTGGTATGTAACTTTGAAGACTATCTCAGAGAAGAAAGCAAATCACTATAACAACATATTAAAATTTAAAAAAAAATGATCATTTCAATGCATGCACAAAAAGTGTGTGATAAAATTCAGCATTCATTAATGATAAATAAGTAAATAAATAAGGGGGACATTTCCTTGTCTCGAAAAGAGCATTTAAGTAAAACTTAGAGTTAAGGTCATGTGTAATGGTGAAAGACTCAATGTTTCTTCCCCAAGGTGGCGAACTGGCCAAGAAAGGCTGCACTGACTACTTTTATTATCATTGTTTGCAAAGTTCTAGCTCGTGTAATAAAACAAGAAAAATAAATAGGAAGCTTTATATTTGAAAAGAAAAAGTAAAATCATCTTTATTTGCTGAGGACAAAATAGTATATGTAGAAAATCCTATCAAAGTTGGAAAACAAAACTACTAGAGCCAATAAGTGAACTTGGCCAAATTACAGGACTCACGATCAATCTACATTAATTCTCTTTCTGTATAATGCTAACAACTGACAATTGGGAAATAAAACTCTTAAAAGATACCATTTATAAGAGCATCCAAAACACGTGAACTGTTTGGAGATCAATTTAACAGAGTAGGTCTAAGACTGTATACTGAAAACCGTAAAACATGGCTGATAGGAATTTTTTTAAAGACCTCAGTAAATGCAGAGCTATACCCTGTTCATGAGTTGGAGACTTCTGATCTCAAACTTTTCTTTTGGAATAATTTTAGATTTATAGAGACGTTTCAGATAGTGCAGAGTTGCACATGTGCTTCGTCGGAGTATCCTTAATGTTGTCATTTTATTTAACCAATTTATCAAAACTAAGTGTATTGTCATTAGTACAATACAGTCAACTAGAGACTTCATTTGTGTTTCACCACTTTTCCCATTAATGTCCTTTTCCTGCTCCAGGAGCCTGTCTGCCAAGAAGAAGACACCACATTTAGTAGAGGTCACGTCTCCTTGTCTCTGCCAATCTGTGAATGTTTCTTGGCCTTGCTTTTCAAGACATTGTGAAGAATGGTTTTAGGGTGTTGTCTTAGTCATCTAGTGCTACTGTAACAGAGATCCACAAGTGGATAGCTTTAAAAAGAGAAATTTTATTCTGTTACAGTCCAGTAGGCTGTAAGTTCAAAGTCAGGGCATCGGTTCTGGGGGGATATCTTTGTGTACGGGCTCTTGAGGAAAGCTCTTGTTGTCCATCTTCCCCTGGCCTGGGAGTTTCTGAGGCTCAGGGACCCGGGCCCCAAAGGGCATAATCTGCTCCTAGCTCTGCTTTCTTGGTAGTATGAGTCCCCCAACTCTCCCCTAGTCTCTCTCTCCTTTGTAGCTCAAGAGATTGCCTCACAGCACAATGCAGTCCTACTCATTGAGTCCCGCCCCAACAACACAACTGCCAGCCATCCACCCTCGTTAACATCATAGAAGCAGTTTTTACAGCATGGAGGAACATCATACTACCAGGATTCAGTGGCCTACCCAAATTAACATACGCATTTTAGGAGGGACACAATTCAATGCATGATGGGTATCTTATGTACTGTCCTGTATTTTGGATTGTTAGGTGTTTTCTCTTGATTAGACTGGGGTTATAGATTTTGGAAAAGACTATTAGAGAGATTATATGTTCTTTCATTGCACTGTGTCTGAGGTACAAGCTACCACCTTGTGATATGACTAGTGATAATAATCTTGACCCTTAGTTAAGCTAGCGTCTGCCAGGTTTCCGCTCTGTAAAGTTACTATTTTTTCCCTTTTTGTAGACTATTCAGTAGATTCTATAGACTATTCAGTACAGGCAAGTCACTGAATTCAACCTACACTCAAGAAGAAGGAAATTAAATCTCCAGCTTCTGGAGGGAGGCATACTGCATGTCATTTTGACATATGTCAAAATCACCACAGTAATGAGCAAATGCTTTGGGGAAGACACTTTGAAGCTATGAAGATATTCTGTCTTAAAGTTGATCCTCTTTGTCACTTTTCAGATGCCCTTGTCTGTGGGATGATTATTGCATTGTTCCAGTGGTAATTTTCAATTTCCTTCACTTCTTCTACATCCATTCCTTAGAATTCTTCCATAAGGGTGATTTGTGCCTTCTCTCCTATTAACTTATTTGTTCAGTCATTTACAGTAAAACCTGAGAAAGTGAGAATGATTGGAAGGTAGAAACCTCAGAAAGAAAACTCAGATATTTCCCACTAACTGTGAGGCAGAAAAGTGGTTGCACTGTACACTGTCAAAGGCAGAAAACTTGCTAGAACAACAAGACAGCTCCATCGAGTACCAGCTCTCCGAGGTGTCACTGTAATTATGTCAATGTAATTCATTAGTGTTTTGTCCTTGATTTTAGAAGGCTGTACTATATTATTTTCTTGCTCAAATTGCTGCTGCTTTGGTGACTGAAAACTCTTTCAGTTGACTCCTGTGTCCTGCGACTTAAGATTTTAAAATATTAATTCTCACGTTATTAACCTTTAGATTCACAGAACGCTAAGCAAAACTTCTGGGGGATTTTCAATAAAATAGGCAATTTATAAGTAATAAATGTCTGTATAGCTAAATTTCTGTAAAAATAACGTGTTTACACAAGTCAAATTTATATAGAAACACAGAGGAACTAGAATAGACAGTTTGGGGAAAAAAAAGCAAGTTAAAGGACTTCTACTAACTCATTTCAGCACTTGCTATAAAGTTGCAGTAGCCAAGATAGTGTGGTATGGGTGTGAACAGGGGAAAATAGATCAATGGAAAAGAACAGAGTGAAGAAATATATCTATACACACAGGGACAATGGACAGTTGACAAAGATGCCAATTTATTTTGATGTGGGAGAAAAGATTTTTCAGAGAAATAATTGTAGAATTACTAAATTTCTATATCAAAAGAAGATAAATCTTGACCACTGTGATGGTTAAGTTTGTGTGTCAACTTGACTCTGCCATGATTCTCAGTGATTTGGCAGTTATGATGTATTTTGGCATGAAGTTGGATCCAATTAGACAGCACTTGGCTGGCTTGGCGTAATGATATAATCATCTCCATAATACAATCTGATATAATCACTTCCATGATAAGAAGTGTTATAAGTACTCAGTCAGTTGAAAAGGATTCCCTTGGAGATATGACCTGCATTCAGATATGACCTTCCAGGAAAGCTCGTTGCTTTAGCATTCTGTGGATCCTGTAGCCAGCTCTTGTTCATCTGACCTCTGGTCCTTGGGACTTGACCAACAGCTTGTCTATCTTGGAATTTGTCAGCCCCTTCAGCTACATGAGTCAGGAGAGACCTCTAGCCTGACTCACAGCCTTGGGATTTTCAAGCCTCTTCAGCCATATGACCCATTTCTTTCGAATACACACACATATATTTATATGCTTCACTAGCTTCAATTCTCTAAAGAATCTAAACTAAGACAGCTATTACTTCACATACACAAAAATTAACTTAAAATGGGCCATAGGCTCATATATAAAAATACACAACTTCTAGATGAAAACTTAAGGAAAAAAAGTCATTCCAAATTTGGGTAAACCACGATTTCTTAGATAGCACACAAACACACACCCACACAAACCATGAATCACAGAAGAGGAAAAAAAACAAAACAAAACAATAAATTAGCCTTTATCAAAAGTAAAATAAAATAAATGAACAGGCAAGCCACAGACTAAGAGGAAATATTTGTCATACCTACATCTAACAAAGAAGAACTTGTATTCAGAATATGAGGGGTGGGCTTTTAACACTCAACAATATGACAAAGAAACCAGTTTTTGAAAAGGGGAAGATGATTCCAACAAATGATTCCAAAAGAAGATACTCAAATTACCAATGGATATGGAAAAGACGCTCAGCCTGTGGTACTCCTGCTTACACACTAACCCCAAAAAAACCAATGCCATCAAGTCAGGTCCACATTAGCATGGCTAAAATTAAAACTGACAATACCAAATGTTGACAGGAAGGTGGAGCAATGAAAACACTCATACATTTCTGATAAAAAGGTAAAATAGTTTGAGAGCTTCTTATAAAGTTAAACACGTGCTCATTTTATAACTCATCAATTCTATACCTAGGTATATAGCCAAAAGAAATGAAAACACTTTACACAAAGACTTTTTCAAGGATGGTGATAACTGTCTTACACATAATTGTCCCTACCTAGAAAAATCCAACTATCTATCAAAAGGTAAACAGATTAAAAAATATTTTGATAGATCTACATAATGGAATAATATTTACCACTGAGTTGGAACGGTCTCATCAACATTACACTGAGTGCAAGATGCCAAACAAAAAAACCCACATACCATATAATTGCATTTATAGAAAATTCTAAAAACAGCAAAGTTAATCTATAAAGACAGAAAGCAGAGCTGTAGATGCCTGGAGCCTGGCTTGAGAGATAGAAGTTGCAAATGACACAAAAAACTTTTTAGGGTTATGGAAATGTGGTATATTAATATCTTGCTTTTCATGGAGGTCATGGGTTTATACATTTGTCAAAATTCATCATATTCAAACTTAAAATGGATACAAATAAAGTTAACTAAAAGAAAGGCAATTTAGTTCCATGTCATACATTTTGTAAAAGATAATTATTTGAATCATTATTTTTCAGTGACATATATCAGGTAATATTATTGGGAAACAGTCATGTAGGTCAAGGCCTCATATGCCTTTTTGAAGTGCCATAGCCCTCCCATCAATTACAGTGAACATTGCAATTTGTGTGTGTGTGTGTGAGTATGCATGTGTGTGTACATGCATGAATACATATAAGTAGAGAGAGAGAGAAACAAATGAGAGAGATACAGATAAAAACAAGACAAGGAGCAAGAAAAATCATATTGACATCTCCAAAACAAATGTAAACACCACAGAGTTCTCTATTTCTCCTTTCTTTGAAAACACATCTAAGACAGGGGGAGTACAAGGTCAACCTATAAGGTCAAGGATTATGTCAAAGACTGATGGCATGTCAAAAAGCAGTAAGACTCAGCTTGAGGAAGCTCTCACTGGACAAATGTGAACAACTTGAGCAGCAAAAGAGGACTTGCAGAAGACTTACACCACTCTGAATAAACAATTCATGAGTTCATATTGATACTAAAAACTGGGAATTGAAATACCAACTAAAAATGCAATGCTGTCTATGTTATAATTTGTTTTGCCAAGGGTCATTCATCAGTAGATACTGAATTAATCAGATGCAAAGTTACAGGAGAAAAGGTTATACACATAATTTCAAAACATGACTCCAGACCTCATTTATTATTTATAAGAGAAAAGAGGTTCTTTTACAATGGATAAACCTAGTACATGCTCCCATAACCAAGCATTCAAATTTAGCATCACTAATAATGGGACAGATTGGAAGTATGTGCCTCTTGATCGCCAACCGTAGAAATTTTACAACATAACCCATGTGGTTCTCCTGTCCAAAATGTTTGAACTGTATCTAATCATCCAGGTTTGGGGATGTCCTATAAGACCACTGGCCCAGACTCTTCAAATGTTTGAATTTCATCAATGCTGGAGGAGATTAAATAGACGTGAAGACTAAATGCAATGCACAGTTCTAGACTAGATCAAAAATAAAACCACATAAAGAAAACTATAGAAACAATGGGATGTCTGACGATGGTTTAATTTTCTCGGTTTGATAACAGTATTGACGGTTTTCAAGAAAACACTGAAGCATTTACAGGTTAAAGACCTAGAATTTTGAGAAAATTTCCTTGGTGTAGGCATGACTCTGAGATGAGCAAATCAGCAGAAAGAAGTTACCCAGGAAAACGCATTAAGTGTGTGTCAGAAATTACACACCATGGAGTATCCAGCTCTCTGGAGAGTTACCAGTGAAATAAAGAAGGGGTCTGCTCTCAATAAACTAACCAAAAAATGAGATGACAAGCCAAATGGTAATACGTAATATAGGAACATAAAAGGAAATTCAAATATCATCTATAGGCATCACTATGCACTTCTTGCACTCCTTATTATACTAAATTCTGTAATAGACGGAGTTAACGTATAAAGTATGGGTAGTGCCCATGAAAAGTTTAAAGTCCAGTTGGCAAGACACAGTTTGTACACATGAAACGACTTAAAAGCAATGCAAGACACCATGTTCTCAAATGCCAAATTCTGTGGTTTGAACTAAAAATATAATAGGAATTCTTGGAAAGAAGAGACCAATGTCAAATGAAGCCACTGGAAACTGGGGCTAGTGACACTTGAAAACAAGCACAGAACTCGATCTTAGTGCAAAAGCTACCCACATGTGTGCTGAGGAAATTCACTAACGGGAGCGTCTGATTAAAACCAGGCTTTCCTCATCAGAAGAGGCTTCATGGGGGAGAATTTTCAGCAAAATTTGACAGAGAGATGGAAATTATATCCATCACTAAACTACACATTAGAACGGACTCAACCTGATAGATCATCTTTCCAGTTTCACATTTTTATGAGTAAAGAAACCTGGTCCCAGAGAAAGGCTGCTATTTGTCAGAGAGAAAGAGGAAACATGGTGCAAATGGCAAGAAACTGGAATCCCAAGGGGAGACAGGAATCCCGAGGAGAGACAGGAATCTCAAGACCTCTGTAGCTTTGGGCAAGCCATCCACCATTCCTAAACCTTTCATTGTGTAACAGATGAGATAACTTCCATCAGGACATAGCATCTAATTCCTCTTTCTTTTCTGTCTGGCCTGTTTGAGTGCCATGTTTGGCCAATTGCATGTAGTGGCAATGGCACTTTGGCCTTTTGAAGCTATGACCATTGTAGACACACTCATCCTTGAAGCCCTCAGCTTCCATGTAAAGATTTATTATTCAGGGGCCACCAGGCTGTGTGGAGCTCAAATCATACAGAAAGGTCTTAGGAGATAAGGAATGCTATACAAAGGAAGGAAACCTTGGTGGCATAGTGGTTGAGTACTATGACTGCTAACTGAAAAGTTGGCAGTTCAAATCTACCAAATACTGCTTGGAAACTCATGGAACAATTCTGCACTATCCTATGTGGTTGCTAAGAGTCAGAATTGACCCAGTGGAAGTGGATTTGTCTTTTTTGTCTTTGGGGTTTGTTATTATTGTTATAGGGAGGAAGAAGGAGTCAAAAAAAAAAAAAAAAAAAAAAAAACCACCTTGGAGCCACACATGAACCTGAAGAAAATATCTTAGAAGTGAATTTTCCAGTTCACTCAACTGATGTTGCTTGATCAAATCCATCTAGAATCTCTGACCTATATTTGTGACAAATGCAACATGGTTATGTTAAACTGCTAAGCTTTGGGATAGTTTGCTAAGGAGCAATAGATGACCAAAAAACTATTGTGATAGTAGCCAACACCAGTATGAAAAGATCAAACTGGATGTCAGAAGAGACTCTGAAACTTGCTGTCGAACATCAAGCAGCTAAAGCCAAAGGAAGCAATGGCGAAGTAGAAGACCTTACTAGATTTCAGAGAGCAACTCAAGAAGACAAAATAAAGTATTATAATGACATGTATAAAGAGCTGGAAATGGAAAACCAGAAGGGAAGAACACATTCTGCATTACTCAGGCTGAAAGAACTGAAGAAAAAATTCAAGCCTCAAGTTGCGATAGTGAAGGATTCTACAGGGAAAATATTCAATGAATCAGGGAGCATCAAAAGAAGTTGGAAGGAGTACACAGAGTCATTATACCAGAAAGAACTGGTTGATGTTCAGCCATCTGAAGAGGTAGCACATGATCAGGACCCAATGGTGCTGAAGGAATTAGCTGAAGCTGCACTGAAGGCACTGGCTAGAAACAAGGCTTCAGGAACTGATGAAATATCAGCTGAGATGTTTCAACAAACAGATGCAGTGCTGGAAGTGCTCACTCCTCTATGCCAAGAAATTTGGAGGACAGCTACTTGGCCAACTGACTGGAAGAGATCCATATTTATGCCCATTCCAAAGAAAGGTGATCCAACTGAATACAGAAATTACCAAATGATATTGTTAATATCACACACAAGTAAAATTTTGCTCAAGATCATTCAAAAGCAACTGCAATAGTACATTGACAAGGAACTGACAGAAATTCAAGCTGGATTTGGATGATGATGTAGAACGAGAGACAGCATTGCTGATGTCAGATAGAGGTTGCCTGTAGGCAGAGAATATCACAAGGAAGTTTACCTGTGCTTCATTAATTACGCAAAAGCATTTGACTCTGTAGATCATAATAAATTATAGCTAACATTGCAGAGAATGGGAATTCTAGAACACTTCATTGTGGTCTTAAGAAATCTGTATATGGATGAAGAGACAGTCGTGGGAATAGAACAAGAGGACTCTGCATGGCTTAAAGTCAGGAAAGGTGTGCATCAGGGTTGTATCGTTTCACCATACTTTTCTATTTGTATGCCAAGCAAATGATCTTGAAAGCAGGATTACATGAAGAAGAATGAGGCAACAGGATTGGAAGACAACTTACTAACAACCTGCATTATGCAGACGACAGTACCTTACTGGCTGGAAGTGAAGAAGGTTTAAAACGATGAAGATCAAGGGCCATAGCCTTCAGTGTGGATTGCACCTTAACATCAAGAAAACAAAAATCCTCACAACTGGGCAGCTAAGCAACATCATCATAAATTGAAAAAGGGTAGAGGTTGTCAAGGATTTCATTTTACTTAGGTCCACAATCAACACCCATGGAAGCAACAGTCAAGAAATCAAAAGACACATTGCATTGGGAAAATCTGCTGCAAAGGATCTCTTCAAAGTATTGAAAAATAAAGACATCACCTTTAAGTCTAAAGTGTGCCTGACCCAAGCCATGGTATTTTCAGTCACATCACACATATGCGAAAGCTAGACAGTGAACAGAGAAGACAGAAGAATTGATGCCTTTGAATTGTGGGGTTGGAGAAGAATGTTGAATGTACCATGGACTGCCAAAAGAGCAAACACATCTGTTCCGGAGGAAGTACAACCAGAGTGATCCTTGGAAGCAAAGATGGCAAACTGAGTCTTTCATACTTTGGACACGTTGTCAGGAAGGATCAGTTCCTGGATAAGGACATTGTGCTTGCTAAAGTGGAGAGTCAGTGAAAAACAGGAAGACCCTCAACAAGATGGATTGACACAATGGGCACAGCAGTGGGCTTAAGCATACAAATGGCTGTGGACATGGTACGAGACTGGGCAGTGTTTCATTCTGTTGTTCAAAGGGTTGTAATGAGTTGGGACTAACTCAACGGCACCTAACAACAACAAAAACATGGTCCCTTATAGCTATATACTTTCATGATTTAATAAAATTCCACAAAGGGGGAAATAAAAAACCTGGCAGATACTTGGTAAAGGAGTCCAGTAAGTAAAAGTTAACAAGTTAATTTGAGTATATAAATATAAAACACCGTTAATGGCAAAAATAATTAGAACTATCTCTAGGAAATAAAAAACACTGCTCTCGAGTCAATTCTGACTCATGGCAACCCTATAAGACAGAGTAGAATTGCCCCATGGAGTTTCCAAGAAGCACCTGGGAAATAAAGAGATACCAAAAAAGCAAAGCTCTTAGTCACTTTCTAAGATAGAACTTTACTTTTGATGAGCAAAAATATCTTTCTTTCTTTTCCATCCGTGTAATTGACAGTATTCTCTTGGAGGCTAGTTTTCTTTTCTTGGAAGATCTGAGTAATACTAGTGCTTCCACCTCAAAACATGTTTGTGGTTGAATAATACGGTCATCATCAAGGCTGTTCTCTGAACATCTCCAGCTCTCCAGCTCAGGACACATGCTAAAATTGCACTTTGTATCCGCTTGTGATGTGTAGGATCGTGTGATTAGTTAAACTGAGGTCTGAGCAGAAGCAGCAAGGGTCCCTTCCAAGCCAGAGCATTCAACTGCTAGCCCTAGAGCTTCCAGAGTTCTCTTTCATTCTGGCCCTAGTGTCCAACAACTAAGGCAGTGATGGCTCCATCAGCTTGGATTCCCGAGTAAATCTGATAATCAAAGGCTACTGCCATCCCATGATCGACGTGTAAAACAAATGAGAAACTCGTTCTTCTAAGTCACAGAGATTTTGGAGAGTTGTTGTTACTGCAGTATAGTGTAGCCTAGTCTAATGAAAGTTCTGGCAGTGTAATGGTTAAGAGCTACGGCTGCCACCTGAAAGACCAACAGTTCAAATTCTCCAGCCCCCATAGTGCTGTTCTACTCTGTCCTATAGGGTCTCTTTAGAGTTGCTGAGTTGGAATCAACTTGATGGCAGTGGGTTTTTTTGGGTTTTTTTTAATGAGTCAGAATTGAATTGATGAGCTTGGTTTTGGGTAGTCTGAGACACCGGGAAAGACCAAAAATGCTTTGGGAAACAGGAAAAATTATACAAAAGGATGAGATAATGTTATTTTAAAATATGGATCTTAGCAGGCTTCTGAGTAGCGATGTATTTAGCTGTCCTTTGCAAGCTCATGGTGGTGTTGGTTGCTATCCAGTTGTCTCAGGTTCATGGCCATACTATGTGCAACAAAACAAAATGTTGCCCAGCCCTGCAACCTCTTCATGACTGTTGGTCTGTTCAGGTCCGTTGTTGTGGCCAGTGTGTATTTTGAGTGCCTTCCAACAAATGGAGCTTACCTGGCACTACTATATCAGACAATATTTTGTTGTGATACACAGAATTTTCAGTGACCCACTTTCAGAAGTAGATCACCAGACCTTTCTTCCTAATCTGCCTTAGTCTAGAAATGCCACTGAAACCTGTCTACCATGAGTAAACTTTCTTGTATTTGAAATACTGGTGGCATAGCGGCTAGGATCATCAGCAACGTGCAAGCCACCACAGTATGACAAACTCAGCAGATGTGTAGGGGACACGTTTTTGTAGCCCTTCAATAATTAACAAATCACTGAGCTTCCCTCAGTCAAATGTCCCTGTATATACGATAACAATAATAACAACAGCAGGATCATCATGAGTCAGAAGCATTTCAATGACAATTTTTTATTGAGCATCTACTATATGAGCTGTAACGACTCCTTCAAGAGATATAGAAAATGGGCTTGGCATTCTTGTTTTTACAGATGCAGAAACTGAGGCTAAAGAGGTTCTGTACTATGCTCTTTACATTTCTTCTCAATATTCAGATCTCTGCCTTGGAAAGGATGCCTAGGGCTGCGGTATAAAAAAGTTGTGTCTTCTCTATGAAGCCCATACAGAATGTGAACACATTAGATGCTTGCTTTCACCGGTGTTTTAAAAGTAAGCAAACACCAGCCAAGACAGCTCTGTGTCCAAGTCATCTGGCATCCATGTGTGAGTATGTGCGTGCTTTCCTGTGTCCTCCCAGGACGACACAGATATTAATTGCTTACTATGTAAGAGGCAGGGGCTGGCAATAATAATCGTTAATTCCGAAGTCAGCTACATTTTACCTTCATGGGCCTCAGCCTGGTGCTACCCACAGGCCTCTTGGGGCTGGAAAGCACCAATAGGAACTTTGGCTTCTCTCAGGCTTGTGGGAGATGACATCAAGGCCATAACAGGAGACTGGATAAGTACATATGGTAAACTTGAAGTGCAAAGATGTTCAAAATACCTCTAACCCACCCCAAATTTGGGGTGGCCCCCAAAACTAAGCCCAGCATGGAATTAGCATTTGTAGGCAGAAACCTTAAATTGGAGTACTTCAAATGATGGGCCTCAGAGGGCTCTGGGCTGGTCCAGGGCAGGAAGACACGTGGGAAGGTTGGATGAGAAGACTAGAGAAGCTCATACCCATGGGATTCTTATCAGGACGCCGTGGATCTTAATGAGTTTTGTTGACCTGGCCTCTTATGTCTCACCCTGATACTCCAGATAAGCAGCTCCCTGTCCCCAGGCCTTCTGTCAGGTTTCACTCTAACTCAAAAGAAACCCAGTGCTGTTGAGCCCATTCCAGCTCACAGAGACTCTATAACACAGACTAGAACTGCTCCATAGAGTTTCCGAGAAGTACCTGGTGGATCTGAACTGCTGACCTTTTGGTTACCAGACATAGCACTTAACCCCTGTAGAACCAAGGTTTCACCCAGACCTTCAAATATCTGCCTCCCATTCTACCCTTCCTCTTACGTTTCTTAATTTTTACTTACATCTCAAAGAAAGTGAAGCTGTCTGTTGCACATACCTAGTCTGAGTTCAAAAGGTCCATATTTCAACCGAAAGTGTTTCTTTTTCAGAGCAACATATCCCATGACATACCTCGACTCTCTGGACATGCTTGGGCACATGTTCCATTTATGCCTTCAACTGATATGAGTTTTCCAGCCTCCCACTGTACAAGTCACTAGACATACACTCATGAATCATACACGGTCTGACAATTAAGTCCTCGAGCTTAATTGTTCTAAAGTCCTCATTGCTGAATATCACTACAATCACCTTCAAAGTACTCCCTTGGAAAGCTATGCACCAACACCAGAACCTAGTCTGCCTGTCATGGATTGAACTCTGTCCCCTATACCCCAAATGTGTGTGGCCATTTGACTGGGCCATGATTTCCAATATTTTATGATTGGCCTCCATTTTCTGATTTTCATATGTTGTATGTTAAAGAGGATTAGAGGGGGACTGTAAATCCCTTCCTAAGGTCCCCTCCCAACTCCATTGTAAAGGGATTTCCCTGAAATGTGGCTTGTGCCACCTCTCATCTTTTCGTCCCACCAGAGATAAAAGGAAAGGGAGCAAGCAGAGAATTGGGAACCTCAAACTATCAAGAAAGTAGCACTGAGAGTAAAGTGCTTCCTTCAGACTTGAGGTTTCTACACCAAGATGCTCCATGACCAAAGACTGATGCCATACAAGGACTTTCCTCCAGAGCTGACAGAGGAAAACTCTTCCCCTGGAGCAGAGACCCTGAATTTGGACTTGTAGCCTACCAGACTGTGTAAGAATAAGCCTTCCTTTGTTAAAGCCATCCACTTGGCATATTTCTGCTAGAGCAGTACCAGATAACTAAAACACCATCCTTCAAAGCCATTTTGAAACTCTTTCTGGAACAGCCATTGCACATGGTGACAAGGCAGCAAGTTCATAAACTTAATTGTGCAATTGTACATGAGCGAGTTTTTAGGCAGTAAACAAATAACTGTATCGGAACACCCTCCTTACTCACCTGATCTGGCCCCCAGTGACTTTTTCCTTTACCTGAAGATAAAGGAAATATTGAAAGGAAGACATTTGAATGACATTCAGGACATCATCGTAATGTGATGCCAGCTCTAATGGTCATTCCAGAAAAAGTGTTCCAAAATTGTTTTGGAGGGTGAGCTAGGCACTGGCTTCAGTGTGTAGCTCCCCAAGGGGAGTACTTCGAAGGGGACCGTAGTGATATTAAGCAATGAGGTATATAGCAGTTTTTCTAGGATGAGTTCATGAACTTCATTGGCAGTCCTCGTATAGACATCAACCCTGTCCACATGGAACTTACATTCTTCCGGTGCTATGCTGTCTTCACCTTTTCAAACCCTCTTGACCCTCGAATCCCAAACAACCCTTCCTCATATGCCCATGTCTAGACAGGTGTCGAGCCATTTTGGAGAGAATCCTTTCTCGATCAGTTTCTCCTTAGCTGAATAGCAAATCTCAAACCCAGTGCCACTGAGCCTATTCCAACTCATTGCAACGCTACAAAACAGAGAAGAACTGCACCACAGGGTTTCCAGTGCTGTAAATCTTTGTGGAAGCAGACTGCCACATCTTTCTCCCAAGGAGCAGCTAGCTGGTTCACAGACTCAGCCTTTTGGTTTGAAGCTCAGGGCTTGACCATGATGCCTCCAGGCTCCTTTGAGAATGAGATGTCATTGAACTAAGAAAACTAGGACAACATGAGGTCACTGAAACCAGGTGGAAAAAACTCTTCAGGAAGAATGCAGTGGCCATTCATGCCACATTTGTCCTTCACTTACCTTCCTTCTCTGCACTCCAGAAGCTTTCAGCTTAGGGATTGTTCATATTATAGCACACACTGATCTTCCAGGTCCTCAGGCTTTACCTTTGTTTTGTTCAGTTGGCTTTGATTCTCTCCACCAGTTGGCTCCGCATAGCCTGCTCTCCCCATCACCTACCTTTGCGAAAAGCTCCACTCCTCCTAGCTTTACCGTTCAGCCCTTATCTCCTCATAAAGTATGTTCAGAGACTTGCCTTATTCTAAAACGCTCTGAAAAATGCCTGTACACCTTCTTCCTCTGCTGCCTTGTGTTTTAGTGTTATTAGCTGTGGCTTGTATTCCAACTAGACCACAATGTCACTCATAGCAAAATACTATGTGTTATGCCTTTCTGTATCCTGCCACAGGAAGCATTTGCTGCATGAGCATTTCAAACTGGCATCTCTGAATGGAAACTATTCCACAGTGCAATGCGGTTTCCCTGTGAAACATCTTACTGTTTTACTGTATAGTAGGATGGTTTGGTCTCATGGTTGTCATGCCTCCAGGTCTGGTGTTCTAAATCAAATGGCCTTGGAGTATTCTTTTTTGTGTCCAGACTAAGAAGGCTGACTGGGGATCTACGTTTTACACATTCAGTAAATAATAACAGAAAGGATCCTATGTTGTTTGCCAAATGTTTTCATGAGAAACTTGATCCCATTAATCCAATATGATAAAACCATAGTAAGTATGATGTGTGTGTTTTAAGTTTGCGACATGAGTGACCTAGCTGTAGAGAAGCAATATTACACAGAATAAACAGCTTGCAGATTGGTGGGAAGCGGACTTTAGAAAAAAGGTATTTGTTTAAAAGTGAATGGATTAACCCATCTCTTAAGCCTTTCTCTCTGTTTAGCCTGCCCTAGATAGCAAAATGCTCAGCCCTGGCCACCAGCAAATACATAGGTCATCTCTCAGAAATCAGGGGAGATGGCCAGCAGTATAGCCTATTGCCCTCAAAAGGTCACCCTGGCTTATTGGCAGTGCTTGGCTGTCTGGCCGCTGCAAAATAAAGACAGCCACCTTACTCTGACCTGTTTAATCTGGATAAATCCTCTTTGGCCTTCTCTGGACCTCAGGCTTAGGGTTACATACTGTGTGATGACAAGATTCCGAAATCTGAGTGCCATACCAGGCAACTGGGAGTGTTAAGTTGGAACAGGACAGAGTGGGACAGAACCAGAAATCCCAGTGTGTGTCCATGCAGGAGAGCTTCCAACCAAGGGTGGAAGCGATGAAAGTCATCAATGTATTCACGAACATTCACTGTAGACCGGGTTCTGAGCTCACCAAGGAAATCCTAGTGGCATAGTGATTAAGTGCTATGGCTGCTGACCAAAAGGTCAGCAGATTGAATCTCCCAGCCATTCTTTAGAAGCTCCATGGAACCAATGTACTCTGTCCTATAGGGTTGCTATGAGTTGGAATCATCTCGATGGCAGTGGGTTGGTTTGTTGGTTTAAGCGCACCAAAAACCAGACCAGTTGTCATCAAGTCGATTCCCAACCACGGCACCGCATGAGCCGCAGAGTAGAACTGTGTGTACGCCATAGGACTTTGAGTGGCTGACCTCGAGTTGCTGACTTCTCAGAAACAGATCACCAGTCATCTCTTCAGATGTACCTCTGCGTGGATTCAACCTTCCAGTTACTACCCGAGGACTTAATCATTTGTGCCATCCAGGTACAGTGTTCCGTGATAGATGCTGGTAGGGAAGGTGGAAAGGAGTGAGGTTGCAGGGAAATCCACAAGTCAACAGGGAGCGTACTGAGATTTCCAGGAGCTCTTTGAAGAGCCCTTACTCAGACTGCAAAGCTTTTGGGAGGCTGTGTTTAAAGGATGAATAGATATTACTGAAACTGAGAAGCGGGAAGGAGGCCAGGTGGCTTAACTTTAGGGAAAATGTGGAGCCACAAAGCAGCCAGATATACTCAGGCAATAATTGTCCCATAATTGTTTCTTCTCTTCTTCTTCTCTCTTTTTATTGTAACTGACTGAAAGTGTACAATCCAGTTTAAATTTGCATGCCTGCCTATCTGCAGCTCCTTCTGCTCTCCTTGCCCGCCTGGTGACAGCACACTCTTCCGTTATGCCAAAGCCGAGTGCCGTCGAGTCAGGTCATATAGTCTTAACGATCTCCTGTCCTCTCTTCTCTATTGTTTCTGCTCCTCTCTAGTAAGAGTACTCAGGTAATAGTTTATAACCACACTGGCTTGTGACTTTTTTAAAAGAAAGATTTCTACCCCAGTATCCCCGGTGTACTGAATACAAATGTCTTGAAACAGGGGTAGGCTTACACAATTTTCAAAGTGCTTCACAGCTGATTTTAATGCAAACCCATTGCTGAGAACTTCTGCTTAATAACTAACTGTCACTGAATCACTTTCAACTTGTGGTGACTCTGTGTGTGTCTGAGTAGAACCGTGCTCTAAAAGGTTTCCAGTGGCTGATTTTCTGAGGTGGATCTCCAGGCCCTGTTTCTCAGGTGCCTCTGCATCAGTTAGAACTTCCAACCTTCAAATTTGCAGCCAGGCTTTTTACTGGTTTGCAGTGTCCAGCAACTCCTACCCGAGATTTCAGCCTGCCAGCCTGCCCTGAAGACAGCTGATTTACCTGTCCTGACAATCTTGTGAGCCAATTGGCAATTTCTTAAAATAAATGTCCTATTCTGTTTCTCTAGAGAACCTGACTAATACCGGGTACAAAGAAGAAGTATTTAAGGCTGGTATATTGATTTCCTATTCTTATTGTAACTGTCGGAACCCTGATGGTACAGTGGTTAAGTGCTACGTCTGCTTGTCTGTTAACCATAAAGTTTAGCAGTTTGAATCCATCAAGTGCTCCTTGGAAATTGTATGGGGCAGTTCTACTCAGACCTATAGGGTTGCTATGAGTCAGAATCGACTCAACAGCAGTGGCACTGGCTTTCGGCTATTGTAACTGTGACAAGTTAACACCCATTTAGTGGCTGGAAGCAACAGATTTCTTACTTGATTGTTCTGGAGGTCAGAAGTCCAAAATGGGTCAACAGGGGTACTTTCCTCCTGGGGCCATGGGGGAGAACGAGCTCATTGTCACCAACAGCTTCTAGACGTTGTCTGCGTGCACAGGCTTGTAGCCCCACATCATTGCTACTCTGCTTCTATTGCCACATCATCTTCCCTGCCTCGGTCCTGCCTCCCTCCTTCCCTTGTAGCAGTCCTTGGCATTACTTGGATCCACTTTGATAAGTTGCTAAGCTGCTTTAAACTGTTGAGAGTGGAGAATATCACTTAGTGAGATGGTCCTGAGTCGGTGAAGTAAGTGACATCTGAGAACAGGTTAAACCAAACCAAACCTAAGGCCATCAACTTGATTCTGACTCATAGTGACCCCACAAGACAGCTTAGAACTGTCCCATAGAGTTTTCAAGGAGTGCGTGGTAGACTTGAAGTGCTGACCTCTCGGTTAGCAGCCACAGCACTTAACTGACCTTTCAGTTAGCAGCCACCAGGGTTTCCTGGTTAGGAACTGGTTAGGAATACAAATTTTCAGCCCCACCCCATATCTAGTAAAAAGAAACCACACCTTTGACTTTGGGATTCCAACTCCTGGCAAGCCTACCATGTAGGATAGATCTACAGGTTAGCCCACTAACCACCAAACTGCGGTTGGTAGTGGAATGCTTAATCATCCACAACACTGGGGACTCTGCGCTCTTTCTATGGAATCAGAATTTCTGGGATAGGTCTTGCAGCCTGTGTTTTAATAAGCTATCCAGGTGATTCTGGTATTTGCTCAAATTTGCAAACCACCATTGTAGGGTAGAAAACCCTGGTGGCGTAGTGGTTAAGCGCTATGTCTGCTAACCAAAAGGTCGGCAGTTCAAATCTGCCAGGTACTCCTCAGAAACTCCATGGAGCAATTCTACTCTGTCTTATACGGTGAGTATGAGTCAGAGTTGACTGATGGCAGTAGGTTTGTTTTGGTTTATTGTAGGGTAAGAAGTAGATCAACAGGTCAGGAATGTCCAGCTGAAGACCCTTCGGCATCAACACGGAGGTGGGTGACAGGTGTCAGCCCCAACAGTGGCCTGAGGGCAGTGGGGGAGGTTCTTTGATGCAGGAGAAATCCCAAATTATGGATCTAGTAATATTCAAGTGCGACATAGTGTCATGTTCTGGGCAAGCCAGCCCACTTCACTCTTTTAATCCTGTCATGAAGAGCCTCTTCTCTAGAAGCTTCAGCCAAGTCCCCCAAGCTGTGATTTCTGCCTGCTCCCCTCAGGACAAGTCTCGGTTCCCATTTTTATTATCAAACTGCCTTGTGTCTGTTTATTTGTCACCCAGTGGATTTGGACTCCTTGTGACCCCATATGTACTAGAGATGCTCGATGGAGCTTTTGAAGCTCTGACATTTTATAAACAAATCGCCAGGCCTTTGTTTCAAGGGTGGATTTGAACCAACAACTTTTTAGTTAATAGTTGAGTTCTTAACTCATCCCCCTCCCCCTGTACTCTATTATTTAACAGGAAGTGCCTTTATTTTTTATTTATCTTTACAGCTACACTTGGAAAATAGTAGATATTTATTCAGTTAATGAATAGGTATGAAAAGCAGTTAGTTTTGATGATAGCAAATAACCTTTCCTTGATCTCCAAAGATACCGTAAGAGTTTCAGATGGGCTTTTAAAAGCTTTTCTTTTTGTCTTTAAAAATGTTGGTTTTCTGGAAGGACAGAAGGGCCCATGTGAATGGATAACTGTCCCAGCATGTGATCAGAAGAACCAGACGGTGCCCAGCCACCACCAATGACAGCTGCGACAGGGCACGCAATGTTGGGTCCCAGTGGCAACACACCAAAAAAGAGGGATGCGCCTCAAGAACTCCACTAAAAGACAGCAATGGGTGGTCCAATGCCCCAGGACTTCCACCGGGGGCGTGGTCCCTAGACCTGCTGCTGCCCCGGATTGTTATTCATTGCTGAGGTCAAACTCTTTGGACAGGAATGGACAGAGACATAGGGCGACTGTATGGTGTGTCCACTTTATGCCTCTGTGTGTCTACAGGATGCTGTCCTACCAGCTTCTTACCAGAAGGCAGAGGAGAGGGTGGAGTGGACAGGATAGGAGATTGTTAGCAGGATATGACATGTATAGAACAGAAAGGAAGAATGTGCTGTCACTGGACAAGGAGACCAGAGGAAACTGCAGGGAGTCAGGTGTGCAAATTTAACTTGGATTGTATACTACTGTCACTCAATCACAATAAAAAATATATACTTATTAGTCTTCCGGAGAAAAAAAGATTATGCACAAAAGTTGTCACAAATAAAAACTAAGATCAGCTATAGTGAAATTAGTAGCTCTAGTGGTACAGAGGATAAAGCACTTGGCTACTAACCAAAAGGCTGACAATTTGAACCCACTGGCTGCGCAGAGGGAAAAAGACCTGGCAGTCCACTCCCATGCATATAATTTGCAGGATGGTTTACATCTTTGGAATTCGGTCCTCAACCTTTCCTAGTCTAGCATTCTACATATCGATTTTTCCTGGCAACATCACACTGAAATCTGATTAGCACCGTATTCCATACTAGGGTGGCTTATTTGAAAAGCCTTGTGTAAGTCCCAGGCAGTGATTCAACTGCTCTCCTAAGCGGCCCTCTGCAAGGCAGTTGGAGAGTGGGGACGTCCAGGCAGCAAGCAGAAGAGTTAACTTGTGATAATACTTGCCCAAGACTTGAAAGTAGAGCATCTGCTTCTTGGACTCAGAAGTGTAACAATCCAATAATTACAGCCCTCAGTGGGGTTTTTTTTTTCTACCTCAGGAAACATTTTGCAACTAACTAGCAATTTCCAAAAATATGGCTCAAGCAACACATCTCCTTATCTGCTCGTGTAGGAGAGAGTGTGAGCTTTAACAAGATAGGGGCTCTTATCCTGGGGGGCTCTGGCAAAGTATTCCTGAGGACAGCTTTTAATTGGGTAAGTGTGTGTTATCTAGGTCTGGGGCTTTGAAACTATCTTGCAGGAGAAGCCAAAGCCCGATCTGCAAGTCCTTCTAGCTAGGATAGAGTCCCTGCATGATAATCTTATAAATGGTTAATGTACTTGGCTACTAAGCAAAAGGCTGAAAGTTCAGGTCCACCCAGGGTCACAGCAGAAGAAAGGCCTGGCAACCTAATTTCAAAAGACCAGCAGATACCGTGGGGTTACTATGAGTCAGGGTTTACAACAAGTGGTGGTGGTTCCCTTAGGATCAATCTCAATGGGACCGATGGGGACAGAGGGCAAATGAACAGCATAGCGTTTTTAACTCCCTCTATAGGGTCTCTGTGAGTTGGAAGTGACTTGATGGCAGTAGGTTTGGGTTCTATGATGGCTGGGCTTCGAATTTTTCTAGAGGTCCCAGGTTTTTGGAATCCGCACAGGAAGAAAGACAAGCATTCCAGGTGATCAGCCCACTCGATACTATAAGTAATGTGTGACCAGGTGTAAGGACTGTAAACGCTGTAGGCAGTCAGGCTCACAGTGATTGGATGGTGGTGTGTCCCCATGAACATGGCTAGCATCCTCTGCTTAAGTCAGAGGAAGGGAAACATTAAATTGACTTATGCTGGCCTCTGCTAAGGACGACCTGGAAATCACTTGCAACTACCCCATTCCGGGCCACAAAACCTGTGGATGCTTCTTCAGTAACAGCACACATGAGTTCTGCCTTGATCTCAAGGCATTGTATACCCAGCAGTAGTTCTTAAATTTCAGTAACTCTAAGAATCTGCAGGTGAATCCCACTGCTGTCAAAGTTGATTTCTACTCATAGTGACCCTATAGGACAGAGTAGAACTATGCCATAGTTTCCAAAGACCACCTGGTGGATTTGAACTGCTGACTTTTGGTTAGAAGCCATAGCACTAAATCACTATACCACCAGAGGCTGTTGCCTCTTCTAGGCAGTCTCCCTGGTTTTTGAGACCTCTCCTTTGGGATCCTACAATACCTTAGGAACTTCTGAAACAAGGAAGTGTGTCTATCGGCCGACATTTGTCTGTAGTCAATAGCTGATGATAAGCTCAAAGGACACATTTGTCTCAAGACCTGGTGGAATCACTCTGCAAGTTCAGTAGTGTATGTGAAAACTTTCTGGGAGCTATGCACATATGAAGAATTAATGGAATTGATTTCCACATCCTCGACTTTTTGGTGTATTTTATCCTGCCTGCTGAGGATGGGCTTGTCTTCTGACTCTCATGATCCTGAGTCCACTTCTTCTAGCCCACTAGGGAAAGGTGATCTTCGCAGCCTGCCAAACTTACCTGGTCCCATGTACCAAAATGTGGACACCTGGAGGGCTCATGAGAGGGCGTGTTCCTGACGATAGGTGCAGAGAGTGTTGGAAGTAAATATTGAAAGTTCCTGGCAAGATTCTGTTCTTGTCTTTCTTACAATTAAAATTAAGAAGAGAGATGTTTGTCACAGGGGCATTTTGCTTTGAATTGAAAAATTAAATTGGATTTTTGCAGACAGTAGATTTGACTGATGGGATATTACAAAGAAGACAATAATGATACACTTTATCAATTAGTTTAACCAACAAGCAAAAAAGCTGCCCTTGGGTTGACTCTAGCTCATGATGGCTCCATGTGTATCAGAGCAGAACTGTGTTTACACAGGGTTTTCACTGGCAGACTTTTCAGGAGTAGATTGCCAGGCCTTTCTTCCAAGGTACCTGTGGGTGAACTTGAAAGTTCAACTTGATGAGCAGGCAAGAGAGTTAACTGTTTGTACCACCCAGGGACTTCCCGGTTAGCTTATATGATAGAGATATTTTATGCCTTGTCTATCTACCTACCTACCTATCTATCTATAGCTAGAACTAGAGCTCCAAGATTTTGGTAAAAAGATACTTAAAACATGTTTGTTTGTTTGTTTTAGTTATTTTAAATCAACAAGGTTGTATTGCCTTGACTGTACAGAAAGTAAAGACTGCACTGTTTTTTAACTCTTTCTGAGAATATCTGCTTGAAGAAGGTGCCTAAGTGGTAGAGTTACAGGTATAATTACTGGGAGTTTGTTTGCTAAGACTTGGTAAAGCCTTTTTGGTATATTTCCCAGAAACTAGAAAAATGAATGACTCTAATGAGTGAGTAAGAAGCCCTTTTGTAAGTCAGGTGGTTTCCAATTCTCTGCTTTCATCACCACTGAAGGAGGATCTAATCGAATTGTCAGCCGAGAGATCATTAACTGTAATTTTTGATTATAGATCCCCACATAACTTTAAAGGAGTTAAGAGAATCGGGGGGGGGGGGATGCTGCTGTAACAAAATTTCTTCCATTCCTATCTACTTATTTATGTGAACAAAGTTTCTCAGCACATCCAGTTATAAGACGAAGAGTAGGAACTGAACTGATGGTGAGTACTGACCTGTTCAAATGGTAACACTTATCCTTGGACACAAGAAAATCAGCCAAGCCAAGGCCAAGTACCGTCGAGTCGGATCTGGAAAATCAAGGGGCAAAAAAATCTTCCTCCTATTTCATGAAAGATGATCTCCCCATAGATTCTGGCATTTACTTTTATGGCCAGTAATTATTTATCAATATTTGTACTCAATGATGTTTTGCTTCATTGTGTACTACTAATAATTGTATTAATAATTCAATCCAGAAGAATTTTACTAAGCTATTAGAACTTTCTGGTGACAGGAAATAAAAATAAACTTCAATTTTATACACAGTTTCAATGTAGATGTGTTTGACAGGGTGATAAATAAAAGACTTTCCAGTATAAAAAATATGTTATATCAGGAAAAGATTATGTAGCAGAAGTTTAAGAGAAATATGAGTTTAAGGAGAAAAAGTATAGTGTAAAACTACCTTTAATTAAATAAAAGTTTTTGTTTGTTTGCTTCCCCCCCTCCCCCAAGACTAGTGGCAGATAAGAAACTACTATTACATTTGAATTCCACTAGATACATTTAAAGGAGCACTGGTGGAGTGACAGTTAAGTGCTTGGCTATGAACTGAAAGGCTGAGAGTTCAAATCTACCCAGTGACTCTGCAGGAGAAAGACCTATCTGCCCCCATACAGATCATAGCCTAGAAAACCCTATGGGGCAGATCTGTTCTGTCACCTGGGGTCATTATAAATCAAAATCAATGCAACAGCACCTAAGAGCCACAGACACACTTAAAAGAATACCAGTTTTATTTCAAAATGCTTAAGTTTTTAATACATCAGAAATGTCATGTTTGGGGATTATTTTGAATTTAGGATGCAAAATTATAGATGTCACCTTGAGAATTGTGCAAATGGACTATATCAGTCATTGACTGCTGCAAGGCACATCATACCCAACTCTGGGTTAACACAACAATCATTTTATCTGCTCCTCACTCTGTGGCTGGAAACCCTGTTGGCTCAGTGCTTAAAGTGCTAACCAAAAGTCGGTTGTTCAAACCCACCAGGTGCTCCTTGAAAACAGTGGGGCCGTTCTACAGGGTTGCCGTGAGTTCTACAGGGTCACTATGAGTCGGAATCAGAACTACGGCAGTGAGTTTGGTGTTTTTGGAGCTCTGGCTAATTTGGACTAGGCTCAGTTGGGATGTTGCTCTGCTGATCTTCTCTTGTGTCTAGGCTGGAATCTCTAGAGGAGCAAAACCAGCAAAGGAAATATCTAAGTATATACAGAGAAATATTTACTTTGAGGAAATGGCTCATGCAAATATAGAGGCTAAAATCCATGGGTTAGGCATCAGGCTGGAGGCTTCTTGTGATTCGCATCATTGCAGGGGCTGACAAATCCCAAATCAGCAAGTCGGGCAGAGGAATGCTAGCTCACATCCCGAGAAGCAGACGTCAGAGGAGGATGAGTCAGTTGTAGAATCAAGAGTGAAGTTTACTAGAATATCCACATATATTTGATGCAGGGTATACAGTCAAGAAAACTTCCCTTTCAATTGACTGGCTGATCACATCAGGTTGCAAAATGGGAGATGCTCACAAAACACCCGCCAAACCACTGAGAACCATTGTTTAGCCAAGTTGCCACATAATCTGAACCATCACAGTCCACTTGTGCACATCTCCTTAAACCACATGTAATCTGTTAATAAAGACAATTATAAAGCCATTCTTGTGCCTAACATGATACAACTAACATCCACACAACCCCAAATGCACCAATCATGTTTACATCTTATATTTTTTAACACATAATGGAATGAGGGTGGAAAGAAAAGATATTAGCTATATATATGCACATGTACATGTATAATAATACTCATACCAAAGTCATCATTTCTGTAACTGGTCATGTGGTCATAGCTGGTATTTAAAACTACCTTCTTCCACCATCCATTGTGTATTTCCTTTATCCTCAGCAAGCACTTCAACTGATCATGGTTCTTTGCCTGGTACAGTGACCTAAACCTTCGTTACTGAAGGGCCTGGGCTATTAGTATTCATGTCAGAATTCCATTGCTGTAGTTTTCCATCGACTTTGATCACAGGGCATGGTAGTACTAAGAGACATCCTAAGGGATGTCCTGTATTCCAGAAATCTCTTCTTTACCGCACTTATGTAATACCAATCCCCTTGGTAGTCAGGATTAATCACATTAGCCAGTCTGGTAACTCCCTTCTTTGCCTGTTGATCCAGAGGCATGGTTAACCCCAAGTGACCTGGGGGCATTCTTAACTTCCAGTTCAATGGAATTCATGTGTGTGCAAGTAGAAGCATTCCTTCCTTTGGAACTAAGATCTCTAGACCTGCAGAGCATAGGATCATGGGAACAGGAAGTAGATTTTTGCAGGTCAGTCACCAGGGGTAATAGTGAGTGGTACCACTCCCACTTCCACCTCTTGATTCTTGGACCCAGGAATCCTGTCTATGCAAGAAACAGCACTGTATATTGGATACTTAGTTTAGAACATATACAGCCTCCTGGAGAACACTGCCCTAATCTTGGAAGGTAGTACCACCTAACTGATGCCATAATTGTGTCTTTAGAAGGCCATTCTAGAGTTACATCAAGTTAACTGCTTCGAGATGATGGAAAGCATGGTAATGCCACCAAAATACATGGGTGTGGGTCTACTGCTGTGCTTCATTTTCTTTGAAGTGAGTTCCTTGATCTGAGGCAATACTGTATGGAAGATCCTGATGGTAGATAAAGCATTCTGTGAGTCCATAGATGGCAGTTTTGACAAAGTGTTGCATGCAGAGTAGGCAAATCTGTGTCCAGAGTAAGCTTGCAGCCCAGTAAGACTAGAACACTGCCCCTTCCATGATGGAAATGGTCCATTGTAATCAACCTGCTAGCAGGTTGCTAGCTGATTGCCCCTAGGAATGGTGCCATGTGAGGAACTCAGTATTGGTCTCTGCTTCTGGTAGATTGGGCATCATCAGAGGCTGTAGCCAAGTCAGCCTCAGTGAGTGGAAGTCCGTATTGCTGAGCCCATGCCTAAACTCCATCCCTGCCCCCATAGCCACTTTGTTCATGAGCCAACTGGCTAATGACGGGAGTGTCTGTGAAAAGAAGCTGATTGGTACCCACAGACAGTGTCAGCCTATCCAGTTAATTGTTAAAATTTTCATTTGCTGAGGTCATCCTGACCATCCATCCAAAACCATTGGCCACAGCTCATGAATTAGTATATGGTTACACATCTGGCCATCTTATCTACCTAGGAAAATGAACAAACAGGTGCATTGTTCAATGTTCAGCCAACTGGGAGATTTCCCTTCACTACTGTCCTTCAGGGTGGTCCCAGAAAGGGGCTGCAGTGTTGCCACTGTTGAATTCCAAATGGTACCTATAATATTGTGTAGAACCATCTGTAAACCAGGCATGAGTTTTCTCTTCCTCAATTAACTGATCATAAAGGAATGTCCATGAGGCCACAAGTACAGACTGGAAGGAGGAAGGTATGTGACAGCAGTGGGGACCATGGGGGTTGGGACCATTTCTTGTGTAACTTTCTTGTGCCTTCAGGTCCTGCTTGAGCCTGATCTTGCATAAATCACTTCAATTTAATGATGGAGTGCTGCTGTGCACATCTGGTTGTATGACTCTGTGGCTCAGATAACACTCAGTTAATGATGGGCAGCTCAGGGAACACGGTGACTTGGTGGCCCATGATTAAGTGTTCAGTCTCTACTAAAGTCCAATAACAACCCAAATGCTGTTTCTCGAAAGGAGAGTAGTTATCTGCTGAGAGGCTTGCACTGTGGTTCACCAATAGGAGTCTGCTAAAGATCGCAAACAGTGCTTCTATCTGCTACTGATAGTTCAAAAGCCATTGGATCAGCTGAGGCATAGGGCTCAAGTGGCTGAGTGGTTTGCATGGCAGTCTGAACCTGTTACAGAGACTTATTTTGTTCTGGAAACCACTCAAAACTAGTAGCTTGTTGAATCACTTGATAAATAGGCTGGGGTTGCACACCAAAATAAGGAATATGTTGTCTCAAAATTCTAAGTGGTCTACCAGGCACTGTATCTCCTTTTTGGCTGTAGAAGAGACCAGAGATATAACAACTCATCCATCACTTTAGAAGGAATGTCTTGACATGCCTCACACCACTAACCAATAAGCAAGCTAACACCCATTGTTCTTGAGTCACTTTTGACTCATAGCAGCCCTATAGGGAAAAGCAGAACTGTCCCACATGGTTGCCAAGGAGCAGCTGGTAGTTTCAAACGGCAGCAGATCAGGCAGAAGTCTGCTGGCTCACGGAGGTGGAGAAGTCCAAATTCTGTAGGTCAGACAGTGGGCTGCTGGCTCATGTTCCAAGAAACGGAGGTCAGAGGATAATGTTTCAGACGCAGGATCAGCAGAGTAAGCTTTGTCAAAACAGACAGTGAGCTTATCAAAGGGATCTTTGGATGCAGGGCACAATCCCAAGGAAATTTCCCTTTCACCTGATTGTCTGCCTCCCACTAGGGACTAAAAGACCCCTGTATCCAGCCTACAGAAGGGGAAGAAATTTTTAATGCTTTGGCACACTGTTGACACAATCTATTCTGCTCTATCCCATTCACAAAAACTAGTCAGGTGGCAGCTGGACACATGGTGCATTAGGAAAACTTAGTCCCTACATGGGGGCTCTGTCCAACAGTAACTCCATCTTAGGAAAGGAAGAACATGAATTTCGTGGGCAGCTAGACATCTCTGTGTTCTTATTTTATGGAGGAAAGTGAGATGCAGAAATGTTAAGTAGCATCAACAACATTACAACCCTATGAAGTGATGAGAAGATTTGACACTGGAACCGAGGCAGTCATGCATCTAAGCACACACGCCCTTAACCATTTTATAGTAAAATAACATACCATCTTGAAATCTCGAAGACCATTCCTCTATTAAAAGAAGCGACAGGTACTGACCCACACCTACAAGATCGTTCATCCAATTTGTTAGTTTCAGTGGTGGAAACACGGTGAGGTTGTTCCACTTCCTTGCTTTCTCCTAGTGACAAGGGTTACCACTTTGGGGAAATAGCTGAATGGAGCTACAAGACTTGAAGAGGCCTATCAAACTAACAAGCCATATGACTTGGGACAAGGCCTCAGCTTTCTCTTTTGTGAACTGCACCAGACCAGGGTTTGGCTAACTTTTGAAAGCCAAATAGTAAATATCTTAAGCTTTGGGGACCACAGCATTGTAACTACTCAACTCTGCTGTTGTAGCACAAAAGAAGGCATAAACTCAACCCAACCCATAGCTGTCTACTCAATTTTGACTCATAATGACACTATAGGACAGAGTACAACTATCTCACAGAGTTTCCAAGGAACACCTGGTGGATTTGAGCTGCCAACCTTCTGGTTGGTAGCTGTGGCATTTAACCACTGTAGCACCAGTGTTTCCAAAGCAAACATACCAAAACTAAAAAAGAAAAAAAATAACCCCATGCCATCAAGTCAACAGTAGTGACCCTAGAGGACAGAGTAGAACCACCCCCATGGAGTTCCCAAGGAGCACCTGGTGGATTTGAACTGCCGACCTTTTGGATAGCAGCCGTAGGGATTAACCACTATGGCACCAGGGTTTCCAAAGCAGACATAGTATATGTAAATGAATGGATGTGGCTATGTTCCAGTAAAACTTCATTGACAAAAACAGGTGCTGACCAGATTTGGCGTTGGGCCATAGTTTATCCACTTCTCTTAGTGATTTTGAAACACTCTGAAATCCATTACAGTTTTGATAGGAAACAAAATAACACCTGAAGAAAAAAAAAAAAGAACCCACTGTCGCCCAGAGGATTCCAACTCACAATGACCCCATAGAATTTTGAAGGCTGTAAATCTCTGCAACACAGACTGGCCAGTCTTTCTCCTGCAAAGTCACTGGTGGTTTAGAACCGGCAACCATTCAACTAGCATTTGATCCCTGTAACTACTGCTCTACCAGGACCCTATATAGTTCTGACACATTGTTGTTGTATCTGCCAAGTTGATTCCAACTCACAGCAATCTAAATGACCCCCAAAGGAAATTAAAATGTAGAGGCCAACCTCCGCTGACTTTCGGATCTGACTAAGTGAATCAGACGGCCACAAAGGAAGCCCCGACCTGCTTTTTAAGGGAAAATGACTATCAGGACTGGTAAGTAGGCACCAATACAGAGAAAGAGTAGAGATGAAGGACGCTCTGTGATGGGGGAGGGATGAAAACTTCATATTTCTTCCGAAGAAATGACTTATGCTTAAATTTGGTGCCCCAAACATGATTTTAAGGTAGAAAGTGCTTGTTGTCCTTCAATATATTGTCACCTCTTTTCCATAGAATCTGCAAATTCTGGGAGACACATGTGACTTTAGAAGTTAAGACTAGATTCTTCAGCCTCCCTTTAAGTAATGGATGGCTATGTGCCCAACTTTAAGATCAGGTGACTCCTTGTAGGAATCTACTTTAAGCTGAGCCCCTGCCAGCCCTTTGCTTCTCATTCCTCACCCCTTCCTCCTTCCTGTCAGCTGGAATGAGAACTTACTGGCTGCAATGTGAACAGAGCTCTGGCGGCCTTGTGGTGAGCAGGGAATGGACACAAGACACAATGGGACATCGAAGAAGAGCCTGGATCACTGATGTGGCGGCCTTTTCTGACCAGCTGCCATTCCCAAACTTGGGACTTTGTGAATGTGAGACGTAAGTCAACTTTTTAGTTTATACCAAGCTGCTGTCATGCTGTGAATCTGCTGCCGGCAGATGCAGCAGCACTGTCGTCATCCCTATGGCTGCCTCAGGACTCCTCGCTCCTTTTGATGAGTCCTGGGGGCTGTGTGGCAATACTTGCCCTTCGTCTCTCCCCTTCTCCACGTGCCCTCCTCAGGCCATGAATGTGGCTATTAACTACTCTGACCTGAATTCTGTCGGGTTCAGCCACTTGACTTCCTGTTTAGTCTGCCATCGGCCCCTTCCTGGCCTCCTCCACCTGGTCAAGGCAATGATAAACACAAAACAGGCCTGTGGGTGCCACATGGCTTCAAGCAGTCACTCTTAACTACTGGCTGCCCATTAAATGGGGAGCTCTTAAAATATACCATGGTCCAACCCTATCCCAGCATCCTAGACAAATTAAATCAGAACACAGGGGAGGAGGGACAACTTTTTTTTTCCCTAAAAAAAAAGAACGAAAGCTTCTGCAGGTTTTTCTAATGTATACCCAGTCTTAAGAGCCACTGTGTTAGAAGGCAGCCTTTCTTCAGTTGTTCGCAGCTCTGCCAAACCCACAGGATCAACTACGCTCAGCACATTTCTGAAATCAACTCTCAGTGGCTCAGGATTGGTAGGTTTACCTGTGCACCTGCCTCATGCTGGTTCCCCCAACACCCCTGGTCACAGCTTTATGAAATATCTTCTCTGTGCCCTGCCTTCATCTAATGCTTCCTGAGGATCAACTCTTACGCTCTTTTCACTAAGACAAAAGCCACCTTGGTCCGGGGCCTGTGATCTCTGTGCCCTTGTGCTCACCTCTGCCTCATCCTTCCCTTTTAGAAGGCATGTGGAATAGGGCACAAAGTACAGATTTGGGGTCAGAGGTTTCTCATTTAATCCCAGTTCAGTCACTCACTGGAAGGATGATCTTGGTAACTTGATCTGATGTCTCTGGGCCTGTGATTCTCTGTAAATCTCATTGAGTTGTGAAAATAAATGGCTAATTAATACTAGTGTCCATGTCACACAGTGAGATTTTTGGGTCCCTTTTGACAGATTTCAGAGTCAGATAGTCTAGATTCAAATCTTAATTATTAGTCATTTACAAACAAGCCCTCTAAATCTCAATTTCTTCTTTTGTGAAATGTTGTTGTTGGGTGACACTGAGTTGATTCTGACTCATAGCAAACCTATGTGACAAAGCAGAACTGCTCCATAGGGTTTTGGATATAGTCTTTATGGGAGCAGATCACCAGGCCTTTCTCCCACAGAGCTGCTGGATGGGTTCTAAAGCCAATATTCTAGTTAGCAGTTGAGGACTTAACCACTAAGCCACTGGGGCTCCTTATTTGTGATATAAAGCCAAAGCCAAAACCACTTTTGTTTCATTGATTCCAACTCACAGTGATTCTATAGGCCACAGTAAAACTGCCCTGTAGAGTTTCCAAGGAGCGCGGGGTGGATTTGAACTGCTGACCTTTAGGTTAGCAGACATAGCACTTAACCACTACTCCACCAGGCTTTCCATCTATAACACAGGGATAGCAATAACACCCAGCTCACAGAATTATGTAGATCAAATAAAGCACAAACTAGATTTGGATCAGAGAAAATGTTAACTTTTATTATTCTCTATGATTTCGTTCTTTGAGATGTGTATTTGTGATTTGTGTTGGGAGCTAGAATAATTGCCGGGAAATTCTAGTTGTTTCGCTTTTCATTTTTGCTGGTTTGCGTGCTTTATCGCTGCAAGAGATTTTAAGATTTTTGTTGTAAGAAGTTTACTTTCTTCCGCATACGCCCCACAGTGGTTTACACGTGATCTGTGATCCTCAGATGTTATTTTTTTTTCTTTCTGTAATTGATGGCATGATCTTAAGCAGAGTGCAGAAGACAGAAGAGATCTATTAAAGATGAAGAGAAAGAACCTCAGTGTAAGTGAAGACCCAGGGAGGGGCAGCCTAGTGGATGGTTGGTTTGTCTGATTGGAATGAACCCCACAGCAACTGGCTAGAGCAGAAGACCAGCATTAGAGATCATAGGGTTAACCTGAAATCCCACAAATGGATCCATATTCTAAATTAGTAAGGGTATCATGGATTGAGTTGTGTCCCCAAAACATATGATGAAATCCTAACCCCTCAGGAGGTA
This sequence comes from Heterohyrax brucei, assembly GCA_028571685.1. NCBI lineage: Eukaryota > Metazoa > Chordata > Mammalia > Hyracoidea > Procaviidae > Heterohyrax > Heterohyrax brucei. The sequence continues at coordinate 68,257,945 of CM053152.1, forward strand.
ATCCTGTTTGGAAACAACATTTTTGTTATGTTGAGGCTGTATCAGTGTAGGGTGGGTCCTGAACCTAACCACTCCTGAGTTAAAAGAGAGCTGACTAGACATGGAAGCACACACAGAAACCATGTGAAGATCACCTGTAAGCGAAGCGTTGCCTAGGAACTAAGAAATGCTCCAGAAGGAGCCTTGGTGGTGCAATAATTAAATGCTTGGCTGCTGACTGAAAAGTCAGCAGGTTCAAACCCAGCCATGGGCTGTGAGGGAGAAAAGACCTGGAAGTCTACTCCCCTACAGATTACAGCCTAGAAAACCCTATGGAGCAGCTCTACTCCATCCTGTGGAGTGACTAAGAGTCAGAATCAACTCGATGGCATACAACAGCAGCCAAAAAGAAAGGCATTGACAAGATCAAGAACCTAGTTTGAACTTTTAGCTTCCGTAACTGTGAGAAAATAAATTTCCATTCTTTCGAGTCCCCTTGTTGAATTGTGTTTCAGTGGCCCTAAGAAACTAAGACAAAGGACATTAGACATGTTTCATTCCAAGTCCATTTAATCTGTCCCCTCAGCTCCAGTCAAACAGCTGGGTGATTGCACTTGGCCCACTGGCCTTGACATCAACAGTCCCGGATTTGTCTCCGAATCACTTTGCCTCTGGTTACGGGCAACAGTCATTGTCGTCAGAGCCTGGGTTGCTTTGTGTCAGGTTCCCTGTGAGGATTATTGAACCACGTTTGTGAAAGCACCATGACCTTGGACACAGAACATTGACTTTGAACACATTCTTTATGAGACAGTCCCTTCTGTGTCCTGATTTTTCTAACACAAGGCAAATGAGTGGTTTACTAAGCGCAAATGAAAATGCGAAATCACAGTAGATTCCAGGAAGATTCATGGTCTGGTCCAGATGACTCCTTCTGCCAAAGATGGATGAATTAGGGGGAGCAAGAAGTTGGAAATTGACACCATGCTGCAGTCCTGTCATTAGAGCATGTGTGAATAAACACATGACAAGTGCTCTCTGTGTAACATGTGAATGTTTTCTATGAGGCAGCATCAGGTGGAACACACCTACTACATTAGTTTACCCCAAGATGCAGGTACTGTTAGACCCATTTCACAGACGAAGGAAATGAAGTACCTGGTACAACAGCATGTATCTTATACACTGTACTAGGTGGCTAAGGCCCTGACCAGCTTACAGTTTGGACAGCGGGAAAGAAAAGAAAGCTTCCCTCACCATATTGTTACTATGATTTTTGGTGTAATTTGAAGTGCCTTTTGAAGAACGTCTGGTAACAAGGGATAAAGTGGCAACGACAGTGTTACTTCATCCTCCTCCACGATCTTTGCTTGCAGCACTTTGTATATCCGCTCCTAAAACACTGCTAGCTCAGAGGCTCATGTTTATCTAGAACACCCTCTATAGCAAACTGCATCTTACCCATTCCCTCCACCTTCTCAACACGCAAGCATTGTGAGGATGGAGGACCAGCCCATATTGCATTCTATTATATCTGAGGTTGACATGAGTCAGAGTGGACTTGAGGAATACCAACAACACACTTTCTCACCTCCTCCATGAAGACTTCCTGTAATGCATCCTTCCCTTTCTCACACCAGTGAGAATCCATTATGCCCTGGCCTTCTTCATTTTCATGCAGGCCCAGTTAGTTGTATTCATTTATTTGTTGTTGTTGCCCTCATATGAGGACTGCCGATTAAGTTCATGAACTCGTCCTAGAAAAAGTGCTACATACCTCATTACTGAATACCAGTATGGTTACCTTTAAAGTACTCCCCCAGGGAAGCTATGCACCGATGTCAGCACCTAGTCCACCTTTCAAAGCGATTTTGGAACTCTTTTTCTGGAATGGCCAGCAGAGCTGTCATCATATTACCTTTAATGTCTTGAATGTCATCAAAATGTCTTTCTTTCTGTATTTCCTTTATCTTTGGGTGAAGAAAAATGTCACTGGGGGCCAGACCAGGTGAGTAGGGTGTTCCAATAGTTACTTGTTCATTGACTAAAAAGTCTGTCACAGACAACTAGACAATTAAGTTTGCCAGCTTGCCTCCTTGCCACCACGTGCAATGGCCATTCCAGAAAGAGTTCTAAAATTGCTTTGAAGGTTGGACTAGGCACCAGCATCTGTGCACGGCTTCCCAAGAGGAGTACTTCAAGGGTGACCATAGTGATATTCAGCAGTGAAGTATGTAGCACTTGGAAGAATATAGTTCATGGACTTGTCAAACCTTGGGTTGTGGGCTTCCAGAGATAAAAATGTCACTGCACTGAATTCTTACGGTAAGAAGGGAACTTAGCTATGATTTGGGAGCATTCGGTTCTTTCTGAGCTTAGTACATTGGAACTATACAACGGAGTCTTTGGGGCCTCTCTTGCCTTCTCTATTCAAATTTGTGAGTTGGCCCAAGACTAACTGAGTGAAATGAATTGGCTCCTTCCATTGCTCCTCACAGAGCTCTGCACAAGCCATCCTTGAGTAATCCTCCAGACTGTAAGGGTTGCCAAGGGTTTCAGTTTCTCCCTCAGAATCCAGGTATTGTTTGTTGATGTATAAGGACTTACCAATGCTTTAAATTTACCACCTGCTCTGTCAAAATGTTAGTTTACACCACAAGGCCACTTTTCCAAGTGCCCATTCTTCTCTGGAATACTCCTTCCCCACCCCCCACGCCTGTGTTTTCTATTCCTCAAGCACAGTTTACTCTTGACAGGGTGGTTATCGCTGGTTATGCATGACCTGTTGTCTTCCAACTAAGCTTCTTAATGGTAGCTACTTGGGTCTTTCAACTCCCCCATGCCTTGGACCTCATTAGCACTCAGTAATACGCTCACTGATGACAAACGTACAGTTCACTGTTCAACTTGCAGATGCTCTAGGTCTTCCTTCACCTCCAGCTCCCTTTACTATTTCCACCTGTCTTCTCATTGCCCTGATAACACTCACCAGAAGAGGATAGATTTTTGACAGAAGACAATCAATGGGAGTTAGAAAAGGCTAGTAATCTTATCTGGTGGTTGTTGGTGGTGGTGGGGAAAGGGGATGCTGTGGACTTGGGTTAACAGCTGAGATGTGGACTGCTGTGCAGGGTCTGGTAACATTCTAAGTGCCATCACTCAGAAGTCAAGTGAGCTAGGCAACAGTAACAGCAGTGTGGGATCCTGGAACAGAAAATATTAGCAGAAAAGCTGGTGAAACTCAAATCAAGTCTGTAATTTTAAGTATTTTTGAAGATTCAACTGAGAAAATGGTATTTTTCTAGGTATGTCTTAGCAAGTACAATATGGTTCTTTTTCTGTAGTTAGTTTGTTTTTGATTATTTGGGCCAGTTAGGAATATTTTTAAAATGTAAGATCTGGATGGATTCCTACTTTCTGAAGCATCATTCCCTGAAGTTTCCATAAGATTGTTTTTTGGACAACACATCAGTTGATTTCAGTCCTGTACTCAATTTCCTGATTTTGACCAACACGTCATGTTGAGGTGAGATGTTAACATTAGGGGAAGCTGGGTGAAGGATATACGGGAACTTTACGTATTATCTTTGCAACTGTTCTGTAAGCCTAAAATTATTCCAAAATAGCAAGTATATTTTTTAAAAAGTGGGCCAGAGTGAACACTTTAGTTTGGCTGGCAGTCTCTTGTTGCATGAACATTCTCACATCTAGTTATAGCCTAACAGTTTGTAGAAGGTTGAAAATGAGAATTCCAGGGAAGTTTGGAGACTGGCATGTCAAAAAAACCATGAAAAGGCAGCAGTAAACAGAAAAAAGGAAAAAGAAAACTGGACCTGAGTGCAGCTGGGCAACAAATCACACTGAGAAGTGAAACACACTAATGGTTTGCAAGGGTGGATCAGTGTCAGGACCGCTGGGCTCAAAGTTAGAATACCTGCCCTCATTTTAGCTCTGAAAACGTCACTTTGCCTTAACTTCCCCATCTTCAAAACGGCCTCACTCTACTCAGAGATAAAGATGGGTGAAGACATTTCTTAAAAAAATTAGTTTCCCTGTCTCCAAAAGTTTGTTATTTTTGCTCAAAAAACAAGAACTCTGCCCCATGGGCTGGTTACAATCAAAACCCTCCAGCCAGCAGGTCTGATGCTCCATGAACATTTTCACTTTGTACTTGGCAAGTTTCTGCTTCCTCTTAGAAGAATGCTCATGCCAACGCCAAAGCCATTTGACTTCTAAATATAGTTGTAACAGATGTGAACGAGGGCCTTATTATTTTCTGCGTTACACAAAGGGTCTTTCTTTTATGCAGAAAAGCCAGACACCAGCACAGTTCTGGTTAGGCTCAGGCATCCCTCTCAGAGTAAATGGGATCAGTTCTACTCCTTTGCCAAGAATTGAACCTTTAGTGACTTTAGTCCAAATTTTCCGGAGAGGCCCCTGAACAAGTACCCACGCCTAGACTCTACAGACAATTGTGTGTGACCTAACACTGAATGCAACATTTCATGTATCTATGTGCTTCCTGCCACCACCCCCACCCTCCCACTCCATGGATGGGCTTCATTTATTTTCAAGGGGCCTACAACTCAGAACTCACAGATGTTAATTAAAAAAAAGAAAAACTGCTTTACACACATCCTTTCTATAGTTAAAAAGCCTGAACTCTTTTGAAAATGCTTGTTTTAAGTCAGCATAGAGTCAAAAAACTTCATGTAGCCAAGCCAAGTGCCGTTGAATTGGATCCGACTCATGGCCATCATGTAAGCACTTCCAACAAACCCCTGGATGTTGGCCGGTTGTTTTGCTTTGAACCTACCAAACACGATGCTCTCAAGATGGTTCTGACTCACAGCAAGCCTATGGGACAGAGAACTGGCTCATAAGCTCCCAAGGAGCACCTGCAGCACGTGACCACTGTGTAACCAGGCCATAGTACCCATCATACACCTAGGGCTGCAACTTAAGGCACACAGGCTTGCCACTAGTATTTCCCCTGCACTATGACAGACTCTCCTTTTCCTGAAGATGTGGTATTTCCACTTGAAACTTTTTTTAATTGAGTCCTTGCTAATTTATCTTTTCGGAATACCAAGGTAGTCTTTGGTCATCTTGGCCTTCTACAAGACCCACTGCCATCAATTCCAGTTCGTGGAAACTCCACAAATACAGAGTAAAATAGACGGCATCCCACAGGGTTTTCAACAGTGTCACAAACTGTTTGTGCCACCCAGGAATGTCCTTACCCTACCAGTTCTTCTGAATCTGCCCATGTTTCTTTCCAACACATACCACGACCAGTGAAAACGTGGGCCATGTAGCTAGTTTGAACCATGCCCTGCACATGCTTTCTTCTAGCTGGCACAGAACTATTCCAGTGCAACTCAAATGTGTGATCAGGGGTAATCTGAATAAACAAAACACACGAATCTGCTGCTTTCAAGGTCTTCTTTAGTGGCTTCCAAAACGAAAATTCTTAAGCCATTTGTCAAGAGAAAGGTGGTCTAGGATAGACATCTAGAAAACTCATTTCACTTGGTCTTACTACAAACAGATGCAATTGTAAGACTAAAAATGACTCCCTATGCCAGGTCCTTTGGATAACCTTTGTGTCATTTCTAACAGTACCAGAATCTTAACTGTTGGAGAATTTTTTTGTTTTCTTCAAGAATTTAACTTTCAAAAATTTAACCAAACTCTAGGTTTAATGTACCTTATAATATGGCCTGTTTCAATAAAACGTTCAATAGCTGTATCAAGAGACCCAGAACAGAGGCTGAGGCTGTTTGCCCTTTTAGTAGTTTTATGGTCCAGTAGTAAAAGAATATAAGTGCTTGTGGCTCTTAGATATATATAGACATATATTTAAAACACACAGTAAGAACACAGGAACATCTCAAAATCCTTTAAAGTTAAAAGGGGTTATCAACCAAAATCTTTGGAAATTTCATAAAATTTAAATATCCGCCAACAATCCAACCAAAAAGAAAAATTCCAACATTTGGCTATGGAGGGCACTTTACATTTGAACCCAATGGCGTTATCACATTTTCCTTCAGGCAAACTAATTTCTAAACCCCATCAGAAACAACACAACAGCGAAAACCACGATACTCAAATTAGAACATTCTATGAAGTGCTTGTTGACCACAGGCTCTCTTTTACATTGCACACATTACTTGACATTTCTACAAGGCAATGTTGAAACAGCCTCAGTGTTCTGCAAAGGAGATTGATGTCCATTCTACAAAAATATTAACTTACAGTACATAACACTGAATAATTTTCATCTGTACATTTTTCCTCCCGTAAATAGGTGACACAAGTCAGTTTGTACAAAGTACGAAAAAAAAAAAAAATCTGGTTGTTTACATCTGGATTAAGAGTCCACAGAGTCAACCAGAAATGGTGGGGTGGGTCTAGTTTAAGAAGTATTAATACAGTGTCACAGTAATTGCAGTTAACAATATTCAGCTTTTAACAAAGTGGTACAGATCAAATCACCTTAGATTTCTGACCAAGATCTAGCTGAGAAGGCTATGCCAAACAGCTGACCAACCGATCCAAAAGGTTAGAGCTGACTTGACTTAGCAACCTGCAGTACAACCAAAAACACTGGCGCAGTTCAGAGCTCGTCAAACGCCTAGCTTCAGTGTTACACGTACGTTCATTATATTCTTTCAACTAGTTAATCCTCTAGACAGTCGGTTTTTTGTTTTGCATGCATCCTGTTCCATTTTCATTAAGGGCATCTCTTCCTTGGTCAATCACGTGCTTTGTTTTTCAGTTGGTTTTTGTGCACATATTTTTGTTTTTGTTATGTTTTGTTTGTTCAACTGTCAATACCTCCAACACTTGGAAAATAAAATACAGATGGGGTTTTACTTACAAAAGAGAATCAGAGCTATATGGACAATGTAGAATGAAATGAAACAAGTGTCAGAAACAGTTTATAAAAATGGCACATTTATTGCTACAGAACGGTCATGTACATGACTTCATCGAGTAACTACAGATGAAAACAGGTAATGGCCTAGACCAGGCTGGGTTTACTTTTGTCTTGAAAGGAACTCCAGCACACGACCTGTTTGGACACATCTACAAATCAGAAATACACCAAAAACATGAAAAAATCGAGGCACTCAGCCACACATTGAAAACAAGGTGTAACTGTTTTATCTTTTTTTTTTTTAAATGTTTTCCCTTTTTTTCTTTTTTTGTTTTTTTTTTTTTAGTTTTTAATGCTGCAGCTATGTGTACAGTCGCAAAAAATTTCCCCGCTGCGACCTACAACTAAAAAAAAAAAAAAAAAAAAAATTAAAACAAAACAAAACAAAAAAAAGCTACATACAGTTTCATCTCAGTAACACATGGTGAAATAACATCTTTTAAATAGTAAAATAAAGTAACAAACTTTTACTCATAATGACTCCAAAAATCTACAAAGAAGAAATATTCAGAATCTGACAATTTTTTTCTTTTGTAATATTCATGGTATAAAAGGATTGCTCCTGCAAAAAATAAGCCAAATATATTTTTTTATTTTTAAATTTAGGGTTTTTTTTCCTACTAGGGTGTACTAAGTCTATTTTATAGCAAAAAGAGCACTAGACAAACAAAGCTTTATAACAAAAAGCCAGGCACTGATACATGGTAAATCTCTGCTTTTTTTTTTTTCTTATCTTCACTTAATTGCATCACAAGTAACAAGAATGAAAAAGGCCACAGTTCATATATTTTCACCATTACATATGTCTATAATACTTGAAATGAGTATGGCAAAACCAGCACTGCACAAAGATGAGTCCACTTCAAGTCCCATGAGAAAGAGCATGTCTCTAAAGAAAAACAAACAAAACCAAAGCAAAATAAAGAGAGGCCTAAAAGCCTTGGTGCCCCATTGTGTTGGAATTCATCATATTCCATTTGACTTTGTTTGTTTCCAGTCAGCCAGCAGACTAAATTTTTGTGCTTGTTTATGCTGAAATGGTTTCATTCCTGACTCAAGTTCACTTTTGGACACAGATCAGATTCTGCCTGTTGGATGCAAAGACGGAAATCCTCTTAAGCCCAAGTCTTGTTTCAAGTCCCTCCCCGCCCCACCCGTCAACCCTTCATCAAAATAAAGAACACAAATAAAAATAAAAATCAGGAGATAGGAAAAAGCGGAAAACCAAAAAGGAATCGGAAGACTGAATCAGAACAAGTTGCATCACTGGGTGGACCGACACTTATAAAAACATTAGTGTTCCTTGCAGCTACACAGAAGACAAATGGTAAAAAAGTTCTAGATGAACAGATCCCTATTCTGCATATTCATAAATTACTTGAATGTGGAGGTGGATGAACTGTTCCAAGTTGCTTTTCAAGTCCAAGTGTCTTATACAGATCCCCATCTTCAATATCATCCTATATCTGGACCCTTAGGAAATTTCTGTATAGTACTTTCATCCTGTGGTTTGCTACGTTTTTTCGTTTGAACATCCAGCGCAGGATACCAATATCTTACCTGGGTTTGATAATTACAAAACAACGACCAGAAAAAAACACATTAAAAAGGCCACATTCCCTTTCATCTTTTTTTAATGGGGATACAACCCAATTAATACGGAGAAGTGCAGGTCATGTTTCTCCACCAAACAAAAAAAGTTGTAAGCAGCTTCTGGTGGCCACTGAAAGCGTTTTCCACTTATTTCCAAAGGGAATTCAACAATAGAGGTATCACATTACTGAGTAATGAATACATCAAAGCTGGTGAGCAATCAATTGCAGCTTTTACTCTGCTGGAGTGAGAACAAAATATAAAGCACCAATTTAAAAAATAATCAAATGACAATTTAATTTTTTTTTTTTGCTTCGTTTACAGATTTGAAAAACTTGAATTCAGCTCTACAAAGCACCTTCATGATAACATGTATCAAAAGTGCCTTTCTTAAAATGTACATCAATGCAGGGAGTGTTTCCAGTTCCCTAACGAGTAAACACCGTACATTCTTCTGTACACTTATCCTGAATTGATCAGAGTATACCTGCTTCCTATATAATATTGTGTCTAGGGATACCCGCCTTGGTCGACTATACAAAAGGAGTGCAGAATGTACCACTAAAAGGAAACCTTGAACAGACTGAGAAAACAAGTACACAATGGTTTTCATTGACTCAGGGAGGAGAGAAGAGGAAACCTATTTGTCTTCCAGGCCCTTCTCTGAGCCCCTTTGTTCGTCCATTTCACAGGAAAGCCCCCAAACAACTTTTTGTGAAGTTTGATTTCTGCTCTTCTCCTACCGTTTTCAATCCACCTCCACATTTTAGGAACTTATCAACAAATCAAAGTATTTTAGTTTTATCGCTACTGAACATATTTACAGTCTTCAACACACACACAGCTAATCAAAATGTTTATGGGTTTGTAAAAGGTGACCACGTGGTAACTATCTTATTTGTTCTTACATTTTCAGAAATTAACATAAAATTCAGATTCTTGTAGCTCACTATTTCATTTAAATGAGACTTTTTTAACCACAGTTTTAAAAAAAAGCAGATACAATGTATTAAAACACATAATAACAAGAGTCTACATGTAAAAATATAACTTTTACATACACAATTTCAAAATAATGATACGTTTGCCATTTGTTGCATAAAATTTACAAATGTATTTCATTACTATATAACTGGCAAAACAGGAGAACAGATGGAACATTTAGACCATTTTGATGGACTTATGGCATTTTACTCAGTGCTGATAGGTGGAAAACTACTTGAACAGGGATTTTTTTTCCTTAATACACGCCAAGATTGTGTGGCTGTAAAAACAGAAACAAGTTAGAGACAAAAGGATGCTGACAAATACGTAACTAGGAGCACTATTCATTTACTGCACTATACATCAAAGTCAATCATTAATAAGATTCACGATGGAAGTTGGTTCAGTTGTGCCCAGATGTCAAAGCTAGCTATCTGATGAGTTGCTGTGCCATAGCTTGATATACGTTTCTATTGAATATGTTAACGTATAAACTTCATTCATACTGGCCAGAGAAATACTGCACTAGCCCTCCTCACAAAAGTGCAACTTAATGCTTTAGGACTTATAAGGCTTGTTATAATGCTGCATGATGATTGAATATTGGCATTTTTCAAATGAAGGAGGAGGCAGTTAATTCATCTACATTTTAGTAAACCCATTTGGAAGGAAAAAGAAAAATATCAAGAAAGCAACGAAATCAATCAGCTCTGTCACACTACTGGCGATTTTCTTATTTGATGGTTTTTGAACTTTTTTTTTGTTTGTTTTTGTTTTTTTCCAAAAATCTGACCATGTATTCAGAAACACTTCACTGCACACTACTTCGGCTACGCATGTAGGTAACACTTGAATCATCTTGTTAAATCACAGCCACTTTGATTATGTTATGTTTCCGATGATATAAACATTGGAAGGCACAGTGGTAACATTGTAGCAGTCTAACCTTGTACCTCTGAAAATCCCAGAATAGGGTCACAAACGCAACATTACAGTCAGACAATCTCTCTCTCTCTCTCTCTCTTTTTTTTTTTTTTTTTGCCATGTCTTGGTAATGCTGCTTGTAATTATCTACACATGATGTGACTTCTTAGTCCTGTGTTCCCAAAAGACTGGAGAAACAACTTTCTACTTGTTTATGAATGAGAAGCAACATTAGGGTCAGCATTTCAGCCTGCACTACCCTCCGGAAGCAGAGTTGGCACTACAGGTTATCATAAACAAACCAGGGAAAGGGACAGAAGAAAGAAGACCAAAACAAAACAAAACCAAAAAAAAAAAAAAAAAAAAAAAATTCCATATTTACAGTAAAATCTTTCTTTTTTAAAAAAGTTAATCAGTACTATTTTTTTACAGGAGAAAAAAGTCTGAAACAAATGAACAAAAGCTTACCATAGTCACTAAATTTTTAATATATATTTATATATATATTTATATATATATTTGTCATAGGTCTATAAGATCCATCTGTTCTTCCTACCCTAAGGAATGGCTAATGTCATCACTTCGTTGTCATTAGGACGTTTGCTGGTTTTGGTACTAGGGCAGCCGAGCTTCCCCAGGTGATATTCCAGTAATTCTATAAACACTAGCTGACTCGAATACCAACAAAAACGTTCATGTAGTTTTTTTTCTTCAGAAGTACACTTTTTCATTATTGCAAGTTTACAATTTTTTTAAATTAAATATTTTTTTTTCAGACTTACAAATTAATTATATTTTTTTTTTCTCCAAAAGAAGTTTAGGCACAAATGCATTGTTCCACAGTGTGGAGAGATTGCCATTCAGTCTCTGGGCTGGGTCTCAGCCTGCACATACTGCTTTGCACATTCTGAATGATATGTTAAGACAGTCATCCCTCAAGTTGCACTGTTTTTCCTTCTTTCTTTCTGTTTGTCTGTTTTCTGATAACTGGGAATGCTGAAACCTCTTGCGTCTGTGATTCGTAACTACTCAGACTTGTCTTATATTACAAACAAGGGGGTCAGGGAGAAGTGTTTATGTGGGTTTAAGATAGTACAGCTGGTAAGGAAGTGGTCTCTTGTTTTAATGAAGCAATGTGGCAACTTGGACCTGAGAAGGGAAAGAGAGAGGAAAATGAATGAATACATTTATAATACAAGAAGTGGACTTTAAGACTTGTTTTCCAAGGGGAAAAAAATATGCTAACTTGGGTTAAGTTTTCACTTTCATGGCTGAGGCCTTGGTAAGACATACACATGATTACTTTGGAAATAACTGGAAACAAACCTACCCTTTTACATCTGTCCCATGTGATTTGATGCATCTCCCATCCCAGGGTGAGGGCCTGCCAAGGAGAGTGGGGGTGGTTCCGAGGACACCTTCTCTTCCTCCCTTCTTTTCAGACATGCAGCTTTAGGATTCAGATTCCTTTCTGTGGAGGAAGAAAGAAGACTGGGCGTTCAGTGGAGGCCAAGGCTGCTGGCCCTAAGGTGGTAACACACCCTTGGGTACCTGCCTGACCCCTTTTGCTTCACTTCTACAGTACAGAATGAAGGGCACCACCATTAGCCAAGGTGCAGTAGAGTCACCCAGTCCATTAGAAACTAATAAAACTGCGTTGTGTGGCTAATCTGCATAGCATTTTACGGTGTGAAAAAGTTGATAAGCCCATCTACTGAGGCTGATTACTGACACGACCCATGGACATGCCATAAAACCCAAATCCAAAGCCACTGCCATTGAACTGATTCCAGCTCACAGTGACCCTATAGACAGGGTAGAACCGCCCCATAGCCTATTACAAGGCACACGTGGTGGATCTGAACTACCGACTGTGTGTTGAACAGCCATAGTACTTAACCGCTACACATCAGGGCCTATGGATATGTCATAATGTAGCCTTAAGTACTAGATGAAAAGCCTTGGTGGTGCAATTGTTAAGCGCTCAGCTGCTACCTGAAAGGCTGGGGTTTCAACCCCCCCCCAGTGGTTCTGTGGGAGAAACACCTGGCTATCTGCTTCCCAGAAGATTGCAGCCTAGAAACTCTACGGGGTTCTACTCTGTCAAGATGGGGTCACTGTGAGTTGAAAATGGACTAGATGGCAGCCAACTATTATTAGCCAAGCCAACTATTATTAGAGAATGCTAAAAGTCAATTACAGAACAGGAGCAAGCGACCCATTAAATTGAGACAGTCTGCAATTGCAACAATTATTCTGAGCGATTCTGAAAGTGTCCATTCCCTGTTCCTGCTCAGGGCTGACACAGCTGCATGCTCTCTGGCCCTTCTCCAGGACAGTCATGGTCTGCACTGACCTCGAACTTGCTGCTCCAGGCTGAGGATGACAGCCACGGCCTGGTGGAGGATCAGGAGCTTCGTCTGGGGCTTGTCACTCTTCAGGTGGAGCTGCACCATGCGGCCAAGCTCCTTGAAAGCCTCGTTGATGTCACGGACCCGCAGGCGCTCACGGGCATTGTTGGCCATCCTCCGCTCCTTCTCTCGCTCCGCCTTCTGCTCCGGCGTCAGGTCTTCGTCATCATTATTGCTGCGAGACAAAAGGGATGCGACATTTTCTAATGGTGTGGGGAAAGACAGGCGTCTAAAATTACTTTTGTTTGTCTCTTTGGTTTTTCATGGAGTTTTTCCACCTTAAGCCATGTTCTTGGCAGAATTTTAAGTCAGTCTGAGTTGGGGCTTGCTTTTAGACGGCTGGGATAACCCATGCACAGAACATTTTGTTTCTCCCAGACATTAAACCCAAACCAGACAGAAGAGGCTGAGTTACTTGATCAAGTTAGAATTTAGAGTGTGCCTGTCCAGAAAGAGGGCCACAAGAAGAAGATGCAGCATTTATTCATACGGTGACACTGTCAACAGGCCAGTGTCTACTCAGGCTTAGCATACATGTACAATCATACCAGAAAGATTACTGAGCATAATCTTTTTCTTTTTTTAATTTTTCATACCATGACATCTGAATACTGAGGAAAACAAGTAATTGAAGAAAAATCTTGGGTAAGTACAAGTAACTTGTCAAAATAAACATGATGCAGCTTAACAGAAGAAGAGGGTGTAGGCTAAGGATCTGAAAGTTATGGGAGTGGAGGGGGTCAGGCTTTGCCCACTAACTAGTTTTAAAGGCCTGGTCAACCCACTTAACCTATCTGAGTCTTACTCTCTCCCTATACTGAGTAAAAGGTTTGAAAAACATGTTCTCCACATTCTTTAAATTGTGAATGTTTAGGATTTCAAAAGCTGAGGAAACCTGAATTGCTGAACACAAAAAGCACGACAACACAAAAACCTAACACCTACTGGTGACAAACGACCTCATCGTGAGTCAAAGTAAAATGGCCAACTTTAGACAGTGCAAACTGAAATATTATTTGATTCACATCAAAGGCACGGTTGGCTCTGGTAGGGAATGCAAAGTAAGATCACCCATCATTCCTGCCCACTTCTGGGTGTTCCCATTCACAGATTTGAGGCTTTTTAATGGAGGAGGGCAGACACGGGGAAGTCATCCAGGAAGCACATCCTAGATTTCGTGGCATCCGGGTTTCAAATGTTACAAGGGATATTCGCAAAAAAGAGAGGCACAGGAGACAAGGCGTCTCCTCTCAGGAGGCCGCACAAAGAACAGTAAGTTGAATATTCTGAACTACCACAGGCAAGAATCTTTTAGGGTATTAGGAGACACTGAAAAGGAAGTGTGCTTTACTGAGAAGTAATCTACTCCCCTTTATAAAATATGGGCAGCCACCTGCTAAGGGTGCTAATCTAGAGATTCAAGCATAGGAAGGCACAAGATCTAAAGGACCATGCAGGTAAACCTTGGCTTTAAGATTCCCTGAACCTGTAACGTGCGCAGGGTAAAGATTATTAATCACAACAGTTCCGAACAGGAGGCCCCTTGGGAAGCTATCTATCTAATCCATTCAGTACACCTTTTAAAGAATGTGGCTGAAAATGAGTGGCTCTAAGTCTTTCCTTTTGGAGACTGTCTCTGGATAACTTCCAAACTGCAACTAGGACCACTGATGGAGAAGCCCCCATCAGTCAAAAACGGCAGTGGTGTCCTTGGGTTCCAAGTGGATGCTGTACCAGAAGACGATGAATCCAGCCAGGAACCCTTGGGTGAGATGTGGGGACAGGGCACTAAAGCTCTTTCAAGATGGGCCTGTCTGCATAGGCGAGATACATGCAATTAAACTGAACCAACTGGGGGAAAAAGGCCTTCTTCCTCTGCCATCAGAAACCCCTCGCTTCCTCTTCTGATCTCTGCTGTTGCTGGAGCCATCAGGTTACAATTCTTTCGCTTCTGCCTTCACTACACACCTGATGAATACAAACAGGAAAACAGCAACCAAGCTATGTCTCTCCTGGGCCCTTCTTGAAGCTAGTAATTTTGGTGATGTTTTTATATCACAAACATGCCATACCTAACGCAAAATGGGAATTTCTTTTCCAAAGGTTTTCAGGGCTTAATAACTCAACAGAATTGAGTATTCACGTACAAATAAACTGATCATGCCAATAAAGCTGCCTCGATTTTAAAAGCAGTGTCTTGTGACAGAAATTTGGAGGCATACATAAATATCACAGGGGAGACCTTTTAAAAGAAGTTTTTTAACAGCAAATTAAAATGTTTGTTCGGACACTTTAAAAACACATTAACATGTGTAAGAAGTGGTAATTAAATGAGCAAGAACTGACTGGACTAGCATACATGCTATTAAGGATGCAAGAAACTTTGCAGGGATGGTGGAAAGGGGTAGGCTAGAAGTTGTTCATGTTTTTGGAACACTGGGATGTCACACGTGGGGGATACAAGAGCAACATGAAACTACAAGAAGTCTGTTCCTGGTTCATAAAAATCATTAGCTATAACTCTGAGGGAAACCCTGGTAGCCTAGTGGGTTAAGTGTTATGTCTGCTCCAAAAGGTCAGCAGTTCAAATCCACCAGGTGCTCCTTGGAAACTCTACGGAGCAGTTCTACTCTGACCTCTAGGGTAGCTATGAGTCGGACCCAAGTCAACAGCAGTGGGCTCCTTTGGGTTTTTTTGTTAGTTTGTAACTCTGAGAGCTGCAGCCTTTTAAAAGGGAAGATGTAGTCTTAGTGCAATTGATTTCATTTGCAAATAAAAATGACTAGAGAGAATCACCGTAAAGAACACGGATGCCGAATACCCCAAACCATCGTATTGCTAGAATAAAGGTAATATTCAAGGGAAGAGATAATACCAGATATCTACGAAAACCAACCAGAAACTATTCTCTTGCCATAGCATTTTTTCTACAAGACAGTATCTAAGGGGAAAAAAGCAATTAAGGTATTACTCTTACAGCTATCAGTATTTAAGATAAAGTACGGGAAATCACCACTGTTTTTTACATTTTAGTCATAAGAAAGAAGTTACAGTGTTCATATACATCAATTTAACTTGTAACTTGGCTATGATCTCTTTTTTTTAGAAATAATTTAGAAGGAACATTTCAGATCAAATTTGTAAATAAGAATAGTTTTAAAAACAAACTGTTTGCACTTGAGTCAATTACAAATTGCTTTTACCATACAGAATTAGTATCGGGACCAAATTCACAAATGCAAAGGCACTGTAGGCTTCTCTAGAGCACAGGTATCTTAAACGACACCTTTAGTGCTTCTAGAACAGGCCTTTTGCATTCTTTGCAGCTGTAGATTTACCTGCCAGGAAAAAACTGAATTGTTTCTTCCTGTTCTGTTCACTTCATCAAAGTCCAATGAAGGAATTAAATGAAGCGACAGTATTATATACTGTTACCTAGATCTTGACCTAGTAATTGATTTGATATCCTTCTTGTCATCATCTAATTTCTTGTCCTCAGAAGATTTTGTGTCTTGCAGGTTCTCGTCGCCCTCGTCATCAGATTTGATTTCAGAGCTGCCGGAGGAGACACTCTGCCCCTGGAGTCCTGGTGGCATGCCTATGAAGACAGAAGCAAAAACAGGTGACTCTCAGGCCACAGACCGGTGACACAGTCACGTGCTGCCCAGACCGCAAGGCTGCCAGCTCTCCAACTCAGGCTGTGGAACTGTGATCCTTCTGCCACTTTGTTTCCGCTCTCTGGTGAAGTTTCAAAACTGCACCTGCAGAAACAAGTTTTCTCTGCATTGGCTCTGAGGTTAAATTCTATTTTGCAATCTTTTGGAGTAGATGGTAATTTCACTGTCTACAAAACATCAACTTAATTGCAATGAAAATCATAATCATGAAAATCACACACCTCAATGTTCTGATTAAGAACCCAAGTAAATATCAGCTATTATATTGAGTTTCTTCCATATGCAATGATTTAATAGAAAAATGTCCTTAAAATATAATTCTAAGGGAGTATGCTAAATTTCTGCAGTCAAGACTTCAATAGATATCCTAATGATATTCTGAAATTAGGCTTCTCTTATTCTCAAGAAGTAATCAGCATTTAAAAACAGTACCTATGGAAGGCAGAGAGCTGGTTGCTGAAGACACTGCTAGCTTTACCCCTGTTCAACATTCAGTGATCAAAGCACGTTTGAAAACTTGACCCCATAAGGCATTCCTGCTGTCTAAGACAGAAGCAGGTCTGTCTAACTATGTCCCTCTATCTGCAATCTGTGTACTCTAGGACCTAGTCACTCAAACTTTGCCCCATGGGCCAGGAGCATTCTTACCACCTGTGAGCCTGTCAGAAATAGAGAATCTCAGGTCCTACTCCAGACCTGCTGAATCAGAATGTGCATTTTTAACAAGATCCTCAGGTGTGACAAACGCACACACACAGAGGGAGAGAGAGGGAGAGAGCGAGAGAGAGAAGTTGGTGAAGCACTGGTCTACGACAGAGAACAAACACAAGCCTTCTTTAAAAGAAAGATTTAATCAACACAGTCATGTTCAGATAATAATGCGCAGGCACACCCACATACAGAAACAACACAGATTCTTACAATGTTTCACCGTTACAAAAAACACGCCACGTATTAGACAGCGTTAGTATTTTTGCAGTAAAGCTGACAGAAGGAGAAGATGCTACTGAAGTTTCTCCTAGTCCCCTAGCCAGCAAGGATACTGAGTCTGGGACCCTGGTCTTGCTTCAACAGTGTAACTTCTTAAGGCCATAAAAGTTACTGGGAACCAGCGATGTGGGGTCATCGGGATCATCGCTGTTGGGCTAACAACTCAAAGCTAACATCTACCCAACTGAAGCTGCAATTTCCTTCAATCCTCTTAAAAAAAAAAAAAAAAAGGGGGTTCCTTCCTTCCTATTCATTTAGAAATGTCATTTTCAGGCCACAACTAACCACATTAGAAGACCTGAATGAATAAAATGTGGAAATAGCTGAAATAAAATTTCCTCTCATCAGCCTGTTGCCTCACTCTCTGCTCAGACAGGACCAGGACTTCGCAGGACACTATAAAGGTAACAGCTACTGCAGAAACACAATGAGCAGGCTGAGTTCTACGCACTTTTCTATTGGCTTTCCATTCTTATACCCAATTTTGTTCTTGGTTTTCTGCCAATGCTTCCTGAGAGAATGCCGAGTAAGCTGGGTATCAACACTGGATCCCCCACAGACAAATGAAGTCAGAAGTGCACCTCTGAGGCTGACTCACCTCTGTAAGGGTCCTGGGGCGGGTTCAAGTCAGGGGAAGTTGCAGACTGGACAGGAAGTTGTGGAACTGGAACCTGGTTTGGCACAAGAGAATGGCTGCCTCTCAGGGCCACGCCGTCTTCACGATGGGCCCCGACCTGGAAGAATGAGAGGAGCCATACGGTCAGTAGGAACCCAGAAGGGCCACCAGATGTTGCCAGGGGTGGCCAAGACCTTGGCTAAGAGTGTCCTTTCAAAATCAATACTCCCAACTGCATTTCACTAGAGGGCGCTGAAGGACCACGCATGGACCTATAGCAACACGCAAACACACTTCACACTCAGGAAGATGCTGTGCTGTACGTTCGGTGGCAAACATGGCAGAGGAGCTCAGGCAGGTAAAACGTCAAATTGTCTCCCAGGGTGCTGCAGTGGAGCGCGCTGATTCCTACCCATCTGTCTTCTATCATGTCCGCCAACAGATCTGACAATTATCTTAATGCCCATATGCTTAATTGTGGGCTTCTCAATTCCCCCATTGCTATCGGAAATCCTACAGGAATTTCAATTTGGCATTCGACTTTCATTTCAGGGATAAGATTCTCAGGCCTGCCATTTTTTTTTTTTTTCCATAATGCCAGCTAAGCCTCTGACAGCGGAAGCTGCAGCAGTATGGGACACAGCCCCTGCTCGGTACAAATATAATAAAATGTCACCTGGCTTCCCCAAACTGGCAGCCCATTCCAAATTAATGTTTACTGTATTTCATCAGCTGCTGTGTTCCAAATCCAAAGGGGGACCGTTTCTGCCAATGCCACCACACCGGAAAATGTACCAATAAAGGTTTTATTAAACACACCAGTAATGCCATCATTGCCATGCAAGGATGTTTGGACATTTTTCCATTTTTTCCCCCACTCTTCTGATCCTCGAAAGACATCATACTGTAAACAGTCTGTATGCGTCCAAGAATAAAATGATAGAGAATGGCATTGAGTATCTGGTTTGGAAAAAAGGCTGCTGAGCTTTTTATTAACTACTTCTATCTACTGTGGGGTCTGGAGGTGTTGAACTGAGGCACTGAGGCAGCAACTGCTGCCTCTACAGAGTATATCTGAATGAAAGGCCACCAAGTATTTTTCAATCAGAAGGAACATTAGTAGCACACATTCTCCTTTGTATTTCCAAGATAGGGGGTAGTTTTGTCCTGAGCCATTGCCTAACAGAAACCCTGGTGGCCTAGTGGTGACAAGCTAGAGCTGCTAACCAAAAAGGTCTGCAGTTGGAATCCACAAGGCACTCCCTGGAAACTCTATGGGACAGTTCTACTCAGTCCTACAAAGTTTCTATGAGTCAGAATCAACTCAGTGGTAATGGGTTTGGTTTTCTTTTTTCTGTTTACTGGTTTAACAGGACAGTGGGCCTACCACTCTTAATTCATGCATTTATACTGCTATAAATCAACAAGCTTTAACCCAAAATATAACACCACAAAGTTGAACTGGTCAGTCTCTTACTACTAAGATATGTTAAGAGTGTTCACAAAGACAGTAACAACAACATCTGAACCAGCAACAGATCAAATTCACAGAACCGAAGTACATGTTATTTAAAGGCAGTCAAGTATAAAGTGTCACTTTTATATACTCTAAAACAAAAGAATATCATTTAGGGAAAACACAGAAATCATACAAGTGGTTCAGATGTAAAATACAGCAAGAACAGTCAAGGATTTAATGGCCTGTAAGCATCAGCGAGCAGAAACAGAAATCTTAGTCTGAGAGAATTTAGGAGTCTCAGAGTCTGCACCTGGCTTGTGTGTCCCATTCACAAAACTTTTGGAAAGGTGGTAATCTAGCCTTTATGTGGGTGCTTCAGACACAGAAGCCTTCATTTTCTCCCAAAGGAGCCCATTTCACCAGAAATCAGCTGTCTTTAGAACCCACTCACCAGTCTGAGTACAATCTTCTGGAGTTCTACAGAATGAGTGCAAACCTTTTTCACACATTTAACACTGCGTGTGGTCAAGGAACTCCTGCCTTTTACCTGTAGCTCAGTTTGCTTTTTTAGAAGGCAGACTGGCTCGCCCAGCATCTTCTGCCATTTTTCACTCACTCACTCCTCCTATTTTTATTTTCCTTCCAAACAAAAGAGTGATCGTTATATTCCATTCAGGTCTTGATGTGGTTTTTGTGTTTGTGCTTGTAGAAGATTCATTCAATCAATGATTATCTTTTCAATCTAAGATGTCAACTTGTAAGCATGAATTTTACAGGCCTCGATCAAATGGTAGCTTTTTCAGTCTGTCAATCAATGTTAACTTGAATAATTACCTCAGTGCTGATTCATATTTATTGCTAGTCTCAGTGGACTTGAATTTCTGGCATCTCCACAAAGGATTATTCTGCGTTGGAATCTTACAGTAAGGGTAACCACAGATTTTATTAAAAAGATGTAGACTCCTTTTCTTTCAGACTCATTCTATAAAAACTCTCCCATCTTCTTTATAGGTATCTGTGACAGAATTTAAAGGTCACATTCGGCTTTTCTCAGTTATTGGTACTTAAGTTTCTTTTCTTTTTTCCAATTAGATCATATTTAGATTGGGTTTCAAAAGGGAAAAAGAGAAGTCACAATCAGTTGCCATTTTGCCAACCTCAACTATCATGAAAGACAGTCTAACATCAGAAAGAGTATGGTATCTAGATTTTAACTCTAATTGGTATTTTTGTTAAGTGGGTAATCATGAGTAAGTGGCTCAAGCACGCAATGGTTACTAAAAAAAAAAGGTCCCAAACTTACTGTAAAGTGTACACACATGTAAAACAGAACAGGTTCTCAATAATGGCAGATGTTATGGGTTTTAAGTGAAAATACCAGCATACCACAAAGCACAAAAATAATAGTTCAAGTATCTTCACTTATGATCGCCTTTGCACTCTCTCTGTATTAGACTGACTGTCATTTGATTTTGAATCTTTCTCCTGTGCAAGGACAGAAAAATATTAAGTAACATTATAAATATGTTTGAGAATGTAGTTACTATAACTCTATTTTTGTTTGGATTTTAGGCATATGAGTTACTTTGTCATTTTCTACATCACCCCAAATAACATCAATCATTTTTCATAAAAGAAGTTAGAGACAAAGTTACCTTCATTGTTATTAATACCTTGCTTTTAACTACATGTATCCTAGGTCAAGTGAATGACTGAAGACAGGTTCAATGCCATCTGGTCATGAGCTGGACTCTCTGGGATCAATGCTACCATCTGCAGTTGCAGAACAGCATTCTGATTTGAAGAATGAGCCTTGCTCTGCATGTTTCCTTGGTCACAGACCACATGCCCTAATGCTAGTGGCTTCTCTTTCAGAAACATTGTTTCTGGTCACATAAGACACAAGAAAGAAAGTGGATGCCTAGCACAAATCTATCAGGGGAATAAGTCAGAAACATAGGAATGAATACATTCATCATCGATCAGTGATTTTGTTTTGTTTTTTTTTTTTTTTTTTACACTCCATAGAATGAACATACAGCAATGCAACTAGAAAAAGCCAGACTCCTTCAATCTACAAATTGACTGTAAAGATTCGACTGCTTTCAGAAAATCCATACTTAATTAAAGTCCTATTTTCTTAACCTTTCTAGACAAACAATAGCCTACAGTCAAAAGTCAGTTTATAAAACATGAATTTTACCAATCCTGATCTTTTTTTTTTAAACAATCATTATAAATAGTCTTCCCTTAATCACATACAGTGTAAGTTTACATTTATTTTACTGTCGTCATTGTCAGGTACCATTGAGTCAGTTCCGAATCACAGCAACCCTATGGACAACAGAACGCAGCACTGCCTGGTTCTGTGCCACACCCGCGACCATTTTTATGCACAAGCTACCTACTTTAGTAGAAGATAAAACTAAAACTTCCAATGTATTGTGTAACTGCTGAGGGGTTGGCTCAGAAGGTGAATTTATGAATGGGACATTTATGGATCTACTCCCATTACTTTGCAGCATGCTGGGAAGAGTGAAGAGAACTCAGAGCAAGCAGCCCTGCCATGGTGCAGCTGATGGCATCTTCTGCAGAAACCTGTGCATCCACTGAGTTAGTGTGGCGGCTGCAACACTAAGGGACAGAGATGCATGTGAGCTTGCTCAAGAAAAAGGAGAACGAGCACAAAGATCTCTGTAACTTAGATTTTGGACGTGGCGAGCTCCTGGGTTCCAGGGCTGCTCTCCCTCTCTCCCATGGACCACTGTAATCATTCCACCTCCCTCTGGCGGCCCCTCGGCCCCTCTGGCTTCTGCCTCCTGGTGACTACAGCCAAGATTCTCATTTCATGGCGGCTTGAGGGATATTCTTTGAGGCTCTGTAATTTTTCCGCTGATACTTTCCCTGGTTCAGTATTTCTGAGTTCAGAAAGCCAAGATAACCTGATAGCCCAGCTCATTATTTTGAAGTAGACAAGAATCACCCTATGAAAGGGTCACCATGTGTTCAGGTGTCGCCATACCTAGTGTGATGAGCTACAAAAGGAGGAAGGCGAAGATGAGACTGTGGGGTCCCAACAAGACTACCTTGGTCACAGCTAATTAAATCATGGCTAGCTATAAACAAGGAGCGTTGGTGGTAGAATGGTTAACTGCCCAGCTGCTAACTGAAAGTAGATGGCTTGAACCCATCCGGTGGCCTCAAGGGAGAAAGAGCTGGTGTTTTGCTCCTGTAAAGATTACAGCTTAGAAAACCCAAGGGCAGTTCCACTCTCATTTACATGGTATTGCCCTGACTCGGAATTAACTCAGTGACACTTGACACCACACTTACAGATATGTATTTAAGTTACACTGCATTTCAAGTCAAGCACCACACTTATAGACATGTATCTAAATTACACTGTATCTCAAGTCAAACACCGAACTGACAGACACCTCTCTAAGTCACATTGCATCTCAAGTCAAGTGATACTCAAATTCTAATACAGATACCTAAATTCTCCTGTGTAAATTTATCACTGGAAATAACTGAGTACCTGGAGGTACGCCTTTCTTTTAACTGAATCACTCAGGTAACATGTAATTCTAAACAGCCTTACTTTTGAGAAAAGAGTTTACATATAAGAAGCACTTTTAAATCACAGAAGGAAAGACTTCAGGGGCTTGGAGGGACTTTGGAAATCAGCCTAATCCTCATTCTTCAGTGAAGAAAGCTAAGGCCAAGAATAATTAAGTAACTTAGTGAGTGAATGTCTACTTAGTGGACTCTACCAGTTTTTGAACTCAGAAAAGTCGTAACAGCATTTAAAATTTGAATAGATACTTACAAATGTAAAGAAGGGAAGCAGAGTTGAGGGGGAAAAGGGGCTTAACTGTTTATTCCTGGAGCTTTTGTTTTAAAACAGTGTGTGTGTATATGTATGCATACACAATAAAAACATTAAAAAAAGAACTCAAACTCGTTGCCCTCGAGTCAATTCTGACTCACAGCAACCCTAAAAGACACAGGAGAACTGTCCCATAGGGTTTCCAAGCAGCTCCTGGTGGATTTAAACTACCAACCTTTTGGTTAGCAGCCAAAGCTTTTAACCACTCTACCACCGTGGATGTGTATAATACAACCTGAGAACAGGGGGAACCTGTGTAAAGTGGAAATCTGTCAGAGACCGAAAACTCAAAATACTTTCCACTAAAGCACATGCTACAGAAGTGTAAAGACTGGACACTGTCAAAAGCGGAAAACTTCTAAGACCCAGAAAAACAAGATACTCCATTGAGTTTGGGTCTCATAGGTCTCACTGCATATACATACAAACACACACATAAAATGATATGAAAATCATTTTAATTTTCTCTATTATAAGAAGAGGAAAAAAAATCATAATTTACTAACTCAGGCCAAGGCCAAGATGTCTAACTCAATTACAAAATTTAATATTTGCTGCAACTCCTCCAACATAAACAGATTTAAAAGACATGCAGTTTCAAATTAGGTGGCTGCTGGAGAGGCTGTTTTTATGCGATGATGTGGGGGGCATCCTGGTAAATATCCTTGTCCTTCTCCTTATTGCTAACAACAAACACCACAAACAAAAAAGACATTCAGTGGTTTTGCTCTCTTTGTTTCCGGGGAGTATTGTGAAAGTAATTATTCTGTTGTATTTAAGAGGCCTATTTCATGGATGGGAAAGTGTATTAAATTTCATTTGGCAGTTATTCAATCCTTGTTAATGTTATCTCCAGAGATAAACGCTTCAGAACAGGCTTTCAGACCTCAGCTACTTCTCTTCTACCATAGTCCTTCTAAAAGAGCGCAGGGTAGAAACTTTAGGAAACTTGTTTTCAATTTCTAGACCACATCATAGTGACAGAGCAAGATTAACAAGGATGCCACAAAACCAGCCACGCTATTATAAATATTTTGGTATGTCAAAATTAAAGTTTGTTATTTATGGCATCTGGTTCAAAAAAAATCTATTTGACATAATTTTTTTTACAAAGAAGAAAAATAACAATAACAGAAAAATGTGACAAAACATTCCTGACTACTTTTCTCCCTCCTTGTTTTGTCATACACACAGGAGGCAAAGTTGATGGGTTTTCAACGTAATTAGACACCCAGTGACACAGAAAACAGTTTTGGTGTCTGAACTGTAATCTCTCCACGAAATATCAATTACATGTGACAGTTGTAGAGGGCTAGATCTTCAACTACCTTGCCAGATCTCTGTCATATTTGAGGTAAGCAAAGTGGTTTTCTCAAACATGTAAAACACCCCTTAGTCCTAAAGCAGTGGTCATGCAAACTTTTGGCCCAGAGATGGGAACTGGGGAGTTCATGAAATGTTAGCAGTTAGACGGACACTGGGAGGAACAATACCAACGGCAGAATATTTGGTAAAAAACAAGACCTACCTGTCATAACCTACCACCTGAATCCCTTCTACAACAACTATCACCTTAGTATTCCTAAATTTAAAAACTTACCAGACTTTTTTTTTCCCCTAGTTATATGATTAGTATTTCAAAGAACTTTTTTCTAGAGTCAGATCTGTATTTGCTTGGATTTTGATTCGATTCTTGTAAGGTTTATTGCAAGAAGACTTCTTAACTGTCTTACAGTATTTCATTTGTTTTCCTAGACATCTCACTGCTTTACTTAAGGCTTTGCTTGAAGTTTAAGTTAATTCGTTACTGTATAATTCTTTGAGATTTATTGACTGCATGTTCTCCAGATAATAAATACTTTTCAGTGGATTTCCACAAGATCTTTATTCTGACCTTGGTAGTATGGAAGAAGCAATCTGCCATGTAATTAGCTAGGCTGAAACACCAATGGACTTGCCCACCAGAATGGTTAAAATGAGTGCTTTTGTGACATAACTCTAGAGATGCAAATGGCTGTAAGCTGATTTCAGTTCAACTTTTTGGTTCTCACTCTAAGTTTCATCTACTGAAACTGTTTCATTTCTCTCCTCTGTTTCTCCTCTCCCCCCCCCCCCGCCCCCCCAGTCTCTGTATCATTTTCCTACTGTGGAAACCATCACCGTGTGTAGCACACCAGTGGGAACTGGTCAGGGGATTTACCAGAGCCGCTCTTATTCCTTCCCTTCCCCCAGACAGCAGGTTAGGGAGTAGGATGCATGGGGCTAAAGTCAGTCCATCTCCACCGAACCCAGCCCACTCGGCACGGACAATGTATGCGAAGGGTAAAAGCTCATAAATTGCTTGTGAACACCTTCTTCTATTAAGAGTAAAGGAAAAAGGAATGAAATACTGGACGAGTATATGGAATTCTGGCCCCCTCGGGTGCAAGCACACCTAGGTCTGTGCACACACGCGGCAGTCACCTCCATACAAAGTGCTCCATGGCCAGCTTTACCCAACTGGCTGCTATGAGTCAGAGTCAACCTGACATCAATGGTGTTTTGGGGTTTTAACTGGCCTTTTTGATTTCAATGCTTGTCTTATTGTTCACACAAACACTGGCTTACTGGAATGGACGTAGATGTGTCAAAAAAATAAATAAAAAGCTTACCGAAACACACGAAACATTACTAGTTCATCTTCCTCTTTGGGCTGACTTTTTCAGTGCTTACATTCTCCGCCTGTCATTTGGTCCCTTGCATACTAAGGTTTGGTCACAGCTTTTTACGGTTCTATGAATCAGATGTTAAGATCCCCACCTTGGACTTGTGTGTCCTTCAACTGGTTACTGTGCGGCGCTGCCCATTTCCTCCTACTTTCAAATTTCTCAAGTTAATCCTCCCTGACCTCCTTCCTCAGTGTCCTTCATCGGCTGTGCTCACTTCCACCTCACCACGGCTTCAGCAAAACCCACCCTGCTCTACCTCCTCACGGCTTGCGGACCCTTCCTCTACAAGCCCAGAGGTCCTCTGACTCTAGCCCCTGCAGGTCAAGGTGGCAGTCCTCACTACTGTGCTGTGCTTGCAGAGGGATCTCCCTTGACTATTCATCACTGTTGTCAGGTGCCCGGCCACACAGGCTATCCACTACCGACTGAAACAGCAACAACACCCGCCACCAGGTTGACCGGACTCACGGTAACCTCACGTGTGTCAGAGCATAACCGTGTTGCACGGGGTTTTCAATGGCCAATTTTTTTTCCAGACGTAGATCACTAAGCCTTTCTTCCTATGCTCTTCCGGGTCAACTCAAACCTCCAAATTTTTGGTAAGCAGCCCAGTGCATTGTCTGTACCACTCAGGGACTCCCTCTGTTAGGGACACTAACCCTGAAATGCCCTACGGGCAGTGTTTAATGGGACAGGGCACAGACATGAATGGTTTTGTTACCCTGCATTTCATATTAGGTCTAGGGTGACACCTGTCTTGGACTGTGAGGTTCTCAAGGGCTTCGACTGGGTGTGGTGATCGATGTACAGGACTGTAATAATGCATGCAATCTGACGTGTCCCAAATGGTCAGTGGAAACCCTGGTGGTGTGGTGGTGAAGTGCTACATTTGCTAACCAAGAGATCCTCAGTATCAATACACTAAGTGCTCACTGGAAACTTGATGGAGCAGTTAGAGCCTCTATTAGTCAGAATCAACCCAAAGGCACCGGGTTTGTTTTGGGTTTTTTTTTTTTTAAATAGGCAGTAGAGCCCTGGTGATGCAGTGGTTAAAAGCTCAGCTGCTAACCAGAAGGTCAGCAGAGTTGCTGTGAGTCAGAATCGATTTGATGGAAGTGGGTTTTTTTCTGTCTCAACAGTCAATGATTACATATATGTCATGTGTCTATGAGACAACTTCTGAAATCTAAAATGTTTTTATATTGTCAAATATGCATTTGGCATGTTTCTACAAGACAATAAACATCCCACTGAATTCAACAAATGTCTTCTGAACATCTGTTACACGCAAGGCATTATTTTTAGGAAACCCTGGTAGTGTAGTGGTTAAGTGCCAGAGCTGCTAACCAAAGGGTTGGCAGTTTGAGTGCCCCAGGTGCTCCTTGGACACTCCACAGGGCAGTTCTACCCTATCCTATAGGGTCGCTGTGACACAGAATTGACTCAGTGGCAATGGGTTTGGCTTTGGTTTTGCAGTAAAACATAAAAAATGAGAGGTTGTGAAAGATAGGTAGGGGTTTTTTTTGTTTGTTTATCAAAAAAAAAAAACCTGACACTAGTATCACAGGCTGATTAAATAATACCTCAACTTTAAAACTGTCTATAATGATACTGTGTGTACACACACACAGATACACACACACACGAAGCAGCAAGCAATTAAAGACTGCATGTTAACATGTGTTTTCATATTGTCAGGCTACATATTTCTGACAAAAAGCAGATTTTTGTAAAGCCCTTTAAAAACCTCAACTGCTTTGCTACAAAGTGAACAACACAGGGCATTCTGGACACAAATCGTACCTCACTGTATGTGAGTATTATTGGCCCAAATGATTCACTCTTATTTAACTGCAATGAAGTCTTTCATCTCTCAGCTATACAATAACAGTTTCCATATGACCAGTGGCTCTGCTATAAATAAGATCAAAAGCAAAAGAAAGGATTTAATAAAAGAAAATGACATTAAAAAGTAGCATTAAATCAGAAAAAAATGTTTATCTTTTTCTGGGGGTGGGGTGGGGTGAGGTGGGGAGTGGGAAGCAAGAACAAAGCTGCAGAGAGTTTGAAGCAACCTTCCCAGTATCTCAGGAAAAGCCATTTTACAATCAGTAGGCATGCACAAAATCCATTTGTGTGTGGTTGAGAATGGCAGAGATTAAGCTCAGGGGCTGGAAGGGGTGGAACAGGGAACGTGAAGTGGCTGGGGAGACCACTAGCTTTGCAGCTGTGATGGAGAAGAGGGCAGACGAGAGGTAGCTAGTTAGTTCCATGCTGCAGAGTACAATGGAAGGTGTTAATGGTGACTGTCCATCCATTTCTCTGCCCTCCTCCTCTTTTATTTGGTGGAGAGAGACTTGTTGGTAAGCCAGAGTTTCTCAGGGAATCATAACATTGCTCAACTCCAGTACATGAGTTCTGAGAAAGGAAGTTTTTGTTGGCAATGCAGTGACTTGATAGGAAGAGCCAACTTCCCAAACAAACTTTCTTCTAGTTCTTAAAAAAAAAAAAAAGTTACAATGTTAATCTCTATTCTCAACTGGATAAACAGCTGCTAATAACCTCCAGCTCCCAAGGGAGGAGACTTGTTTCCTTTCATCTTTGGGCTAGTGGATACCTGACATGCACTGGACTTTAGTGATTCCACATGTTTTTTTGCTTTGCTTTTGCAAAAGTACTGGTTTTGCCAGGACAGTTCTCATCTTGCCTTTCCTTCAATTGCACCCATGAATTCAGAGGATGTATTATTCACTGACAGTCCCCTCTTCATCTGAAAAAGTAGTCCTTACAGAGTTGATGTGTTTATAAAGGAAGTTTAAGCACTTCTCCTCTCTACCAGAGGCAAAGCCTTTGGACCCCTGGATTTGAAGCCCCATCAGGGAAACAGTCCTTTTAGTTTTTTTCATACTGAGCTAATGACTCATTCAAGAGCTGGCTGTGTTCAAAGATACTCAATCTCTAACAACATTGCTGATGTGATGACTCGCATCTGTTTGCGTCCTAAGTAAGTGAGCAAACTTCAACACTTTTTCCTCTAATAGGAAGTACCCTGCAGACGATTACAAAGCCAGCCGGCCCCCAGACTGTTTCTCACTTGTTCCCAAGCACCTGCTCTCTTGGGTGACCTCAGTTCTACACCTCAAGACTCAGACATCTCACAAAACAGCTTTTTAAACAAAAACCAGCTGTTTCCCATCTAGACTACAGGGGGAAAAAGTTGGGCAGCTTACAGAAACATTACCCAGAGACTACCATTCTCCAATAACTTTCACACACTTCCAGCTCCAAAAAAGCCCTGTCCGTGTGCAGGAGCGAGGGAGCAAGCAAATGCAAAATTAAAATGTGGAAACACTAGACCACAGTTTTGAACAGTACATCCAATTAACTGCTTTAAAATGAATGTGGCCATTGTATGGGGACCAAGCTTCCCCAAAGCATTGTCATTTAATTTATATTTGACAGATCTTTTGGTTCAACTCAACTTGATAGGTCTAAGATGATTTATGGGTAGAGAGGAAGCTATAATTACGTATGACTGGGAATGCCAACCAATTAGGTAGAAGCCTCAAGTTACAGCAAACGCAAGGCTACAGTTTATTTCAGATTTTCACGCCAAAAGCCACTCTGCCTGCCCAGCCCTTCTCCTTATTCTGAACCCATTTTACACTTCTATTTTCTAAGCAATTAAGACACTTTTGATGTGAAAAATTTACAGCGGCAGTAAAAGTTAAAATAACACAACGGCCACAGATTTTGAAAAACAAGATGGCCAAGGCCTAAGTCTGGGCTTTTAAACAGTGCCAAGTTGCTCCAGTATTTTCTGTTTTGGTATGAATGACATAACCGAATTACTTCATGAGCTGCTACTTTAATTCCTAAGGGTGGAAAATTCCATGAGTTAATTTAATTTGGATGTAAAAAAAATACACACGAAAACTTGCTCTTCCTGTGGGCTCTCCTGTGCAATGAGTGGGCCAATTGTTGAAGCGCGGGGCTGTGCAGGAGGGCTTCCCACGCAAAGGAGCCCTGTCAGGGGCACCCCTGGGCGGCCAACTCAAAGGCTGGAGCTTCGAATCTACCCACAGGCCTAACATCTACTACCAAAATACTCTGCCACTGAAAACCTTATGGATTGGAATCTGTCCTCCCAAAGTATGTGTCCAGCTGGAGTAGTCCAAGATTCCCAGTACTGTGTGACTGTCTGCCATTTCAAGATATGGTGTAAATTCTAACCTCTGGCTGTGGTTAATGAAGAAGGATTACCTATGTTAAAGTTAATTAGGTTATGCTTGTTATATTAATGAGGCAGAATTAGGGTGAGCTGTCTTTTAAATCACCACCTCTACTCAAGTTACCACTCTTAGGTCACAGACCTAATCCAAAGTAAAGGGAGTTTCCCCAGGATCTGGCCTGCGCCAGCTTTTATCCTACAGAAAACAAAGGGAGAGAAAAGCAAACATGAAGTGAAGAACTACCTGCTACCAAAAAAGAAGAGCCTAATGCAGAGTGCAACTTTGGGACTCAGAATCCCTCTGCTAAGAAACTCCTAGACCCAGGAGAAGTCTGATGAGGACTTCTCCCCAGACTCAACAGAAAAGGGAAGGCTTTTCCCCAGAGCTCATACCCTTAATTCAGACTTCTAGCCTCCTAAACTGAGAGACAGTAAATTTCTGTTGTTAAAGCCATCCGCTGTTATTTCTATTACAGCAGTACAGGTGACTACGACCCACTCTGACATACCTAGGCTTGTCACAAATTGAAAGCAACTTGATGGCAACTGGTACTCACAGTCATCATAAGTGCAAAGCAAGTGCTCAGCATATCAGCCAATTTTTTTAACAAACTTCTGTATGAAAAGTACTCTCAATTTTCCAGGTACTTTTCAAACTTATGGAAACCCTGGCGGTGTAGGGGCTTCAAGTGCTACAGCTGCTATTCAAAAGGTCAGCAGTTCTAATCCACCAGGCACTCCTTGGAAACGCTATGGATCTGTTCTACTCTGCCCTACAGGTCACCATGAGTCAGAATTGACTCTACGGCAGTGGGTTTGCTTTGGTTTTTGGTTTCAAAATTATGCTAATCCTATAGCTCTGTGATACCTTCTTAACTCTGTTGAAATCCTGTGCAGACTCTAAGAGGAGTCCAATGACATCATATCCATGCAGCATTCCCTCACTGTCCCCTAAGGTAGAAAAATGCTCATCCTTCTCTGAATCTCTTCTTAGGTCACTTAATAAACTGAACCCCGCATTATTCTTAGGTAAACATCTGTGTTATTACCTTACCAGGGTAAAAGGCTGGTAAGGTCAGAGACTTCCTGTTGTATATTTATGTATCTGCCCCAGCCTCTGAAGCATAGCAGATACAGAATGAACAAGTGAACTGATGTATTCTCTCACATGCATATTTACTACATATATGTATTAATACATAATATATATGTAACACATATGATATATACTTTTTTCCCCAGAAAATCTGCTTCCTTGAGAAAATAAAGATAATACTATATTTTTTAAGCACAAGGGTTACGCTTATTTCAAATCGCAGGCAGTTTAGTATTGGGCCCTGGTATCCAATAAAAATTCAATAAACAATATCATGATAGAAGGGCTAGGAAGGGTCGACCTGTTTTTTCTTCCATTGTTTCAGAAAAAAACAAAGTAAAAACACGATGAGGTCGTAGAGTGTGTTTTAAACAGACACACACGTGCATTTTATCAGTGGGAACGATAACTAGTATTCGAAGTCCAGGAAAGCAGGATGCTAAACAGATACTTCTAGGAGAAAAAAAAATATATTAGAGAACTGGGATTTGCTTGTCCTAGGAACACAGAGAAGAATGTTGGATTAACTGACTGAGTGGGGATTGACTGTGTGGCTTCTAGGTTACAGACTATAAACTTGGATGAAACAGGAAGTGTGGAACAAAGAAGGGGGAGCACCTAACGCGAACCTGCCATAGCTAGACCAGCACGCACCACGTTCTTCTCACTGGTCTTAGCTTACGTGACTCCACTGTGATGGCTATATCCAAAGCCTTTTGACTTTTGTTTCACTCAGAAATGTCAAGCAGTGATCTCAAGGATTCTGAAGCTGTTAAAACTGGTCCATGGTTAAGAACATTTCTTCAATTTTTTTTCCCCTTCTCCTTTTCCTCCAGCCAGCCACGCCAAGTGCCTTTTCCTCCAGGTTTTCTTAATGTAGAATACTGACATAAAAATTTACAGTTGACACTGCTCATCTGCACTCAGAACTACTTGATAATTGTGGAGATTAGGAGATATGGTGGAGTATTACAGAGACAAATAATCCTAATCTAAAAGAAAAAAAGCAGCAGAAAGTACTGGGAGGATGATGCTGCTGACTAGGATTCTGTGTAAAATTCTGTCAGATGCTACTTGAAAGACAGTTCAGAAGAGCATGGAACAGAGGCAAAGACCTCTCAGGTTGGTTTCACCACCAAGTCTTTCTAGACAAACCTCATTTCATCTTTCACAAGGCTGCTGCAGGGCTTGGCTCTCATGGCAATGTTATCAGAAAAGGTAGAGTGGTAGTAACTGGCTGAAATATTAAACCCGAAGAAGAGGGATGCTGAAAATGTACAGGGAGTGTCTCTGAGTGTCAAGTCCTTTCTTTGCTTTCTGCTCTGGGTCCTCTCTCAATAATTACTTTTATTAATGACTTTGATATGGGCATCAATGGCCCCTATCACATTTGGCAGTGACCAAGTTAGCAGAGATATGTGGCTGAATTAGTTCCTAAAGTAGTCCTTTAGTGACCCTATAGGATAGAGTGGAACTGTTCCACAGAGTTTCCAAGGTGTGTTTGGAGGATCTGAACTGCCGACTTTTGGTTAGCAGCCGTAGCATTTAACCACTACGCCACTAGGGTTTCCAACTGAAAGCTACAATATGGAATTCAAATGGGCTAATATAAAGTTTTGTACAGGTACAGCAAAAAAGTGGACAGATAGGTTGGGAATCATACAGCTTATGCATTTCAGCTAGTTTTGAGTTCAGTGTATATCAGCAGCACAGTGATACCATTAAAAACATCTAAGAAAATCTTGTTGGGTGGCTGGAATGAAGATGTGGAATACTGACCAGGGGAAGTGACAGCCCCGCCTTAGTCCACTCTCCACCCTGATGACAACCTCGCACACTGGGTTCAGTCTGAGAGTCCAGGCATTAAGGTGTCCTTGGGACAGGCTGGGGGACATTCTTGATAAAATGGGGAGAATATTCTGGAAAACCCTATAGCTCATAAAGGAGATTCTAAAGGATTTTAGGTTAAACAGTTGAAAGTAGAGCAGATGTCGAGCCTAGAAAAAAAGGAAAAACAACATACAGATTGTCATCAAGTAACTGAAAGTTTTTCACACTGTTTCCGAGTTGGGGTGGGTATAACTCTAATGTACCTGTGTAGCACAAAAGGTCTGCCCTGGACTAATAACCTGAAGACTGGTGGTTTGAGCCCAGCCATCAGCGTGGCAGAAGAAAGGCCTGGCCATGGGCTCCTGCATACACGTCAGCCAAGAAAACCCTAGGGAGCAGCTGTATTCTGTGGTCCACTGGGTCACCACGAATCAGAATCAACTTAATGGTAATTCACTTCCAACCAGGGGGAACTCTAACGGGCAGCAAAACCAAGGACCGCACAGAGATGCAGATCTAGGCTAACCCTAAGAAAGTATTTCCTAACATCTGATAGAAAGAGTCTCTCTGGCCTTTGAACTCCTCATCCTTGGAGGAAGAAGTCTGATAGAAGCTTGTTTACCACTTAGCAGAGAATGTGCCGTGTGACGGAGAGAAAGCTGACCTCTGACACCAGTGGTGGCTAAATGTGTTCCCCTCCCACCCCTCGACCCGAGGGTTGCAGTGAGGGGCTTCAGGGGTGACTACGGAGGGGTTCAGTAGGGTAGCTTTACCTCCAACTTGATTAGCGCAGCTCTAAGGAGACAGACACTGTTGCTGGGTGCTGCTGAATCTATTTTTAACTCACAGTGACCCCATGTAACACAGAAGAACTGATCTATGGGGTTTTCTGGCTATCATCTTTACAGAAGCAGATTGCCAGCCTTTCTCTCTGGGGGTCACCAGGTGGGTTTGTACAACCAACCTTTGGTTAGTGGCCAAGTGCTCGACCACTGTGCCACCTCAGTCAAGCAACAACAAGACCCTTCCCACCGGGACAACAGAGCTGGGTCCTCCCCTGCTCGCTTATACACCTACTGCACCAGAATAAAGCAATCTGTTTTTTAAGCATGTGTCCTTTCCTACTGGACTGTGAACCCCTGAGAGTAGGAAGCATGCCTCAGCATACAGCCAGGTACTTAGGAACCCCCTGATAAAGGCTTTCTAAATGAATAAATGGATTTTAAGCAGAAAAGATCTAGGAACTACACTAACGCTATGTATTAATAGCACAGGTTTATTAGCTAACTAATTCTATTGTTGCTGATGCAAGTAAGGAACAATCAGGATGACACACATAGTCAAGTGAAGCCTTCTTTTGTTGTGGACTGTGTTCTAATTTCAGTGAAAATGGGCTATCAGGTCATTTAAAGTGTTTCCTTTTCAGGGCTCGTCTGTGGGTCTGAACACTGAATGAATACCAGAGAGTCACATTCAGAAAACTGTCATTTCAGTAATTTATAAGAAATACAGTAATTCAGTATCAGGATTAAGCATGGGGAAACCCAGGGCATAGAGATGATTACATGGGGGTTTAATGGTTTGTATTTAGGTTACTGACAAATACCGTTTCTTTATCTTGTACATTCAGAAATGCCTGGTTTCATTTCAATTAACCAAGTAGGTGGTTACCACAGAAAACAACTTAATAATTTTACATGCACTACTTCAAGGACTGTTACAAGAAGAGTTTACACCTTTTGCCACTCAGCAAAAGCACAGTGAATGAAGACTGTTTAGACAACGTGAGTCTTAATCTGAGAGTGGTATCATAATGGAGGGAAAAGTTCTTTGCCTCTGTGTTTGGAAAGAGATTTGCACTTGGAAGTTGGCCTTGAGATACCTGAAAATGTCTTTTTCAACAACCACGATTTGTCAAGATCTGAAAATCACAATTTCTTATTATCTAAATTTAATTCTTAAAACGGTGTTCTTTCAGGTAATCTTTGGAGGATTATGCAATGGTTGTAAAACCCAACCCAACCCAAATCAAACCCCAATCAACTCGGTGACCCTACAGATGAGTAGAATTGCCCCATACGGTTTCCAAGGAGTGCCCTGGTGGATTTAAACTGCCAGTCTTTTGAATAGCAGGCATAGTACTTAACCACTACACCACCAGGGTTTCAAGGAGTAAAACAGATCATAGAATTTAGAGCAAATGTACCCAAGCTTAAATCTTGCAACATGCCTTGAAATTCAATGTCAAATATCCTAAGCTTCATTTTGCCAACACCTGACATGGCCACGGTACCCTGGTGGAGCAGTGGTTAAGTGCTGGACTGCTAACCAAAAAGTCTGATGTTCAAATCCACTAGTTGCTTCCTGGAAACCCAATGTGACAGCTGTACTCTGTCCTGCAATCAACTCAAAGGCAATGAGCTGGTTTTTGTGTACACAGCCACTCTCACCGGGCTCACGTCAGTACTGCCTGATATAATGTATATAGAGCATCTCACAGAATGGCAGGCAACTTGTGGGGTACTCAGGACACACCAGTTTCCATTTGTCCCTTTTGACCAATAATTTACTGGGAGGGAAATAAAAAGTGATACACAGTATTAGATAGCATCACACAGTATCAAGGAATACAGGATATACTTGGCAAGGCATGACTCCTACCTACAGAACATGTATTGTGCATGGCTAAGTAAGA
Source organism: Heterohyrax brucei (assembly GCA_028571685.1). Lineage (NCBI taxonomy): Eukaryota > Metazoa > Chordata > Mammalia > Hyracoidea > Procaviidae > Heterohyrax > Heterohyrax brucei. The sequence goes on from CM053152.1 coordinate 68,293,973, forward strand.
TGAAGAGACAACGGTGTGATTCAAGCGATGTCTCTGGGTGTTACCAATGGTTAACATACTCAGTTGCTGATTGAAAGGTCGAAGGTTCAAGTCCACCCAGAAGCATCTTGGAAGCAAAGTCCAGCAATCAACTTCTTAAAAGTCAGTCCTTGAAAATCTTGTAGAGTACTGTTCTATTGTGATACACATGTGGTCACAACAAGTCAGCAGTGACTCATCGGTAACCTGTGTTTATGATTTAAGTGCTACAGTAGTACAGAAGAAAAATGGCAAGGGCAGGCAGAGTAGCAAAGGAAGGCTTCCTTTGCAACATTTCAGTAACAGCTTTGAGAATGGGTAGAAATTAGATGATGGAGAGCAGTGGGTAGGACAGTTCACAACAGAGATACAAAAAAAGTACCTAATAAAACCATGCCAGGGCAAATGCTGGTAACATGCACAGCTCTGCGGGAGATCTACACAATGGAATAATTCAACATAAGGCCTCTAATAAACAGTAAACCAAACCCCCAAACCAAACCCACTGCTGTTGAGTCACTCAGACTTGTTGAGAGAGCCTGCAGGACAGAGCAGAACTGCCTCACAGGGTTTCTAAGGTGCAGCTAGTGGATTTGAACTACTGACCTCTTGCTTAGCATCTTGAACTGTTAACCACTGCACCACCAGGGCCCCCTAGTAAATGGTAATGAATCTTAAATGCTGGGCTGAAGAACTAGTCTGTATCTTGTAGATAATAGAAAGACAGGGAAGGTTTCCGAGCAGGAAGGAGACGTGGCCAAATCATATCATCTAGAAAGCCCACAAGTATACAACATTCACACCAGTGTTAGGAACCATGCCACTGTGAAAAAAGTCTCTTTCATTACACTGATACTTAGTAAATCACTGAAGACCTACTTCAGAACTCCAAGGAAAACATTTTATGAATCAAAATGCTAAGTACAATATGTTAGCAATTAAATGAGATAACATAACAGCTGAGGCAGAACCACAGTTTTCCCCACCACAAGTTCAAGCTGCTGCTGCAAGAAATGCTTATATCATCTTCCAAGTTATCAAGCCATTGTGTTTTCATTTTGGGAAGGCAGGGAGAGAGATGACGGAGGTCAAGAGGATTCAATGCTGTCTATTCTTTAATCAGAAAGAATTACGAAGGAGTGTTATAAAGGAGATTTGCTTCAAAACAAATCCAACCCAGGGAGTGCCCTCCAGTTACCGCCTTTCTTCTCTACCAGAACAAGTCAAGGTGTGTAGCTGGGAAAGGGGTTCCCACCAGTGCACTCTGCCGCAGTTTCCGGGGCATACCTCCCACCGCTACTCTATTTACTGCAGCTGGCCAACGTTTTATAGCCTGTTTCATGTATTAAAATCCAAATGTGGAAAACATTACCAGTATCCTCCTTGAAATTTTTTGTTGTTGGGCGAAGGGGGTGGGACTCCCCCCCCTTCAACTTCCTTTTTATTGTGGAATGTATTAAATGGTCAAAGGCTAAACTTCAGACTGACTAAATGCAAAAACTATTCCCTTTGTTCTCAGGCTTTTGTTTCAAAATTCATACCGGTTTGCACAAGGAAAGGAATGCCAATCCAATCTTTTCTGCATAAACTGGAGGCTCAGACTGAGGAACTCAGATCCTGTGGACTCACTGTTTCAGGGCCAAAGACACAGACTGCAAAAATCTGTCAGGTTTGTGGGGCAGCAGTTCGTGCATTCCCTATACCTCTGGAGTTTTATGCTATTGTCTCCTTGGCTCTAGATGGAATGTGGCTGTCCTAGATTGAATTATAAACGTCTGCGGAGGAGTGAACAGCAACTTTTCCTCATCAGCAGAATTAGCAACTTTATTGCTTCTGCAGGGATGCTGCCCACTGCCCCTCCCCATCCATTAAGTCAAATGTGTTTCTGTTTAATATTGTCTGATTATCTCCTTTTGCTATTGCTCTGCTTCATTCCCTCATAGCTCTTCCACTTGGGTCAGTCCATCTCCCTGTCATGCTAAACATCCCAAAAGGAGTCACATCTCCTCCCATCCCAACTCTGAATCACACTCAAGGAAGTGGCAATTCAAAGGTCAAACCCTTCTAAAAAGCATCTAAGTATATATAGTTTAATATTTTAAAGAACCACTTAACCTACATCTGGTATTTAAGAGCAAACTTTACATATTTATGGAAAAAACCATCTCCGAAAGCAATGCCCTGAGCGCACATTGCATCGTTTAACATATGCAAAATGAACACAGCTACAGAAATTAAACGATTTTTCTCTTGATTGAGAGCAGATATACAGAAACGGTTATAAGTCACAGATCTGGCTTTTAATAAAGCCAGATTTCTTAATTAAAAGCAGTATTGTTTAAACATTGTAGTTAAAAAAAAAGCACTGTACAAACTGGAATCTCATACTACATGTATCCCAAGTGTATTTAACACATTACCTGAGGCCAAGCTAAATTAAAATCTACACTTTCCTTTTGTAAACTCTTAGCAACTGCCATGAATAGGCAAACAATTTTAGTCAAATGATAAATTTTTAGGGTAGAGGTCAAGGGAGAGGGAAAAAAGAAAGATTTGCTTTGGTTTTCAAAAAATATTTTTCCACATTTCAGAAGTGAGTTCATTGCTTCTATTTATAAACCACTGTTTTTTGGCTTCAAACTGGTTGTGGGTTTCAATAATATCCCACTAGGGCTGGTGTTCTTAATCTTAGTCTTTTATTAAGAGAAATTTAAAATAAGGGTAGAAGAATGCCACGCAGAACAGGAATCTCACTCTGATTTGTAGGCACTTTCACTTCTCTATTTGGACCCTTGAAACCACAGAGCTACTGCAACAATGGTGAACATACCTTCCCTGATCCAACTTTTTTAAGAGTCTGTAAGATACAAAAGTAGCCCTGGTGTGGTGCATTGGTTACGTGCTCAACTGCTAAGCGAAAGGCTGCTGGTTCAAACCCACCCAGCAGCCCCACAAGCTCTGGGGATCTGCTGCTGTGACGGTTATAGCCAAGGAAACCCTATGTGGGAAGGTCCACTCTGCCATACAGGGTAGCTGCATGTCCCAAATCACTTTGATGGCAGCTAACAAGAAACGTAAGATACAAAACAGGATCCTAAAGGGGTCTACTAATGAGGGGGGAGTGTTTACAGAACAATACACAGAATCACTCCCAGTGCCTATGTTACCGGTCAAGTTCAAGTTCCCACTTATGTGATCGCCCTATTAATTTTCACCACCTATTATTTCATTAATGAGAGCCTCTGAATCTTCATCATCATTGAAAACAGGACATTCCCTACAAGTAACGGAAAAACTGTAAATTCCAATTATAATATTGACAAATTTACTTAAACTTGACTAAAAACTAATTCGCATACAGGTAGTCATAATAATTTAAAGCAGTCTTCCAACCATGTATAAACACTGGCAAACGAACACACCATGTATTTCAATCTCCTGTATTGAGAAGCAAAAGACACTGATCAGCTTCTTTAATAAAAGACACAAAATGCAACTCATTCATAATCAAAATGCCAGCACTGTTAACAGGAGCATAATTTGTGTCCTTTAACAGAAGTCACCAAGACAAATAATCAAAAATGCCAGCAATGATCCAGCAATTCACTCCTCGGGATACACCTAAGTGAAAGGAAACCTCTGTTCCCACAAAAACGTACCGGAACGCTCCTATCGGCATTATTTATAACAGCCAACGAGTGCAAACAACCTCCGTATCCACTGCCTGATGAATGATACACATAATGTGGTATATTCATGCAAGGATGGGTTACTTGACAATTAAAAGGAATAAAGCTCTGATACACGGTAGAACACGGATGTACACCTTGCACACACTGAAAGAAGCCAGTTACAAAAGACTACGTGTTGTTAGGACTCCAATTACATGAAATGCCCAAAAGAGGCAAAACTGTAGAGATAGTGGTTGCCAGGGTCTGACGTGGGGTGTCTGTAGAAATGTGAACTGACAGCTAATGGGCACAAGGTTTCTTCTGGAGACAGGGATACATGTGTTCTAAAAAGTTAAGATTGTGATGTTGGCTGCACCTGTGAACAGATTTAAAAAACACTGAGTTGTACTGTAGGAGGGCAGACTGAAATTTATGTGAGTGATATCTCAATAAAGCTATTAAAAAGTAGCATAATATTTCAGCCTAATGTTCTAATTTTCCATGCTATCTAGAGTCTACACATTTCGTCACTTACCATGAGTGAATGTCTGTTGGCTGATAGAAGACCGGTTCCATACCCTGAGCCCAGACCACCCATCGCTCCATTATGAGAAGGTCCGATGATTCCATGCATGTCCCCATGACCACCAGGCATAGCTGTGGATGGGCCCACTGCATGATTCCGGAGAACATGGATGGCATCATCCAGTCTTTCTAAGCGATCTTCAATTCGGCTTTGCTGTTGGTTAACAAATGATGTGAAATTTGGGTTTAGTTTGAAATGCATGCAAGAGTTACAAAAATAAAACTTTTGCTGACATAAATGGCAGTTTGTAGGAAGGCAGAAAGCTCTCTGAATATGTTTCCATTAAAGTTTATTTCCTTGGAAAAATAGTAAAAATTGCATCCTTCCTAGAAAATGGGTGGAAAATGTTAATGCTATACGGTTATTTTTCATAGCAATGTAAATTCTGTAATTCCTCCAGGATATTAGAATGTACCTCAGGTGTATATAGTCACAGATCTGGTGGCACAGTGGTTAAGAGCTCAGCCTGGTAACCAAAAGGTTGGCAGATCAAATCCATCAGCTGCTTCCTGGAAACCACATGGGACAGACAGTTCTACTCTGTTCCATAAGGTCACTGTTTCCCAAGAGCTGGATTCAACTTGACAGGGATGGGTTTTTCATTTTGTGTGTGTATGGGTGGCGGGCATGCTGGATACTGTATTCCATTAGCTTGAAAGAGTATTTAGGCTTAACCTGGGTGGTGTAGTGGTTAAGCGCTATAGGAGCTAACCAAAAGGTCGGCAGTTTGAATCCACCAGCTGTTCCTTGGAAATTCTATGGGTCAGCTCTATTCTGTCCTATAAAGTCACTGTGAGTCACAATTGATTCAACAGTAGTGACTTTTGGGGGTTTAGGTTTCTTTTAGAAAGCCAGCCAAGTTCTGTCAGGTCGGATCCGACTCATGGCAAAGGGAAACGTTTATTGAATTAAAGGAACATTCTGGCAGGCACTGGCTAAACAGTTCAAAACATTAACAAAGCAAATACGACCTATTAATAGTTTCCCAATTAAATTGTCTTCTTCAAGGCGCATTTTCTTGGTTTCCTCATGGCATATGGTACAGTGCTAAATATAAACCCAAGGACACATACTTATAATACACACAGATTCTAATCTTTTATTGAATTCTTTCAATTCTTACCTGTGTTTCTTGCTTTTTATCCATTACTAATAACAGCTTATGTGTGTGTATGTGTACACATGTGCAAAAATATTGTAATGCAAAATCTTAATAAGGGCCTCAAAATATTTACAGGAAAAAATAACAAAAATTATGCCAACCATAATGGCATGGGATTTGAAGACAGAAGAGACACAAAGACTTGACTCTACCACTAAGAGGTTTCTAGCTGTTTATAAAACTCCTAATACACTACAGAACTCACTACCTGACATAAATGAACCTTGATTGCCCAATGGTGAAGAAGTCTGCGGGTAACCAAAAGGTTGGGAGTTCAAATCTACCAGCTGCTCCTTGGAAACAACATGAGACAGTTCTACTCTGTCCTACAGGGTTACTCACTATGAGTCAGAATCCGTTTGATGACAATGGGTTTATATAACTAAAAACCAAAGGAACCAACCAATTCCTTTTCTGGGCTAGACAGGGCTTATGCTATGGGGTTTTCAGTAGAGAAAATAAAGGACATGCCAAAAAAAAAAAAAAAAAAAAATCTTAAAAAGATCAATAATGATATCAAACAAATATCTGCATACCATTTTCTAGTGAGCACTTTGAGATACACCATCTCACTGGGTCCTCATTTCACATGTGCAAGGCAGGCAGAGAAGACACCATTATCCCTTCCATGTAGATGTGAAGATGAGGAACAGAGAGATTCAGTGAATTTATTACTTGGTGTCACCCTTCCAGGAAATGGCAACGCCAAGGTTGGAATCTAGGTCTTTTTAACTGCAGATTTGTTGCCTCTTTTTACTCTACCATGCTACGATCCACTCTGATTTCTAATGGGCTGCACAAGCAGAGGCACTGGCTGGCACTACTACATGAAAAAAACAATTTCTAATTACTTGACTGACAAGCAGAATGTGTGTCTTATGCGGTTAGCCTATGGTATGGTGCATTTTGGTTTTGTGGGCTCTGGAGTTCAACAACTTCCCTACAGTCTGAGCTTTGCAACTGGCTGCATCTGGAAAATTTACCAAGCTTCTCTGAGTCTGTGCTTCTTTCCTTCTAAAAAACGGGCACGATTGTATGAGCATGATAAGAAATAGCCCATGTGCCTAGCATATCGCCAGGCTCACAGCACTGCAGTGGACAGAACGGTTCATGCTTGAGAATTCCCGACATGCCCTGAGGGTTTAGAATCGGAAGTGCACTGACACTGTACCCACACGTATAAACTCAGTCTATGCAATTATAGAGGTAGACAAATCCTAGTTTCAATAAATGGGTCTCTGAAACTACCCGATGGAGGTCAGCACTTCAACAACCATGGAGTTTCTGGCTATCATCCTGACATTGGTTAGCCTGCTACCTCGCTCTCTATTGGCTTTATCAGCTAAAATGCAGTTGGGTGGTATGCATACTACAGCAAGAGAGAACACAAGGGAGGGAGAAGCTACCTTTACATGTTCATTTTTATCCTTAAGAGCAAGCTGAAAGGGAAGAAAGGAAGCCTGAACCACTGACAAGACATCACTAAGTCAGAAAGCTCAATCTACCCCATTTCTTCATGTTCTATCTCAAAATAGGGAGGGAGAAACGGCAAACTCAGTGCTGAAGGACTAGAAGGCTGTTTTCACTTGGTGCTATCCCTCCTCACTTGATTCATATACAGACTAAATACTGCACGGACAGCAGTTAGAGTAGTGCTGTACTATGCATCATTCCAGCCCTACCTAGCATGAATCAAGAAATAGTACAGTCTTAGACACTAAACCACCATATGGGTTATTTATGATATTTATTACACCCATGGACATGTTCAGCTATTCCCTAAAAATGTCCATGGGTAAAGAAGGTAGGTTTTTTGTTTTTGTGTTTTAAAAACTGTTACTGATATGACTGGATTTCTATAACAACCAAAGCAAACTTCTTATTCACAGGTCAAAAAGAAATCTCCTATAAACCCATTCTTCTGGAAAGCAAAGTAAGTTTTTCCCACCATGCAGCCTGCCTGGGGATCCAAGGGTGTTTCCCAAAAATGCAGAGGTGGCCCACATCCTTCTAGTATTTTCAATCTCTTATCCGGTGGCTAAATACTGACAGCCCAGGAGCTCCCACTGCAGTATCTGGATTATGATCTATACACAGAAACCACCTCAGCCTAGTCTGGCTCCAAACCAACTTGTGTACCTACCATTCACTTCAAGTGAAAAACAGGGAAAATGAGAATCCTAGAGATTGACATAGAGGCAAAGAGCAAAATGAGGCGTGGAAAAGGAGAGCAAAACTTACCAAAGAGTGTAAGGGTCCTTCATAATTAGGAGATGATGAGGCCTGTCCTCCATTTCTAGACCAAACAGCTGTGCCTGCTGATAATAAAACAGGGATTACCATTAGCTCTGCACCAAAAAACCCATCCCTGCCAAGTTGGTTCTGACTCATAACAACCCTCTAAGATCAGAACTGCCCTATCCAGTTTCCAAGGAGTGCCTGGTAGGTTTGAACTGCTGACTTTTTGGTTAGTAGCCAGAGCTCTTAATCACAAAGCCACCAGGGTTTCCATTTACTCTATAATGTTAAAAAAATCATCTCACCGACATTTTAGTTTTTCTTTCTTTCAAGAAACAGCAATGTCGAATTTTGTTTAGACAATAAGGCGTACTTCAAGAATAAATGTTCCATATGGGAATTTTTGGACAATGGAAATATTTTAAATCTGAATTATGTAGACTTCATATAGATTTTACAAAGACTCAGAATTCCCAAAGGCACTGATTTTCACTTAGACAATAATGTACGAGAATAAACACTCCATATGAGAACTTCCGGACAATGGGAAGTACTTTAAATGCAAAGTATGTGTTTTATATAGGTTTTATAAAGACTTGAAATTCCCGAAGATTGCCTCCTAATTAATTCACTCTGAATTGGAGCTGGAAGGGTTTCTGTTGAAGGAAAACTATCGCTTACATAAACAAGGGACTTTCAAGAGTGACTAAGGGGGTTTCTAAGATCTTTATGCAAGGCCAGTTTATGTTAAACCAAAATTCCTTTACCAATGGAAAATGATTCTACTGCCAGTTTCACAAATGACAGTGGACCAATACAGCTTCAAAACAGGATTAACTGGGAGTGATGTACTAAACTAGTACTTAAAAAAAGTGCACTTTAACAGTAGCAACTGACGAGTTTCTTCTCCCCCCGAAACACATTTTGTTCTGAATTGACTACACTTGAAGATAAAGAAGAAATCCTGTTGTGACACCTACTAAATGTGTTAACTTAAAAAATAAAAAAAACACTTTAAAATAGTACATATTCAGCATTTAAAGCTTAGAAAATACATCGGTCAAAAAAGAACAAACATTATTTATGATCTCACTGAAATCTCATCTTTCAATGCTGTTCACACTTTTAAAAGCTGTTGTTCCTGTCTGTCCTAGGTGTGCTTAAGCATATATAAGGTACATAAAAATACGGTATTTTGTTCAATCACTTTTAATGACAGAATTCAGACAGAGCCATCGGTGTGAAAATAGTAATCTGTCCACATAGTTTCATCTTCATAAAATTTCCTTCTTCCTGTGTGGTCTTCCAGGAGGCATTTCCAGAACCCTAGAAGGTGGCAGCCGTATCTCTGTGCTTTCCAATGAGCTCAAATTTTAAAGTATTTGTGGCATTTTCCAGCTGGGAATTTGACCTGTGTATCTTCACTTCCCTCTCCCATAATTCACCTACAAGGGGAGTGACAGACTGGGGAATAGCTGATTCTTAGCCTAGCTCTGACAGTACTATGGGTGGACCATCCATAACTCACCTATCCTTTCTAGACTTTGGCACACAATTCTGTACAATCAGGGCATTTACCTAAACTGATTGTTTTCAAACTTGATCTCAGACAATTTTCCAATAAATTCTAAAACAGATAAAATCAGAACAGCTTTGTTTCAAGTGGTAAAAGTGGAGTTCTACCTGCTCATACATCCTCCTCCCTCCCCCAAGGCCAGACACTGTTTCATGATCTGGACACTGATACTTGTGGCCACTTTTCAGAGGCTGACAATATAAGTACTAAACCAGAAAATTACAATACTGCACTTGACTTTCCATTTCTGTAATAAAACCACCATAGGATATTCTCACCATTATTTCATTGTCCTTGTAACATCCTCTGTATTTCTACTCAGCTGTAACTTTCTCTCTCTGGACCTATGGACTTTAGAATCCAGCTACCCCTCTCTCTATTTTGTGATCATATCATGTCAATAAAGACTTGGAAAAGGCTGAAATTAAATCCCACCTAGGCCATGGTCACCATCTCTGAAAGTTTTGGGGCAATCTGAAATTTCCTACTCTTTACCAGGGAGCTTAGTTTATTATACTGGATCATGTGAGTGATGCATGTTGGAATGGAAACAAAGGACCCATGAGGCAACACTGGGGCAAACAACTTCACCAAGAAGCACAATAAGGTCAGTTTTCAATTAGGCACAGATGGGATTCAGTTCTTGACTAGAAGAAAGATCTTTCAGAAGCCACCTGTCCTCTTTCCAAAAAGTAGAGCTATGTACTACGTCAGGTTTTCTGGAAGCATTTATGTTGGAAGGGCAGTGAGCCTCTCAAAATAATCTCTGAAAAGTGAAATGCTTTACTGACATAATTCTACAAATTATAATTAATTCAGTTTCAAAGAAAGATTGGTTAATTTGCTGATTTTTAAAGGCAAACATCCCTTTTTATTCACACAATCACCTTATAATTTATTCACAGAATTATAGCTTTCTCTCAAACATTCCAATGGGATTGGCTTCTTTAAAGAAGGAATTAAAAAAGTTCTAACATTTCCATGGAAAATGATCATGGTGAAGAGTCCACATTTCATTCCATCCCATGATGATATTAACTGGGTTTTTCATCTGAAATCTTCAACTGGTATATACTATCCTATTGAAGGATGTCTTCTCAAAAGCCAAGAAATGTTGAGAAGTAAGTTTTTCAGGAGCCTACGTATTCTACAAACTTTCAGCTGTCTAATTTTTAGACATGTTTTTGACGCAAATGGCTGTACTTTCATATAGTAGACTATCTCTCCCACCCCTTTCTATTTTTCTGTATGGGAATGTGATGTTTTAGGATTTTGAAAGGAGTACATTTCTACCTACTAGAGCAAGAAGTATAAGGAAAAATTACTTTCAAAAATTGTCCCTACGAAAAGACAGTATTTGAAGCACAGTACCTGAGAGAGAAGGAGGAGAGCCAACAGGGGTTGAAGGGTTTGATGAAAAGCTGTTGTTGGTGTGATCTGGAGAATAGATCTTAAAACAGTGGGGCGAAAAGAAAAAATCTCATTCATCAGGAATAAACAACAACCAATTTTTTGAAACTGCTAAATTATCGATACAATTCATTTAAAAATTGTTAAGTTACAAAATAAATATAACAATCAGCTCTAGTACCAATATTCTGCAATCAACACCTTGACAATTGCTTAAATTTCTAAATCAATTATGGACATGGTATGGAACCATGGAGAACAGACTATGCTGGCAATCTGCAGACTTGGGTTTTGATCCTCTGATTCCTGTTAACTGGCTGTGTGGCCATGGACAAGCCATAGAGACTCTCTAAACATTACTTTATCTAGAAAAAAAAGAGGCTGGACAGCACCATCTCTTAAGATTTCTGTCCAAATAAAAACAGGGTGTACCCTGAGATCTCCACTAAAAGACTGTAATTGATGGTCCAGAGGCCTTGGGGTTCCCACTGGGAGCATGGCCCCTGGCGCTGATGCTGCCCCCGTCTAAAAATCATAATGGAGGTCAACTCTTCGGACACGAATGGATTGGACTTGGTGACACAGAGTGACCATATCGTATGTACACTTTATTGTTCTCTGCATCTGTAGGATGCCATCCTGCTGACCTCTTACTGGAGGCAGAGGAGAGGGTGTAGAGGAGGGGACAGCAGACTGTTAGGAGGATAAGACATGTATAGAATGGAGAGGAGGAGTGTGCTGTCACTGAGCACGGAGAGCAGTGGGAGCTGCATATAGGTGGGCATGTAAATTTATACAAGATTGTACTTTTTTATTCAATTATAATAGAAAAAAAGAAGACTTCTGTCCAACTCCTCTTCTTGATGGTTAAGGCATCGAATCACAGACATCGTAAAAGAGTAAAGAAAAACTTTCACTGATTTTAAGGCACAATGCTAATACACATGCAACTTATTTCATGTTCCCAGTAATAAGGAAAAGCCAATCAAGTGGACAATATGTCACTAAGAGAAATGGATTGCCATTTTTATTTGGAAATGACCATGTGGGTCTTCTGGACAAAATATCAGGTGGTATTTTCCCTGAGACACACAAAATGTGCCATTTTTTCACTAGTGAACATGCAAGAACTCTTTGATGCTTGCCTCCTGGCAGTGGGCCCACAAAGCAGAGAAGCTGATTTCCTGGGTGTCAATTACGTGACAACTTCTACATGAACGCCAGTGTTCGCCATTTTGACTTCTTCAAATGCCTTCTCCAAAGTGTTTTAGAATGCCCTTTGTAAAACCAATCTTAGCTCTGCAACGAGTATCCATACAAGAATATGAAAGAAGAATATGAAATTTAGAAAGCCAAATAGAAAATGTGTGAACTGAAAGGCCCTAAGAGTATCTGTGGGCTCTTTAAGTGGGCATTGGTTAACACTATTATGAAAGACAAGACGGATAGACTGCACATGCACTGGAAGCTAAAGCATGCTCTCCACCAATTTTTCAATGACTGTTATGCAAAAAGCTTGCATTTTCTAAAAAACACAGCTGTTTGCCATTCAGTTCCTAAAATTCTAAATGTCCACTTGTGATTAAAGTTCACCCTTCCACAATGGTACGTGTGGAGTCCAAAGTCAATATTTCCTCACCGAAGCAAGTGCCTTCCCCAGGGCATCTCCAGTCTGGGAGCTGCCTGCCGCTCCGCTTCCTCTATTTGCTGCAGAAACAAAAGGCAGAACAGGAAAACCAGGCAATGAGACGTCTCACCATTTTCTATTCCTGGTCCATTTACTCACAATTTAATTGCATTTTTAATGCTAATTACAACACATTAATCTTTAATTAGCATTAATTTGTTTGCTGAGGTAGATGTCAAATATATTCATGTTACATTTTTAACAGATAAAATATAAACCTGACACTCAGTTTAAAGACAAAGTGCTTTTAGCTGCTATTCCTACCTGCCCCCCTCACCCCAACTCCATGTTGCTTATGGGCATTGAGTGGTCCATGGTCATAAGCAGACCAATGAAGTTCTCAAACTCTGGCATTCCTTTATATTTTTATCTTGTAAATTCAATTATCTTCACCAGCAATTTACACTTCTTTTAAAATAAATAACTGGGTACACAGCAATATGGGATGCCCCTCTCAAAGTTCCACAATAAACACATCAAAAAACTTAAAAAGATCTGGCTTCCTAGGAAAGAAAATATTTTTAATATTTAAACTACATATATTCTCTACATATTTAAGAGTGTTTTCACATAAAAAAAAATCTGGATTGCTGTGCTACTGGAAATTAACATGGTCTCAAAACTCCAGCGATAAAATAAGCCTACATATTCACGAAGCTTTTATCTCAACACCTTAAACACAGGTATTTTTGCCTACTAAACAGATGAACAGAAGAGTGCTGTCAATAAAAAAATACAGACAGCAGCATATAATCCAGGGCCAGCTGTGAGTACTAAGTATCTTTCCAATGTAACGTTCTTCATAAATAAGTGACAAAGTGGCCTAGCTGGTGTTCTTCTGAGGTCCTCAGTATTAATGAAACGCCTAGAAGGTCTGCTGGATTGCATTTATCAGGGTCTCCATATTAGCAAATAGACAAAGTAATTAAATAAAATTCATTAACCCCCCAGGGGAAGATATGTTCCACTATCTTTTGAAATAAGAAAAGGAAATCTTGCATTAATGGATTAATATAAACAACACTTCATTGAGCACATTTATAATTTTTAACAATTTCCAGCCCTATCCTTGAAGCAAAAGAGCACACTTTTGGTCAAAGTTCTATGATTAGATTCCAGATCGGAAAAACAGAGTGGTGGGATCAGTTCTCAAGTGGTCAGATTCTCTGATTCTCCAGATCATAATTCCATTCTCTAGACCTTGGCTTACCTCACTGAGATCATGTTGTTATTTTTATACACTTATGTGCTGGACATATCAAGTGGTTAAATCTTCTGATATATGCTTTACTTGGCTGAGAAAACTCAAACTCATTAATTTTTTAACTACTGAAATACAGAAAGAAAATTCATATGCTATAAAAAGAACAGAAACACCTTCTGACAAAACATGCCTACTCTTTGACCTATCATAAGTTTATAACATTAATAATACATTGGTTATGTCACCAAATTACACAGGTAGAATTGGTTGAATTGGCAAATGTTCTGTTATATATATTTTTACCACAATTTTAAAAAAGTAAAAAAATACATTGGTTATTAGTACTTAAGATTTTATGTTGAATCAGATTTTTTGAAATCAGAGTTTCACATCATGCAGCTGGGAGTAATTCTGTCAAATACTAAGAATATTCAAAATATTTACTACTAAAAGTGAACTGAAACGGTATCTAGTGTGGAAAAAGAATAATGCCTGCTTGCATTCAGGAGTTTTTGAAAACTAAAGACAAAGATAAAAACAATAAAAATTTAAAAAACATAGCTAACATTTTTTCCAGCATGTACTACCCCACGGTATTTGGGGAAAATGCTCTTTCTTCTGGAACCAATGTTTGTTTTTTCATAACTACATATACCTCAACATTAGGTCTAGCACTCAAAATAATTTAGAGTATCTGCTCGATTTGAAAATACATCTTCATAAACCTGTAGTGCCACGACGATGGAAAAAGTTGTATTACCTAACAAGGAACCTGTGCTCAAAGAGAGCAAGATTGTTTCGCTTACAGCTAACAGCCTGCTACAGAAGTAGTTCTCAAAAGATTGCTTCTTCCTTAGAGTAACTTCAAAATGAAAACTATAAATTAAAATACATGCACATATATAAGGATATACATATACTTATTCTTGTGAAACCAAACAGGAAGAACGGAAAACCAATAAAAATATGTTAGGAACACTTATTTAAACAAATCAGACATGGTGTAAAAGACATTGTAGAGAAAACAGGACATGCTCATTATTATTTCTTTAGCAATATTCCGTAATACCCAACCTTTCTAATTAACCTTTCCATGAGTGCCCGTTAAATAGAGGGAGATACGAACACTCGAGCAACAGAACAGAAACTAGAATCAATTCCTTACCTCACATTGCTGTGAAAATGTTTCAAAGATCTGTAAAGTGTATTCATAGCAGCTACTGATGAGACAGGCTATTTATCTTTTCCCATGTAGCCATCTTACCTGGCAACAGCTGGACAGCCAAACCCAAGGGCTTAAATTTCAAAGCAGTTTATGGGGGACCAGGCTGCCCTTTTCACTTGGAATGCCTTTTGTTCTGCTCCAGGAAATGTTGGAGAAGACATATTTTCAAGACGCCCCCAAAGTATTAAGCTACACAAGTCTTTCTTTTCAACATTTCTCTTTTCATCTGTATGAATGCTACCTCAAAACAGTATCATCAGAAAGTAAATATATTTTTAATTTTCAAACAGCATAATTTCTTGAGTCATTTTTAGCAAAAATGCATTGGTCATTATTAAAGTTTGCATTTACTGTATCTACCTTTTCAGTGTTAATGTAACAGGATTTGATTACTGGTGTCGATGCATGTTTTTGTCACCTTATATATATCATATATTGCGAAAATGCTCAAGTAACAGAGAAAAGATGACAACAATCACCTCTCTTTGGTAAAGACCAGCTTGGTAATCTTAGGTTATTTTGCTCAAATCAATTTCTCTTGCTCAAGGGGGGGAAAAAAAATCAGTCTCTCTGCAGAGCCGGAACATAAATATGAACAGAATATGAGCAATTATGAAGAGGAACTGTAATTTTGTCAGAAGATGTGACATTGCCAGCCCCCCAGTTATTGTTCAGATGGCTTGAACACGGGTGCAGAAGCTGACCAGAAGATGGAACAGAAAGCTGGGATTCGTATCTTTAGCACATGGTGGACCACTCTCTGTCTCCATCTCCACTATACGGGGAAATGTCAAATCTCGTTACAGCACACCCTAAATGAAACACCAGGAGTGATGGTGACTGGGGGCAAACTACTCAAAATCAGAACTTGGAAAAGGTGTTATCCTTTTATTGCACACGCATAATTAGAGGAAGAGAAGAACATCAAGACATCCAAGGGATAAGGAGCGCAATTCTAGTGGAGAGAAGACGGCTGTTGTTAAGTATTTAGCATTTCCTGAACTGGGTCTTGGTTCAAGTGACTTTCCTGCTATTCAACTACCGTGTTTTCACACAAATAATGTGAGCCTTCTATGTCTGTGTGTCAATCACATCTTCCCCCTACAATATATTTTCATGAGTGCTGCTATGCTAATTTTTTTTTTTTTACATGTAACTGGCATACAGCACTTATGAAAATATCTTGTGGGAGGAGGACATGGTTGGCAAACAAACACAGAAGATGCATGTTATTTGTATGAAAATACAGTATCAGAAGCAGCACAACAAAGACGTGAGCTTGTTCTTTATAAAGATAACATAAAAGGGGAGCATTTCCAAGATTCCTACTACATACTACCTGAAAACAAACCTTCAATAGAGGCTACATTGCACTAGTTTTTAGCAGGAGAGATTTCTAGGAATTTGGGGGGAAAGCTGGGCCTCGTGACCATGTGCAGGAAATGGAAAAGAAAACTTAAACTTGTTTATTATTCTCCACTGGTGGTCTTTCCAACTAAAAGGCACTGACACTGTGGGGTAAAATCCACAGAACTCCCATGTTCTCTGTGCCTGTTCATCACCCAACTGCATCTCAAGGCACAAGATTCTTGTAAAACACAAAGTGAATATTATGCGACTAATAAGAAAGTCAGTGTGAAACCAAGTCCTCAGGGGGAAAAGGACATAATGTTTCTACTAAAAAGGCCACATACCAAAATGCATCATGTCAAACAAACATGTCATTAGAAGTGAGACTTGTAAGCCAGATTAATTCCTGAACCAGATAAGATATTCCAGGGTAATCTTTAGCATATGCTGTGTTAAATCAATCTCGGTAGCCCTCTTCCTTCAACACTGTTTGGTTTGAGGTTTAAAAACATGGGAAACACCATGCACTAGAGAGCAGGCCAGTTAAACACTAATAAAACAATAATAGCTACTATAACCATTATGTTAGTTATATGGCCAGTTCCCTCTGAGGGGAAGAGGATGTGCAATCTCAGATCACAAGGGGACTGTGAATTTATACAGATGGTGTCACCCAACAGGGAGATGGAGTGTTCTCATCCTCGAGCTGCGAGCCAGAAGGACTACTGGGTGTTACTGCAGATAGTCAGGAAACAGGCAGACAGCAAGATACACGTTGACTACCAAAACCCAAACCCACTGCCATCGAGTCCTTTCTGACTCATAGCGACCCTGCAGGCTGGAGCAGAACTGCCCCATAGTTTCCAAGAAGCACCTGGCAGATCTGAACTGCCGCCCTTTCAGTGAGCAGACACAGCACTTCACCACTCTGCACCCAGGGCTTGCACATGGCTACCACGCTCGACACACTCCTGCCCTCTATGTTGTTGCTGGCAGATGCCACCAAGTCGATTGTGACTCACAGGACTCCATGTAACAGAGCAGATCTGCCGCTTAGGGTTTCCTTGGCTACACAATCTTTAGAGAAGTAGATCGCCAGGTCCTTCTTCCACAGAGGCCTCGGGTGGGTTCCAACCGGCAACTGTTCGGTCAGCAGCAGAGTATGTACTGGGGGGGCATCATCAGGGCTCCTTCCTACTACCTACGGCTATACTGCTGAGCTACACCTAGCAGTACAACCTCAAAAGGGCTTTTGGAATAAAGCCGAAGGACTCTGAGGTGGGTAACTTCTGAAAATCCTTGACTTGAACGCCTCTCCTTAACTGGAAGACATTCATCTATGCTGTCTCCCATGTATTACATTCCTGTAATTCCAAGATGCTTAGGGAACCTTCCCCAGTGCAGCCATGTCTAATGTAATCTCCAGAACTTGCTGGCAAGACTTGCAGGAGAAGCAGGAGAGAACATGCCACCAATGAAATATTTCTCTCTCAACAGCTCTTAAAAACCTGTGGATGCCAGTGACACCTAAAAAATTCCTAAACTTATATAATCTGAGTAATTATCACTCTTTCCTAAGTGTTTCTCAAAAACTAGTTACTTGGGCATTGAAAGACAAAAGAAAGCAAAACAAGAAACAACGGTCACTCTCTCAAGGTGAACAAATCAAAAGCTCCCCATGCACTCATGTTCCCATGCACTAGAAATCACCTCACAGGGTAGCCTTCATCTCTGAGATGCAGACAGTAGGACGCCAGGGAACGTGATTCCAGAGATCACCTACTGATGGTTATAGAGCTTGCATCACACTACATACATATAGGGTCCGGCAATTAAGTCCGTGAACTTTATTGTGCTGAGTGCTACATGCTTTGTTGTCGAATATCACCATGGTCACCTTCTAAGTACTTCCCTTAAGAAGTTAGGCACAGATGCCAGCACCGAGCCCACCCTTCAAAGCATCTGTGGCACTCTTTCTGGTATGGCCATTGCTCACAGTGGCAAGTTCGCAAACTTAACTGTATAGTTGTCTATTAGGGAGTTTTTAGTCAGCAAGCAAATAACTGTATTGGAATACCCACCCTACCCATCTGATCTGGCCCCTAGTGACTTTTTACTTTACCCAAAGGTAACAGAAATACTGAAAGGAAGAGATTTGGATGGCATTCAGGGCATCAAGGGTAATACGAAGACAGTTCTGATGGCCATTCCATAAAAAGAGTTCCAAAATTGCTTTGAAGGGTGGACTAGGTGCTGGGCATTGCTGTATAGCTTCCCAAACAGAGTACTTCGCAGATGACCATAGTGATCTTCAGCCATGAGGCATGTAGCACTTTCTCTAGGATGAGTTCATGAATGGAAGTGTCAGACAGCGTACAGACTGTGCTGTTCTCTCATCAGCTCAGGACCACTGCTGACCACCAGGGAGACATATAACGTGAAACTGAAACATGGGCCAGCTGTCTTTCTCTGAACTGAAAAAAGGCAGCTTCCTAAGACAGCAATGCCATTTATACAAAGATTGCACGGCTTTGCAACTTTTCTCCAAGAAAACTTAAAAAATGTGATGTCCATGTGTTACTGCTTGAACCCCATTCTTACGGCATTACTATTGCTTACAGTCATTTTCTACAGAATCATGTGTGTAATCTCAAACATGTGTCAGGCTCTGTGTTCCCTATTTACCAATTATTTAATTAGCTCTGTTTGTTCTCTGAGACACAGTCAACGTAGTATTTCTTTATTTCCTGCATTTCAGTATGGGTAGATGCCAAATATTTTCAAAAGTCTACAGATGTATCTGGTTAATCCATACTGTTTGTTGGGAAAGTATCACTAACATCAGGAGAGAAAGCTTCTCTTCTTGTTACGCAGACATGCTGCTATCCCTGACTTCTACTGCACTCTGGAAATCTAACCACAGCCTAAGAGAATTAAAGTGTGAAGAAACATGAGCTGCTTGGACACTGTGCAATACTGAAGCTCATTATCCTATGCAACAGTTCCCTCTGTATTTTGACTTAAGGAATTAGAGGGGAAGTTTCTAGAATGTCCTCCCTTAAAGTAATATCTGGATCTATGCAAATTAATACAGGTCTGCTCCTCCAAACAGCTGAATTACCATGTCTACTTACTTCCCTAAAAGACTACAGGGCATTCTCATGTTCAACTAGTAGAGTTTTGACAGGCATACTCATTACTGTGAAAAACATTATGTAGTAAAGTTGTTACTAAAAAAGCTCTTTTCTGAGTTCTAAAAATCTTGTACTTTTCCCTTTTAAAATTACTTTTATTTTATCTTAGTCTAGATGCTCCCTCCACTTCAAGAGTATGTCACTGAGCCCATAAGCATGCAGAAATCACCTATTAAAACTCCACTGTGCCCAGCAAGTGAGTAGAGAAACAGAATCTCATGCCAGGGAGACAGTTAGGGCTGTGAGGACCCAAGGACCACAGCTCACTAAAACCAATTATATCACCTCCTCATATGCTTGTCTTCCCAAGTCTCAGTGTCTGTCTCTTGGGAAGACTGTTCTGTAAATCATTATCAGAATCTTTTTTTTTGCAAATAATGTCTAAGTGTCTTTTCCTCAACTCAAGGTTTTGCTCCACCTTAATGCCTTCCTAAAAAAAGAAAACCACTCAAACCAAAAGCAGACAGGAAATCTGCTGTGTGAGCAGATGAATGGCCAGTCATTCTCCCCTATAACTAACCCCATCACTACAGTAGGGGGTTTTCCATTCAACAAACCACACTAACGTGAAATATGCTTTTCTCACTCTTTCAGTTCTGCAGTTCCTTCTTTCTTCTTGTTTTCAAAATCTGCCAAAGCAGCATTATTAGCTAACAAAACTGCCCATGTGACCTCTGTCCATAAGTCTCCAAGGTCAAACTGATGCAACACATTCGCAAAAGTTGTGTTACGAAAAAATTACAAAAATGGCAACTCTTGAATTTGATTCTTAGTGAGACGTGAGAGTGACGGCTGTTAGGTGGCACATCTCCAGGGTGACACATATTACTGAATAAGCAGGGAGTGTATTATTTAGGCAGTTACAACCTTTAGAAACATGCCCCTTCGCCTTCAACACAAACTTTGCCATGGAAATGATTCAACCTATTTTCCAAAGTTGTGCAGCCTCTCAGCCTATCTAAACAAAAGGAAAACACAGGGAAGAACTAACAGGTATTAACACTAACATTATTCCATCACACATTCTTCCAAAAAACATCCTAAGGATTCACACCAGTGACCCACGGGCAGAAACATTAAAAAGGAGGTGCAGGCTTGAGCTAGAACCAGAGTGAGTCAAAGGGTGCAGCTGAGGTTCTCATACTACGCTGGACCTTGAAGCTGTGCCAGTCATCCGAATAACACAGTTGGAACAGGCAGGTTCAGGAGGCGGCTGCCCACTGCCTTAACCTGGACTCATCCGCCCCAGAATGGCTCGAAATCCTGCCTAGTGCTGGTTAGGGAACAGTCTGTTCAGGGCAAGGATCACAGTAGACAGTGCTAAACAATGAGAGGACAATGGCTCAGTTCACATGGCAGCAGCCTTCTTCTTGGGCCTTAAGTAGTCAAGTCAATTTGCTTGAGAAAAACCAGTGGACAAGCTCTAACCCACAGACATCCAGGCACTCATTTCCTGCTTGACCTCTGAAGGACTCCCCAATGCCATGTTCTCAGGAAGGTGAAGTTCTTCCAGTAATTAACAGTCATCTGTGAATTTCATACAACCAGTCTTCCAGAAACAGTGGCCCATCATGTGTAAGAGCTTAGCACAGGGACTGGAATTTGAGAAGTGGTAGCTCACTACCCTGGAGACCTATTACACCTCCTATATCACTAGTCTTAAATGGCTCATCTTACATAAAATTTCACTGTTGTCCACTGTAACAGCGTGAGAAGTGAGGGGGCTGTGGTGTCTTTAGACCCTTACTCAACTGAGAGACATGCAGTGGACAAAATGGCCAAATTTTAGTGCCTCACGACAGAAAAAAGATTATGTTCAGGGCAATGGCTATTTCTGTTTGGTTCATTTATTTATGCATTCAGATTTCTGACGAGTATTCAGAGCCTAATGGCTGTTTAACTATGAGGAAAAAAAGAGTTCCTTCATCACTGAACCCTGACACCGAGTGTGAGTGTCAGAACTGCTGCTCTCGTGACTTACCCATTATACTGTCTGTCCCGTTGGCAGGAGGTGTACAGGAAGAGGCGCTGTAATGGTTTGTGCCACTGCGATGGAAAGTGGACATTGGAGGAAGACTGGAATTGATGTCAGCTGAGGAGTGTGATGGATAGGTCTGCAGCAAGAGGCAAAAAAAATGAGCATTTTCAACCAGAAAATATTTAGTGGGTTAGTTTATTAAAACTTGGTTCAGAACTCTTCAGTTTTGCAATGGAGATAACCTTTAATATTTAAAATACCCAAGAACACACTTGGCTTAGGTTTGACAGCTTTCATGTTTCAAATACTAAAATACACAGAAACATAGCTTGGATCTGCATCATAGGTAGAGATACACAATTGCAACATAAGATGCTGAAAAACAATCACTTTCTACATCTGAAAAATACATTTAAAATCATCTCTGAGATTTCAGCAATGTTAACAGACTATTTTTACTATCTTTCTGTGGAGGGAGATAGAGGTCTGCTGATCAATTGAAGAACTGATGTCTTTAAATTATGGTGTTGGCAAGAATTTTGAATATACCAGGGATTACCAAAATAATGAAAACATCTGTCTTGTAAGAAGTATAGCCAAAACACTCCTTAGAAGCAAGAATGGTGAAACTTGACCTTGTGTACTTTGGACATATTATCAGGAGGGACCAGTTCCTGAAAAACGACATCACACTTGGAAAAGCAGTGGGTCAGCAAAAAAAGAGATCCTCTAAGGGATATACTGGCACAGAGGCTGCGACAATGGGCTTAAACATAGCCAGGGATCATGAAGATGGCACAAGACTGAGCAGTGTTTCATTCTGACATGCACTGGGTTACCATGAGCCAGAATTGACTCGAGGACACCTATCAACAAACAGCAGCATTGGTCAACAAAGAGATTTCACTATATAATGAACGAAGCTATCATATTCCAGATGGTTTACATTACACTTCACTCTGCCGTTGGACACTAAATGACAACAAATACTACCTTGTCTCAAATCTTCTTCCTGCCAAATTTGACTATCTTTCCCAACCCTAGGCAAGAACAAAACGGCAAAAAACAAACGGACAAAAACCAAAGCATGAACAATTAAATCTCTCTCAGAAGGGTCAATATGCAAAGTTTGAAGTCAATGACCATATTAAATTAAAACCAACATGAACTGAAAACATCTTGTTTCAACTTGAGTTCCTTCTTTGGGAAGTGCTTTTCCATTAGCAATCCACTATACTGAAGACTATGAAATAAAGAACATAAAATTATTTAAGGCTTGGCTTTTAGTTCAGATATTATGCTAGTTGTCGGAACCAGCTATTTTTCTTAAGGCCTGTCACAGTACCTGCAAGGTGGCAAATTACTTGCTACCAAGGCATCTGCTTCGAAAGGGTAGATAACTACAGGAACAAGGTTGCATACAAAGTTGTCCCCTTTGCAAGATACAAAGTAGCTTAGAAGATTCTCATAAGCATGAGAATGTATCACAAATATATAAAAGAAAAATATTTAAGTGGAAACACATGCTTTTGTATCTGTATATACTAATGGGATATGGATCCTTATTACATCATTATTAGAGATGTTATTCAAATTGTCTCCTTTAAAACTGGAGATTGAATAGGATACTAATAGTCTGAGATGCTTAAACTCCCGACACTTGTTCACAAGGAGTGAAACCCTGGACTCTTCTTGTGTTCCTCTTCATTTGTGAGGCCCATCCTGAGTCCCACCTCTTGCTGAGGATTCTCTTACGTCTTAGGCTGGGTTCTCTAGAGAACCAAAACCAGTGAAGCATTTGTGTATATACAGATATATCACAGTTCACTTCTTTTCAACCTGGCACCTGTAAACATCCCCTTAAACCATACACAATCTCTAAAGACAATTAGAGAGTCATGTTTGTGCCACACATGATAACATGTATACAGCTGAAAATGCACCAGCCCTGTTTACATCTCATATTTTAGAAGTGAGGGAAACAAAAAATAGTTGATGCACACATAAAAGAAGGAAAGAAAACAACTACAGTCATCATTTCTGCGACTGGTCATGTGATCATAACCGGTAGTTAGAACTATTTTCTTCTACTGGAAACCCCAGTGGTGCAGTAGGTAAGTGCTACAGCTGCTAACAAAAAGGCCAGCAGTTCAAATCTGCCGGGTGCTTCTTGGAAACTCTATAGGGCAATTCTACTCTGCCCTCTAGGATGGCTATGAGCTGGAACTGACTTGAGAGCCCTGGGTTTCTTCTACCATCCATTCCATACTCCCTTCTCCTGCGGCAAGCACATCAGCTGGTCACGGCTGTCTGCCCGGTGAGATGGACCAGGCCTTCACTGCTGAAGCTTCTGGGCCATAAGTAGTCATATCTACACTGGGTTTTGTAGTTTTTCAGTCACTTTAATCACAGAGCATGGTAGTCCTAACAGATGACCTAAGGGATCTCCTGTATTGCAGACTGTCATGGATTGAACTGTGTCCCCCTAAAAATGTGTGTAGCCACGTGGCTGGCCATGCTTCCCAATACTTTATGATTGTCCTCCATTTTATGATTTCCTTACACTGTAAATTCTAATCTCTGCCTGTGGGTTAACAGAGTGTATTACATTACAGAAGATTAGGGTGGGACTGGAAATCCTTTCATAAGATCACCTTCCCTGCTTCACTGTGGCAGGAGTTTCCCTGGAGTGTGGCTTGCACTACCCTTTATTCTTTTGTCCTACAGGGGATAAACACAGAAGCAAGCAGAGAATTGAGAACCTCACATCATCAAGAAAGCACCAGGAGTACAGTGTGTCCTTCAGACCTGAGTTTCCTGTGCCAAGATGCTCCCTAAACACAGACTGATGGAACACAAAGACTTTCCTCTAGAGCTGACGAGGGGGAAAGCCTGGCCCTGCTGTGGACACTATGAATTCAGACTTGCAGCCTATCAGACTGTCTAAGAATAAACGTCCTTTGTTAAAGCTATACATTCCGTGGTGTTTCTGTTAGAACAGCACTAGATGACTAAAACACAAACTCTTCTTTACCTGCATTATGAGGTAACCATCTGATTTTCTCTTGGTAATCTGGATCAATCACACCAGCCAATACGGTAACTCCTTTCTCTGCCTGTTGATCTGGAGGCATGAGGAGCCCAAAGTGGTTGAACAGCATTTTTAACTTCCAGTTCAATGGAATCTGTGTTTTGTCTCCACGTGGGAGCCAGAATTAAGAATTAAGACTTAAGACTTCGGGGGTTGCACAGCATAGGCTATAGGGACAGAAAGCAAGAATTTTGCAAGTGGGTCACCAGGGGTATTACAGAGCAGGGCCACTACCATTTCAACCCTTTGAGTCCTGAAAGCACAAGTTTTGGCTACGTGAAAAATAGCACCATAAACTGGATGCTAGTTTAGAGCACAGACAGCATGCTGGAGAACACTGCCCCAATTCAGCAATTACTGCCTCCTAGCTAGTACCATACTTATGTCTTTGGGAGGCCATCTTACTCTTCCTGGTTCAGGACGGTGGCGAATGTGGCCATTGAATTCCACGAGTATAGGCCCAACGCCACACTTCATTTACTGTGAAGTGAGTTCTCTGATCTGAGGCAATGCCATATTGGATTCCATGACAGCGGATAAGATATTCAGTGAATCCATGGATGGTAGTTTTGGCAGAAGCATCGCAAAGCAAGGAGGCATACAGATACCCAGAGTAAGTGTACAACCCAATAAGAACAAAATGCTGTCCTTTCCTTGATGGAAGTTGTCCAGTGTAATCAACCTGCCATCAGGTTGCTGGCTGATTGCCCCTATGACTGGTGCCACGTCGGGGAGTCAGTGTTGGTCTCTGCTGCTGGCAGGCTGGGTCCTCAGCAGTGACTGCAGCCATGTCAGCCCTGGTAACCAAAAGGTCACGTGGCTGAGCCCATGCATTACCTCCATCTCTGCCACGATGGCCACTTTGGTCATCAATCCACTGGGAAATGATGAGTGTGGCTGGAGGAAGAGGATGACTAGTTCAACAGAACACACCTTCCCATCAACTTCATTTTAAAATCCTCCTCTGCTGAGGTTACCCTGTGGTGAGCATTTCCATGGGCCTTAAATATCTCCACTCTGTCATGGACTGAATTGTGTCCCCCCCAAAATATGTACAGCAATTTGCCTGGGTTGCAATTACCAGTAATTTGTGATTGCCCTCCATTTTTGTGATCTTCCTATGCTGTAAGTTAAAGACGATTAGGGTGGGACTATAAATCCTTTCCCAAGGTCACTTCCCTGCTCCCCTGTACAGGGAGTGTCCCTGGAGGTGGCTTGCATCACCCTTTATCCTTTATTCTACAAGAGATAAAAGGAAAGGGAAGCAAGCAGAGAGCAGAGAACGTCATACCATCAAGAAAGCAGAGGTCTATCCACATACTTCTTTCCCATTATCTCCTTGTCAACAATTTTCTAATTACATTCCTTCCAAGTTCCTGACCATTCAGTCAAGCCACTAGCTACAGCCCATAAAGCAGTATATAGTAACATATCCAGCCACCTTTCCTTCCAATAACGTAAACAACCAGGAGCAGTGCTCAAAGTTCTACCCAGTAGGAGGATTTCTGTTCACCATTGTCCTTCAGGGAGGTCCCAGAAAGGGGCCAGAGTGCTGCTGGAGTCTATTTTCAAACGGTGCCTACATATGCAGAATCATTTATAAACCAGGCACAAATGTCGTTTTCCTCAGTCAACTTATCTAAAGGAACTCTCCATGAGACCACAGGTGCTGACTAGGAGAAGGCAGGTAATGTGACAGAAGTGGAGACTGTGGGCATTTAGGTCACTTCCTCATGCAGCTTCCTTAGGCCTCAGGTCCTCCTTGGGCCTGACCCTGTATACACCATTTTCATTTGATGATGGAGTGCTACTGTCCACATCTAACTCTATGGATCAGACAACACCCAGTTCACGATGTGAAGCTCAGGGCACATGGTGTCGTGGTGGCCCATGGTTAAGTGTTCAGTCTCTACTAAGGCCCAGTCACAAGAGAAAAGCTGTTTCTCAAAAGCAGAGTACTTATCTGAAGAGGATCCCAGGACTAGGATCTAAAATTCTACAGGTCTGTGCTGTGATTCACCAACCAGGGCCTGCCAAAGACTCCCAATAGCATCTCTGTTGGCCACTACCACTTCAAGTACCACTAGTTCACCCAGATCACACAGCCCAAGTGCCACAGTGGACTGCCAGTTAGTGTAAACCTTTTGCAGAGTTCTCTAGTGGAGCTTCACTCAAAACTAGCAGTTTATCCAGTTTCTCGATAAATAAACTAGATTAACACACCCAAATGAGGGATATATTGTTTCCAAAACGAAAAGAGGTCCACCAAGCACTGTATTTCTTTTTCAGATGTTGGAGGAGTCAGATGCAACAACTTCTCTTTCACTTTAGAAGGAATATCTTGATATGCTCCACGACACTAGACTTCTAGAAATTTCACTGAAGTGGAAGGCGCTTACATTTTTGTGGATTTATTTCCCACCCTCTAACGCCCAAAGGTCGGCAGTTTGATTCTGCCAGGTACACCCTGGAAACTATGGAGCAGTTCTACTCTGTCCTATAGGGTTGCTCTGAGTAGGAATCAACTCGACAGCATTGTTTTGTTTTTCCAATACACAAATGTTTTATCAATAAGCTCAGAGTCACTGATACTTCTTCCTTACTAGGTCTAATCAGCAAGGTATCAACAGTATAATGTACAAATGTGACATCTTGTACAAGAGAAAGATGCTCAGGTTCTGCTGTGGTTTAAATTTCAGCATGGTGCTGTACAGTTGATATACCTCTAAGGTAGAAGAGTAAAGGTATATTGTTGGCCTTGCCAGCTGAAGACAAACTGCTTCTGGTGGTTCTTCAAGATCAGAATCAAGGAAACACTGGTCATCTCAGTAACTGCATATCAGGTATGAAGTGCTATATACACTTGGTCAAGCAATGAGGTCACATCAGGAAAAGCGATCACCACCTGGTTAAGTTTGCAATAATCCACTGTCATTCACCAAGATTCGTATTTTCTGCACGAGCAGAATATAAAAGTAGACTGGTAATTACAGTAAAAATCAACACCCCTATATAGATCCTTCAAGTCCTTGACTGTGATGGTTATCTCTACAATCTTCCCAGGAATGTGGTATTGTTTATGGTTTACTATTTTCCTAGGTAGGGGCAGTTTTACTGCCTTTGGGCTGTTCAACAGCAGGAGCCCTTATGCCACGTGTCAGCTATCCAACATGAGAGTTCTGCCACTTGCTGAGTATATCTATTCCACATATGCATTGGGAACTGGGGAACTCACTGCAGGAATGGTTCAGGGATCTACTGAAGCCCCTGTGAGATGAATCTGAGTTAATATTTTACTATTAATGGAATTTGGACCTCCATTCACCATTACTCTGGTGGGCCACAGGGATGTTGAGGGTCTCTTGAAATCAGTATCAGTTCAGAGCCAACGTCCACTAAACCTCCACAGTATCTATCTCTTTTTCCCCATTGAACAGTTACTCTCACGAAAAGCTGTAGATCCCTTTGGGGGAGACTGAAGGAAAAGTTAACAATATAAATTTTTGACAGCGTAGCAGGATGCTTCCCCAAGGGCCCCAGTCTTCCCATCATTCAAGGGTTTGCGGGTCTGTAAACTGGTTTGAGCCTGGGATTTGAACTGAAGAGCTGTGACTCTCTATTCTGATGACTCAAGTTAGGCCGCCATTCACTTGTCTTAAAATACTTCTACTTGTACAGATCAAGTAATTTTAGTAGTTTCCCATTCATTTCATTCCTACTGATACACTGACTAAGTAGCCAGCATCATACATCCATACAAGTCAGGACTACTCTGATTACTGGCTTGACTCTGCTGTCCATTACAGTAACCATAATCACATTGTCCTTTTTGACTCACTGCTACTTGGCCCTTAGCACCAGAGGTTCCAACTAGCCCCAGTGTAGTGAGGAATCTTAATTCAGTTAGGGGAGTTCCCACTGTTAAATATGTTTCATATAAGATAGGAATCACAGTAGTCTTCAAGGATGCTGGGGCTTTCTTCACAAATCTGTGCCTTACTGTTGCAGTACCGGTGTGCTTTACAGGTCTGTGATCACTGTAATATGTCAATTTTCCTGTCTTTGGGTACCTACTTCTACAGTATACCAAGGCAGGTTTGGTACTTTAACTTGATTTAGTGTAGACCACTGTATCTCTTCTTTAGCAACTCAACCAAATAAACTACTAGGTCTTCTTGTATCCTCTTGAGCTGAAACACTGGGTGAAGAATCTGTGCTTTGTTTGTTGCCAGTTATGTGCTATAGAGTTGGTTCTGACTAATAGCGGCTCTAAAGGGCAGAGTACAAGTGCCCAATACAGTTTCCAAGGAGTGGCTAGTGGTTTCGAATTGTTGACCTTTAGGTTAGCAGCTAAGCCCTTAACCAATACACTACTAGGTCTCCAATCTGTGCTTAGTGGTCTCATATCAATAAACTACTCACATTGATCCATCTTTATTTCCTTGCACTACCATCTCACATCCTTAAAACCCATTCCCACACATATTCCTTAGGTTTCTGTTAGTTTTTATTAGAAAAGTTAAACATTTTTTTGGGAGCAGACCATATCCCCTCCTGGGTCAAAATCTGTGCTTCCTTTTGGAGCTTGTTAGGACCTAAGTCTAGTTATAGATCTAGAAGCAAAAGTCTGTGGTGTGAGAGGGTCCTGGGAATATTAGCAATTTTTTGTAAAGCACCTATCTCAGGCAATGACCATGCAATGCAATGACTCAAGACAC
Source organism: Heterohyrax brucei (assembly GCA_028571685.1). Classification (NCBI taxonomy): domain Eukaryota; kingdom Metazoa; phylum Chordata; class Mammalia; order Hyracoidea; family Procaviidae; genus Heterohyrax; species Heterohyrax brucei. Next base: position 68,323,081 of record CM053152.1, read on the forward strand.
TGCCCCAGGCAATTAATCAGACACTCTCCAGGCAAGAGGACCCAGACAACCCCCAGGCAGTATCTCAAAGGCTCTTCAGACACAGCTGGATAAATCTCATCAGATAGCTTGCAGCAGGGTAATGGTTTTACTGGAGAGGGTAATTTAATAGAGAAACACTGAGTAATCTTCAGATTGGAATAAGAGAGCTGGTTCTATTGACAGGTTCTGTTGACAGAATTTAGGGCTCAACATCCCCAGTTTCCCAATTATCTGCCGTATGTCCCCAAGTGAAGTCTCAGAATCCTATTTATTCCCAGTCAATGTCTTCACTTTAATTTGAGACACCATTTGAGGTTGGAAATCCAGTTGGGGTTATAATGCAGCCAGTCTTACAATAGTCTCCGGCTTGATTTTCAGCAATGTCAGCTCAGTTACTACAAGAAATAAGGCTCTCTTTCTGGGCATAAGTGGCAAGTTTACATACTGGATGCAGGCCATGCCCATCAGGAAACTCTCACCACAAATGACTGGGCGATCATGTCATACCATACCATGGAGGATGATTACATCACCACATAACCTCCAAAACAGTGAGAAGCACAATCCAACAAAGTTGACTAACAATCTTAACCAACATGCTTTTAACTCTTCCAAGATTTCTTTTCTCTTTAAATCCTTAATGTATTCATATTTTGCACTGTGCCATTTAACACCTAAGTATATACTTCCTTTCACTGCTATTCTAATGCCTTTCCACCTATTTTTTAAACCACTTAAGGGGAAGGATAGAGTTCATATTTCTGCATCCCACAACTTGTGCTGAGTTCTGAACACATCATTACATTATGTACTCAATCAACAACGGTTATCACCTAGTGTTTAAGAAATAGCAGATGGAAATATTACTTATTTGAGAGACAATAAAACACTCTAGAGATGAGTCTACATTTTAGAGCTGGAACTACCAATAACACTGTTTGAACTATAACCTTTGAAAATATTACCTCTGCCCACTCAAGTAGTCCAACTTTAGCAAAAAAAGTTGAGATGTTGCCCATAAACCTTTCCAAATTCCCAAGAAAATGATATTCAAGCTTTTTCATTCCTGAGTCTCTTCACTTGGCCAAAATTTTCCTTAGACTAACAATGAACTTTTTTCGGGGGGGATAACTTAAGAGACTACTTCATAGACACAAAGTTTTCTTTGAAGAATGATGCTGTTGCTAGTTATCATTGGGTCAACTCTGACTTATGGCTTGCTTCACAGTGATTTCAAGGCTGTGACCTTTTGGAAGCGGATCCCCGGGCCTGTTTTCCAAGGATAAAGTGAGACCACTCTACAGAACAGACAATCTGCAAGGCTGGATAAGCCATGGAAAACCAAACTTGTAAGAGCACAGAAAGAACTATTTCTGTTCTAGAGCTAAAGATTCTAACAGAGTAAAAGAAACACAATATAGAAAAAGACCTAAAAGAAAAGGATACGGTTTGATTTCACTTCTATTGCCTTATTACACGCTGAATTTCTGAAGAACAGAGAAACTTTATAAATAAATGAGTCCAAAGTACACAGACATTAAGAAAGACAAAAGGAAATATTAAAAACAATTAATGCAACTTATGCAAAGGAAAAAAGAATTGCATTAGTGAGAACTTTTGGAACTGTTTACCTTTATGCAAAATACGTGGTAATTCTAGATTTGAGAGATGAATTGTTAACACTGAGAGTTGAGAGAATAAGAAAAATTTGCCCTGACAGATTTTAATGGGGAAGCCAGTGCAATACACTTAAGATCAGCTATTTTTAGAGACTCACAGAAAACTGCATGCTAAAAGAAATTAATGAGATTTACAACTAGATTATTTTAGAATGAAAAGTGTCTTGAAAACTACTGTCACTCAAAGATATAATAAATGTACCACAGAGTATTCATGTTATGTGAATAATGTCTCTTTTAGAGGATTTAGAGATCAACTCTAAGAGGTACTTTCAGGTCTCTCTTACTGTAGCTCTTAATACTATCAGCCCTGTTTGTAATGAAGGGACAGGGGAGTGCATTAAGTGTCAAGGCTTTATATGACTTCTATTTACTTATTTTTGCTTACGATACTCAGTCATAGTGCATATGGGGTCTACCAGCATAAAGGGTAGGAGTGTTTTCATTAGTAAGGCTTTTACTGATTCACAGGGCTAATAATTTAAAGAAATGACAATAACTGATTAAAAAAACTGTTGTCACGTCAATTCAGATTCATAGAGACCCTACAGGACAGAGGAGAACTGCCCCACAGACTTTCCAAGGAGCACCTGGAGGATTCAAACTGCCAGCCTTTTGGCTAGCAGACGTAGCCCTTAACCACTGTATCACCAGGGTTTCCCACAATAACTGATAGCAAATTCAAATCAAACACACTGCCATCAAGTCAACTTTGACACTTAATGATTCTATAGGACAGGGCAGAACTGCCCTATAGGGTCTTAAGGGAGAGACTGGTAGATTCGAATGCTGACCTTTAGGTTCGCAGCCAAACTATGAAATCACCTTTTAGGTTAAGGCAAGTTTTCATAGTCTTGGCACTATTAAATCTTTTCTATCAGATTAATACTCTGCTGTAAGGGACTGCCCAACGCATGGTGTCTACCAGCATTGTTGAACTCTACCCACTAAATGCCACAAGCACACCTCTTCTTCTCCCAGGTGTTTTAACAATCAAAATGTCTGTAAAAACCAAAACCAAATCCACTGCCATTGAGTAGATTCCAACACATAGCGACCATACAGGACAGAGTAGAACTGCTCCTTAGAATTTTCAAGGAGTGCCTGGTGGATTCAAACTGCTGACCTTTCAGTTAGCAGATGTAGCACTTCATCACTATGTCACCAGGATTTCCAAAATGTCTCTAGAAAAAAAAATCCATTGTCATCGAGTCGATTTCAACTCACAGTGATCCTACAGGGCAGACAAGAACTGCCCATAGTCTCCAAGGAGCACCTGGTGGATTTGAACCGCCAACCTTTTGGTTAGCAGCTGTAGCATTTAACTACTATGCCACCAGGGTTTCCAAAATACCTCCAGACATGGCCAAATATCCCCAGGAGGTGAGGAGTGCAAAGCGAGCCTCAGATGAGAATCACTGGGCTGCGAGTTTATGTCACAGAAAAATGAAATATCAGAGGATTTCCTTTATGTTAAGATTCCACACTCTTAATACTACTCACTGTGGTCTAAAAATCATACCTAAATCATGTCAGACAATGAGAACTGTATCCCATTTTTAAAAAGAACTCTGCCAAATCATCCCTAATTTAAATCTTCCATAAAAACTCATTCCAAAACTTAACCAAATTTCATTCATCTGAATGACTTTCTATTTGTATCTGCAACATAGCAGTGATTAGTTGTGAGACTGTCATTGAAGGTCAAATTGTAAAGGGAATTTAAACAATTAAAATTGGCAACCACATAGCTGCTACTGCCATTTGTGGATTTTAAGCTATAAAGCATTACAACATGATACAAAGTTATAATGGCACTCATATTTCCACAACGCTTTACCTTTGGAGATAACACCAACTTGCCAAATTTTACACAAAATAATCCTGGGAAAGTCTTCTTTGTTTTTTGCTGGTCTATCTCTTTCTCCCAGCATGGGATTGTCCAAAAGCATGGACTAAAAATGTGAGAAACTACTGCCACTATTGTCAAGTGAAACAAACACTAATTTCCTTCTACATACTCAACTTACTTTCAATCAGCTTCAGATTCTTGCAAGTCACTTTAATGAGAGATTTTCAGACGGTTAAATACTGGAATTACAATGATTACTAGATTTAATAATTCAATAGTTTTCCTATCCTTGAGAAAATTCATTAGGATGCACTGTCAGAGACTTTATTCCTTTATCCTTTAATACAAAAACCCTAATCTCCAGAACTGGCTTACTGATTGTATTAAGAAAGAAAACCCTGTGTGCTGTGATGCCACTACAAAAAGAGTATCTGATGCAGCCTGCCAGATAACTCCTCTAAAATGATCTTCTTCCCAACTGATAATATTGTTTGGGTTCAGCAAAACTTTTCCTAAATGAAACATTGTTGGTTTCCCTTTCAAAACCATGCTATTATGTGTTTGAACATATTTTAAAGATAGCTCCACACACAGAGTTTTCTGAGATAGAATGAAGTCACTTAACTCCAAATTCTAGGGCATTACAAACAAACAAACAAAAAAAAACAATGAGAAGAGTGAAGAAAAATAAAAATCAAAGGAACAACTCTTAAAAGGACTGGAATTCAAACATACTAGCAACAGGTCAAATACTGTTGCTTATACTCAATCATACTACCCACTGGTGTTGAGTTGATTCCAGTTCATAGTGACCCTATAGGAGAGGGTAGAACTGCCCCACTGAGTTTCCATGGAGTGCCTGGTAGATCTGAACTGCCAACAGCCATAGAACTTAACTATTATGCCACATGGATTTTCTATCAATCATAAAAAATAAAACCCACTGCCATCAAGTTGGGTCTGACTCACAGCGACCCTAGAGGTCAGAGCACAACTGCCTCATAGAGTTTCCAAGGGGTGCCTGGTGGATCTGAACCCGACCTTTAAGTGAGCAGATGTAGCACTTAACCCACTATGCCGTCTATCAGTCATAAATGTAGGTAATCCTGATCACTGGTTCCTATGGAAGCGGAAAATGGTGGTAAAGAAGTAAAATCTTAGCTACAAAGAAAATCTACAGTAATAATAACAAAAAATCCAGTGCCACTGAGTCGATTCTGACTCATAGTGACCTGGAGGACAGAGAAGAACTGCACCACAGAGTTTCCAAGGAGCACCTGGCGGACCTGAACTGCCAACCTTTTGGTCAGCAGTTGTAACACTTAACCACTAAGCCACCAGGGTTTCCTCTACAGTACTAAGTCACTATTTCCCTGAGCTTTCCTTTAATACTTCCAAGTGGAAGGCAGGATTGAAAAGTGGTACGAAGTATAAACTTAAAAGTGAATCATCTCCTCTTTACTGAAAATTGGGATGGTTTGTGATTTACACACTCAGATACGGGAGATGATAACAAAAAAGCCTATTTCACTTCTGTAATTTGCCTCCCAGGAACAGACAGGCTAACTGACCACAAGATAGCGTCTCCATCACTGGGGCTGACTAAATACTGTTTCCAAGGATCTCACAAATCTTAACTTCTGGAATTCATTTGGTTGTCAAAGTGCGACAAGATGCCTTTTCTACGTGAGTAGTGGTTGGGCAAAAGAGAGAGGAAGACCACAGAAATCCAGAAAGCATTTCTCTTATCTAAGAACAGAGAAGAAAATAGACATCTGGAAACTGGTAGAAGACAAGACAGAAAATTGCATGATGAGTAGCTGTGATATAAATACCACTAAGGATCACTGGATTCCCCATACTGCTTTTTATTGGTACAATTAGAGGACCGTAAATTTTTTTAAGTTGGATTACTGCACAAGCAACTCAAGTCCCGTCTTATCTGCCTCGCATAGTACAGGTCTAGGAGTTCTCTTTCTTCTGTTTAATGACAGACTTAAATCCATTAGTCAGTTCTGGACTGTGAAGTTTTGTGGTTTGAGTGAAGTCACGCGAGTTTCTTTCTCTGGGATGAAAAGACACAGAATGGATGAATGCAGGTGGATGGGGAGAGCGGAAACGAAAGCAGTCCTTCCCTTTTAGTAATGAAATAAACATAGTGTCCCTAAGACCAGCAATTTTCAACTGGAGTGAGGCAAAAGGGAGTATCACCAAGAAATGGGAAGGCTGGTATCAAATAAAGCTAAAGAACTGGAAACTGGGAATCTGATCTAGATAGCTCCTCTTGGTTTTGGTTACTGATGGAAGCGTGTAAAAGTATGAGTTCTTTCCTTTGGGTGTATCACAAGGACCAGAGCTGCCACGAGTGACACAAGCTGGTCAAGAGGGAAGAGATGCCCACACGTGACACAGCAGCAGTCACATTCTCCATTGCTTCCTCTTAATGTTCACTGCTGGCTGCTCTTTCCTGATGGTGCCCTTCAAAACTAGGCAGATGTAAACACACACACACACACACACACACACACACACACACACACACACGGAACTGCCAAAACCCAAATCCTACAACTCAAATACTGCGTGTATTTATGCTGCAGAAGAAGCAGATGCTGTGATAAAGAAGGCACTGGACAGAACACAGCAGACACAAGAACGATGACAGAATCTGAAAGGGTTTCTAAGGTGATCTGATTAGGTTATATCTTTGATTACAGAAACAGTCAGGCTGGAAGAATCATAGACTGGTTCCACTTCTACATGGATTTATAGCGTTTCTGCATGCATTCAGACCAACAGGTGACACAAGTTAACAAATGGGCTTTCTCTCCATCATCACGCAATGCTGCCTTACCAAACGTTCGTGTGGATGCAGGCTGCAGTAACTGCTAGACTGTGGAATATGAGAAGAATTGCCCAACATTCCTCCATAGCCAGGCTGATTCATCCCACTGGAGGAGCTCCAAGGGTCACTGCTGTGATGGCCATCTGTAAGGGACAAAGAAAACCAGGATGTTTCTGAGGCATTCAGCCTGGTCTTGCAAAATAGAAGTTTTTCATATACTTAAAAATGACTGCCTGCTGTGTATTGAGGTTTGTGTTGGTTAGCTGGTCACATCAGAAGACAGTCATCCCTATTTACCCCCCTGTCGTTCTATACTGTCAAACAAACAAACATTAAACATAGTTAAAACGTTCTTCACAAAAATTCAGCTGGAAAAGAAGAGCAGAGCATGTTTCTGTGTAGAACCAGGTGAAGTTACCAAGGTCAACAATGATAAAGGAAACATTTCCTTAAGTTCCCTACTAAACTCAATCTGTGACAACAAACTGAAAGTTAAACTATTCCTAAATTTTTTGGTAGACATAAATATTTGAGATGTTATAAATTGGGCAAGTTTACAGTTTTAAAGGCATATAAAGGAACAACCAAAATAAAAAGAAAAGAATACCTTAGATTGGAAAGATTGGATTTCATTTTTGTCACACATACAACAAAAACAAAACCGAGAATTACTGTATGATATTTAGGCAAGAAACATCTCAAAGAGATATATGCATTTTTTTTCTTTTATACATAGGTATATAATTATCATACGCTTTCAGTATAATTCAAGGAGTACAGACATATCTTAAGGTGGGTATTACACTACAGGCAATTTCGGAAGCACATAAATTTTATGAAACTATTCATTTATGAGTTAAAAAGAGAAATAAAATTAGATGAAAGATCATTTGCAAGTCTATTCTTACTTAACCTGTTGTTAATACTGTTATTTAAAACATTCCTACAGGCTCTTTTTTATTCCTTGGGCCGGCTGGCCTAAAGGTGAGTATTAAGAGATTGCCACCGTTTGGTTTTAGATCTCAAACTCAGGAAAAAAGGCAATCTCTGTTACTGTTGCATTCGTTCATTTTTTACTTCTTTCATTAGTTTAGTAAAAACTATTGAGTGCTGAATATATATGTATCAGGTTACCAACTGGTTATTAAATGTATAACATCTACTGCTTCCTGGAAAATATAATTCTATTCACTGTAAAGTTTTATTTAATAAAGGCTTTCTTCAAAATTTAGGCAACAGGAAAGTTAAATCTGCCACTGTATTTCATGAAGCTCTTTTTTCACTGAATTTCTAAATCTAGAAGTTAGAATTCAGAAAGCTGGAATATTTTCAGAAGGAATAGGAATAATCTGTAGATTTCTTTCTTCAAGAACTCCACAAGCAAAATCACGTCTGTGATTTTGACAACTTAAAGAGTTTTAACTAGAAGATGGAAACTGAAGATAAAAATAAGAGGCCACGGTACTGAGTTTAAAATAGGCTCCAGACAGTCTCTGAATATCTTCCTCTGAATTGCATGTTCCTTCAAGACACCAATTTTCAGGGTGTCATGTACCTTTCTACTGAAGGAAGCCAGTGTGGAATGCAATCTTGCTATACCTGTTTTTGTCCACAATGTTAAAATACAGAGTTTAGGAAAAGAGTTATATGCTTTAGATCTAGTCCTCGGATTAGGAGAATTTAGATCCACCTTAAATTCAAATATGAAGTTCAAGGCTGCTCACATTTAAAGTAGATGGCACATATGACAAATACATTAAGAGCACACATCATTGAACAAGAACCTCCTGAAACGGTGTGACAATGTGATGTATTATATGGCAATACACTTATGATTTGTTAACATGGAATACTGTAACTCAATGTAGACTTATAAAATACGTATTTTACATAAATTATGCTTTTCAGAGGAAATTAATATTTATCACATCCCCATGATCTTAGCATAATGTTGTTTTGAAAGAATAGAATTAGATGTGCGCAAATTAATTGTGCTCATCATAAATGTCAACTCAAAAACCTTTTTTTTGTTTGCTTTTTAGGTATCATGTGCAGAAAATCAAATTTGTTCCCCATATTTCACCTAGTCTGCTATGAATAAGACCCTACTGTTTTAATATACCTGGTTTCCTCTGTAATTTGCAAAAGTCAAGCAAGCATCCCCCTGAAGTAGATAGAAGAAATCTATTCCTGTGTCAATTTTCTCAAGGTAAACATGTTTTAAGTGATGAATCCTTGAGTTGATAGCCTCTATAAAGCTCAGGTAGCACAGTTCCTCCCACTGCTCACAAAAGATGGAGCTGACGCCCGCTATTTTTATACTTTGTCATGGCCAAGAATGCACTCTGGGGACAGTCCTGATGCTTTCCATCAGGGGTTACACCTAAGACCCCAAAGGACCCCTATGATCCTGAGCTCCACTGTATGGCATAGTGTCTGCCTAGGCAGCCCTGGATGCCTAGTGGTGAAGAGCTAGGTTGCAAATCAAATGGTAAGAGGTTCAAATCCACCAGCTACTCTTTGAAAAACCTATGGAACAGTTCTACTCTGTCCTATAGGGTCTCTTACAAGTTGGAATCATCTCCATAGGAAAAGGTTTGTTATTTTGTTTTCTATTCCCAAGGTGAAGGAGCCCTGGTGGCGCAGTGGTTAAGCGCTAGGCTGCTAAGCAAAAAGTCAGCTGTTTGAACCCACTGGCTGCTCTAGCTGCTCCATAAGAGAAAGGTGTGGCAGTCAGCTTCTGTCAAGATGACAGCCTCGGAAACATTATGGAACAGTTCTACCCTGTTCTATAGGGTGGCTAGGAGTTGAGACTGGACTCAGCAGCAATCGGTTTCTTAGGTTTATTTTCAAGGGACCATTTTTACAGACTGTCATAGGAATTTCACATATGAACCAATGACATGCAAGAGCTAACACTCTGGATGGAAAGAAAATCTCTCTGAATAGGATGCTTGTGAGTGTGTCCATGGTAATCTGAGAGAGACGGACACCGTGCTGCTCCTGCGGTGCTCAGGGCCCCAAGGGCACACCCAGCCTGGACATGCCGCTTCTTAGAGTCGCAGGGAGGAGGAGGAGGTCCCAAGGCCTACTGGTATGACTCATTTCATTTAGTTTTCAAATCTACTAAGAATGCAAGTTCTGCATACAAGGCTTCTTAGTGAAAGCCATACCTAGACTTCAGGCTCTTAATTTAGGAAAGAGGGCGCCACATTCTAAAAATAAATACCGCAGGCATACCAGGGATGGAGTTCTTCCCTGTACCACCTGAATGACCCATTCCTGCAAGCAGCTGCTATCGGTTTGACCACCCTGGTCTTTTTCAAGCAGTGGAAAGGGACTGTGCTACCAGTGACCAGACACTAAGTTCTGAGACCATATACCCTTTTGTACTTCACTAACAACACTGGATACCTAAAAGAATAAATATAGTTTATCTATTGTGAAGCTCCATCTACATTTATTCCTGAAACAATACAGGACCTTTCATCTGAAGCCAGTTAGTATGCTGGGATGAAGGTTTTGATGTGTAATAAAACGGGACTCAGTCTTTATGTTATTTTAAATGAGGCTCTTGTTCTTACTATGAATTGATGCCTAGCTGAAAATTTTCTACAGTGGTATACATGAGGATGACTTGTGCCTACTTAGCTAAGTCCATGACGCTCAGAATAGACACTGAACTTACAGACACTCATTTTTCTTGGAGATGGTAAAGAAGTCAAGTGATTAAGTCATGGAAGACCATCACCCAAGTAGCGTCCATTCTAAGTGAAGTTGATTAGTCTCTTAAATCATCACTCAAGAGGCTTTACTATAAGAAAAAGTCTTAGTAAAGGTTTGTTATTTTATTTTTAATGAATTCAATTCCTAAGAAGAGCATGTCATCCAAAACTCAAAAAAAAAAAAAAAAAAAATCTCTGCTGTCATGTTGATTCTGACCATTGCAATTGTACAGAACAAAGTCAAACTGCTCCATAAAGTTTCAAAGGAGCACCTGGTGGACTCAAACTGCCAACCTTTTGGTTAGCAGCCACAGCACTTGCTACTAAGCCACCAGGGCTTGTCATTCAGTATGCTACATTTGCACACCTGTTGCTGTTGAGGCGATTCTAACTCATAGCTACCCTAACACAACAGGGCAGAACTGCCCCATAGGGTTTCCAAAGAGTAGCTAGTAGATCTGAACATGGACATTCTGGTTAGCAGTCAAGCTCTTAACCACTTAACAACCATGACTCTGTATTTGCAGAGTATACAACACGATCCACCAGATAACAGACAAGTGGCATTTTGTCCCATGCATGACTAAGAAGAATTCCATCAAGTGGCTCTGCCATAGGAAAAGAAAAAGCATCTTACCTTGCATGAAGAAGGAGCTAGGGAAAGTGCTGGCTGCTGGTTTCGAGGAAGGGTAACCTGGCGAGTCCCTGTTGTAGTCGGCAGTGCTTGCTGATGGCGCATAAACCTGAGGAAGGAGAATCCATTTAGTTCTGCCTTCTGCATTACCAAAGTATATCAAAGTCTAACACTGTAAATAAAAACAACAGGAATAAAATGCTCAACAGCTACCATGTCCAGTCTAAATCCAGACAAACCCTAGAAGGACTGGCTTTTTCAGAATATGAAACACCAAACTCCACCAACACCAAATGCCCAGTGTATGTATGTGAATGGAAAACGAAATTTTAAGGCTGAAAAGATGACCAGGTGTGGTATGTTGTAGTCAGAGACAAGAACATTGCATCCTTGTCTAGTTGTGCATATATTACATAATGCCCAGAGGGTGGTCCTGCGTGTTTAAGCACACTTCTTTCTCATAAACACAGATGCTCTATACTCATGTAATACTCATCAAAGCTCTGTTTTAAAGATTTTCACCTATACAGAGAGGGAGAGAGAAAACGAGAGAAAGAGAGAGAGGACCATGCAGGTCACAGAAAATGATAAATGTATCTTAGAATATTAAATTCTCATAGTGTCAGCTTTTTGCAGAGATGCATGAAAAAGGCCATTAAAAGCCTGGCTCTACACAAGACCACCAACAATCAGTGTGTGCACAGGAAGAGGGGAGCCTTCCTTTTTAGTGCTTATTATATTTGCGTGTGCAATAAACTTACAAAGTGTGCCAAAAACCTAATTTACTTACATTCGTTTACTAATACTCATGAGACTCGGGGAACCAGTTCTTTATAAAAATAGCCTGTGTATTTTCTTGTTTATGTTTCATTTAAACAAGACAGCATACTAGAGAAGCACGAATTCATAAGGTATAGTTTAACTTTTAATTGGTTTCCCCCCTTGCCTCTTTTGCTAAATATAATTTTTTTTTAATCCCCATTTTCTTTTGCTCCAAAAGTTCCTCTCTCCAGATGGTCAGAGAGACTGAAACACTGTCATCCTCTTGATGAAAATGGATACCTTCCTGCCCCCATTTTGAAGCCGCAGCCGCTCACAAAACTGGCAGGGAGCCTACAGTGATACTCACAGGTCACAGTAAAAGAAAGAGAAATTCACCAATAAAAAGGCAACAGCAAGGTTACACACACACACACACCTCCCCCCTCATTTTTATTTTTATTAGCACACATCGAATAAACACCCTAAGAAAAATTATATAATTGCTCTCAGAACACCCTGAATCACAAACTAAGCATTAATACAAGGTTTAGGATTTCACAAAGGATAAGTCCACAGAGACAGATGTGGGAAAAAAACGCACACACATACAGGCAGACATACATCAAATAAATGATAGATATACCCCTCAGTGCCCTTGAACACTGGGAGGTCCTGGAGATTAAAGAAAACAAAAACAAACCAGAGAAACCCACTTACACTTTAGAAAACAAGGATTTTCGGAAGTTATGGAGGGACACAAGCCCTACAGCTCATAGGATTTTTTAAAATTTTCTTCGCATTTTAAACACATAAATAGCAATTTGCTTATGACCTCACTATTTTCTCAAGGCTTACAATAAAGAAAAAAAACTGGTTTTCAAGGAATAAAACTTAAACCAGAAATCAAGAAACAAATGAAAATCCTAAGTCCTATCAAGCAAAAATCCAGTATTTTCTTGAGCACTGTACAACCAGCCAATGGGAAACACTACCAAATACATATAAAGGAAAGCAAGCTAAAAAGATGAAGAAAACCATCACCTTCTAGGAAACGAGGAAATTAAAAATTACATCATCTTATTCTAACAACCGAAAGAGCACAACAACATAATTTACCTACATCCACTGATAATCTGACAGCGATTTGCCCAGTCAGCATTAAGACAACCCAAGTATACTATGTATTACGCCTAAAAAGCAGAAATAAATGAATTTACTAGAGAAAACTGAAAATAGAGTCTTACTCATAACTATTAAATCACCTGACCATTTAAAACACGTGAAATCGGTACTTTTAACAGAATACATTTTAGTTTTAATTATATATTCTATAATACCGTACTTAAACACGTATGTTATTACATAAACATTATTTGGTGATACCTAACAAAGTTCATCTATTGTTACTCTTTTTGTAGAATTATCTGATACTTCTTTTGCGATTTAAAGAAAGAAAGACTTGCTTACATTTGGTCATTTCAAAGGATATTATTTTGGTTATGAATTATGACACCAAGCTCAAAGATCTACGGGTGAGACTACTTACCTCAAATTCATGAAGGAACAACAGTGATGAAAAATTTATTTAGGATATATTTTATTACATGATTTCCATTTTTCTGATATAATGGCCAAATAAAAGACTACTTAAGTAACCCAAATCTTCATTAACAGGAAATGGACTGCTGTGTATAGTTGTTTTGTTTTCTTTTTTTAAGGCAATTAGTTTACAAATGAGGTAAAATGCTATTCTTTTCTACCTAGACACTTAATCTCTCTCATTTCCAAAGTTATTTTTAAGATTAAACTCTCTGTATATTTATTACCTAAGGGGGACTGGAGCCACAGTGCTGGACTGCTCAACTGCTAACCAAAAGGTCAGTGGTTTGGACTCATCAGTCGCCTTGTAGGGGAAAAGACTGCTGGAATCCTTCACGAAGGTTAGAGCCTAGGAAAGCTTATGGGGCAGTTCTACTCTGTCACACTGGGTAGCTGTGAGCCAGCATACAATAACAGCACCTAACAACAAAACACATCAGTCAATACAAACAAATTTTCGCTAGAATTCTTTTTCTTAAAAAGAATTCTAACTTTTTCTTAAAAGTTAGAAGACATCAAGGAATCTCTCCAGTTCAAATTCCTACATTTCAGATATGAGACCACTCAGTAACGGACTGAGTTTTCAGTAATCAGTGATTTTCTTCTTTTCTAGTGGTGATACACATATAAGGTGATCACAAGGTTTTTACCATAACTTAACTTTAGTACTTTAATCTTTAGTAACCTAATGATTTGCTTTGTTATTTGTACCTCAGTAAACTATTCTACCAATTTCTTACACAAAAGTCTTCAAAGTATAGGTTTTGAGGTATTTAACAGACGACATTAAATTCTGTGAGAAAAACATCCATTGGCTTTAATTATTATTTTATGTATAGAGACAGATTACTAACATTTTTGTTAAATAAATTATTTTTTTAATGTAATTAACTTAACTATCACAAACATCCCCGATCTCTTCAAGTAGTTGGAATGTTTGCAACAATTCCAGTCCAGTCAATCAAAAATTAAACAAAAGCCCCAAATTAAGAATACAATGGTTTGCAACGACTCCAACAATGAAATCTGAGTAAAATGCAACAGGAGACAAAAGTCTGCCTAAGTTTTTCCCTAGCAGGGTGGCTCAGATCAAGGTGACCGTGGGCATTCTGATTCCTGCGGCAACATTTTTATTGACAAATTCAAAGTGGGGAAACCTGACTGAAGCCACAGGCCATTATCACTTCTACTGAACTATAACAACAAAGTAAAATGAATATTCAGTCAGCATTGTTAACTTCTTTCTCAGAATCCTGAGATTAAGGATAAAAAAAGTATATATATAGAAATTGAGTTTTACCAAGCTCTAGGGCTAACCGTAATGCCTAAACTAATAAAAGTAAATAAACAACGCTTTTGTTTTATAGATTTTTCTGGTAATTTGAGAAATACTGCTACGGTGCATTAGCAGTTCCTTTCAACGTTCTTGACTCTCTTTTCTGTTATCAAAGAAACAAGTACATGATAAGTTTTTCTGTGTAGCCAGGATCTTTACCTCTTAGAAAAGAATAAAATCACGCAAGCACACAAACCAACAAAGGGAGTCTGCATCTTACATTTTCTCCTTGAGTCTCTTCTCTTTATTGGCCTAGACCTAACAGTCTCACTTACAGACCAATGAGTACTACCATTTGTTTAAAAGTAGTCCTGGTGCCACAGTGATGAAAACGCTTGGCTGCTAACTGAAAAGTTTACAGTTTGAACCTACTAGCTACTTGCATGGGTGAAGGGTGTGGTAATCTGCTTCCATAAAGATTACAATTTTGAAAACCCTATGGGGCAGTTCTACTCTGTCCTATAGGATCACTATGAGTTGGAAGAGATTCAAATGCATAGGTTATGAGACCATTTGTTTAGTGCCTCTGAACAGCCTTTGAGCTAGAAGCATCCTAAACATTATTTCTAACCATCATAATTATCCTAAAATTATCATCAGCATCATTCTTATTTCAGAGGGCTACACTATGGTAGAGAGAGCAGTCTGTCAGACCCAGACCAGGCTAGTTCTCACAGCCAACAAAGCCACGTATAAGCTAGACAACCTTGAATCTGTTACTTTAGTCTTTCTGATGATCAGATTCCTGCCCGTAAAACAGAAATGATACTACCCATTAAGCAAAATTCTTATGAGAGCAAATGGTATTTTTATGAAAAGCAAACTGGAATGATATCTGGCACATAGTAAGCATGCAAAAAGAAAAAAAGGGCAAGCTATTGTTTTTACAAACTAGACAAACATGACTCTGAAAGGTTAAGCCACCTTTCCATGTTAAATACTTACTGATTTTTAGAGCTAAGGTTTGAACTGGTCTCCACATTCATATCTAATGGAGAAAAACACTTGTCAGTGATCCATGTACTACTCAGGCACCTGGGTGGCAGACTGGAGAAGGAGCCTCGACTCTGTTCTTTTTTGAAGGCCATGGATCTGAGTCATCCAAATCTATATTCTTTTGATAATAACTAAATAATCCTTTGTTATTAAAAGGCAGAAAGAAAGAAAGAAAGAAAAAATTCTGTTCCTATCAACATGATACTTTGGTCCCAGATTATAGAAACATTCTGTGGAAGTCTTAAGAAAACAGGTATCGTAAGGCATCACGCAGTGACACCAAGTACATGTTACTGTGACTGGCTTCCTGACCGGAGGTGGAAACCTTCACTCTGGGACGATTTAAGACAAGTGGCCTTTGGATCATGTACCATGAAGAGTGTTACAGGCCGGGGCTGGGCTGCAGGCACCAGCAGGACAGTAGACCCTTAACCCCTGTGTAACTCTGCAAGTACCACCGCCCCCCCACCGCAGTGTATAATTTCCAGAGAGAATTCATTCAGAATAACCGAAATCGAGGTTTTTCTGATCCTTCAAGAGACTCAGAGTCACCTTCATGATGCACAGAAAATTGCAATGCAGAATTATGTAACAGATACCCAAACGTTAGCTAGGCTCATTCAGTAGCTAAAACTTTGGAGGACTTCACAAAGACTCCAAACTGTGATGGTTGAACATTCAAATGTCAAGAGTCTGTGGTATGCAACCACAGTTCAGAGATCTAGGCATATGCTTTGAAGCTTCCCAGTATCTAACGGTGAAGAACAATTGTCAGTGATCCACCTACTGCACTGGCACCAGAGAGGGGGCCTCAACTCCTATTTTCTGAAGGACATGGATCTGAGTACAAGGAAAACGTGGCTTAAAGTAGAAATAAACTCCACATTAACAAAAGCTAAAACGGACAGCGTAATTGTTCTATGTCAACAATTTAAATAAACGTACGAGTCGACCTTACTTGATGATAGTGGGTTTACTAGCTGATACCTAAAGGAAGACTTAAACCCACTGCTGTCAAGTTGATTCCAACTCATAGTGACTCTACAGGACAGAGCAGAAGTGCTCCGTAGCGCTTGCTGGATTGGTCAGCAGCTGTTGCACTGAACCACCACACCACCACGGTTTCCTTCCCATAAAGTGAGGGCAAGATGCATATAGAAGAAACAGCCTCCAGATACTACATATAGATTTGGCAAGGGAGTAAAAATTACCCAGCTCTAGAGCCAGACCAATTGAGTTGGAAGTCCAGCTCTCATCATTAGTTCTGAGGACACAGCCAAGCAAGTTTACTCTCAAAGCCTTAGTTTCCTCATTTGTCAAATGGAGCTATTATTTTTTAGGGAGGCTGAACAAATTAAGAAATAATCCCTGTGAAGCATAATTCCTAATCTTTCCCAGATTCTCAATAAATACTACTAGTATTTACAGTCTGTTTTTAAGAGCTACTCATGGTTTATAATTATTTTTAACCACATGCCTAGAATGGTACTATCTAGAAACCTGTGGGTATTTGAATTTAATAATAATTAAATAAAATTAAATATTCAGTCTCCCAGTTGTACTAGTTATACTTCAAGCGCTCAACAGCCCTGTGAAGCTACTGGCTACCACACTGGACAGCACCAACACAGAACCTGCTCACTGTGGCAGTTAGGTCTTCTACTGGACAGGACAGTGCCAACCTAAAGTCATGGCTGTCCACAAGGGGCCCTACTGGACCCCATGTGTCATCCTCTGTTATGGCAGCTATCACAGTAACATTAGCTCATTTATAATTTGCCCTTCCCTTTAGGCTGGAAAGCAGGAACTCTTCTGTTGTTAAGACAAATACTTAGTGTTGGGGATCGGATTCTGTTTCCCCAAAATCTGCAGAGCAATTTGACTAGGCCATGATTCTCAGTATTGTGTGACTGCCCTCCAGTTTGTGATTTCCCTAGGCTGTAAATCCTAATCTCTGCCTGGAGTTAACAGACTGGATTATGTTAAAGTAGATTAGGGTGGGACTGTAACACCCTTCCTAAAGTCACCTCTTTGTTGCAAGGTAAAGGGAGTTTCCCTGGAGTGTAGCTTGGATTACTTTTTATCCTGCAAGAGATAAAAGGGAAGTAAGCACGGGGTTAGGGATCTCATACCATCAAGGAACCAGTGCCCAGGGCTGAGCATCCCCTCTGGAAATATCACGGTCCGTGTCTCAGAAGCTTCTAGTCCAGGAGAGGAAAAATGAAAAGGGCCAGCGGAGAAAGTGTTCCCTAGAGCCAGCACCCTGAACTTGAACTTCCAACCTACTGGACTATGTGTGAAAACCATCCACGTGTGGTGTTTCTGTTAGAGCAGAATCAGATGACTCAGACACCTGACAACGGCAGTGACCTCCACACAGCTCGCATCCAATGAATGTTGACTGTGTTGAATTACAGCATGTTTAGATTTCAGTTTTATTTACTATTTTGAGTCCCTTGTACTATTACATATTTCTGAAAGTCCTACTTGGCAGTGGAACCAAGCAGTACAGCAGACAGGAGTATCGGTGAGCCCAAGGTTCTGACACATAGGATGTAAACCTGAATCGCAATTCAGTCCTCTGCTCCTAGTGTCCCCATCAAAGGAATCACAATTAGATGTGTTGTAATCACTTTTTTTTAGACAATAAAATTGGAAAATATTTGGAATTTTTTTCTGATCATGTGTTTTCACATATTGGTAGATAGATTTCTCTATTTTACTCTCTCTTCCTTTATTTTTTTTTTCAATCTTGTATCTTTCACAAATGCTCCTTTCGCTTTTCCTGGACTTCTGCATCTTCTGCCCTCTGTCCTGATTCTTGGGAATCGTACTTTTAGAGTTCACATGAGCTTATTTTACCAAGAGAAGAGGAAGAGGGTAAAGGGCTCAAACAGAGCTAGGCCTGGTAAAGGTCAAGGGCTCAAACAGAGGGCACAAACAGAGTTGGGGCTCTGGACCTCAGGTCTGCCTGGTTTTCTAGGCACTCCTCTTTCTAATGTCTCCTCTAGTTTTCTAACTTAAAGATTTTAATGGGCAGTAAAATGACATAATAGGTAAATAAACAGATTCAGGGAATATCGGTTGGCAGCGTATCATAACGTTTAAAGAAACTTAATAATGTTCAAAGCCATATAATTGTAAGTCAGTAAGAAAAGTTCAAGAGTGTCAAAAACCAAACCAAACCAAACCAAAACTATAGGAATAAAGATCATTTGCTTGATACACTCCCAGTCTATGTTATCAAGGGAAGAAACATCTGCTAATGGAAAACAATTCTACTTCACTTCCAAGTGATGGTTAAAGGCCACTGTGAGTTACTGTCACATAAGTAGCAAATGTGCTTAGCAGTAACACATAAATAACATCCTTCAGTATACTGACAAATAGATATTTAAGAGTTACATATAAATGGAAAATCCCACAGATATAAAGCCACTGAAATTCAGAAGCTTTGACTTCCATCTAAGCAACTTAAACTTTTACAGGAACTAACCAACTAGTTAGAACTGCCCCAAACAACTCACAATTTACAACAGTTTGACCCCCTAAACTATCCTGATAGTTTGTACAAAAACAAACATTTCACAATTGCCTGAAGATGTGCAACATGTATCATTCATGCACAGGATAAAAAAAGCAAACCTGTTGCCATCGAGTCACCTGACTTACAGCAACCCCCAAAGGACACAGGAGAAGTGCCTCCAAGGGTTTCCAAGGCTGTAATCTTTACGGAAGCAGACTGCCACAGCTTTCTGCTGCAGAACAGCTGGTGGGCTCCAACCGCTGACCTCTCGGTTAGCAGCCAGGTACAGTCACCTTTTATTTCCACTAATTGAGCAATGACCCTACTTCACCCTATCATGTTGTATCACAAAAATATATGCAAAAGAATATGCATATGATCCCCCAAAAGAAAGCCCCTGAATATGGAATATAATTAAAACATGAATCACTACGAACACATGTCCACAAGCCTCATCACAAATACCACACAGAATTGGCCTCCTTCGTAGTTATCACCTGAGTCTTATTAGCCCTTTATGAGTCTATTAAATCTGAAGCTAAATTTTACAAATGAATTTCACCCAAGAATTTGATCCTTTTCATGTTAGCAAGTAGCATATGCAAGAGAATATTAATTCTCTTTCTTGCTTGTGTCTTCATTCATGAAACTGCAGAACTGAGAGTCTTCCAAAAGGCCAAAAGGGCAAGAGGAGGAGTAGCAGGGACCCAAACGGCCCACAACTGGATCAGATGCTGCATGGACACACAGGGCTGGGTGGGCTGCAGACAATGCCCTTCAGGGCTGGTGCCTGGGTGGTGCAAATGGTTGACGCAGCCAGCTGCTAACCAAAGGTCGGAGATTCAGTCTACCCAGTGGCACCTCCGAAGAAAGACATGGCAATCATTTTCAAAAAACAAGCCACTGACAATCCCATGGAGCACAGTTCTACTCTGATACCCACGGGGTCATCAAGAGTCTGAACTGACTCAATGGCAACTGGTTTACCAGCACATCCAGTAACCTGGGGGATGCTCACCAGATTAATAAGAGAGGTCTCCAGTGTGCAACACACACCAGGAGCTCCAAAAAACCTAGCGCTTTTATGGCCAGCTGGCTTTACCTTGTTTTTCCTTCTTTACAAACAAAAAGGCAAAGATATGCTTATGCTTTTTACATGGCTGGCTGCAGCTTGTTTTTCAAATTTCTAAATCAAACTTCAAATTCTAAGCAAAACAATGGATCTGTTTATCTTTAGACATTTCTAGAAATTCACAAGGAAGAAAAAAGCCCTCCTTCAATTAAAAAAAGACTAATACAGACCTCTAATAATTATGTAACACTAATACTTTAATTTACATCTAAGGTGTCATGTTATTTTAGATATATTTTCACTGTGCTATCACTGTAACCCTCAGCAAAACTGCCAGGACTGTAAGACTGGGTTTACTCTGCAACGATACCACAAGTAAAGAGTATCTGAAATTTTAAGGTGCTTTCACACAGTATCCTACTGAAACCCTACAACTATCCCACAGAGGCACACAGGGAATTACCAACAAGAAACAAAGAAAAGAAGCAATTCTTCATGGTCTCATAGCTTAACATTCCCCAGAACTAAAAAAGCACTTGGTCCCACTGCCTACCGGACTCAAGTCTCTTGCCCCCACTGACACAGCAAGCTTATGATGGGGATGATGTTGGTTTCTACTTGTGACATGCTGGAAACCTGGTGCCACAGTGGTTAACAACTATGTCTGCTATCCAAAACGTCAGCAGTTCAAATCCACCAGGCACTCCTGGGAAACTCCATGGGGCAGTTCTATTTTGACCTACATGGTTACTATGAATAGGAATCTAATCGACTTGACAGCAGTAGCTTTTAAGATATGCCAGCCAATATTCTGACAAAGCTGCACATGTATTCACTTGTCTTTACACTAAGCCCACTGTTTTAGGGTCATTCCAGTTTTACAGAAGAAGGAATCAAAGGCAACCAGAGGTCAAGTAAGGTGCCCAAAGTCAAACTATTAAGTAGCAAACCTGGAATTAAAAAATCAGGTAGTCTTATTTCAGAGTCTGAGCCGCTAACCATTATTGTTATTAGTTGCCATCAAGTTGACTTTGACTCATGGCAATCCCATTTGTGCAGTGAAACTGCCACCCAGGGCTTTCGAAGCTGTGATCTTTCAGAAGCAGATCTTCAGGCTTTACTGCCAAGCGGCCTCTGGGTAGGTCTGAATTGTTGCTGACCGCTTGTCCACTCAACAAGTGCCTGCCATTTGTGCCATCCAGAAATTCCTTTTAACCATTACCCACTGTCGTTGAGTCGATTCTGACTCATAGCAACCCTACAGGTCAAACTGCCCCATAGAGTTTTCAAGGAGTACCTCACAGACTTGAACTGCTAATTTTTTGGTTAGGAGATATAACACTTAACCACTATGTCACCAGGTTTCTACTCTACTGCATTCTCTACCGATAGCTAAGAATTTTCTTTCAGGGTGCATCGTGTAGGATATTACCAGAACCCAGCTTGACAGAGTCCTGGGTCCCATATACTCCTGGACACCTTACGAACCAAGGGACTGAGCATGGTGTTTTGGCCAAACAGAACACCAGAGGATCCTGGTTGGGGAAATACCAAGCTCCTTGTGTACCGCTACAAGGAAGAAGCTCATTCACTCAACTGTTTTCCAGACATGAAGCTCAGAAACTAAGCAGCCAGTACTGACTCCTGTTTAATAGCACTAGAAGGAGCTCCAGTGGTGCAGGAGTCAAACACTCGGCTGCTAACTGAAAGGTCATCAGTTCAAACCCACCAGCTGCTCTGAGGGAGAAAGACATGGCAATCTGTTTTCATAAAGAGTGCTACCTCAGAAACCCTATGGGACACCTTCTACTCTGTCCTATAGGGTCACTGTGAGTTGGAATTCAGTCGCCAGCAACGTTTAAGAGCAGCAGAGAACAGAGAGAGATTAAGTAATCTGATGAGAACTGTGCTGGAGGCTAACGGTAAAATCAGGCCCAGGACCAAGTACCAGGGCACTACACTGATAAATACCACTGTATTAATACTTAACGCACTCAAGTCAAGTGTGAATACAGTCTTGTCTGTATGTACTAGCCTCTGGCTCCAAATATTTCCTTTTATTTTCACACCTGCATTTCTCTTGGTCTTGGCACTAACTGAGCAGACTGTATGTTTGCTATTACTTTCAACTTGGTATATCACAGGAATGCCCACTGCCAACATTTTGAGTACATTGGCCCTGGCTGAGAGTGCCTTAAATTGATTAAGTTACACCTGTCTAAGGATCTCTTGAAACACTTAATTGCATAAAACACGGACTGGGTGAAACCTGACTTCTTCCTGGTTGCATTCTTTATGTTTCTCATTCACATGGGAATTGGCTTCAACACTAGGCCCAGGATCAGCAGAGAGGAAAGACGGCAGAGGCCACAGGCACAGCATGACTCTTTAATACGTTCTCAACAACTAAGTTGTTTTTGAGCTCTTATTTATTGAATGTTCAGCAGAAATTAAAGATAATCTTAAGAAGAACCCAATGTGTTATTTGTATTTAGTATTACTGTTCCTTCTGGTTGACCTAAATCTTAACCCCCCAAAACCCACTGCCGTCAAGTTAGGTCTGACTCATAGTGACCCTAGAGGTCAGAGTAGAACTGCCCCACAGTTAGTTGCCAAGGAACACCTGGCAGATTCAAACTGCTGATCTTCTGGGTAGCAGACGAAGCACTGAACCCACTACGTCACCAGGGTTTTCAAATCTTAAATGGATGTCATTAATTATCTCCATTGACATCTACCACATCAAATTCATTGAGAAATTATTTCTAATGGGATCATCTCCTAACTCAGCCTCCCCCTTTTGGCAACCCAAATGTTTGTTTTTTCAGATGAAAACTGTTGTTTCATTAGGAGTTGTTAGAACATCAAAACAGTGTGGCCCTATCTGCCAATAAATAGCTCTGTGACCTCTGGAGGCACTGTTTTATCAATTAACTGAGGCAGCCAGTCTCCTGGAGAAGAATACATTGTATGATCCCACAATAAAAATTAATTTTAGGTTTATTCCAGTGTTGATTATTACTGTTTCTTCAAGATCCTATTCGATGTTAAGAAAGTCTGCCGAGGACAGCCAACTGCAAAAACAGTAAGTTTAAAGAAAGTCTTAAGTATGTACACGTGTGCTTGAGCATGTGCGTCTCAATGTGTCCGTAAAATAGCAGCAGTGTAGTACTTGGCATCAACTAGGCTCAAATAATTATTGGTGTGTACTTGAAAGGATGAATAAATATACCACAGGTAAGAAACACATTAAAACTACAAGTAATATAATGCAGAGAAAGATAAACACTCATTGGTTTTGCCAAAACGGGTTTGAATGCATTTCATTTTTCAAAGTGTTTCAAGCTGGAGGTGAGCTGTCTTTAGGAAGAGATGCAGGTGATTACCTAGAATGACCCCTGCTGAAGGTTTCTCAAAGTATCATTCCCACCCTTTTCCCTTTCAATACCAGCCTACAAAATGATGCTCGAAAGCCTACTGCTGACACCCTTTGCTGGCGGTGAATAGGCGTGGCTTTTTAAAAAGGAATTTAAGCTTGACTAAGCCTGGGTACCACTAGGCTAAACAGATTAACTCACTGCTGCAGGTTCAGTCAATGCACATTACTATGAGTAATAAAACCCTGCATCTCTGAGAAAAATCCCACAGTCCCAAACCCTCTTCTCCATACGTGTCTGGATCACCCCCTCATCTTCAGGAAATGCTTTGATAGCCTGGTCCCAGTTATTACACTTCAATGTGCTGAGGTCTCAGGTCTTTTCTCAGGAATTAATTGTTACAAAGAACGAGAGGAAAATGGAGAAGGTATGAGGGTACTGAAAGAGAGAGCTTTACCACCAGGGAAAGCCTCACAAAAGAAAAATGCTGATTATTTGACAGTTCGATGCTGCACAATCCTGAATGTGCTACTCCTACTTCTCCAATCCCAGGTGTCTTCAGTGCTGGGTTTGTATATAATAAGGACAGCTAGCCAGGCCACAGTCATTGCTAAGCACATACTCTTTCCCAGGAAGCAACAGGGACCAGGAAGAAAGTTGTATCAGACAAAAGCAGATGGATACTTTCAAGGGCAGAGACCCAAGGCATGAAGAAAAAGACACCGAAACCAAGATGCTAACATATGAAAAAAAATCCAAAAAGGAATACTCAAAGAATCAATTCCCAAAAGGGGATTCTTGTTCTGGAGATAAGTTCTTTGACCTGAACTGGACTGTATAATAAAAACCTGCTGCCATCGAGTTGATTCTGACTCACAATGACCCTTGAGTCCAGAGTGGAACCACCCTACAGAGTTTCCGAGGACAATCTGATGGATGTGAACTACAAACCTTCTGGTTAGCAGTCATAGCACCTAACTTATTACGCCACCAGGGTTTCCAAACTGTTTAACATGAAATTTTATAAAATCCTATGATTAATAATGATAACGAAATGACATCTTCACAGTATTTTAAATTACTAAGACATTCTGCTTTCACTTTCTTATCAGATAATCACTTTGAGACAGATTAAGTACCAAAGTCAACCAGTACATCCATCATCTCATCCATTCTATACATCAAGTAACAGGAGCTGGGAGGAGGGTTAGTGCCTTCCTTTCCCAGCAGCTGGAGTCCCTTGGTGGTACAAATGGTTAATACACTCAGCCAGTTAACCAAAGTTTGGAGCTTTGAGTCCACCCAGAGAAGTCTCAGACTAAAGGTCGAGAGACCTACTTTTGAAAAAGCAGACACTGAAAACTCTATGCAACCTACTTCTACTCTGACACACACGCGGTATCCATGAGTCAGAACTGACTTGATGGCAGCTGCTTTCCCAGCAGTTACAGAACTGTACAAGAGTATGTGTGAGGCTATCGCTTAGATCATTGCTCTCTAACTCCCAGGTCAGAACTGTTAGCATGTGATTAGACGAGCCTCCCAAATCACCTACATTTTAGTGAATCTGGAGGTCAAATTTTCATGTTTGTAAATGATACTCACGAATATAGAGTTACAGATGAACTCTTTGCTGTGCTTTGAAGCATCAAACTTAATGGTGGGTGCTTCAAGCAGATGCCCTCATCTTCTGCTTACAGAGAATTGTTATGAACAGTGAGCTTCCAATCTGGCTAAGTTTTGAACAGGGATCACTGCCACAGTACACCATAAAATCATTACCCCATCCTCTCCTTCACAAAGCTGAAAAAAGTACCAATTATCTTTTTTTCTGTCAAAACATATGGCCTAACGACTTTCAAATGAAAACAAAAGCATGAAATAATTACCAAATGTATGACTCTGTGGCACAGATTGAAATGAAAAAATAAGTATGCAAATTGTCAACGTCTATGTACAATCAGCAGCCTGTCTATCCAATACCTATTCAAGTACCCGCCTCTACCTTCGCCTTTTCCCCAGGATTAGGGGAGATTTTTAGGTGAAATGAACAAGCAGTATCTCACTGATTTAACTCATAGCAGAGCTTCTAGTCTGCAAAACGCACTTTGAGTTGTGTGTGTGTGTGAGTATTAAAAAAAAAAAAGAGGAAGCCCATATTTTTGTTAGGAGCTAGTTAGAGGATTTAAGACTTAACACCAAGTAAACAGAAATTCTTTTGCACAAGTATTACTTTGCATAAGCTGTACATGTAAAAGAAATACAAAGAGAATTATTCCATTAGGATAGGGTTATTTAAGGAAAATTTTTGAAGGAAAGATTTACACAGAATCCAACCCCAAACTCACTGCCATCGAGTTGATTCTGACTCATAGTGACCTCACAGGTTACAGCAGAACTGTCCCATAGAGTTTCTAAGGAGTGCTTGGTAGATCTGAACTACCCACCTTCCACCAGCAGTCGCAGGTAGCACTTAACCACTTCACCAGGGTTTCCAATTAATACAGAATGGCAGTCATATTACTAAAATGAGGCTGCCCAATAGGGGAACAAATAATCAACAGTAAAGAGCTCAGACCTCCAAGCACATTTAAAGTAGAATTATGCTGGCTATCACTCATATACTGGTTGCACAGTGGTTATATGCTACAGCTGCTAACCAAAAGGTCAGCAGTTCAGATCTGCCAGGCACTCCTTGGAAACTCTACAGGGCAGTTCTCACCAGTCTATAGGGTTGCTATGAGCTGGAATCACCGTGACTGCACCGGGTTTGGTTTCCACTAATATTGAAATTTCAGACATTTTTCACATGATTTATTGTTTCTTAAGTCTAAGTTGCCTCTGGGTGACACTGAATCGCCAGCCTTTCAGCTGGTAGTCAAGCAATGAACCATGAGCGTCACTCAGGGAACTACTCAATTAATAAAACAACAGTGATTTCTCAAACAATAAAGATTCTAGTAAGATTGCCACTTTAAATTCTTTCCAAGAAACAAAGCCTTTGATAACTAAATTATGTTGTTCAATAATTTTCAATTTTTAAAACAGAATGTAAAATTCAGACGACTGTTTAATATCCAGATAAGGGGAGCAGCTTCACATTCTTCATTTTGATGTAATTAATGAGAAGACATAATTATGAGAAAGTTTTATATAATAAAAGGCACAGAATTCATTTTCACCTTTTTCCTTGATAAACTAGAATCTTGTGAGAATGTAACAGAAACATACAGAAAGCTTAAAAAGAGGCAAAGGATGGTTCCTGTTTTCTTTTTCTAGATTAAAAAAGTCTAGGAAAACAGACAACTCATTGCTTATATAATCAAGAAACATCTGGAGATCCCTCATCCATAGATAGATAGCTGGGAGGATATGGATGTGTATTATATATACATATGTACGTGCATGATGAAATTAAGTGTTCATGGAATACACTGGCATGATGTATGTGCTTTCCTTTACAAAAAATCTTAAGAGCATGCACCTGTCTGTGGGTATGGTATTACGGCAGTACAAAGGACCAAGAGTTCCTGCTGGCCCATGAGTTCAAGTGCTCAGCTGTTAACCAAAAAAGTCAGTGGTTACAACCTACCAGCCGCTCTGCGGGAGAATGATCTAGCAGTGTGCTTCAGTCAAGATTGCAGCTTTCCAAACTTTCTGGGGCAGTTTTACCCAGTACTGTGTGGCTGCTATGAGTTAGAATGAACTTGACAGCCACAGATTTGGTCTTCGAAGGGAGGACCTATTCACAGGCCAATCTCTCAAGAAGTTAACTCTTGTCATTAGCTGCTAGACAACCAATTTATGTAGTCACAGGAGAGGAGGCAGGGCTTGAGCTGAAATAACTGCTCGCTCACTAAGGTCACTCACTACTCACCATGTCTTTGTTAGGAAACCTAATGCATATTCTCAATCAAGAGACCAAATCAGTGATCTCTCATTGCAAAAATGTCTTGAGCCAATCAGCTCCTAGACCAAGCCCCAAGCCCATTGTGGCCAAGTGGATTCCAACTCACAGCACCTCTATACAACAGAGCAGAGCTGCCCCCCAGGGTGTCCAAATCTGTAATTCTTTACAGAGCCCACTGCCACATCTTTCTCCCATGGAGAAGCTGGTGGTTTCAAACCACAGATCTTTTGGTTAGCAGCTGAATGCTTAACTGCTACGCCACCAACGCTCCTTTAGCTATAGATAAAATGGTCCCTGAATGTGTCAAAAAGAGCAGACCTTCTTTTTAGAATTGGTTCCATCACTAACTGACTGCCGGTAGATCATTTAACCTCTCTTTCAACTTATGACATTCACTTGGGGAAATGTACACACCACAGTGCCAGCCATTACAGAGAAATGTGGTACAAACGAAACAAGATAAAGGAAAGCCCTTGAAAACATATGGAACTCAAAGTACATACGGAGTATTGACATGTATGCAATTTGTAGACTGTGTCCAGCACACTGTTGATGCTTATCATCTTTTCTTGATGGTGATGAGAACACTAGTTTCCTTTAATAGAATTTTTAAAAATATGTGTATAATCTATTTAGGCTCTGTTCTCTAAGGAATCCAACAGAACGGGTACTAGTGGTAATACAGAAACAGATATGCACCAAGAAATGGATTCAGTAAGTTTTAACTACACATATTTCCTTTTCTGAACTTCCCTGACATTTTATACATTTGTATCTTTTACAAACTTCAGAGGCATTATCTCCCATATAAAACTATAGATACCTAATGGGCACAGGCTGTGATTTAGGACACACCCAATGCAACAGATCCTCCACAGTAGGTACCTGGTAAATGCTGATTAAGTGAACAAGGGTAAGAGAGGCAACGGGAGAGATCCATTTTTTTCTTCACTTACAAACTTTACACAGCAGAATCTTAGTGCTAACGTGCCTTAATGATATCATGTCTTTTTTCTTCAGAAAACCTGTCCTCTGAATCATGAATGGCTTACACACGGGGGTGGACCTCTGGCTTCCTATCAAGAAGATGTCACACGGAGATGACACAGATGTGAAGGATATCGGGTTGCAATTCCACAAGTGTCCAGAACTGGAATGGTAACATTTCCCAGGGAGCTCATCCATGTATAACCAAAGGAGTATCTTGGGCTTGCTGTATTTGTATTATCTGTGTCTCGGTTTCCATGTATGTCCGTATTTCAAATTTAAACAATGCATGAAATTCATCGGAATTAATCTAGGATTCTAATTTTACTCCCCAAAGTCAGAAACTTAAAAGAAATAACAGGTATGTTAAGACCATGCTTGGTTTTCTGCTGTCTTTGATGATGCGTCCTACTCCTTTCAGTGGGTAGGAGTTCAAACACAGACGGCACTGACAGGGCGGCACAACACAGAAGACAAACTCAAGCTGCGCTCACCACTTGAAAACTCTCCTTTTCTTCTGCCCATCCAGTTCCTTCCTGGATCTGTTCCTGTTTCATTTCATCTGAACTGACTGATCTGTACTGCTCCTTTGTTCACTGCTTGTCTTCTGCCTTGTGTTGGGTGTACTTCATTTTTCTTTCTACCATCCTCTCTGTCTGCTGGATGAGATGCTTGAGGTTGCTCTTCTGATGGGGACGACGGACGGAGGAGGAGGAAAAGCATCTTGCAGTGCCTTCCTCCATTTCTTTACCTTCCTTCCATACATACCACACCAATGAAGCTGCCCAACAGCTCCTTGCTGCTGCAGGCAAACATCATTTTGACCTCTCGGAAACATCTGCACTATGGACCAGTTCCTTCTTCTAGTCAGTCTGCTTTCCTTGGCTTCTGTGACTGTATTTTCCTGGTGTTCCTCACGGTGTTCTAAAATTTTAAATTAAATTATCTCCTGGATATTCTCATTTGAAGGGCTTACTGTTACATTCATGATAATTTTCTTTATTTTTCATAGTGATTAAGCAAAAGTACACAATCCAGATTATATTTTCATACCCGCCTATCTGCAGTTCCCTCTGCCCTCCTGGCCCGGTGACAGCACACTCCTCCATATCATTCTATACATGTTGTATCCTCTTCACAACCTCCTATCGCCTCCTCTCTACCCTCTCCTCTCCTCTCTAGAAAGAGACCAGCAACAGGACAACATCCTATAAATGGACAAAATCATAAAGAATACACACCATATGGTCCCACTGTGTCCCCAAGTCCAGTCCATTTTTGTCCAAAGAATTGACCTCAGCAGTCTGGAACTTCTTAATAACTGGTTCATGAGCCACTTGATCATCTGGCCAGTTTATCTTCACATCCCATCTCTTGCTTTTAGTAATTACTCTTGTATTCTGGCTACTTAATTCACAGCCATTGTCGGACATCACTTCATCCAGGTGAAATGTGGGACAGGTGCCTTTCCTACATCTACCTGTAGCTCTCTGTACCTCCCCCACCAGACTGCACGTACTGTAGTCACCTCTACTTTTCTAGCTCATGTCTCTCTTGTCAGAGTCATATTCCAGCGCCTGACCCATGGAAAGCACCTAATAAGTATTAGCTGAACGAAGTTAATTATTCTGTCAAGCTTTTTACCACTACTTGAGTGAAGGAGTCAGGAAAAATACACTAAAACATGTTTTAAACAACCAAAGTAACTCCTTCCTAGATAAACCCCAAACACCAAACCCATGGCTGTTGAATCAACTCCAAGTCACAGTGACCCTACAACAGAGAACAGAACTGCCCCACAGAGTTTCCAGGGAGTGTCTGGTGGATTCTAACCGTCAACCTGTTGATTAGCAGCTGTAGCACTTAACCACTACACCACCAGGGTTTCTCCTTCCCAGAGAGGGGAAATCTACTGTCTTTCTAGAATTTAACAGACTGATAATCTCTGGTGACAGTGCTAGTCTTAACAGCAAATACAGAATTTTATCCAAGTGCATGTCAATTCACTGAGAGAAGCCTAAAGCTCTGGCTGTTTCTGCTCCCTATATTCCCTTGGGTTCTACTTGTGAACTTCAGCCAGATGCAAGAACAAGTTATCAAGGACAGAGGAAATGAGGGCTCTGAGTACAATGCAACTGTCTCTGTACGGAGTATCTCTAACGGTAGCTCTCTTGAGGGCACTGTAGGAAAGACAAAGCATATTTCCACTGTCTGTCCACAGAGCTCAGATATGAAACAGAGAAGCTGTGAGGTCAGGATGTGAGCTGAGCTGGGACCTGCCTCCCAGGGTGCTGCTAAGAGAGAGTACTGCCCATCTCCTCCAGTTTCCACCTGCTGTGCCTTCTGGCACTGACTTAATAGGTAGCCTGAATGCTGGGACAATTTCTCAATACTGACGCATTTCTTCTGTCATCTACCAGTCACACCCAAGTGGGCCCTATCAGCATGACTGTTCCTAAGGTGAGATGGCGGGTGGTATTTTCTAAAATAGTCTGATGTAAAGCAAGGGGGTGAGAAAACGCTAAGATTTGCATTTCCTTGAAATGGGATACTATTTTTGAGGTTTTAATTGTCAAAATTTAGACTGCAAGTAATTAAGTGTACAGGAGTCCACCAAAGGTGGCTCCTATTGAGGCACATGGTAAACTCATTTGTCACTGAACTGGGAGGCTATGGCTAGGAACGGGTACGGCAAGCCATGCTTTGTGCTTGTTCAGTGTCTCAAACTATTTTTCAAATGTCATGGGCTCAGCAAAACCCAAAACACATTTCCTCAGCACTTCTATTTTTCAACCCATATGTATTTCTAGAAAAGTTTAATTCATATGTTTCTGATTTATTTACATGTAAGTCATCAGAATGTTGTTTTGTATGAACTATTTGATGTCTAGGAAGCCTGTTGAGCCTTTCCTTTGAGGTTTTTTTTTTTCCCCCTTCCTTAGAATTAGGAAGCCATGATTTGCAAATAACTTAAAAAAAGAAAAAGAGCTCATCAGAATCTCCATTTTTTTCCCCTCAGAGGTTCAAGTTTTGTTCAAATGTTAGACTGCATGAAGTCTGAGTACAATTTTAAATTTGGCCAACTTTGTGTTTTCCTGCTGCTAATTGACATTACTGTTCTTGAAGTTGGTAATGTCTTCCTTGTGGACATTAAAGTACATACTTGCAATGTATAAATAACAAGAACAGATCATAAAGAGAGCCAAAGCGCTCTTCAAAGATGAAGTCAATGCATTCTGTCACGAGGTATCTGCAGTGGGAGAGGAGGAAGGGATCCAGTATTCAAAGGGAGGGCAGTTATCACCTCTCCAAGAAAGTCCTGCAACACTCACCCTACTGGGATTTCACAGGCCTTCTCCTTCCTCAATGTAGAGAAGTATCTCTCTAGTTGAAGTATAGTCTGCTTGATTAAGCTTGCATTCATTAAGAATAAATCATAATTTTATAAATATTTTAAAATGATAAAATTTATGTAGACATCCATGATGCTGAAAAACTCACTCGTGTGATGTATATGGTGTAATCATCGCTAAAGTTAAAACCTGCTTTGTCCACTCTGAGTATAGGAGCCTTCTAACTACCCTTTGAAGTCCAAAAAATAAAACTACCAGTGTCTTATCTCTTTTTAGTTGGCAGTTACAAAAAGAAGAAATATTTATAAAATTATTCCAGTAATATGTGAGAAGGCTAAAACAGAGTTGAAAAGCAGTGGAGCTTTATTTATTTATTTTTTAAAGGAAATTATGCATTTAAATATTGTCTCCTTTGCAATATTTCCTAGATTTTCAATTTGAAGATGGATTCGATGCTGGACAAGAAACACAGAGCCTGTATGTAACACTATCTCAAGTTTCTATCTCAAGTTTCTGCGGTGTCCCTACATCCAGAAACCCACCTTCCCCATCAGACTCTCTGTCCTGTGTGAGGGAAAGCAGCCTAGGAAGGCTATGTAACATGAACAGGGACAGAAAAATGCCTGCCTATACCACCCTTCAAGCCTGAGATATCTGCCTTCCACTCTTTTCCATTTTCCCATTTCAAAAACCAGAATGGTGTTAAGGCTGAGAAGTTTCAAAAAGTCTTCTTAAATTAAATATCTCTACAGCACAGCTGCTGTTAAGTGACCCAATATATTCTAAGACAGGCTAACACCACATATACTCCATTATTTTGCTATGAGCCTCCTATGTTACGTATTTCAGGAAACCAAGCTGGACTTCTCAATATAACACTCCTCAAAAGCAGCCGAAGCAGCCTGAGCAGCAACGAGAAATATTGGTTAAATCTTGAAGCTGTCAAACTCAATGATAACTTAAGGTTATATATGTGTGGATTAAATAATAGGTAACTAAATAGCCACTATTTAAACATGTTCGATGGCAGTGGGCAATGGGTAGAGTAAATCAATTAATCATTAATTCATTAGTTGCTGTGAATTCAAACACATCTCAGAGGACAAGAGTTATTAAATTGGACGATCATTATCAAACAGAAAGATGTGACCCTTATCAACAGTGTTAAAGACACAAACCTACACAACACAATCAAACCAATCTGAATGTTACAAGGTAAAAGCTTGGGTGGTAGGCAGTCTTAGATCACTATCTTAAAATGCCTCCCCAAGTATCTATTATAGAAATATGATCAGTTTGCTCTAAAGAATCCATCACACACACACTTCCCTATAAGAACGCAATCAGTTGAGTTACTAGTCTATACTTTATTGATAAAGATTAAGTTTTAATACAGAAATCCATAAGAAGAAAAAATATGTCAAACATCATCATTAGGTTTCAATATCTGACCTTCAGAATGAATAATTCTCCTCCCATTCTCTCTCTCTCTCTCTCTCTCTTTTTTTAGCTCTTTGGGGGCACATGATTTTGTACTTTGGTTCTGGTCTACTTGTTTTCATTTTATAAGAAGGAAGATGTTAACAGTATCACTTACAAGACACCACAAAATCTTCTCTAACTATACAGATTCCTAATTGTGTGTAATGTTCTAAAATGTAATAGTTGAAACGAAAAAAGTCACATATTCATGGCCTACCCATCTGTAGAACACATTAAAAAGACATGGGAATTTGAAAGCCTTATAGAAAAATGGTACTTTTGAAACAAAACATTTTCACGGGTAGCATTCAAAACGCTTTTCTTCTCTTTGCCTCTCTGAGCCCCAGTACAAGGCCTTCCTTTGGTGTCCTCACAGATGTGATCCCTGCTGAGCAGCAGTAATGAGGAGTCACTTCCTGCGTACCCCCTACTATCACAAGTTTAGTAAGAGAAAAGTCACCCTGGATGGGATGGGTGCTGCCTCCAACTTCTCCTTTCCAAGGGAAACACTCACATGCACATACACAATCCTCACTTGCATGCCTACCTGACTGTGTAAAACCTACAGGGAGACAGCACCTCGGACAACTCCTAAAGATTGTGCTCGTCTTAAGTGGCATACATTCACACAAATTCAAGGGGGGGGGGCTTCGATGAAACACACACGCACACACACACATATCTCTATCGGTATTTTTCAGCATCTTTTCAACATTTAGTAATAATCTGATCTAATGTTCACTTTAAGCACATCCCTAGCTCCCAGAATCCCCCATCACACAGACAGACAGACACATGCATACACACATTTTTTTGCTTTAGTGTACTTCTGATCATCTGATAGACTGATCTGCTTTCAGATTTTTAATAGAAGAGTGGACAATTTTTTTGTTTGTTTTAATTGAAGCTCCTTAATGTGGCCCACATGTTTCTGGTGGTGCCTTGGAAGTGCAGAGGAGGCAGGGGTGGGAATGCAAAGTGGTAGGGAGCTGGGGGGGGGGGCAAAAAAGGGGAAAGCGGGGAGGGGCTGGATGATGAAAAGACCAGTTCTACAAGCGAAGCACATTACCAACCGAGAGTGGAAAGGGCCGGAAGGAAAACCCACCCACCTCACCCCTGCGTTCATTCTATCAACCTGCAATTGCTGCAATCAAAACCATATGTCGGTCCTTCCAGATCTTTCTCACAGGACAAACATGCAAAGGCCCTCAGGCCTGGCGTTGCCATCAAATGGTAATTGATACCATATGAGCCACAAAATAGAAAAGCACATGCAAGCAGCAAACTCTCTCGCTGCACCCCCACCTCCCAATCCCCATCCTGGCCCCTTGAGAGGGATGAAATTGCAGGTCTTGCCGAGCTGCTAAGTGCACTGTGCACCATGAAAAACAAGTGTCTGTGGCGGCAGTAACCACCTGTGTAAATCAGAGAGAAACGAGGGTCCACCAGCCAAGGGCTAGACACAGGCAATGAGAGAAGGCAAAAGGTTACTCCGGGTTAATACAAGGTCATCGATCATGGGGGGGGGAGACACGCACAGGTGTGAAGCAGATCACAGGCCTACGAGCAGGGGAATGACCTCCAGGTCTCCCGGCATATCCGGCCTACAGAACGCCAGTTACTGCTAAGCACATCTGTCTTCCTCCCCTCTTGTGAGTGAGGCATTGGGAAAGTGGAAACCACTCCCCAATTACAAGTCAATTAGAAGAAAAGTGACCCGGATCCTGTATGTATCTGCTGAATCTCCTTTTCTCGAGCTCTTTTTGCATCATATTGTTCTCATACAAGAAAGGGAGGAAAAGAAAAAAGAACCTAGAAAACCTGCTGAGCTGGAGGTCCTGGCAATTGCTGGTTGAATGCAACACAGTAGGTAACAATCCTGCTCTTATTTTCACCAACACTGACAGGACTCCGCGTAGCACACAGCTCTTGCCTCTGCATGTATATATTTTCTTATTAACTCGATCAGGCAGAAATTTGCAGAGATTTGTTTGGATTTAAAAGTCACAACAAAATGTCAGTTTTACAAACCAAGACTCATTCTGTGGTGAACTGTACAGCTCCGGACCAAACCATTCACTGCACACTGCTATTTGTTCCAATTCCTCTACAAGCCGCTTCTGAACAAACAACTAACTTATTCTAAACACCCACAGTGGATCTAATTTTTCTTCATCCTGCCTATTCCACTATACGTGATATTTTAGTCTTATAGATCTTATGAACTTCAAATATTTTCCAGATGGGGCTAAAGAGAACAGAATCGTGTAAACACTCTAAGTTATAAAAGGATCAACTCAATATTTAAAACAGAAGAAGATGAGAGTGTTATTTTTGTAAGAGAAATAACTTAGTGAGCTAACACTGAAAGCGGTTAAAAAAGGGGGGTCAAAATAGCAATTCTCTTTTCTGCTTCCCCAAATTCTCAAGAACTGGCTGATTCACTGTTTACATCTTTTCCAATCAAAACCCTTCTGTAAGAGATGACTTAGTTCAACTTACAATTCATTGTATCTCAACGCTAAGAGAGAAAACAACGGTGACAACCTAATGATAAACCCCAGTGTCTGACGGAAGGAAGATTAATAAGGCCTATTAATGGCATACATTTGCCCTGATCCTCAGCGGTCCTCTGTCCACTGAGACTGTGGACACACAAGCCATGCATGGGTGGCATTTTCCAAGGTCCCTCCACCTAGAGGCAATCCAGGGACATTCAACAGTGACGCTCCATACCAAAGCAAGAGCGAAGGAAGTCAGTAAAGGGAGCGAACAGAGGAACGAGGACAGCACATGAAAATGAAAGTGCTGGTGAATGGCAGGGGAAGAAAGCAGCAGGTAAAAGCAAATGGGCCACGTGAAAGTTAAAGCAGCACAGGGGAGCTCAGAAAGGTGTCCAGCCAGACAGGCTCGGGATGCCCAGTGTCGGGAGACTCTGACCTTACCTCCGCTTTCCCTTCGTGGTCCAGTCAACATAACCCTGAGTCTGAGCATCTGCACTGTTTAAATTTCATCCTGTGCTGTTGTCTGCTGATTGGTCAGACATGGCTGCCAACATCAGAACTGCAATCTGACAGACAAGGAGCAAGCAAGACCACAGCACAGAATTCACAGGAGGAGGGAGAGAGAAGCCTTCCCGCTGGGTCTATGCAATGGAGACCCGCAGATGTCTGCCGCCAGGTCCGCAGCTCGCCCAGGGGTGGGAGGGCCCAGGCTGAGACTGGGAGGAGGGCACGAAGCAGAGGAGGGGGAGCAGGACCTGCCACCCAAAAGACCAAGCTCCAGGCTTTGGGCCTGGATTTCGCTGCATCTGGACCATAGTTTAGGAGCTTCCCTCTCGCCACTCCCAGTTCCTGTTACCTCCCGGGAATAGAGGAGGCCTCTCTCCCTGAATGCCTGCTTTGCAGAATCAAAGTGGCGGGGTTTCCGGTTTGGGATTGCGGTGTTGTCCTTTCCTTTATTTATTTAAAAAAAAAAAATTCTTTGACATTTTCCAGAGGAGATGGAAAAAGCTAAAGAAGGCAAGTTGATAAAACCAGCCCGGCCAGATGCGTGCTGCGGAGAGGCACTGGTCTCCAATGGAAGGGATTTCTTGGACCACTGCAGAGAAGCAAAGCCAGAGTCTAGAGGGAAAGGCAAAAGACAAAAAGAACGAAGGTATCTGGAAATACCAAGTAAAATCACTGTAGAAATAATGGAACACAGAGACAAAGAAAGCAAATAGCTTGACAGTGTGAGAAGACAGAGAAATCAATAATACTGAGCTACAGTGTGCATCTCTTGCCCGGCCCCATAGACTATTTCTTTCCAGGCCAGCAGGAGCAACTGAGATTCACTGAAAGCAACAGTGCTTGGTCACAGACTGCTCCCTACTTCTTCTTACCCTCAGTACTAACACTACACGCTCACACATAACACCCACCCCCACACCCCCATGCCCCCACACACACCCCTTTGACCCAGCCTATGTGGGCCAACAGGAACTGTGCCTTCCTGGATGAAAATTTATTTATGTGGGGGTTTCACCTCTAATTAAGAACCCATTTTAGTCTAATTGAACACTTGCCTTCATGCTCCCATGACCCAGAAACATGACAATTCCACAAAAATAAGCAGAATCTTCAATTCCAAGCAGAATTCTCCAGTGTTTAACAAATATTATCTGCAAATTCCTTCCTTCTCACCACTGTATGTTCGCAGAATCTGGGGGAAGGTATCATGGATTCAGTACCAATTACATAAGACGAAAAATATACAAAGTAGGATAACACAGCAATACAGAATAGATGGATGAAGACAAAAGGAGGAGGCTGAAAGGCCAAGTTAGTAAAATTAAGAAGTGAGATGTATAGAAAAATGGGATCATATACTTTGTGTGAAACAAAGAAAAAGGGTAATACACAATATGAAAGTCAGTTTCCTAAAACTTAATCTCTGAAAAACAACATCATCAATCTAATACTATTTTGGAACACAATAAAACAAGCCCAACTTGCTTCAAATAAAAAGTGAAAACTTCACCATGGTCTCTAATGCCCACAAAAAGTAGTAGTAATAAATAAATACGAGAAAGCAAATTCTCATTTCTATTTCACTATTGCTTATTTCACTGTGGGAACACTGGTTACACAGACTAATTCTTGAAATAAAGCTGGAAACACATATGACTGAAGTATGAAAAGGAAAAAGAAGGTATTAGCAGAGGAAAATCATGTATGAAAATCAGAGCAACAAACAAAACAGATATGAATGGGAGCAGCACCAGGTCCGCATCAGTGGGGGGATGTTCTGGGCAGGACAACAAGCTCAGGGAGAAAGAGGCGCCTGGAGACATTATTTAATTCAGAGGCAGAAACTAGGGTTCAAACGGAACACTGCAGAGAAGTATACACAAACAACTAAAGAACAGAAAACACAAATAAGAATCCAGGAATACAATGTGAGTGTAATAGGTATAAAGGTAACATAACAAACAGACAGAAACTGGGTAAACAGAATATAGTTTGTCAGAAGCGTAAACAAAAAGGTTTAGGATTTACAGAATTCTAAGATACAATTCTGCTAAATATAAGGTATCTAAAAAACCATCATAGGTTAAGAACACTGTATGAAAACCATTTCATGAATTCCCCCTCAGATCTGCTAACTTGGAAAAGAAAAATTCCATGATTTCCAGGACTGGCTTATACTTGCATGTGACAATAACAAAGCAGTCACCGAAGGGCCTTCATTTCTATGTAATTCCTTGTGAGGAATAAACTTGACCAGTACAAACAATATTTTTGCGCCATTCTTCATTACTGATAACATTCAAAGAACAGGTTCTTTTAAAGAACTACTCATGCAATCACCTTGCCCAGACCAAAGGAAATCCTGTGATACTTATTCAAAATGCTGAAACTACAGATCCATGATCTAGCTATATTAAAGATCAATCAAGAAGGTGTCATTTGCTAAGAGACCTTCTCTAGAGGTAGCTCTGCATACCATAGCCTGTCGATCTCCTGGCCTGGTCTATAACTCAGCCAGCCAAGCCAAGACAAGCCAAGTGCCGTCAAGTCGGATCCGACTCATGGCGACCCTCAAGAGAGGCTAAAACTGGCACCCAGGATAAACGGAGAATTGCATGTTTGGTGGAGAAGTCTACAGCTCCACAGAGCATGGAGGCAAGCCGGGTGACAGGAGTTTCAGGTGCTGAGACACAATAAAAACAATGTGGAAAGAAAATGTTTGCTTTTTATGTCAACAGAGATGTCAGTACCCATTAATAAATCTATCTGCTAAATCTACTCTTATTCATGTGGGACATCACCAATTTAAAGTAAAATAAATTATCTTTAATTAAATGGAATTGTCGTCTTCCTCCCGCTATCATCCCCAATTATTACATTCTAATCAGCCCTTTAGGGAGAAGGCAAGAGAGGATGCTGAA
The DNA here is from genome assembly GCA_028571685.1 of Heterohyrax brucei. Classification (NCBI taxonomy): domain Eukaryota; kingdom Metazoa; phylum Chordata; class Mammalia; order Hyracoidea; family Procaviidae; genus Heterohyrax; species Heterohyrax brucei. The sequence continues at coordinate 68,362,169 of CM053152.1, forward strand.
AGGCACACTGACTACCAACAATCTCTTTTTCTGTCAAGTGATAAAATTTCTCTTTTAATTACTGTTTATAACTACAGTTTGGGGGCAAAAGTAATGAAAACTACAAAATACATGCCCTTAACAGAGGGCAAAATGCTCCCTTGGTCACTTCCAATATGTTCTTGTTTTCTGAAAAAACTGCCAAAGTCAAAAAAGTCATTATGAACTAGGCAAATTATCTATTTAAACCAAATCTATTACTTTTATTTCTGGTACAAAAGTACTAGTTTTAATTAATACTTTGCAACGTGCAGCACTAACTGAATGCCAGCTATAGTGAGTATTTTTAGGCAGTTCAGCTTTTCATTTTAAAAAACTGAGACTGCTGAATGGTATCAATTTATATTTAGACAAGAACAGCACATGTACTTGAAACATTAAGATGCAGAGCCATATAAGAGGAGGGTGATCTACTCAGAAATACTTAATGACTTTCTCTGTTCCAACTCCCAGCTCCCTCATATCCTACTTCTTTTTTTTATAAGCTGTACCTGTCCTCTAACACAGCAATGTGTGTTTTGATCAAGTGATTTGTCCCCATATTGAGGCAATCATGTTCTCCAAAACCAAACAATGAAATCAACAAGTAAATTAAGTAGTACCTCACCTTCACACTCTCCCAAAGGCAAAGAGGTGAATTCTTTTCGCTGCAGTCACAACAAACGAATTTAGGGGCAACAGGGTTAAATCTCTATATAGGTGTTAGAACAGCACCCCGTCTACCCTGTTCCCACCCCCCAACTTGGTGCTTTGGTCGGTTACTTGGCCTTTTTTTAAAATAACCACAGACTTTAATGTGGGAGGGCGGAGAGTTTTCTTTTTGCCTTCTATGTAACAACAAAATCACCCACTGAAAATGGGAAATTGATCTTCGGCAGAAAATAAACAGGTTAGGGGTATTGACTGTTTACTGACTACTTAGCGTTACTTTGAAAAATGTATTTTTTCCAGGGTGTAGTACTGTTTTCATTTAGCCTGCCTTTGAATTGCCGCCTACAGAAGTAAAAAAAGAAACCACGGCTATACAAGCCTGCTGACTTTCTTATAAAAGAACCAGTTTTAAATTTGTTTATACTACTGATTCCAAATGAATTCAAGATGGTGGCTAGTTAAAGAAAGAGAGCCCATGCCAGGGAGTTTGATCAAAGAACTTCAATTCAGCAATGTTCAGTTTTAATTGACCACTAATTAAGCTACATTAGTCCAAGAAAGGTCTGTATCACTTTGAGTAATAAAGAAAAGAATTAATTTAACCCTGTGTCAGTCTGCTTTAGTAAATTCATCTGAAAGCAACTTCTCAAACGACAGGCATGAAAGAGGTGTCCACTGTTAAATGCCAAAAGGGGTCACAGAATTCACAGAAGTCCAGGGGCTCGGTTTTCCAGTGCATTTGTTACTCCATGAGTGATGTCACCTTACAGGTGTAATTATCTTTATTAGAGATACAAAGATGTCAGCTTTACTCCCCGGGTTGCAAAGGGTTGCTTTAAAATTGGATTCAAAACATGGCATCATACCAGCCACAGTTTTAACTTTCCTGTATTCTAGACAAAAATAGAGTGGATTTGCAAAATCATGAGAATTTTCAAAGGCTTGGAACTCTCCTTTCTGGGAAAAGTGAGTTGAAGACTAGGGGAAGGAAAAAAAAAAACAAAAAAACCTGCAATAACACCACCAAAAAAGCTCATTATAATTAGGAACCACAGCCTATGAAAACCATGACAGCATTAAAAGTCCGTGTGTTAAAATAGTTCACTTCTGAAAATGAAAGTGCAAATTTTTTATTTTCATACATATTGTCCATCAAAAATATGCATGCTCTCAATTCTGATTAAAAAAAAAAGAAAAACTCAAGAAAAAAGAAAATGGCAAAAACTCCATTTCAGAATTTAAGATCACAAAATAAGATGTAAGAACACAGTGCTTTTAATAACTTAGGATTTATGAATTTTTTTTAAAGCCCTCACATTAACTTGGAGACCAAAGGCCCTATGGCCTTATGAAAAATGTCAAAAAGAAAAGTAAGTTTACATTTGAAAAATAAAACCCAGTATTAATGGTACACTGGTCTCTCTTTTACAGTACTCACTCTCCACCCTTCATTACTGTATGAATGGCACGAAATCTCACAGCACTGAATGCCATGAGGGCCAAACGCTCTTTGAAGAGGAGTATCCTTGTGGCCTCTACGCACATTATATTTTGTCTTAATGGTTTCTGGCAACCAACTACTGCATTTTCGACAATAGAATTTAATGAATAACATTTAAAAAAAAAACATTCTGCCAGCACTCATTAAAATGCACTTGTTTGTGAAATGCAATAGCGAGCTATACGAAACCAAAATATTAATGCAAATTGGCATTTCTAAGTTTAAAGCACTATTTGCATAACAGGAACTAAACATGGTACAAGCAGAAAGAGTGCACAGAACACAAATGCCTCTTAACACCATAATTATTACTGGGAGAAATGATGGCTTGCATACACCATTAGAGGCCGCAGGAGAAAGCACCTGCCAACACGGGCCACTGGAAACTCCTGGTCCTCCAAATGTCTCACCGTCACCCACAACAGGACAATGGGGAAAATCCTGCAATCATCACATCTATTAACATTAGTACAGGGAACGAGGTACAAACTCCTTCCTTGGGCTCAACAATAACCTAGGACTATCCCATTCATTTACTGCCACCCTGAGTTGTAACAGAAAATTAATATAATTTTGAGGGTGGACATGTGAACAAAAGTGGTCATTAGCATCACCGTCATTCACTAAGCACATTTACCCAACTCAGTGATGCAGGAGAATGAAAAGGTGGCTTTTCTTTTCCTTGTAAACTACAAATAATGTCCCACTGGGTCTTTTGGGTAGGGTGAACCTCAAAAAATGTGATATTCAAAAAAGTTTCAGTACTCACTGGTTCATTCAACAGATAGCATTCGAGCACCTTAATGTGCGTGATGTTCTACTCAACTCTGAGAGAAAGATAAAGGCTAAACATTTATCCTTTAAATGCTCAAAGTTTTGTTTGGAAGATGTGAAAACAATCATAATGCAAAGCTGGGTTTGGTACTAAAACGAGTGTAAAGGACAATAAGACAGACATTTTCTTCATTTACAAAAAATAACACACTTGGATTATATGAGTAAATACATATTTTGACCTTTTTTGTGTGATTGGATGATGTCTTTTCTTTTTTTCATGATGGTAACCAGTTCTGAGCACAGAAAAGGATTACCTAGAAGGGGACTGGAAGGAATTATATTAAGATAATTTGGGGGAACAGCCTTCTCTCTTCTTTTAGTTGCTGGAGGAACTCAGAGGTTCAATCTTCTCAGCTGAGCACCTTTGGCCCAGAATATGCTGCTGCCTTCACCCTCCAGAGGTGAAAGGGGGCCCTGGTACCCTGCCTTCCAGGGCTTTTGAGAAGTGTGTGCAAGGTGACAGGCACCCTACGGGTACTGCAGTCTACATTTCAATTGCAGCCTAGCCTCAAATCCTTTACTATGAAGCGGCACTTCTAGGGGTGAAAAAATCCACCCCTCCCAGATAAAATTCAAGTGATGGACCAGAGGCACAGAAAATCCCTTTCTAATAAATGCTACTGACCTTTTAATCTAAAAAACAAAAACAAAACTTTTCAATAAGTAGAACAGCCAAAGAAGAGTTATGAGATCTCTTAATTCTGTGAAGGCCAGTTCTCAGGGAACATTTCTACCTTAGGACACTGCCTAGCTGTACATACAGGTATGAGTATGTATGGTGGATGCAGGCACTCATTGATTCAGCATTTACAATATGCTAATTTGGTGTATACAATGAGGATCTACAGTGAAATGCTGGCTGATTCAGAGAAAGACGACTCAGGGTCCACACACTGCACAGATGGGCCAAGAGGGCTGGATCATTTGAAAGTTTTTCTAAGTCAGGCTCTAAATTTAACACAAAAGCAGACAAACACAATCGAAATACACACTCACTAAAATGCCATCAAGATTTCCACTAAAATGCTAGGTAGCATTGAAACATCAAGTCTTACCTCAGATGTCTGCTGAATATAAAGCTATGAAAACTCTAAAAATTTCAAAACCTATCACATAAATGACGCTCTTATTGTTGTTCGGTGCCATTTAGTTGGTTCCAATTCATAGTGACTGTATGTGTAAAAGAACGAAACACTACCCGGTCCTTTACCACCCTCATAATCACTGTTAGGCTTGAATCCACTGCTGCAGTCACTGTGCCAATCCACGTCATCGAGGGTCTTCCTCTTTGCTGCCGATCTTCCACACTACCAAGCTTGATGTCCATCTCCAGAGACTATTCCCAAGTCTGTCAGATGAAGCTTTACTATCCTTGCTTCTAAGGAACATTCTGACTAGATTCTTCCAAGAAGGATTTGTTGGTTCTTCTGGCAGTCCTTGATGTATTCAATATTCTTCATGAACATCATAATCCAAAGACTTTAGTTCCAACATAATTGACATGACCTTGAGCAAGTTACTGAATTCCTTAAAGTCTTCATTTCCTGGAGGAAGGAGAGTGGGTGGAGAGGAGGGGACAGGAGACTGTTGGGAGGATGAGACATATATGGGGCAGAGAGGAATAGTGTGCTATAACCAGGCAGGGAGAGCAGTGGAAGCTGCATATAGGTGGGCATGTAAATTTCTATGAGAATGTACATTTTCACTCAGTCATTAAAAAAAAAAGTTTCCATTTCCCGGACTACCACAGTCCAAGATAACTTTCTTCAGCAAGACAAATGTTCTCTATCTTCTTGTTGAAAGGTGTTGTCAAGTCATTTTTGATTCACAGAAATCCCACATGACTGGGTAAAACTGCCTCCTAGCGTTTTCTAGGCTGAAAGCATTACAGAAGCAGATTAGGAAGTCTTTCTCATGTGGAGCTACTGGATGAGTCTGAACTGGCAGTTGAGGAAATTGGCAGTTGAAGGAATAACCACAGTCCAGTGAAGCCTGGGAGCTCCTAGTCATATATTAACTACTGAGCACCTGAAGGTGGCTAGTGGGACTGAGTGGCCTAATTACTTGGATTTGATTTAATTTTAATTAACTTACATTGAAGTGTTAATAGTCACATGTGGCTAGTAGCTACCTCGTTTGGACAGTGTAGTTTTAGACTGTATAATGCAATAACATTTAGATCACCGACCTTACAGGTGTGCAGTAAAGATTAAATAAGAAGGTCTGAGAAAGTATTCCAAAAGGTCTGAGGCTTGCAAACATTATATTCTTTTATGGAATACTGATTATTATTGCAATGAAATAGTTGTTGCAAACTTCATTCTAGCTGTAAATTGCTTTCTTGATAATTAAAGTCATGGCTAAGATTTTACACTTTGTAAATGCCTGACCTAAGAGCACCAGGCAAGTCAGCTTTCTGAAGCACATTTTAAAAACAATATAAAGGCGACTTACTGTTTCCATTCTGCAGAGTACGACACTAGGACACACAGAATCTAAGAGAGTTACTGCAAGTCCAACAAAGATAATCAGTGACCGACGAGAAAGGAAAACAAGGTCAGTCACTGCTCCCTTACGCAGCTCTGACTTAAAGTAAATGAGGCTAAAAAAATAAAAAATAAAACTATCCTCTCCCAGAAATAAAAATACTCAAGCCCACGAAACTATCATCAAAAATAGTGACCTTCATTACTTTCCTAAAAAAAAACTTATAAATTTTCTTTTCTGTTGCTCAACTTTGAGTACAGACCATCCTGTACATGAAAACAAATCAAAATCAATGCTACTTGTAAGATGGCTTTGGACACAATGGACAAAGGACATTTGAAGGTGTCAGTGTGATTCTGCTGTAACTGTGTTTCACCAAACGACAGAGAAAACAGAAGTATAGCATCTGAAAATGCCTGTGAAATGGAACTGAAATACGACAGCGCAATGGGTTAAAACACAGGTGACAGTGTGTCTACATCCCGCAAAGACATTCTGCAAATCCCAAGTGCCATTCCTATGCACTGGCTGCCATCTCTACTCAGATCAAACCTTGGAGAACCTTGTACTGCATGAGGAGGAAACTCAACAGTGGCACTAGTTGCTGTCAGACTTGGCAACTCTCTCCAAAAGTTGGCATCTGAGAAGTGAGGTGTGCTTCTGGGTTCTAAAAATTGGCAGGTATAAGACTCTGACACCAGATACGACCACCTTCCTCCACAGGGTGCTAGAGAAGGCAATCAAGGTCTCAAACTCACTTTCAAATCACTGCCAAGAACTATCCAGTGTGGATGGAAAATGCAGCAATGGTATGGAAAGAGGTCCCAGGTGTGGGCTGGGAGAGAGGCTACGTCACTGGGAATGATGAGCAGGGAGTCCTTAATGCTGGCCTTCAATTTTCAGTGCTTTCTTGGTTCATACTGACAACATCCTTAATGAAGTTGCAAACAATGTCTTTTATGCCAAAGTAATTAAATGTAGTTATGAGGTCCTTTCTTTATGCTAAGCGATTTTCTTTTCATATATGTTCTGTAGCAAAAAAGATTAATGGTAATAGACCTGTATGTATTTTTAGAGTGATTCTGTTAAACCAACACTTAGAATAATACAGTTCATGATATGTTGAAAGGTTAAGATGCAAACACATACTTAAGATCTGGAGAAACGTATATTATTGACTCAACATATTCTAACAGATTCTTTGAAGCCATTCCAGTTGGTTCACAAATAACGCACTGTATTTACAACACCTCAATACAACCTCACATTTCCAAGATAAATGGTGGAAAGAGCCGGACCCTGTTACAGTATACTGTGCCAAAAAAGAAAAAATCATTACAGGATCTCAAACAGTGTCCCACTGAAAAACTCTAATGGCAGAAAGAAGAAAGTAAAGACGTCAACCACAGCAGTGGCAGTACACAGAGCAGCAGTGACAAAGAGGAAGAAAGCAGCGAGATGAAGCAAAAGGAGAAGATAGTAAACTGCTGTCCATAAGACAGTCCACCACGCCACAGCTGGGCTTCTCCACCTCCACACTAGCGAAAGAAGGACCCGCACACTGTCCAGTGTTCAGCAGAGTTCCCAGCCTTGACCCACCAGCATACCCTTCTCTGCTCTCCCAGTTGAGACAAAACTGTTTGCAGACATTACCCATATGCCAGGGGGGCAAAGGGGGTGCCTCTGTTCTAAAGATATGTTTGCAATCAGAAAACGTCAAGAACAAATAATCCACTTTGATTTTCTTAAATCCTCTAGTAAACAAATGGCCACCTCTACGAGTCTCTGCCTTCGGCTAAACACGCCTCTCTTCATTTACAGTTATTATTACTTAGGCGTATGACATTTGGACCTTATGCCTGTAGGTCTTAGGTTGAATTTGGAAATTGGTGACCTGTGTTGATTCTGGAACTTTGGAAACCATCTCTAGGGTCATTTGATTTTGTTGTGGGAAACGTTTAATAATTCTCAACTGACAGGTCTATTTGCAATAATCAAAATAATATACTGTATACCCAGATTTGGGGAATAGTCAAGTTTTGAGTAATAAATAATTGGCATCATCTATTACTATCTAGTTACATAATCTAACCATCTATCTACCCATCCCTGCTTCCTCCCTTCTAGCTATCCATTTATCATCATAAAATCTGCCATGCTTTCAATTCAGATTGAGTCACACAGGTAGAAAGCCCAGGACCAGCCAAAGACTTTAATCTACACAGCTCCCTGCTGGAAATGCATCTGTGAAGGCACTAGTATTTATAAGTAATTCCACATCAGGTCAGCCGTATGCTTTATATACTGTATCATCTACTCCAAAATATGCCACCACAGTAATAACTACATGGGCCTAAGCTTTGTTAGACTGGTTATATTCTGAAGAATAAGAAATTGTTAGAGACAAGATTCTAATATTGACTATCTTGGCACTGTAAACTTCTAGGCAGACCAACCAAATGTACCAAGTACCATCCAATTCTAACACAGGTTAAGTACATTTGCAAAATGAACATTAAAATGTATTAAAACTTGTTGCCATCAAGTTTGATTCCAACTCAAAGTGACCCTATAGGGCAGACCAGAACTATAAATCTGCACAGCTGTAAATCTTTACAGAAGCAGACTGCTACATCCTTCTCTTGCGGAGCGGCAGGTGGGCTTGAACTGCCGACCTTTCGATCAGCAGCCCAGAGCTTAATCACTGCATCATCGGGGATTCTTAAAAATGTACTGAAGTTTCCCAAACAAATTCTATCCTGAAATGAGTAAGTGTAATTTGTTTTTTGTTTTTCATCTATTTCCTTTCGTAGCATATAGATATGACTGAGGAAAAGAACCAGAGGACCAAAACTTCTCCCTAAGGAACCACTTCGTGTAGCTCTGCACCTCTCATGGTCATATCTGAAAGGTAAAACAGCTTCTCTAGTTTAGGTGTCAGAGTCTCACACCGATTCATTTAAGTCACCTTTCTTGGGGTTCATCAAGTAAACTGAATTCCAAAAGGTTTTATTAGCAAAAGTGATGCTGTCAAGTTAGACCAAGAGGATCTGCAACGACATGAACCCTTTAAGAGGTAAACGCCTTTAACAGATCCAGCATCTATTTCTAGCAGTTTTTGCTCATTCCTTGGAAGCATCCAAGAGGTCTGCAGAATGCTGCACTCTGCAATCTCTGGGAAGCAGGATCACCAGATTCACATCACTGTATCTAATTTTACAGTTACCTTATTTAAGTTTTTAATACAGCACAGGTCTTCTCAGGTGTTGATAGAAAAATCAATTTTAAATCACAACAGCTGTGATCGTTTTAAACATCACAGCTGTCATGAGTTGAAAATAACCAATTTAAACATACAAGTTTCTGCTGCAAATGTAACAATATGAAAATATGATGGAATTTATGTTTTACTTTCACTGAAGCCAAATGTCTAATACAAGAGGAGAGTAATAACTTATTTGCTTTAAAATAAAATCAGGCTCCCATTTCTCTGCTGACCTCACCAACAAATGGCTTAAAAGAACAGAGATGAACATTGTTTTTTAAAATATATTCATTCCTAAGGTAACTGTGCAACATGTTTAATTATGGAAAGAGTATTAACTCTGGAAGGAATGAGTTAAACAGTTATATGAAAATTGAGAGTTCATTTATGTAAACATTTTGCTGTGAAGCCGAAGGGGAGATTAAGTGGGATCCATGCTACACAATGTTTATTAAAGTCTTGGAATTTAAATTATCACACAGGACAAAATCTAAACTTGTATCAATAGTGCTAACTAGTATCTGCTATAAATAATGGTAGTTTAACACTTCTTTGCAAACTTAACCTATTGGATGGGATGAAATATCCTTTCCTTCCCCCTCAATCCAAATCTCATGTCACATCATTTTGAAGAATATAATGATACCCTTTAAAGACCTCAAGCAAAACAAAAAGGTACAGAGCATTATTTATTCCAGTGGCAGCAGAAAGCTTAGGTTTCTCCACGGGAAATGAACTGTGGACAATGGAAACCTAAGAAGTTCTAGAACTATCCTAACAAGCAATTACTGCTCCCTATGCTATAGGGAAGAACAAGAGATCAAATGTTTGAAAAACGATATTGTCTGATTAAGACAAGTAAGAAATAAACTAAAGAAAAACCACAATTTCAAACTATAACACTGGTCATGTCACACAGCTTTCTATTATCTTTAAAAATCGTACTCAAGGGCAACTAGCCTTCCAGCCAATACACAGCTGGGAAACAAAACACCTATTTTCATTCCAGATCTGAATCTAGTCTTACCTGAATTAATCTGAGATGATGCTTTCCCTCCTGATTTTCTCCTAGAGTGCATTTACAGATTCACAGGGTAGAGATGAAAATCAGGGATAGATATTTGTAAGTAAACTAACTTTTACTAAAAAGCTGATATCCCCCCGTTCAGCTGATAGAAGTTTCTGCAGCAGGTACAGGAATGGTCTACCATTCCCTATTATTTCCATTATTAATTTCAAAGCTACATGAAAAACACTGTAGTCTTTTAATCACATTGACACACAGAAAAGGCACTACAAAGTGAAACTACACTTGTTAAACATTTATCCCATCCCCCACATCACACAAAGGAAGCCTAAGAAACCAGCATCCATCCTGCTCCTATGAGCTGAGCTTCTGCTTCTGAATTGTAATAACAGGTGCAGAAATAATACTGTGCTGGGCAATCAACTTTTTCCCTCTGATTTGTCAGTTTAGCTTAATAATGCCATTAGGAATGTAAACATTTCTGCAATTTATATTTAAAAGTCAATAAAATAATGGGGTACAGATTTTATCCTTTTTAATTTTTTAAGTAATACATTTGATTATTTTAATCACGTTAGTACTTAACTGGATGGGGTTTAAATATGCATGTACCATCAATTTAATTTGTTTTATTCGTTAGAAAAGCTATTGAGTAATGCAGCATCATTCTCCTTATTAAAAAATAAAATAAAATAAAAGGAGCAGAGATTCCAGGAGAAGGGCAATCTAGAACACTTGTAGTTGGTGTTTCCTTTCTTGGACATGGATTCTGTAGCTCCTAAAGTCTTCCATGAAGAACATTTTTAGGATGGCAATCAAAGAGGCAAGACTCTAACACACACTCACTAAAGAGCTGACTAATAAAAACCATTGGGGTTTCTAGACTGTGGATAAACTTTTACTGGAGCTCCAGTCATGGGGCTGTGGTTGGTAAAAGCATTAACTATTTTTAAAATGGTGTGAGAGTTGTTCCCAACATAGCAATTCCCGCTTGAACAGGATCATTGTTGGTGCAGTCATTCAGAACTCTATAATTTTCACCCTTAGGTTTGTGGAGGTGAAAAAGCCAAGTCAAATGTTAGCCTCCACTGTTAACATCCCCCATTCATTTTTATGTCGGCTACAATGGAAGCAGCTGGAATTCAACTCTCCCTATACTGCCTCACCAATTACCTAGACCATGCCCTCTCTCAGGATGAGTGTAATTTGGTCTCCAGGAAAGAACAGTCCCAGGTCCCTGGAGGATGAGTGCCAAAGCCTGCATTTTTTCAGCGGAGGCTGAAATTAGACCATCATCCACACTGTCCGTATCCCTGACTTTCAGGTGTTTTAACCCACTCTTTATCCCATTTTGGGGTGAAGGGAAGACGGTGACAGACTTGAAAACAATCTGCTCACCCAAAAACAATGCTCCAAGTGCAGTACCCCTTTCAAGCCACTTCTGAAGGAAAAAAAAAAAAAAAAAATGCCCAGATTAGTGTGTGCAGATTTCTTTAAGAAAAAATATTTAAAAACAGTGAGGTAAAGCATCAGAGCAAAACAGAAGTTAAAGACAAACCTACCAGAACACACATTTACAAATTCTAACCAGAATTCAGTACTCTGACATGAATGCACTAGCTAATAAAAAGTTGCACTTCAGAGTCTGAGTCATAAATCCTCAGTGCTACAAACAGAAAAATCTCCCCAAGTTTAAATGAAGTTAAGCTTGATTCCCACACCAAATCGGTAAATTAAACATTAGAAACTGATCTTTCGATGAATACATTTGTTTAATAAAATGCCAAAAATGATACCATAATGTGCCAAATAGTTTATTACAGATTGTGAAACATTAAAAAGCCTCCAAAGAGTAAGTTTTCTAAAACTTTCATTTAAAATTTGTTTATCAGATCACTATGTTATTTCAAAATACCATTATTTTATAGAAATATCTCTTTCAGCTTTACCATTATTCATCTATTCTTCTTGGTATATAGATTACTGAGTTTTTTTTCTCCCTTAAGACTGAGATTTCCTGAACAGATTTTAAATATTTTATGAGCAGAGTTTCAATTCTTTTTGTAATAAGTAATATTTGCCATATATAACCTGACCCTTCATTACTTCACTGTTAATGTTTAAATTATCAAGGACTACTTCAAACCCAATTGAACATATAAAAATTTTCAAAGAAACCTAAAATTCTCTGTAAACTATACAGACTGTTCAAAGTGTACTTCTTCTTCTTTTTTTAATCTGATAATATTGGAGAAGGGGGAGAAAAACTGGTTATCTTGTATGTGCATCCTAAAATTATCGCCAATACAAGAGACATATTTAGATTTGATACGCAGAGCAAGCATATGTCTCCACTGCATTTTCTTCTTCAGATAAAAGTAAATCTGAATTCTACCAACTCTGAAAATTGTCACAAGCTGTATTTAAAATCCAGGTATTTTCAACAGATCAGTAATCAGGATTGTTTTTTTCTTTAAGGGACTCTCTTGATGGCAGCTGCTGACCTACATAGTGATCTGATGATCCCAGAATATTTTTCTTTTCTTAATGACATAGCAGTGACAAAGTTTTCCACAGTTTCCAACAATAAAATATAATTATGTCCCAAATGAAGCTATGATAAAAAGCTATCTTCAAAAAAATTATTAGAAAGAAATTAGTAATTCTCAAGCTTCTGTAACTGTACTGCAATTTCGTGAAAAAAGAAAAAAAATAGGGAGTATAATGCAAACCACATTTATAGTGGAACAGGAAACAAACAATTCTTCAGCACAATTTCCTGCAGATTAGTTGGAAAGGTATTTAAAGACTGCACCAGCTATTAGATCTTTTTTCTCCCCCTGGATACTTTTCCTCCTAGTCTTTTTCCCACTATTTCAAAGTCCTTCTTCCTAATTCTCCTTGGAACTACGCTGTCACCTAGCTATAAGGTTGCTCATCAGTTAACAATGCCACATTCCAAATGGACAGACCTGCCACAAAACAGGGATCAACTAAAATTAACCAAATACGAAACTGACTCATATTTTCTTCCTAAGAAATTAGCCCCGGAGAAATGTTCAGACTGGTATCTGTGACTCTCACATACAATTCTGGAAATTTAATCAGAGGCAAGAGAGCTAGATGTAACCACAGTATCAAGATTAAGCATCTGGTGAATTTTTACTGGTTTAAACCTAAAGAACAAAAACAACATAATTTGGTTTAAGCAATGAAGCATATAAGAAAAAGATTACATTTTCATTGTTATTTCAAAGTGGTTAAATTAAAATGTTTTACATGTCAACAACAGTTCACCAAAGGGAAGTTTTTCCTACATGCTTTTTTTTGGTTGATGCATTTTACTTTCCTGAATAGTGGGGGAGTTGAAAAATACTAGTTTGTGACCTAAACAAATTTTTGTTCTATGACAGCAACAAAACAATAATTTTAAAAAGTTATATGCATGTAATGGCTACTTTCATTTATAATTATGGTTTGAAAATAGTTAAATATATGAAACTTTTTTTTTTTTTTTTAACATACCAGGTGCAATTTGCATAGTTGATACCCTGCTGGAAACTTTAAAACACAGGGGTTCCCTACATGTGGCTACTGGAATCAACCGCAAGATTTGTGAAGCAAGAGCTATATGTAAAATGAACAGAAAAATGTTATTACCGATGTCATTTCTATGCTAATCCTTTTATGTTAGCATTTCCTATAGTAAATGAAAAAAAGAAAAGCTAAATATCTCATATTCTAAATGTGAGCTCTTAAAATTAAGGTTACTGATTAAGGTTACCACCATACAGAAGAAAACTTTCTTCCCAGAATGTATTCCCAAATGGAGAGATTTTGATATTCAAATGTTCTCATTTTTTCACCTTATGCAGGAAGGGGGGAACTTAACATCAGAAATAATTAAACATCCATTTTCATCCTTGAACTTTACGGGGCTGAAAAGCTGTATAATATGACCAACAGTCAGAATATAAACATAAAAAGCTCATTACCATTTACTTTCTGAGATTTGATGACTTGACAAATAACTATTTCAAAACAACTAGTTTGAAACATGGTTTGAAGCTTGTTAGTATAAAGCAAAAAGAGCAATTACAATAATTATAGGTTTCTCTCTACGGTTTAACACATGCACACGCTGGTGAGAGCTGATGATGTGATCTTAAATTACCATTAGGAGGAAATTTCGCCACTTTTGTTTTCAATTTCATTTGCCATAATTTCATCTTTGTGGAATGGATATATATTTTAGATATGTGGGATTTGACCAAATTATTACTTATTAAAATTCTTTTTCAGTCAAGTTGTAAGCAGCGATAAAAATCCAAATTTAAGACACGAACTGTACTGACCATGGATCAGGTAATGCCTAATCCCACTGGTAGCCTGAATGAAGACAGACACAGTGGCAAAATCTTACACAAGCGTGTGATCACAACACTTAAAAGAGCTGCGAAAAAGAAAAAAAAAACCCTCTCCCTTGTAGTTAGAGAGTCAAGCTTTAAAATTTTTATTTTGCTGGGGTGGGAATTCACTTGTATTTAAACCTCCAATCTGTGCAGGGGCGGGGGCGAGGGGAGTCAATCACAAAAATTATTTGGTCAAGTTTATTAAACTCTCACCTGAAATGGGGGCTTTTTAAAAATACATTCTGTTTTCTACTCACAGTTTCTGCTTTGAGAGTTCCCAGGTTAATATGTTGAACAGTTTTTTGGTTTATGAAATCCACATTTCAGGACAGGTATGGTCTTTCACAGAGAGAGGGAAAGAATTTGTTGTAGGCTAAGTCAGAATATGATCATGAAACCACTTCATAAGGTAAGAGAAAACTCACATTTTCCTTTCTTTTTCCTAAAATATCCCTGACACTAATATTTCTCTTCGTAGGAAGTTAGAAGACTGAATTTACCTATCTTACAATTGCCACTTCAAAAAGCAGAGACCGTAATTGCAGCAACGCTTAATTGTACTCTTCCCGCAACCGAAAATCACAGTGCTTCAGAATGATTTTACATTTTTCTTCTTTTGTTTATTCACAGGGAAAACCTGCTTCCTCTGGCCTCTCTCAGTTCAGAGAGTTCACAAACTGAATTTAAACAAGTAATTGACTTGTCACTGGGGGGAAAAAGAAGGAATTCAGGGCTGTGTTGTCGTCAGAGGCAAACTTGTGCAGCAAATAGCTGACCACACTTAACTCCAACAATTTGGGTTAAAGCACACATCAGCCATACCCACACATGTACACAAAAGCGCGAAGATACTCAAACCACAACAAGTGAAACTCGACAAATGTGAAGTCTCTTCGATAGGCATTCTGAACAATTAACGCATGGCATACACAATCTCCACAAGATGTCTGGCACCAAATCAAAAGCCGCTGAATGCAGAATTAGAGCCAGTACAATACACCCTGTAGAATAAACAAAAATCTGCCGCCCCACTATATGCACGAAGGCATTTTAAAAAATGGTAGAAAACTGGCCCTGTCCAAGGAACAAGCGCAACGGGCCCTCGGTAGTCTGTTTCACAAAGCTGAAAACAAGGACTGAACCATCGATGGTCTTAAAAGCTTTCTGCTGGTATTCCAAATGGCTATTTTTTCCCCCCTCATTATAATGTATGTACAATTTGCTTCTTTCTAGTGTTTGAATCAATAGAGATACACATCACCAGATTTGTTTTTAATAAACGCCTTAAAACAGTTCCTATAAATACATTTCCTGTGACAGAGTGATCTTGATTTTATGAGTACCATCCTCTCAAAAAAAAAAAATCCTAACAACCAAAATATTTGGCAACTGAGAGGGCATATTAGTGATATGATGTCATATTCAGCATTTTCTTGTGGTAGAGGAAACTGGCACACTGTGGGAATGAAACACGTATTTAAAAATTCCTTTTGGCTAAAAGGGAGTTAAAATGTCCAAAACTTGAACTGAAATTCTGTCATTTCAGGCTTTTGAGATGCAAAATGAAAAATCGGGAGCTAAAAATCACAACAACACTGGCAAACTCTGAAGAGCAAACCACAAAAACTTATATTCACTGTAATTCTCTTCTAATGTATATTCTCTTCTAATGTATAAGGGCCATATAATCCCTGAATCTATTTTATTGCTTTGGAGGCATTTTTGCTTACTGATTCATGTTTGCAACAACCAAGAAATTTTTGTTAAAAGTATTTTAAAATTATAGGTTCTGACTACATTATGTATGGGAATGTAAACGTGGTAATGTTCAAAAGTCTCAATAATAACTACGTGGGATCAGTAACTAACAACTGTAAATCAGGCACTTGTTTAAAAATAAGTTACATAACTCGAACATTTATGTTTATAGACTTTAGCACTCGATTTGACCAGTCCACAATGTAAGCCATTCGTTTTAAAATTATATTTCCTTACCACATTTATCTAGTTTTGTTATTACACACTCTGTTCTTTAAAATAAACAAAAAAAGGCAAAAACAGGATAGTTTCATGAACTTTTGATGATTTACTTGTATTTTCCAAAATAAAAGTACACGATATTATTTCAGTAGGTGCTCATTCATAAAATTGGTTTTTGAATGAAACTATTAATCTTTCTAAATCATACTGTACTCTCAAAGCCTTGTATGTGTATGCATTTCAGTATATGCTGAGCTAGAAATAACCGTTATGCATACATCCGTGTGTATATGCACTCACAAGTATAGACCGCCACAGACACATGTTCAATTCATTTGCTCCAATCGCTAAAGCTGAACTGGGCCTGAGTGAAAGCTCTGATCGGTCCCTTTTGGCCCAACTATCACACTCTGATTAGGATCAATCCAAATGAAGTTCAAAGTACACAAAGAGAGCAGTTTATAAATGGCTGCTTTTCACTCTATTCTTCTTTTCTATTTTAAAATAACAATTTTTGCTCTTCACTCGCCCAACAACTGTTCGCGAGAGCTCCACATACCGATTTGAAAATATTGAAATCCTT